>OY856409.1:123165221-124365221 GCA_963693085.1 Alisma plantago-aquatica
AGTGGTAATGGATCAACTGGTGGAGATATAGCTGCCTAGTTTGGCTAGAAGAGGTTGTTAGGCTAACCCTACGTTTGGAAAGAAGATGTGTTTTGGATAACACTCAGATGTAATGAGATAGGTTGAACAAGTTAATGATTGTTTGGTTAGCCAATCTAGTCCTTGACGTAATGAAAGGATGGTTTAGAGCCTCAGATGCACTTCTCTGGAAGGGAATGTGATGAAACCCTGATTAAAATGGTTTAGGGTTTCTAGGTATCAAGCTTGAGGGATTATGACACACCAGAGATCATGATTTTAAGATCACCATATACCACGGTATTACTGAGATGGTAAGAAATAGTAGCATTTTGGATGCTTAAGATGAAGATGCATGTGGCTTGTGGCCATGCATGATAGGGGTAAAGGACGAATACCAGTAACCCAGTGGATCAATATAGAGGATAAAAGAGTCCCTGAGAAGGAATGAGAGTTCATCACTATGGATGATGTGGAAAATCTTCCCTTAACCAAGGAAGATCAATGAGGGTATGGTAGATCGCCTTACCTAGATGATATGAGGAAGATAGAGTTTTGTCAAGAGACAGATCCGATTGAACTACTTATAAGATAAAGATAGTTCAGCTACACCATGATGCGAGTTCAAAAGTTCTTGAGTATGACCTAAAGGTTCACTTCCATGAGGTGGAAGTAGAAACATGACAAACTCGATGTCAGTACAGTTTATCACCCCATACAGTTGGACAGTATGATCCAGGCTAGAGGGTCTGATGAGAGCATGTGTGCTCATTCAGGGTGATACAAAGAGACAGTTCTTAAGATGAGATGTTAACCACCATAGCCTTTATCGGGATGTAAGAAGCTCTATAAGGAGGGTGTGTCGGTCACCACTTCATTATATGATGTTGGTAAAGGAGGCCTCGTGAAGGTCATAAAAGAACCACAGTGTGTGCAGATGAAGTTGCTTGATCATGCAATGGCTGAGAGAGAGCCAAGGGTGACATGCATCACGAGCTAATGCAAAGCAGACTGACATGCAGTTCACTGTGGGAGAATATGTGATGCGAAAATCCGACCCCTCTAAGCTATAGCTGATGAAGCTGAGTCCCCGATATATGGGTCCATTGGAGATGGAAGGGTGGATATGATTGTGTTTAGCCTTGCCCCATAGGATAACATGATGTGTAATGTGTTACATAAGTCTGATCTAGAGCACTATGTGAGGTAACCAAGCCATGTGTTGAGCCCTGAACCTATTTCAGCTTTGAGAGGCTGAAATATCCTGAGTCACCTATGAGGGTACGATATACCAAGGTAAGAAAGAACTCAGATGGAAGAATATGAAATAGTGAAGGTTCTTGGGAAACACCATGGAAAGGGTGAAGCCACATGGGAGTCATGATGGACAGATGAAAGGCTTATCCTGTTTGTTTGCTTGCTTGATGGAATTTTGAGGACAAAATTCTTATAAGAGGGGAAGGATGTTACAACCCCAATTTTGGGTTCATTTGTTGAGAAATGTAATTTCTCATATTAAAGATATTTGAGCAAATAAATGATATAATCTATTTTGAATAAATGGATTTTGTTTACAATAGCCTTGATGATTGCTTTGTGGGCTTTATTCGCTATTGGGCCCGAATAACAAGAAAATTCAATTAGTAAATGAATAATGGAATATTTGAGAAAAGAAAGAGGTAGAAACCTCTAGAAGGTAAAGAGATGTAATCCAAAGATGGATTTCGTACCTTATTGGGTTCCAAGGAGTCCAAAGTTGCAAAAATAAATCAATAAGAAAAGAAAAGATCAAATGAGTATTTCCTTGTTAATAAAGAAATTGAAAACATTGATGAATTATGGAAAATAAGTGATAAGGAGATATAATTGAGTTATCCTTATTGGGATTTCGTATCCCAAGGATTCCTAATGATAAAAGGGATACTAATGAGGAAAATAAAAGAGGAATAAAGGGAAATCCTCAAAAAGAACTATTTTAATAAGAAATAAACAAGATAATGAGAAATAGTGAAGTAAAATGCATTTAGATGCATCTAGAAGGGTAAAGAGTAACCAATAAAAAGGATTTCGAAATAATAGACTTCCTTGGGATCCAAGGAGTCCCGATGAAGGAAGAGGAAAGAGAAAATACCTATAAAAGAGAATAAGAGAATAATGTAATACATTATTAATGTTTTTGGTGATATTGTTTAAAAGAGGTATTTTCTACTATAAGAAAGTATAATTTCTTGCCCAAGATTAATGTTATAAATAATTTTAGATAAGAGATAAACCCAAAAGAAGAGGGTGGGAGAAAATCCAGGTGATTCCAAGATACCTTGTGGCTTAAGTAATTTATTTGATAAAAGTCTAGTTTTAATTTGGAAATCAAGGATCTTAACGATATGGGGGGTATTTTGAGTTAACTTTAGTTCCATTGAAAGGGAACACCTTGTTTCGACTTCACCTAAGTTTTGGTGTGAAAAGAGTCTATGGAAGAAGAGATATGATAATTTTCCTTTTGTGGGGTTTTATCAAAACAAAAACAAGAAAGAGGAAAACTTTCCTTCTTACTTTCCTGATGATGATCGAAGACCTTGACGGCAGATGTTTTGGGAGAGGGGCGATTGACAGACTATAAAAGGATTTAGCCGAGTTGTGTTGCGCAGGGTACAACGTGGTCCCAACCCCATGAAAATATGCACCTGTACCTAGGTCTCGGCATCCTCCTCCTCCTTCCACCATTTTCCTTTGATGATAAGGTCTGGTTTGGTGGCTGAAGTCGCGTGAGGGTGTAGCGAGGTAGGCCGCAGCCGTGGGATTGACTGTGCGGTCATCCATGTCCCAGGCTTGGCTGCCAAAGCATAACCCTAGGTCGAAGGACCTGTTACAACAGCTAGGGTAATGGGGGCTGTCCCAGCCCACCTCCAGTCAAGAACCCCTCCGCCGAGGGTCGGACTAGGTCCGTCAAGGACATGCGGAGGTGCCGCAGCCATCCCCTTGCTGCCTCGCGGCGCCAGCTCCCGGGGACGGAGGTCCCTGCGCGACGGGCGTCGCTGCAGCAGGAGATCGTCGCAAGGAAGAAGAAACCTGGTGGGCTTAGACGTTTCTGCCCCTCCGAGCATTAAAGAGACAAGAAAACAACTAAGGGCATAAACGTCATTCGTTTATGTTTCCCCAAGTCACCCGGGTTACGTTGTAAGGAAAGAGTGACGTGGCATTTTGCCATTGGCCCATAAGGTATTTTCTTTAAACATTTGTAGTTATTTACCCGTAACTCCAATGATGGCAAGTCTTATATGAAAATTTATCCGGAGAATACGAGGAGTTCAATAAAAATACTAGCAGAGCATAATTTTACTTCTAGTTCGAAAGGTAATGAAAGTTATTAACTTTAATGTAAAGACGAATAAGAAATCCTATCTTGTTATAATTAATGTGATTCGTAGGGTTCAATGAATGATTAGAGTTGGTATTAACCTGTTAATGATCAAAGAGGTACATTAAGTTTGAAAAAGATGAATCTTACACGTAATTGGTTGATTTAGAAGTTCATGCATATAAATAAGCATTAATGGGCCTTGAAACCCTAATTTTAGTGAATGAGATTATTAATGGCTTTAATTGATCAATATGATGATAGGAGTTGAAATGTGTTGAATCTGAGCTATTAGAGTATGACAGCCCTTAATTCTGGATAAATACCCTAAAGGTAGTAATTAGGGTTTTCTCAGGAATAAAAGGGTAAAATTATGACAAAATGAATTCGTATGCGACTTAGATCATAATGGACTATGAATTGATGATAAATACTTATAATGAGTTTGCCATGGATTAAAAGGATTTAAATAGTAGATTTAATGAAAAGAGGCTTGGTGGACTTAACTAGTAGATAATGGTGTTGTTAATCCGAAAATAAGATTAAATATTGTTAAAGGATAACCTTAACATCTTTTGTGATGAATAAATGGGGTTTTCGTGGTCCAAAACCTGATCTTAAGGACCGTAATGGAAAATAAGACAAGATAATTAGGGTTTGATGGATATTTGATAAAATTAAGATAAAAGTAATAAAAAGGAAGTGAAACCCTAATTATGGTCAAAACCCTAAAAAGGCTAGTAACCCTAAGGCACGAGTAAGTCTATTAGATTTGTGTGCCATGATCGATGATAGAAAATATTGGATGAATATTTCAGGATTGAATTGTGCTTGCTTGATTTACTCTGGGTTACTTGATTGCTTGGACTTGTTGATTCTACAAATCAGGTATGTGGTTACGCTTATGATTACCCGAATTAGTTTTTTTGGGTTTTATCGACGTTTCTATCGTGGATTGAATTAAACTGTTGGATGTATTTAATTCATGCAAAGTATAATGTGAATATGACTATAACATAAGAGATATGCCTGCTAGCTCAGATCCTAGTCCCCTCTGTAGCTTAATGAGTTGACCTAGTAAAAGGCTACCAATGGGGTAGGCCCATCAGGTCATTAAATGGCTTAGTAAATGGCTACCAATGGGGTAGGTCCATCAAGTCACATTGAGTTAGAGATTGGACTACCTATGGGTAGTGCCATGCGACTCAACCCTAGATATTGGTCTACCTGTTAGGTAGGATCATGCGGGGTTTAATACGGATCCACCTAGAGAGAGGTGGGATCTTAGTCCACAGCTAGGACAACACAGAGATAGGGGATAGGGAAGGATTGAGTAGTATGCTTTAAAATGTAATCTTGACTGTTAAATGATAATTGGCATGATTACTTGGTTATCGTAAATGCATGATTATTGTTTCCCCCACATACCAGCTTCTCGCTGACCGACGTTTTGTTTGTCGGCGTTTTAGGTACAAATGAAAAGAACAAACAGTAAAGTGGCATATGTGATATTAAAAGAGAAGTAACGTGCATAGGAGGATTAGTTAGATTATAATTCTTCATGGATAGAAGATTAGAAATCCTAGATTTTAAAAGGTAATCAAAGTTTTATTTTATATCAGTTTTCAGTTTAGTTGGTAAATTTTATTAATTGTTATTGATTATTTGTCAAACCTTTGATCCTGTTTATTGAATAACGGTTCTGACCTTCGGGTCTCCCTTGATTGGGGGTTACCGGGAGACGGGGTCGTTACAGAGGGTCATGGGACAGGGTTCTCTATCCCGGGCAATGCGGGACTAAAAGCAGGAGTAGAAGGGTTTGAGATTTTCCACAAAAAACAACCAACTCGCAACCGGAACCGAACGGTTCACAAGTGAACCGGTCAGTTGGAACACCAACCGATCGGTTGGGACCCATGAGTCGATCGGTTCACTTCTGAACCGGTCGGTTTGTGGTCCTGATCAGTTCCCGATTGACTTTCCTTCTTTTGTTTCTAATTGGTATCGAATACCAATCCTTGTTCCAATCAAATTGGGCAAGTGAAACGCCAGGAAAATTCTCATCGACCTGACTTTCCCAACGTGCTCGGTTGCACCAGTTGAACTGATCGTTTCAACACTTGAACCGATCGTTTCACTCTGACCATGAGCCGATCGACTCAACACTTGAGCCGACCGGTTCAGCAACCTCAGTCGACCGGTTCAACACTTGAACCGATCGGTTGGGAGTACAAGTTGTGCAGAATCAGTCAAATGCGATTTCAATCAATCTGATACTCCAATTAATATGTCCAACACTTTGAACAATACGATATTGAGCTATCAATCAATTGAGTGTTTAATTGAACTACTAAACTCCTTTAGTAATCAATCTAAACGTTGCTTGTGGACAAAACTCCTCTTCTAGGTTAAATCCTATGTGTGTGACCCTGTAGGCCCATTTCACGTTGGTAGTGAAATTCCATGACACTTATGACTTCACAAGCAAAGAGCGGTGCCTAGTCACACATCACTGCTACCCAAGTGAAAGTAGAAAGTTGGAGAACAACTTTCATCCTACAATTCGTGAATGGTGTTACAGCGAATGTATAATTCCTTTGTCTCTGATATCCCGAATGAACTCGAGGCATGGAATAGTCATCCTGTCAACGTTCAGTCACTTTCTTGATCTCAGAGTAGATTGAAGGAGATATGTACGACATCAATATCACATACTGATTCACACATGCGTGCGCACGCCTATCTCAATCCTACTCATCAAGTGTCCTTGGATATCAAACTCCCTCAGGAGGGAAAAATCCCATATCTATCACTCACCCCTCAAAAGCCCCATGTGTCAAAGCCACCCAATCATCACCTTTATAACAACCCATGTTTCAGGACTGCGTTTGATGATGTCAAAGTGTGCCCAACGACATGTGTTGAGTGTAGTGATTTTAGGTCTAAGAATCACACTCACCACCATCACTATGAGTATTGACTGTGACTACCATCTCATGGTTCCATGTGTCAAACTCACGGTGGGTCTGTCCGGTACACTTGTTCTCTAACACGTACCTATGTGTTTGGTTTGATATCTCTATATCATGACTAATGAGATTCTATCATCAACCAACACCACAATCTAGTGTTGTGTGTCATTGTTGTCTATCTACCTTCCATAATGACATCCGACTAGGGACATAACAAGAATGTACAAACTCTTAGCATCCGTATGATCTCATCGTTCAGATCCTCAACCTGAAAGCATACGTCATTGAGTACTGTCATTCTCTAGACATTCAATCTGTTCTATCACTATCTCATATGACTGAACCAGAAAGAATTGGAAGCTTGGCTTTGATGTTTATCAAATCAATCTTAATGTATCCCACCAATCATCCCATGATTGGCTCTCAGGGCATACATGCCAACAGACTCCCACTTGCACTGCGAGCCAATCACCCTTGAATCATATTCATAGTGATCTTCAAACATGTCCCACATGTTACTGTGCTCTAGTGCCAACATAGTGAGTAATGGCAACACCTTGCCAAAGTCAGTATAAATTGCATGTCTCTCATCTCTTCGCTGTACGTCACACGTATGAGATGGAGTTGCCATAATATGCGATCTAGTATTCCATTGCTAACCTTTAGCCACATTGCATGATCAAGGATTCCAAACTTGTCATCAATGAGTGGAATATAAGTTCATCTCATGAACTTTCAGATCCATATAGTATCCACTGCTATTCACTAACACACAGATACTTGACATTTCCCTTTTAAATGGTTTTATTGGAACACTTCCAATTATCAACAAACTTTTACTTTTATTCATCCTATGTATATTTTGCGATTAATTTTCTATCCTTTCAGAAGTTCGCATCAATGTAAATCTTTACATCGAACTCTTCCTTATCTCCATAGAACTAGTACTTCCAAGTACTTATCAAGTTCTTATGGTATTCCAGTAACCCTTACTGGAAGTAGACAGACATCCACTCGTCATGTCCTACATATGAGTTATCAGGATGAGCACATCATATTGCCATGTTCTACATACAAGATGATGAATGCATTTTATTCTTGCCATGTCATACATGCAAGACAATGGGATGATTACATACATGATAGATCCATATCTATTCTTAGTGTTCCCATTCTTCATAAGAATTGGACACTTGGCCTTGGGATACTAATATCCATATAACATGGACAAGTTTTCTCCCACTGAATCTGTGCATACTGAACCCTTCAATATAGATTGCCAATGTATGCTTTCTCTTTTCAGGTCAAGAGGTTTTTGAGAACTATCTCTATAGATCTCTATTCCTATCACATAGGAAACATCTCTATCTTCCTTAAAGATAATTTCCACTTTTGGATTTCCATTCTAGAACATTTCCATTTCACATCAACATGTGGAATGTGAATACGCTCCCACTAAATCACAGATCCCTTCTTTATCTTTGACATATCAGTCAAACCCTTTGACTATATCATCAAAGTAAAGATCCAATTCTGAGTTGCTTGTATTCAATCAATCATATTAATTAGTCCATTGTAACTTATAGACTTCATTTGCATTAGTGGATTCATAAACAATATAGGTTGTGTCACGTACACATCCTTGTTTTATTCCTCATAGGAATGCGGTTTTAGTATCCATATGCCAAATGTCTTAGTCATTAAGTTGCAATCAACAAGCATCATCCTTCTCAAAATGTTATCCATGTGTCTTAACACTTAAGACTTATTTGCACTTATGGATTTCATCCAATGAGTGCTACCATAAAGGTCATACCTTATGGTTGACATGGATGTCATTTAGGATGTAATGGTCATAAACCATAATTCAGAATTCGATTCCTCATATTCATCTAGATAGTTGACTCATCACATGAACAACTTATCACATAGATAATTGAGGTGTATCTGTTAAAGATATAAGAACTCACAACCCTTGTGATTCTTAATTTCTTTTATTAGTGTGGGGTATTCATTTATTAAGAAGGATTCAGTTATTTGATAATCATTCTCTAACTCCTTAGAGTATGATTCCTTCTTGATTTAGACATCACCATGCCTTAATCATGAGTTCACTATGATACACTATCATAATCACTCAAAAGGATCTCAAACATTTGGTGCAAGTATTTCATTCATTGATCTCATCAAGAATTAACACTTTACCATGTACTTCATCTATGATAATCTTGAACACTTCAAGATACTCATATTGGTATTTCTCTAAACACCATTTGAAGTATTATCACTCATTCCAATAGGTATGTAAATACATCACATGTATTATACCTAATAGGATAATCATTCTCTCACTACCATTAGTGAAGATTGATTAATCATGTCCAAGATATTCATGTCTCTTACTGGTTCTCTAACCAAAAGAGTCTAGATTTATCCATCACATGGAAACTAGAAATGAATTTCTCATGAATGATGCTAATTTGATTGTTTGAGTTATCTAATAACTTTTAGGTATCATTTTATCTTATGCATATCGAATACCACAAGATGAACAAGGCATTGCCACAAGGATCATATCTTTAAAAGATTGAAAACTCAACTTTATTAATTGCCATCATTGTCATACAATATACAAAATAAAGTGTTTCTATCTTTTGGCAATATATGAAATAGCAGTTCATAACTGTATTACATGCCTTGTAGGATGAAAATAAACTAAAGTACTCTATCTATGGCGGAAACACTTGCCCCAATTATGAGTGCTTTACACTTTACATCTTGGTATCATATACCTCAAAAAGTGTTACAAGTTTACTTTCATGACACCTTTAAGTAGAGGCTTCAGTCGCCTCCTTCTTCTTTTGTTCTTCCAGATAGAGAGGACAATTCCTTTTCCAATGTCCTAGCTTTTGACAGTGGTGGCAATTTCCTTTCTTGGTCACGCCTCCCTTGGCCTTGAGAGCTGAAGTCGTCTTGGGCTCCTGGCTAGCATCAGAACCTTTCTTATCTTTGCCCTTGCCCTTACGCTTGGACTTTCCTTTCTTGCCCGTGATCACCATCACAAACTTGGGCTTGTCCTTCTTCATCTGTATCTCGGCTGTCCTCAACATGCCCAACAACTCTGACAGTGGCCTATCAAAGTTGTTCATGTTGTAGTTCATCACAAACTGACTGTATGATTCGGGCAACGATTGCAGTATCACGTCAGTAGCCAACTCTTGGCTCAGTGGAAATCCCAGTCTCTGCAGGTTCTCCACATACCCAATCATATTGAGTGTGTGAGGACCAACTGGATCTCCTTCTGTCATGACGCACTTGAAAAACGCCCTAGAAACATTGTATCTCTCTTGCCGTGCCTGATCTTCATACATGTTCCTGAGATGCTGAATCATCTCTATGACACCCATGTTCTCATGTTGTCTCTGCAACTCATGGTTCGTTGAACATAGCATCAAGCACTTAGCATCAACAGCATCATCAACATGCTTCTTGTAAGCATCCCTTTCTGCCTTTGGTGCATTAGGAGCGGGTTCCTCTGGAATTGGAGTATCCAGGACATAGAGCTTACGCTCTTGAGTGAGAACAATTCTCAATGTCCGATACCAGTCGTGGAAGTTAGTCTCGTTTAGCTTGTCCTTGTCAAGGACCGATCACAAAGAAAAGTTGTTGTTGTTTGTTGCCATTTGAATTACAAAAGGAAATATGCAATTTTAGTCCAAAACTCATTTTGACTTATTTGATTGATTTGAAAGTTTGACGATATAATTAGGCCTTTAATTAATTATCGCTCCCAAAATTTTATTTCAAATTGATAGCCCTCACCATCAATTCGGAAGATTGCAGCGTACAACCTTCTAGTGGGCAAGATCCTGAAATCCTCTAAGTCATGAGTCAGCTTTGGCTGATCGCCCACAACTTAGATCTCTCAGGTAGGCAACTCTTGCCAATTGCATCATATGCAACTCTTGTTGAATGAACATGCACAACACCTTGCCATGAACATTCCTTGCCTCTGGGCTTAGACGCTCTAAGAATCACCAGTTAAGTCTAACCCAAAAGCCGACACGGTAAACATGCACCCTGCTTTGGCAGAACCTACATGTCTAACCTTCACACTTCCACAAGATAGACGGCGCACCACTCTTTGGCGTAACCTACGCTTGGTCAATCGATCTTTTCATGTGTGCCGCTAATGGAAGGCATATAAGACTTAATATTTTAATGAGGGATTTGGTTTTTATATACATATACATATCCAATCACCACAATACATAGTATGTATCATATACATGCTATATCCCACAAAACATGCACAAATGATAAAAGCGATGATTATGGCCATCCTAATGTGATTCCTCGAGCCAAGAGGAATCACGGTCATCTAGGTCTACATCACATGCAACCTGTACAAGATGAACTCTGTGCCACCAGCTGATCGGTTGGCTCCTCCAACCGATCATTTCGCCTGGTTGTCGTGCATCTCGTCATGGCCGCCACCCGCTCGTCTCACTCCTCGAATCGGCGATCAACCAATCGGTTCACTCCTTGAAGCGACCGTCTGGAACGTCAACTGATCGGTTCACGCCTTGAACTGATCATTTCAGCTGTCGTCTTGATGTCTGTCGGTCTTCGACATAATAGGAAATAAAAATCTATCCTATTTATTACATTGCTTAAAAGAAGAAACTCTGAGTTACATTCGGGGGGAGCAAAGGTAGGAAAGAATCTCGAATTATTTGGAGTTACATTAGGAATAAGAGAGGGAAGATCGGTGCGCAGACCGAGATGCAAGCAACCACAAACAACCACACACAGATAGGGGTTTATAGGCCATAATCATGCTACACACATCCACCACAAAACTCATTTAAGGGCAATGCGTATCGAGTGCATTAATAATACATATCATATATGTAATTTGGGATTTGTGGAATTAGGATTGGACATGCATAAAGCCGATATTATTCGCATCGTATGAAATAAGTAAAGGCGACAAACCAAAATCGATCATATCGATATTCCTAAAATATAGAGCAGTTGACGTGGCTCTGATACCACTGTTGGGTTTTAGGGGAGGCAGAGAAGGCAGCGGAAACAAAAAATTTCTCCCCCAAACCCATACTGAGGAAACGCGTCAACATCTATATAATAGGAAAGGATGGTTTATGGAATCATACCTTGTCCCGAGGCTTGCTCGGTGACAATACCTCGCTCAATGCACGGTCTTCAACTCCGGTATTGGACGATGTCTGTGAAGCTCCTGGTCGCACCAGGACTGACGACTCCTCCTCCTACCGGACTGTCGGATGACAGTTGTCCTCCTAAGCGGCAGTGTCCTTCCGCCTCTGTAGTAGTCCACATGGACCACCTGGAACTCCACACTCCTTGTCCCATAAGGAAGTGGAAGGAGTCGCACCCTCCTGTTGATGTACTAGTCGCCAACACACTCTCCTGCCTCCAGTTGCAACTGCAGTTGTCCTTCCCTTGCTGCACCTCCCATTGCGGGAAGCACTTGCTCGGGCTCTCTCTCGGTTACCAAAACTAGAGAGAACGATAACTTTGCAGAGAAACTGGTTACACTGAGTTGTACTTTGAGAAGCCCCCAATACCCCTATATATAGGAGGGTCATGGGATAGGGTTCTCTATCCCAGGCAATGCGGGACTAAAAGCAGGAGTAGAAGGGTTCGAGATTTTCCACAAAAAGTAACCAACTCGCAACCTGAACCGATCGGTTCATAAGTGAACCGGCCGGTTGGAACACCAACCAATCGGTTGGGACCCATGAGCTGATCGGTTCACTTCTGAACCGGTCAGTTCGTGGTCCTGATCAGTTCCCGATTGACTTTCCTTCTTTTGTTTCTAATTGGCATCGAATACCAATCCTTGTTCCAATCAAATTGGGCAAGTGAAACGCAAGGAAAATTCTCACCGACCTGATTTTCCCAACGTGCTCGGTTGCACCAGTTGAACCGATCGTTTCAACACTTGAACCGATCGTTTCACTCTGACCATGAGCCGATCGACTCAACACTTGAGCCGACCGGTTCAACAACTTCAGCCGACCGGTTCAACACTTTAACCGATAGGTTGGGAGTACAGGTTGTGCAGAATCAGTCAAATGCGATTTCAATCAATCCGATACTCCAATTAATATGTCCAACACTTTGAACAATATGATATTGAGCTATCAATCAATTGAGTGTGTAATTGAACT
Source organism: Alisma plantago-aquatica (assembly GCA_963693085.1). Classification (NCBI taxonomy): domain Eukaryota; kingdom Viridiplantae; phylum Streptophyta; class Magnoliopsida; order Alismatales; family Alismataceae; genus Alisma; species Alisma plantago-aquatica. The sequence goes on from OY856409.1 coordinate 123,177,785, forward strand.
ACTAAACTCCTTTAGTAATCAATCTAAACGTTGCTTGTGGACAAAACTCCTCTTCCAGGATAAATCCTATGTGTGTGACCCTACAGGTCCATTTCACGTTGGCAGTGAAAGTCCATAACACTTATGACTTCACAAGCAAAGAGCGGTGCCTAGTCACACATCAGTGCTACCCAAGTGAAAGTAGAAAGTTGGAGAACAACTTTCATCCTACAATCCGTGAATGGTGTTACAGCGAATGTATAATTCCTTTGTCTCTAATATCCTAAAGGAACTCGAGGCATGGAACTGTCATCCTGTCAACGTTCATTCACTTTCTTGATCTCAGAGTAGATTGAAGGAGATATGTATGACATCAATATTACATACTGATTCACACATGCGTGTGCACGCCTATCTCAATCCTACTCATAAAGTGGCCTTGGATATCAAACTCCCTCAGGAGGGACAAATCCCATATCTATCACTCACCCCTCAAAAGCCCCATGTGTCAAAGCCACCCAATCATCACCTTTATAACAACCCATGTTTCAGGACTGCGTTTGATGATGTCAAAGTGTGCCTAACGACATGTGTTGAGTGTAGTGATTTCAGTTCTAAGAATCACACTCACCACCATCACTGTGAGTACTAACTGTGACTACCATCTCATGGTTCCATGTGTCAAACTCACGGTGGGTCTGTCCGATACACTTGTTCTCTAACACGTACCTATGTGTTTGGTTTGATATCTCTATATCATGACTAATGAGATTCTGTCATCAACCAACACCACAATCTAGTCTTGTGTGTCATTGTTATCTATCTACCTTCCACAATGACATCCGACTAGGGACATAACAAGAATGTACAAACTCTTAGCATCTGTATGATCTCATCGTTCAGGTCCTCAACCTGAAAGCATACGTCATTGAGTACTATCATTCTCTAGACATTCAATCTGTTCTATCACTATCTCATATGACTGAACCAGAAAGAATTGGAAGCTTGCCTTTGATGTTTATCAAATCAATCTTAATGTATCCCACCAATCATCCCATGATTGTCTTTCAGGGCATACATACCAACAAGTTCCACACTTCAATCTAGAAGTGTGTCAGTCCACTTTCCTAGAGAGGTCAACCTCTAGGACTTCCAAACTATTGCACTCTTATATTCATTCATAACACATACAATACATGACCAACCAAAGGACTTACCTATCCAATACAAAGAGTCTTCAACCTTACCAAGGACTTACCCACTTTGCAAGAGTCTTCCGCCTTTCTTCCAAGGACTTACCTACTCTTGCCCAAGTCTTCAGCCTTGCAGGAATTACCCACTCTTCTTGGATCTTCTGCCTTTGACTTCACCTTCACTCGGAGAAGCTTCCACCAAGGACTTACCCACTTGAGCTTGAGTCTTCTGCCTTCTCCAAGGGCTTACCCACTCTAGCTCCAGGTCTTCGGCCTTGATCTTCACCAAGGGACACCTTCCCTTGTTCTTCTTCACCTCTCTTGGACAAGAGAGAGAACCTTCATCTTCTTGATTGAAAAGATAGAAAGGAGGTGGTGGAAGTGAGAGCCTCACAAGATATACATGTAGGACTAGCTCTCTTACAGATTTCCTACTCACTCTAATGGATGTAGCAAGTGATTAAGCTTAGAGAGAGAGAGAGAGGAGGCTGTATGAAGCACTCAGCTACAGAATAGGAACCTCACATAGAGTTTGCAATGAATGCTCAACCTTGGAATGAAGCCCAAGGGGTCCTATTTATAGCTGGGGATGCCTCTTAGCCTTTGGGAACACTTGTGAATGAAAACTAGCTATTTTGTGTCTTGAAACGGATATATTTTCACTTGTTGCAACTCCACAACGGCTACAAGCACTTTTCTACACTTTTCCGTACAATGCAATCAGTCGAGTTTCTATAAGGGTAACTCGACCGATAGAGTAAAAGACAAAGCCAATATTCAGACCATCGGTCGAGTTTGTCCTGAGGAAACTCGACTGACCAATGAAAATCGATTTGGTCAGTTACTCCATCGGTCGAGTTCTGTGTAAACACAACTCGACCGATGCAATCTCTAGAAAATTGATCAAGGATGATCGGTCGAGTTTTCAGGCTGGGAAACTCGACCGATAAAGTGCTTGTAATCAATTTTCAAAGTTTCATCTAAAGTGCTCTAATATTCGATCTAAGTGATCCTGATATTTTTCTAATTTTAATTACAAGTCATACAATCATTACAAGTGATTTACAACATGATTCTAATGGATATACATCATATTACAAAAATGTTCACTTGTATGACTTTGACTTGTCTTTTCTCCAATTTGAGATGCGCAAGTTAGGGAATTTGGAGTGTGTCTATACCTAATATTAAATCACTCAAGTAGAGACGTTAGACACCAATATGTGGAATGGTTAGTCATCATCAAAACACGGGTTTAGTCAATTTAGACATGATTCAACATTGACCTAATTGACCTTGAGTCAACAATCTCCCCCTTTTTGAAGATGACAAACCATTCCATAAATGTATTGAAAGCTTTTAAGTAAAGTCATACCTTTGGATAAACCTAGGGGTTTCAATAGAATTGAGTTCATATGCTCCCCCTCAATTGATGTGCATGGAGTTTTCATACTCCCCCTCAATTGATGTTATTTCTCCTGCATGGTTAGCTTTCATAACATTTATAGAGTACTATGTCTTCTACTCATATATGTTCTACACATATATGTCTTCTCCCTTTTTTACCTTCTCCCCCTTACATTGACATACTTCTCTTCTTCATGTAAGACATGCCTTCTTCCTCTTTTTAAAAGAAGGCATACCTTTTTCCCCCTTTGTCATTTCAAAAAGTGGGGTTATGAAGAAATAAGAAACATCACTTGTTAAAGAGAAATGAGATAACACAAAGTTATATAAGAAGAGTAGAAGATCACAGATAGGGGCTTTTCCAAGCATAGAAAGAAAAACAAGTTTAAGCATATACTTGAACAACCCAAAATGCAAGATGAAGTGCTGCGGAAAAATAATAAAACATAATTTTGACCCTCAAGATGACGGATTTTGACCAAAAACCATCAGAGCTCATTGCATAGCAATGAGTCTTTCTCATAAGGTCGTTTCTGCATGAAAAATACTAGTCTTGCAGCAAAAACTGAAACTGGAGCAAAATCTGCATAAAACCCAAAAATACTCCAATTTCTACATATAATGTAGATCTATGTACCCTGCATCACAATGTTATGCAAGCAACTCAAGATAGTAGATATGCAATTCAAGGAACAAGCTTGAGCATGTATGAGACAAGATACAAGCATAGCATATAGATGAGCAAAGATGCCAATTATAAACTAGGTTATAACTACATGTATATGAACTACTAGTAGATGATATCACAAGTTAGGACTACTAGTAGGATCTAGATCATAGCAAGAGATACCAAAAGATACACAAGATAAAGCAAGCTATGAGTAGATGTAGAGATATATCCAAACAAAGAGATATGCAATTTTAGACGCATGAAAGGATATAACTCACTAGATATGCATTCTTACCATAAGATGATTACCCCTAAGAACCTCAAGGTTGTATCAAATACAAGATATACACCTATATAGATGTAGTAAGTTAGAGCACAATAGAAGAAATTTTAGACACAACCAAGAGATCCAAAGAGATCATCATCAAAACCTACAAAACAACTCAAAGCAAGTAATTGCAACATATAGATATACCAATTTAGAGCAATTAGAGTGATAGAGTTGTAAGCAAGATAGGAAATTTAAAGCATGGCAATATGCATATATAAAGGTACCAAATGAGAGTGTCAAAGAATAAGGCTATTGGTTGAGAAAATCTAGTTGAGAGAGAAATTCTCACTCAATAAGCCAAATGTATATTTTGTGCACAGTGTTATCGGTCGAGTTCTGTGCATTGACAACTCGACCGATGACAACTGTTGGCAACACCCATTGGTGCCTATCGGTCGAGTTTCAATAGGGCAAACTCGACCGACAGAGCAGCTGTCAAAAAGCACACATATTTCAAAAAAACATATTTAAAGACATGCTAAATATACAAACCATATCCAAACATGTCTAAGCAAGTTAGTAATGCAATATAGAAGCATAAGAAACAATTTTTGAGCAAGAGTGTGAAGAGAAACACAAAATACCACTTTTGACTCAAAAACCATATGTACAGTGCACACTATCTTTATAAAAACAAGTTAGAAAAGGTTATAAGCAAGAGAACATTATCTTTGTTCTTACCATTTCTTTTTCCACTCGTTGTTACCCTCTACACATCTCACCTCTTCTTTCATGTGGATTGAGAAGTCAATTTGCAATTCAATATCTCAAGTCAATCCATTTGCAAGTACCTACAAGAAGAAAGATGAAATGGTCCCCAATCATGTTTTTGGGTTCGAAGGGGTTAGTTTAGCAACCCAAGTCCTATATCTCTTGGGTGCTTTCCTAAAAGGACAACAAGTAGAATAATGACCAATTTCATTGCAATAGTTGCATGTGCCCATAGTCTTGGAACTAGAGGATTCTCCATGGAATATTGGAGGTCCTTCATCTTTGTTGTTCCCTTGACTACTATCATACCCTAAACCATGTCTACCCATTTGTTTAGTAGTATGGTGTAGGATGTCATTAAGACTCTTTTTACCAATTAAGAATCTTTGCAAAGAGGATCTCAAATTGTCATTATCATGCTTAAGAGAAGCAATAGTACAAGACAACTGATTTATATAGTCTTTAGCATGCAAAAGATCATTTTCTAAGAAAAGAGCTTTAGTTGAATAAGAATCTCTATTAATATGAAGAGCAACAACATCATTCTCTCTACTTGTAGAACTAGAACAAGATTCATGCCCATTGATTTTAGCAAGCAAGGAGGCATTTTTTATTTCTAATTCATGCAAAACAAAATCTTTGTCCTTGTTTTCATATTTAATAACATCAATATCATGCATGAGAGAATCAACAATTAAGGTATGCTCTTCATTAGAACTAGTCATAAGAGGTTGAGCTTCTAGAAAACTAATCTTATCAAGCAAACTAGCATTTTCAAGTTTAAGAGAGTCTACTTGACTAAGACAATCATTTTTATCATCAAGCAAGCAAGAATTAGCATATTCAAGATCATCTAGTTCTATATGCAAATTATCTACAATTATAGCAAGCTTTTTCTTTTTCTTTTTAGAAGACTTAAGAGAAGCACAAATACCATGAATAATAGCAATCAAAGATTCTTTATCTAAAGAGTTTAGATTTACCTCACTTGAGTCTTCACTTGTTGATGCTATAAGAGCAAAATGGCATTCTCCTTCATCACTAGAGCCTGAGCTTGATCCTTCACTTGAATCTTCACTTGAGCTTGAGTTGGAGGAGTCACTTGAGCTTGATTGCCATTTCTTCTTGTGAAGATAGGTCTTTTTGCCTTGTGGGCAATCTTCCTTGTAGTGACCCTTCTTTCCACATGTGAAGCACCAGATGGAGGAAGACTTGCCTTTGTAGAGTCGACCCTTGGAGTACATGGCATCTTCTTTAGCTTGAGAGGATGGAGAGACTTGTTCCATGATAGCTTCAATTTGAGCCTTCATTTCAGCCTTCTTCATTCTCTTTAGCTCTTTCTTCTCTTGTCTTTCTACTTCCCCCCTCTTGTCAAGTGTGGCTTCATGTGCTTGTAGATTTCCAATGAGATCTTCAATAGGAATATCCCTAAGAGACCTTGCTTCTTCAATGGAAGTCACCTTGGGTTCCCACCTCTTGGGAAGAGTTCTAAGGATCTTTGAGTTGATCTCTCCACTAGACATAGGATGTTCTAGAATAGCAAGACCACTCAAAATGGTATTGAGCCTTGAGTACATGTTGGTTATGCTCTCCTCATTTCCCATCTTGAAGTTCTCAAGCAGCCCTTTGAGCATGTAGACTTTGCTGTCTTTCACTTGATATGTCCCTTCATAAGTGATGCAAAGCTTTCTCCATACCTCGTAGGTTGTTTCACATGAAGAATCTGGTTGAACTCGGTGGGGGTCATGGAGGCATAGAGGATGTGCATGGCTCTAGCATTCAAGATTGCTTTCTTCAAGGTATCTTCATCCCATTCTTCAATCCTTATCTTTTGTAGCATGTATGGGCTGTTCACCATTTGCCACATCTCAACACTTGATCCTTGGATGTAGAATTGAAGCCTTCTTCTCCAATAGAGGAAATTGCTCCCATCAAAGATTGGAAGGCTGGTCGAGAATCTCCCTCCTAGGAAATCACACATCTTCTCCTACTTGTTGAAGTATGCTTGGAGAAGACCTGCTCTGATACCAATTGTTGGATCCTAGATGGATGATTAGATGCTCTAGAGGGGGGTGAATAGAGCTGAAAGCACTTAAATAAAACTCATTAAACCTTCAAGATATATGACAAGATAAGGTTGCTAAATAGGTAATTTGAGTGCAACTAAAACATACATAGCAAGGGAGAGAGAAATTGAACATGCACCAATTAGACAAGCTATTTAGAGTGGTTCCACACTTCAAACTAGAAGTGTGTCAGTCCACTTTCCTAGAGAGGTCAACCTCTAGGACTTCCAAACTATTGCACTCTTATATTCATTCATAAGACATACAATACATGACCAACCAAAGGACTTACCTATCCAATACAAAGAGTCTTCAACCTTACCAAGGACTTACCCACTTTGCAAGAGTCTTCCTCCTTTCTTCCAAGGACTTATCTACTCTTGCCCAAGTCTTCAGCCTTGCAGGAATTACCCACTCTTCTTGGATCTTCCGCCTTTGACTTCACCTTCACTCGGAGAAGCTTCCACCAAGGACTTACCCACTTGATCTTGAGTCTTCTGCCTTCTCCAAGGGCTTACCCACTCTAGCTCCAAGTCTTCGGCCTTGATCTTCACCAAGGGATGCCTTCCCTTGTTCTTCTTCACCTCTCTTGGACAAGAGAGAGAACCTTCATCTTCTTGATTGAAAAGATAGAAAGGAGGTGGTGGAAGTGAGAGCCTCATAAGATATACATGTAGGACTAGCTCTCTTATAGATTTCCTACTCACTCTAATGGATGTAGCAAGTGATTAAGCTTAGAGAGAGAGGAGGTTGTATGAAGCACTCAACTATAGAATAGGAACCTCACATAGAGTTTGCAATGAATGCTCAACCTTGGAATGAAGCCCAAGGGGTCCTATTTATAGCTGGGGATGCCTCTTAGCCTTTGGGAACACTTGTGAATGAAAACTAGCCGTTTTGTGGCTTGCAACAGATATATTTTCACTTGTTGCAACTCCACAACGGCTAGAAGCACTTTTCTGCACTTTTCCATACAGTGCAATCGGTCGAGTTTCTATAAGGGTAACTCGACCGATAGAGTAAAAGACAAAGTCGATATTCAGACCATCAGTCGAGTTTGTCTTGAGGAAACTCGACCGACCAATGAAAATCAATTTGGTCAGTTACTCCATCGGTCGAGTTCTGTATAAACACAACTCGACCGATGCAATCTCTAGAAAATTGATCAAGGATGATCGGTCGAGTTTTCAGGCTGGGAAACTCGACCGACAAAGTACCTGTAATCAATTTTCAAAGTTGCATCTGAAGTGCTCTAATATTCGATCTAAGTGATCCTAATATTTTTCTAAGCTTAATTACAAGTCATACAATCATTACAAGTGATTTACAACATGATTCTAATGGATATACATCATATTACAAAAACATGCACTTGTATGACTTTGACTTGTCTTTTCTCCAATTTGAGATGTGCAAGTTAGGGCATTTGGAGTGTGTCTATACCTAATCTGAAATCACTCAAGTAGAGACGTTAGACACCAATATGTGAAATGGTTAGTCATCATCAAAACACGGGTTTAGTCAATTTAGACGTGAGTCAACATTGACCTAATTGACCTTGAGTCAACAAAGTTTGCTTCATATTTTTGGTTGTTGTAGAAGTTGAAATATATTGTTACATCAATCTTTTCTAAGGATTTTATGAGTATGCTATTTGTTATATATATATATATATACATATACATATATATACATATATATACATACATATATATATAATTTGCAAAAATAATAAAGTAAAAGGGATGTTTAACAATGACTCCTAAAATTGATATTGTGTATCTTTTCATTTTTTTTAACTAATTAATATTCCTAAGGATCTGATTGGTTTGTTGTAACTATTCAAGAAAACTTATGAACTGGAGTTTATGAAGCTATTTTTAAGATTAAAATAAGTGTCAGAACTTGAGTTCTGTAACTTTCAGTAAGTTATAGAGTTACATACAAAATTGAGTTCCTGAGTTCACTCTTAAAAAGAGTTGAAAATGAATTTCGGTACGGTTGACAACATTTCCTATATAATTATATATTTTATAATTATTATATTTTCATTCTTCATAAATGACACATGTAGAATATTTATGACTTGGAATGTTAGTTGTGTGGTTATGGTTTATTGTTAAAAATCATAACATAATATCATAAAATATTGCTGACTATAAATGACACCATGTAAAATATTTGACACTACAACTACCATTATCAATGTTCTCCATAAAATAAAAAATAAATAAATACTATAAAAACTAATCACACTACACCATGTGACAAAAATGTGGTTTATATAACAACATTTATTCTTTATGTTTAAACAATATAATGTGAAGAATGATAATTAATTGTAACCATATGTGAAGATATACTAAAGATTAATGTTGTACATTTTGTTAACAATGATGAAACAAAAATGTGTATTTACAAACAATGAAATGCGCATATTATTACAGTACTTTGTACATACAAAAAAATTGATGTGATTTGAACCACAATATTTTTATTAAATTATAATTATACCACATTAAATTAATTTTAAAAGGAACAACATTTGCATCATGACCCTTTGTTGAGGTTTTTATGGTTGAAAAATATTATGATTACGGATATGATTCTTTTTTTATTTCTTTTCCATTCTTACTATATATTACACAATAAAAATCAACAACTTTTTTTGATTGATTTCTAACTTTACACTTACAACAAACCAATCACATAGAAGTTAACGAAACTTAAGTTCCAAAAATGGGACTAGAGTTCTCAGAATATGAGTTCCATATAATTTATGACTTACACCAAACCGGTCATAGCCTAAGAGTAACTGGTTCTCACAAATTAAAAATCCATGTTCAAGATGTGTTATGATAGGGCGTTCCCATTTTACAACATTATCAAACCACTACCATTATAAGAAATGTAATTAGTTGGTATACATATAATAGTAAGCTATATGATCAATGCCTCTAGTACCTACATCCATGTTTGTACTTCATCGAAGATTTTCATAGAATCCATGACTTCTTTTTTGCATCAAGGATCTTAGGCATATTAATCACTTTGATAGTTGTTATCATATTTGTGCTAGAAACTCAAGGAATTGTGCACTTTTGTTTAGAAATTTGACACTAAAGCTCTCTATTCCATGTCCAAAAATGTGTGGTTGAGGGTTGATTATGGATTAAATAAATTCATACCCATATGAGGTAAAAGTAGGTTTGTCTAGTGAGTGCAATTCTCTAGGATAGACACCTAAACTCAAGTACTAATGTTCTTGTACTCTTTGTCACTACTTCCTTTAGCATATGATACTTTGTGAGAATCAGAGAAGAGTTATATGGACATGAAGGATTGCAAAAACATTAAGAGAAGAGCCCTTCGTAGTCCTTCTTTCAAATTTAGAAGAAAATAACATCTTCAAAGTGAGGGATTGGATGTTCCAACACAACAACATAGAACTTTCATAACATTAGCTATCAAGTCCATTGATAAGAGTGAAAGTAGAATATTATTCACAAAACATTTTTACTAAAGCATGTAGTTGAATTCAAATTATCTTGAAGTATCAAAAATTATAAGAAAGGAACTCAGACCCCATGTGAAATGAATGGTCTTAAGAAAGAAGTTTGAATTCTCCCAACTAAGTGATTTAGTATAAAAAAATTGTAAGAACACTCAATTCCTCCTTGACTATTGTGGGAGTAACTACTTCCCTCGTCATCGCTTCTAATAATGTTTTCATGATCTAGACATTTTTTTCATAGATAGTGTTGGGAATAAAATTTTCTTGTCTTAAAGGGCCAAGGCCTACTAGGGTTTAATTTTTTAGATATTGCATTTGAGATTATAAACCCCTTGGATCACATATACAATTGGCATATGTCAATTTTGCCCATTTTTAGAAAGTCAATAAACACAAGACACAGTACAACCTTTGAAATAGGTCATTATTTGTGGATATGGGGAATAAAATCAAAGGAAGATGAGAGAAAAAGAAATAGAAGAAGAAAGGAAGCAAGGTTGGACTACTAAGACTATCTGGTTGTCTTCTTTAGGCTTATTATCAGTGTTCACTTTGGGTTGAGGGCACAAAAACTTATGGTGTGGTGTAGATTTGGGATATCTCCCTACATTGGTTATATTTTTATATGTTTGTGTGGTTGTATTTTCTTGAGATTGCGATCAAAATTCGAGAAGGATAGTGTACCTTTTTTGATAGGGTGTCTATCCATCTTGACCCTGTGAATTTTTCCTCAACTTTTGTGAGGAGCCGACATTAAATTTGATGTTCTCTATTTATCCTCTTGCCCTTCAATTCTTAGGTTTATACATTCATCTATAACCCTTATGTAATTTTTCATCGCATATCTAGTTACTATTTTGCAATATACATGCATGTTGAATTAGTAGTAGAGTCAGGTTGTAGATATAGATCTAGATAGAGAACAATGATGAAGCGATAATGATAAAGTAGGTGAATGCAAATTTACATTCTTGACAATCTAAGATGGAGGATATTGCAAGAATTTGTATGTTCTAATAGGGAGATATAAATTAAGAAATATTTTTGATGTAGATTGGATCATATCAATTAGAATCACCATGAAGTAGGAGCAAGAATCTGGTCTCAATTGAGAAACTTATTTTGGCTCAGCCTAAAAATATTTGATCAAGAAAAAAAAATTGCGTACTACATGCTCAATCTGAACCTGACATTCCTATTTGCGGGTCAAACTGGATAAATCAAATATACCTAAATTTACTACGTTGTATGTAAATCCAAAAAATACAAAAATATAAACATGAAAAACTGAATAATACAAACCCGCTAAATCAAAATTGCTAAAAGTTATGTTGGCTAAGTATTGTATTGTGAAAGAAGACTTGTATAAGCTATTGTACTTCACAAGAAAACAATCATATTTATCCTTTAAGAAGGATAAGTATAGACATATCAAAATTGTATATACCTACAACATGGAGAAAATAATATACATATATATATATATATATATATATGATTTGGTATGATTTAGATTTTACTCGACCACTGCAAATTCATACCCGAGCCGCAAATCACTTCATGTTCTTCAATTTCAGGTCATTTTAGGCCGAACCAAAATAACTAAAACCTAAATTACACAAGCTAGTCTGGTCTTGTTAGCCCTACTGTAGGGAAATTGAAAAAGTAGATTGACATTCTTGTGTTTCACTGAACTTGAGAGAAGACTAACGCCAAAGGACTATGAAATATGCTTAAGAAATTGCTTAAACAGAAGAATGCGACAAACAACACTCCCTTGATTAAGAATTTGAACTATGTAGATAGCACTAATATCACTGGACACACATATGAAGTCCATATACTTATAACTCAATGAAAATAGTTTTTGATGATGGACATCAAACACTATTTCTTCCAAAATCAGTACATGATTGCTAAAAAATACTTGTTATGACAGCAATCAATTCTGCATAAAAAAGAAAGGTTTAGACAATTGATCCTCTGGTAGTTAAAATAACGAATCTCGTGCTAAGCATGGTAAAGTAAGCACAAATCAAAGTGAAATTCAACAGATACATACCTAACTATGAATGAATATTATCAGTTTATGCTATGTCTGGAATCATATTTTTTAAATGAATCTATACTCTACAATACGGGTCGACAGTGGCGAAGCCAGAGATTTTCTTGGCATAGGGCACTACACAATGTAACTATGTATATATAATCTTTAAAATATATAATAATTCGTGAACAAAATACACCTACCAACTAATATAAATGTCGAAACAGAATGGATTAAACTAAGTTTACTTATCTTAAAAAGGATGAAGTGGAGGTCTTAATCATAGGGTCATTAAAAAAAATTACTAGAAATCTCTACAAAAACTTGATATATAGGGTCTTAATCTGACATCATAACTTATATTTCTAGTATTGAAATATACTCAACTAGATTTGAAGAAAATGACCCTGATTCAAACTATTAGTTGGTTGAGGTTGCATTGTATTTTTTCTGATAGATTAAGTGTTTTTAACATGGTATAATTTACTATAGTACATATTGTGATATCATAATTATTATGCATAATAGACATTTTAGCATAAATTATGAGAATGTGTCTCATAACAAACATCAAATAATACCACACATGTGATGCTTGCACATTTTAATAAAATGCTATTATGATTGTGAGAATTGTACACATTGTGCTTGTATGTATGGCCGGAAGCATACTCCACGTACGTTTGCATTCCTAGCAATAAAACAGAAAAGTCAAAATATATACATTGCACAAGATATTGTGAAAAATAGGAACAAAAGAAAAAACGGTAGGAAATTTGTTTCATACATAATACAGTGTTCGAACCAACACATTTTTTCCAGACCGAACATATTCAACACCGTTCTTTTTGTCCATTCCTAGGCAAGCCAACAAAATAATAACATTACTTCATTCTTCTTGCATAAAACATTATCTAACGTAGACTTAATATACTTATGGTCAGTATAATCGCATGGGTCTTTTACCTTTTGTTTTAAGACACAAGACAGATTCGACAAAAGCAGGTCGGGGGAAGCCATAGAAATTGAAACGATGGATGTAGCATTAGAATGCATGTCGTCTTTAAGAGATGATTTAATGCTATACAATATGGGGTTGCTATGTCATTAATAGGAAAAGAGATTTGAAAAGCCAATTGCTTTAACGGCTGGTGAGCGATAAACTGATGGATGAGATATAATAACCAAATGAAAGAAAAAAAGAAATGAAACGTCTTTTATCTGGAGCCGGCTAAGCAATTATTACATAAACTATAGGGCACTGCATGTATTGACTCGCCGACTAACTAGTGATTAATCATAATTATGCATTCAGATCTGTATACTTGGCTGGAAACGGGTAGGGCATGTGCCTACTCGTGCCCCAACGTGGCTACGCCACTACAGGCCGTTGGGGATTACTTTTGCCATTTTCTCCTAGCCATCCGGGGTTGATTTTGCATTTTTCACAGAATTATGTTAAATTGGAAACGGATCCTTTCTATTCAAAGCATATCGTGCAGGTGGACCGTCACATGATCGAGGCGTCAAATGTAAAAGTCATGCCCTTTACTCGAAGAGAAACAGAGTAGTCTCAATGCATATCCACTTCTTAGACTCTCTGGGTGCTAGGGTTTCTTACGGGCAACCAGGAGGAGTGGAAACCGTTACTTGCGGAGTTGGGTCAGAAGTAATTTGTTTACAGAGAGTTGTTTAATCTGTGTATCTCCAGTACCTGTAGTCGTGTGATGCGGTCTTCTGTTTTCAATTCCTTCCGGCTGGTACGCAGTCAATTACAAGTTTTAGATTACTCTTTTACTCTATTATTTTTATCTTCCACCCACACCTCTTCTTTACTTGTTCTCGCTCCCACCCCCAATTCCAAATCAATCTGAAGTATTATTTACTTGTCGTCCCTCTTCCTTTTCCTCAACATTCTCACACTACTGGAAGAGGGGGCCGCATCTAACGGTTTTCTTTTTCAGATTTGACGACTAGGCAGAATGCACAGGCACCGCCCCCAAATATTGTCTCCCCGTCTTCCACTGCACTACTCTCACAAATCTCACCCTCTCTCCCCCCAGCAATAAAATAAAAAGTCAATATGAATGAATGGCCAAGATGTTCTGCACATGTTCAACAGTCTACATTATTTATAATAAGACCGCAAACCTTGCTGTGGGTTTCTTTCCCAATCACTAATCACTAATTCGGTCACGCCGTGAAGAGAGAGGTGAAAAACACCCTTCGCACGGCCGCGGGAAGGGGGAAAAGCAATGAGGCGACAAGCGGAGAGATAAAGCATTGGGAAGGAGAAGAACCAGAGGTTTCCTCTTCCTCACCTGAAGCTCAAATTCGGTCATCACTACATAACAACGAGACAAGGAAATCTTGGCCGCCAGTCTTCCTTCCGCCCCCTCTACATGCAAACCTAATACATGGTTAGTTTCTCTTTCTGTCACCAATTTACTCCAGCTCGATTTCTTCTATCCTGTGTTGTATTCGTGTCGTGGTCGGTCGGCCTGTGGTTTCGTTTGATTCGACATCTGATCATGTATCCAAGAGGCCCAGCTAAAGTTGTATTCTTTTTGTTTTCAACGATTTCTTGTCTATATATTACTCCATCCACATTTGTCTACGCTTTCGGCATCTCCACTGCATTTATACATCCACGTGACTCTCATCCGACTTGTTTTTGCTCCTTCTCCTTCGCTCCATCTTCTATTCCACTTTTCCCCAACATCCCCTGTATTTACGCCCCCACCCCCTTTCCTGAAAGTCACTTATTTTCCTAACCTCCCATGTCCCCATACCCTCATTTCTTTTCTGAATACTAATGATTTTTCTAGTAGTAAAATACATACATTGATGTACATTTTGACTTGTTCTACATTCTATAGTAAAAGCCTAATGGAAAAAGATATGAGGAGCATACTAAAAGAATCATTATGCTAGGCAAGAAGTATAGTTTATCATGTCTCTCACTTCTTCTAGGCAATGTGATTTCTCTTTGAAAGCTTGATTTCATGATTTGAAATTGTCTCTCTATAATTAAGAACATAATCCATGATCATTTCCATGGTAAAACAAATTGAAAAAATGCAAGGGTTGCCCCGGGTTCTCATTTTAGTGATTCACTACTACCATATAACTTCTGAATTATTTATTTATGACTTTGAATCCATGCTATGTTATCATGACGTTCAATTTGCATGTTTCATCAAATGCACTTTATAAGAATATGTTATTTTCTCCCTACCCAAAATTTTTTTGTACAAAAATGTTTTTGTCACTACTCTATTTAGATATAAACTATTTGAGAACTTATCTTATTGCAGTATTAAAACCTACAATTTGATGTGTTTAGACATTTATTTCAAACATTTAAAAACACAATTTCCCATTATCTTGTGACCCATATCACTACATTCATATGTGGTAAGTGCCTTACCATCTCAATGTAAGTAAATCTAGGATGCCACTAGTCAAGCGTTCTAGGACCACGAGAGGGGCATTGTGAGTGGAAATTGTCTATTTTGTCAATCATTTGTTTTGTATGAATAAGAAAAGAGTTCAACAGTTTTCTGCTTCGTTATCGAGACTCATTACTTATTCAAAAAACTAAGAACTCATTTATGAAATAAATTTATACGGAACTTTATGTCATTTTTTTCCTTTTTTGATCAAGATGCTTATATTTAGTTTGTCTTGTCTAATATTTGATTGGTAGAGATAAAAAATTAGGAGAACTACCTTTTGTTTATAAGCCATTTCTTAGGTTGTTCCCGATATATGTTTTTGTCGAGCAAAGCCATATCAAGTTGTACATTAAGAACTTGTGAAAACTACAAGATTACAAGGAAATAGAAGGGAGGTGGGCAACAAGCTGCGCCGCCACCCCTTTTTGAATGGCAAATCCAATCCTCTGAAACACCACATCCATAGATCTGGGAGAACTACCTTGATGTTGTAGGAAATACATGGTCTACATTGAGAAACTTATTATACCTTGATGTTTGGCCATAATTCAAACACTAATGTAGTATCGTGAGCATATAACATATAGTAAAATTCATTCTTCTCTTTTTCCTTAAACTCATGAACTAATTAGTTTTCTTTCGTTATTTTGATAGATTATTTGACTCTTTATCTTGCATATTTTTGGATATTTTTATCCCACTTAGGTGGTAAGATCATTTAATATATTTGATTGTAGGCTAAAAATGTACTCTCCTAAGCTTAGAATGTAGAATTATATTCATTAGATTTTGAAACTTATGAACTAGTTAGTTTTCTTTCTTTATTGTGGTAGATTATTTGTCTCTTACCTTGTACTTTCTAATTATAAGAAGAACATTGGCCTACTTATGTACTCTCCTACTTCTTTAGTTTAGCATGATTTAGTTCTTGATTCTTATCTAGGAATCTTGAACACAAGCACATGATGTAATGTCGATGCAAACATGGATAGATGACACAATGATTTTGGAAAATTTAGGAGACAAACATGGTGTTGGACATGACACATATTAATATGCATATAAATTTACATTTGCAAGAGATCTATGCATTTTCTATAACTAGTCATATATATTCATGGTATGCTAGCCAATTAAAGAGTTTAGATCTTCAAGGTAACCTTATTTCATATATCATTTGCCACAAACTAGGTTGTTTTCTTCTTGCTTTCTCTTCCTGTATCAACCAAAGGCTATTTTTTTTAACATATCTACCTTCTTCATTTCTATTCCACGTCAAGATATTGTTGCCTTGTTTAAATATGGTACTAGTAGCTTGTAGACAACCTCAATGGTGTAAGGTGGTAGGCACACCTGAAGGAAAGGGAAGTCCCCCTATCCCTCTAGGTTGGCTAAGAGCTTACCATGATATTGTGAAAATGACAAGACCGACGACTTCCATTATTACCGTTGCACCCCTTGACTTTTGCCACTCTTCTCAAATTGTCACCTCTCTGGGTATATACTTAACTATCACTTCTTGATTTATGTTGGTTGGAAGAACTTGCATTGTTGTCTAATGATGAGAATAAAATTGTTCTACGAAGATACAAAAATTAGATGAATCTCTATATAACGAACTTCATGAAATGAAAACATAAAAATAAGGGTTATCTTTTTTACTTTCCATTTGTTTCTCTCTTTTTGTCTTGATTCTTATCCTCTTAAGATAATGTATTGGTTATTATGTTACTTGGTCAAAATGCAATGAAATTATAGTAGTGGTTAAAAGGAAGGAATACATTGATGGGTTTGGGTAAACTTTAAAATATATTTCGAATGCTAAGTTAGATATTTTAATGTGTGTTTATATGGAATGAGGCGTGGGAAGAATATTTTTCTATTATTTACAAATATTCACTCAACTCCACCTTTTAGGTCAGTGCAACTGAGTGGTAAGCACTTCAAGATTGGGAAATGAGTTGAGACTTTGTAGTTTGTTTTAGTGTTATTGCACACATGTTCAAAGTAGAGTCGCTAAGATCTTCCATGTTGCCTAATAACAATAGTGTTATATTTTCTTAACATGACTTTTAGCATTATAAAGATACATCTTCTCAATGTTACACGTGTTATTAATCAAATTTTATGCCTAGTTTCAACTGATGGAACTCTACTGGGCAACCTTTTTTTATCTATTGCTTGACAAATGAAAGACAATTATTAAAAGCTAGATTTCAGTGGACAATAATCTTTCCTGATATTAGGCGAGGCAAACGTGAAGCAAGCATCTACACAACAAATTTCAAGTAAGGGCCTTCACTTTATCTAAGCTATTATTTTAGAATGAGCTTATTTACTTTTTCAAATTTCATAAACTTGTTGGAATTTGAGATCGATCAAGTTTGTTCATTTTGATGGCATCAAATTTCAAAATACAATAACTAGTATTACTGCCAATTTCATTACCTTGTTTGGTAAGCATGTATTTAGAATGCAACATGTGGATTAATTTCATCACTTTACTTAACTGATATGAATGCATAAACAAACTAAAAATTTACCCCACACATATTAGTTGATGGATACAAATCGACCAACCAATTGAAAGTCAATAACATTCCCACCTCCACACACATTTAGATCACCGTCGCAACAAGAACCAAAGCCCTAGATCTATGATCAAATTTAGGCATGGCAGTCATATTGAGGTCCCCAATAGCTAGATGAATATGATGTAATGAAATCAATTTTAGAATGTTCCATCATTTCATTAGGTCTCTAGACATATAGAACAATTTAATCATATAATCAAATTAAGAACAAGCATAGCCAATTTGATCAGACTCTTCTCTCCTGTACTGGATGACAACCAGTTCGATCTGTTGTTCTTTAGTTTGCTAAAATAAGCCCCATGTACCTAATGGTAGTGACAACTAGAGAAAGCGAGTCAATTAGACCATAAACTTCTTTAGACAACTCTGAATGCCATGTATTTAGCAAGACATCCTCTAAATTTGATGTTTGTATGCCCTATTCATCTCCATCGAGACCATTTTAATGCCCGATAGAGGAAAACACATGCCTTTTTTCCATAGAAGCCCACGAATCCACTTTTGTCGTTTACAAATGTGACATTCTAGAGTGACATCATTCCAGCAACAATGGGTAGATATTGAGTGGATATGAGAATTGAAATTTGACTCACATACTATAAAAAAACATAGAGAAAAATAACATATAAGATCTTGGTTGGTGCTTATTAGAGACATGATGAAAAAATCAACCAAGTGAAATAGTATTTGTACTAATACCATTTACTCATCAAATCCTTCCTAGAACCTTCTCACCATTGTAACATGTGACCTCTCAAATGTGTCATTGATGTAGGTGATAGACTCATCCGTCTCAAGTGCATCAGACATGACGAGCTTGCAGGCTCCTGAGTGGAGCATGATCCTGATGGAGAAAGGGTTGGACCCAGTTTAGATGAGTAGGAACTCATGGTCCTCTTCTTTTTGTTCCCCCTCCACCTATCCTCAACGCATTGGGGTGGTTGTGGGCCCTCATTAAAAATCCATGGATGGAGCCTAGAATTGAGGTGGGACTAATGAAATTCCAACAGGAACTTAGCAGCGATAGGAACTCAGCCACAAGCACACAACATGATTGCAGAGGAGAAAATCCTAGACATCCCTAGCAAAACCAAGGAGGGTGGAGAGACAGACATGGAGGATGGGTGACAACAAATGAAGGAGGACGGTAGAGGAGACAGTGGTGGGGGAAAACAGTCGGGGGGTGAGGAGAAAGAGAGGGTTCATGAGAGATAGGAGGTGGTTGGGGGAGAAGAAAACAAAACAAACATCTCAACATATTTCAAATTGTTCTAGATTTGGCGTATTCTGTGAGGCCCGTCGAATGGGGGAGAATTGTGACTCCCTAATGCGCCAAATTCAAGATTACTTAAACAAAATACAGAATTAACACTAACAAACTATATTACCACAAAACAAGGTAAATTAAAACTGATATCACATATCCTCCTCAAGAGGAAACATATTGCATCTGGATCCACAAAGCCACTTGTAGCATATCCCATGCCAAAAGATTATTACATAACACGATTCACTGACTCATTGGCCACAACTTGTTACATACAAAAACTTATTTATATATACATGCCATATCTCTGCAACCATAGCATACTGTCATAACATCATCTTGATATAAAAATACTCTACAAAACACATCCCAAGGACCTAAGAGTACAGTGATAACACACATGACTCTACTACCAACACTAGCAGCATATCCAACCTTTGATAGCTATTTCTTATCTTCCTACTCAGCCTTAACCGCACGACCTCTACCATGTTGTTCACGACCACCTAAAAGATGTGGAAAGATAAGGGTATAGTACAACTCCTGAAGATATAAAAGGTTTGCACTACTATAGAAAATGTTTTTACGACAGTTCATTTTTTCATTTTACAACAGGTGTTAACCGTTGTATTAGATCGTGTGGTCTTATGGGGGGGTGCTTCATAAAACATGTGATCACATATTGTAATACATGTATTTTATACAACATCTAAAACATATTGTCTTTTAATGAATGACATGTTGTAATATGGATATTTTACACAACATGTGGTGCATCCATTGTAATATATATTATACAACAGTTGAACCACGTTATCTTTCACTAAGCACACCCATTGTAATAGGGGTGTTTTTTACAACATGTGGTTCGCGCGTTGTAATATATATTATACAACAGTTGAAGCATGTTGTCTTTCACTAAACACACCCTTTGCCGAAGATCGTATGGATGAGAGACCCTAGACTGTGAGAGCGCAAGATTGTTTGGATGAAAGCAACAGACTGAGAAGAACACAAAAATGTGAGATCGTTAAGAGACCAAACCAATTGGGCATCAAACCGTGAAGAACCCATCGGTTTGCCCAAATTGTGAAAGACTTAACAGTTTCCAAAACTGTTAAAGCAAGACCGTGAATACTTATCAAGTCCAAACCATTAAGAACTCAAATCGGTCCTCCAAAACCGTTTAAAGTGGATTCACACCAAAATCGTGAAGACCCCGACCAGTGCCTATAAATAGGACCAACATGAGGTTTATTACAACATGCAGTGCACCTGTTGTAATATACATGTTTATACAATAGTTGAAGCATGTTGTCTTTCCATACATTCAACTGTTGTAATAAGGTTTTTTATACAACATGTGGTGTGTCTTCTGTAATATATACATTTTATGTAACATGTTATGCATGTTGTAGTTCACTAGAAATACCTATTGTAATAGTTGTTTTTTTTACAGACACGCCGATTGTAATAGGTGTGGATAACACAACATGTGTTGTTTATTGTATAATCATACATTTTACAACATATCATTAAATGTTGTCTTTGATTAGAGTTTGATAGGTCATATATTGAACCAATTTTATTGATCAAATTAACCATATTATTTATAAATTATAATAAATATGCAATTATACTTTTTTCATTTCACAAACAAGTACATAATTGAACAAATTTCCATAAAATCTTAAAAGAAACTCGTACAGAATTTAATTAATATTCAATCATCCATACAAAGATTCAATAATACAAAGTACTGAGTATCCACTCTAGAATCGAACTGAAAACTAACTAAAAATCACACATTGATCTATGATAAAGAACAAATGTCTCCCTCTCATGTCACATAATCTTAGTGTGCTCAAGAATACATGCCGCCCACTCATTTCAGACCTCATCGATTTCTTCTTGGTTGAAGCAATGACCAATATACTTCAATAATATTGCAATCATATGACAAATATATCAACATATTAACATTTTTTCAATTTATTTAGAAATTTGAACAAACTATAAGAATATAATGATAAGTATCCTACACATTTAGGAATATTTCTAATTCTCACATCAACGACGTCTCTCATGTACTTCAACACATAATACCCACAATTTGTATTGTTCCACTGCTTTGGGCACTATATAAAAGAAATATGAATTTGTTATCCACATAATTGTGAGAACTTGCTAGCAAATAAGAGGATGGAAAAGTATAAATAGCTAGAAAACCTAATAAAAGGTATGTGTATATAGAATAAATAAATGCTATAACCAATATGCTATAACCCACAAACATTGTGCAATGACTGGTAATATAATATGGATGACTTCAAAACATATAACATATCAAAGTATATCATAATTAGTGGGCGAGCTATATGATTATAGTTCTAGTCCAAAAGATTTCCTTCTCTGTCACCATTGCGGAAATCCAAAGACACACAACTGTTAATCTCTCCTTAAGTCTTCTTCAAACGATATGCCTTTTGATTCCCATAACACCAACTAATAGCCTATACCCTTATGGTGCTACAAGTTGTTGCCAAACTTGCCTTCTGCACTGCTTATCACCAAAATTGGATGATATTTCCCATCTAGCACCCAAGGATCACCTTTGAGAGAAAATATAAATAAGAGAAATGATGACTTGTTGTCGTGAGGCTTCATGTAGAGAAAGCTAAATGACGATGCAAGAACTGATACTGTTAATTCAGATTCTTTGGAAAAATGAAGAAAAGCTCATGAGGGATCTCAAACTAGTTTCAAGGGTCTCAAACAGAAGAATAATGACTCAGAGGAAAAAAAATTATGATAATAACCTGAAAAAGATATCATCACCATGCTTGCCATGACTTGTTGGTTTTGTTAGTTTTAATGATAGAAATCAGCCGTTACCTTGCGCGAGCCCAGTATCTCAAAAGAAAAAATTAGCACTACTTCAGCTTTCTTTCAAAAGAAAGTCTATAGATGGAGATGAAACTACTGAATTTCATAAGTGCAACTACCTTTTTTATTTTAATGCCCCTAAATTCCTTTGCTAACCATCATATAAAATTGTATTTTTTTCACATTTAACCTATAGAGGTGACTTGTTTATGTCCATAGGTTTATTTTGCTGAACAAGAATCGTAATAATCTGTTACTGCAATGTTCATAATAATTTATATGCTCTATTACAGGAATATGTGCTATAGACTGGTTGAAATTTGGTGATGGCAACACTAAATTTTACCAGTCCTATGACAAAACTAGGATACATTACAAAAGGTTATACACCTCAAGAATTTTGCCGCAAATTGGGGTCACTAATAGCGTTAATATCAAAATCCTCTTGTGTAAACAATGGGATGGATTTGTTTCATTGCCCACTCAAAGTAAACCATATTGCTCAGCATATTGAGCTACCATCCGTAGATTCACATGGGGATGTTCCATCTCAATTGATTGTTAACATCCAGGTATTCTGGCAACATACATGTATTTATTGATAATGATGTGAGTTGCAAATAATTATATTCTTATGTACATGTTCCCACATATCCTGCTGCAATGTTCCTTGGAGATAGTGACGATGACGAAATGAGTTTGGTGTTATCTATACTAATATAAAAAGAGGGATTTGTTTCAACTAATTACAAACACATGCCATTTCAACCTCCTCAACCAATCAAAATGCACTATTTTGAAATCATGCTTTTTCCTTCACTCTCTTTACGCTCATAATTTTTCACAAATCTTCTCATACTTATATTTCATTTCCCCCTCACGTCTTCACATGAAATGCCCTCTCAAACATTCTCAAAAACCACGATTATACCCCCAAAATATCTTAACAATTACTCCAAAAGATGTGGAGTCGTGTACTTCTTTTCCGCCCACGTTTACAGATCAACTATATGCCAGACATGGCAATTTGTGAGTTGGTTTAAAGGAATACACGTCAAGATTTTAATGAGATGCAGCAAACATTTTCTCCGGTGTTGTGGAACTGAGATAGGATGTAATGACCCATTTTCAAATTAGTCATCTAATTAGGGTTTACTTGGATGATGGTATTCTTAACTAAGTTGATCGTGGTTTAAAGCTTGATTAAGGATGGTAGTTAAGTTTTGATGTGTTAAATATAATGAGAAAGTTTAATCATACTTTGATCCACATAATTAGGGTTAAAATTTTGGAAACCCTAATCGGCCCAAATTATGGTTTTGATGACATTTGAATACAAAATTTGATAAGTATAGTGTTTCACTAAATGATTTTTAGTATTATATGTGTAACTCTGATTTAATTAAATTTGGATATGATTTGGATATATAATATGTGAACAATATTGGAAAATATCAGAATTTTTTAAGAATGTTCTGATCTGTTTATCGGTCTAGTTTCAAACTCGACCGATCATATTTTTAGATTGATATAGCAGTGTGGAAATCAAATTTTATCTTTTGATTGGTATATCCAATTGATCTCAAATTTTAACGATAGTTTTCAAACTCCATTATAGACACCCTATTAAATTGTTTTAATATTTGGATGATTTTTTATCCCTAAAGAGAGGGGTGTCGGTCGAGTTCTGTGAAGGACAAACTCGACCGACCATGCTACTGACTACAATATAGCAATGTAGTATTTGATTTTTATTTCTTTAATAGTAGCTTTGAATGATCTAAAATTTTAAAGAATGCTTTGTAAATTAATTATACATAACATGCTAAATTCTCATAATTTTTTGAGAAGGTTTGATATCTGAAATAAACGAATTATAATAACTTTTTTATGACAGAAAAATCTGTTGAGATAACAAAAAGTTGAGTGAAGGGTCAATGTGCAATTGACCCAAGCAGCTCAATTGCTCTATATGGTCAACCTAACATATAAGAATCTCTCATAATTCATGATTCAATCCAGAAAAACGAAATTCTAGAGAGAGAGGGGGAGTTAGGGTTTGAGAAGAGAAAGTGATGGAGATGCTGACCTAGGGTTTTGCGGTCTGAGGAATGATGAAATCATGTAAGTTTAGCTTCTTTGGATATAGTTTCATGGTGAATGTTCTCTCAGATGTCAAGATTCTGTCCCTCCCTTTATTGGATTTGAAATCACATCAAATCAAGTCCTTTTATCACTCTTTCTCTCCTAATCTTCAATTCTAGGGTTTGAAAGGAAAAAGAAAGTGGTGATTGCTAGGGATTTGATATGAGCTCGAGATTTTCAAAGATGAACTGCATTTTTAAGGT
The DNA here is from genome assembly GCA_963693085.1 of Alisma plantago-aquatica. NCBI lineage: Eukaryota > Viridiplantae > Streptophyta > Magnoliopsida > Alismatales > Alismataceae > Alisma > Alisma plantago-aquatica. The sequence goes on from OY856409.1 coordinate 123,202,256, forward strand.
GTTTTCACACCTTAGGGTGAGTGGAAACTTCCATTAAATAATATATTGCATGAAAATTGGTTAAATCATTCATAATCTTTAATTGTTTAGTATGCGACTACAAACCCTGAATTGTGTGTTTGATCTAAGTTGTTGGAAAATGATATGAAATGGATTCTTCCTCTGTTTGGATGAATTTCAAATGATAAAATCATATTAAAATGTATATAATACATCCAAATGAGAATTCCCTAAGTATTCACAGAAGTTATAAGAGTAAACTGAAATATAGGGAATTTGTCTATGACTGAAATTTGCTGTATAATTAAATAGAGAAATTTGTTTACCTGGATCCCCTTGGTTATGAATGATTGTTTATCTGAATGTGTAGTACATATATGTCAGATACTATCTTAGATTTCATTTAAGGTGAATAGTGTTTGATTGATATCTCAGTAAAGAGGGTGAAATCCTAGATATGAGGAAAGTTGGATATTTACAAATAGATATTGTGAAATCCATTTGAAGGGATTTTTCCTGACATGATAGATTTTATTTATTCAATTTTATTCTTGATGCATGATATTTCAGTGAATGGCATGGAAACCTAAATTCAGCCCAGTTCCAAGGTTTTATACATATATTGATTGTATATGATCTAAAAGTCTTTATTCAATGAATGTTTATGTCGTATGAAATCCTTATGAGAGCCATGTGATAAATCAATGAAGTAAATGAAATTCTAAGGATAGGGTGTTCAATGATTCAAATATTATGATATCAATGTTCTCAGTATGAGATGGGGTGATGCTTAACAGTTCAATTGCATGATTCTAGTGTATAAAGTGCCAAGTTGACATGTATTCTATTTATTTAAGAATTTTAGTCTGCCTGTATGTATAGTATGATGATTACTCAGAATATTACAGTGTTTTGAATATATTGCTCTACCAAGTTTAGAACAATATACATGTTGTATTATAAACTTCAAATAAGTAGATGCGGTACTATAGAGAAACCAAAGTCAAGTATAAGTAAGGAAAAGATACAATATAGTAAGATTTTTTCAAGAATAATAAAATAATAGACATAGGTTCCCTGAACACCGTAGATTCCTTACGGATGTCTGCACTGTAGGGAGGAAATGATCCACCATGGCAACAACCAGTATACGGGGATCAGATCGCACTCACAAAGCGTGCAGGGAGACGAAACCATTGATGAAGTCTCCTAAGAGAAGATAGGTGACCCAACATGAACTGGAGATCTCAGTGTTAACCCAGAGGTACCCACAGAGCGTACCAAGATGAAGCCCACACAGTGTCTTAGACCCTCCGCCTGTGTACTCAACCTAGAAGGAGAGGTCCAGTTAAAGGCCAGCTGTTTAGCCGCCATAGTCATACATGACAGTTTGAGTCAAGCTAAGTCTTATACGGTGAGATCGTAGTTCACTATGAGTCTTCATATGTAGAGTACACTGTATATGATCAGGGCATAAGCTAAAATATGATAATTTAAGTTTAATAGAGTTTCTTATAAGTATGAAAGGCTAATAAAGATTTGAGTACAGTTTCCCAACAATTATTCTTTGTATGTTTCTGAATTATTAGTTCTCTTTAAAATTAATCAAGCATGCTCATATATTGATTTAATCTTGTTGATATCTAGAGCATCCTGCCATATTAATGATTGTCAATTATCAGTTTCTTTAAACTTACTACTGTAATAATTGATATCAGTTGCTCAAAAATATATATGTAATCACATCAGTGCTTTAGACTGTTTCTTTGAAGTACTCATTCACTAAGCGAGTAGGCTCAACCCTCTACTCACATTTTTTTAGGGAAACCATGTGGACTCGAAGAAAGTCAACGCATCAGAGTAGATCTACCACATGAGTTAAGTATGATATTAGTTAATTTTAGTCAGTCCCTGGTGCGATTCCGCTAGAGGTGCAACACACTAGCCGATTTGACCTGACTAGATGCGCCCTACGAGGTCGAAACACACGTGATGGGGATTTGATTTTGAAATTTATAAACCTAAACTAACACACCTACGTCTACTAAAACACTACACTCGCAAGCGCACGGGGTCGTGTCGTAGTATAGGAAGGTGGCAAGTATAGGGTCGATCCACAGGGAAAAGAGGGGGCACTAGAGCTCGGTTAGTTTGGCTAGGTTCCTACTATGGAGACTAGGGTTAAGGGTTTAAAGGTTGTTTTGATTGTTAAACTATTATGAACAAGCAAGCAATTAAAGGCGAGAATGAAATCTATGTTAACCCTAGGTTAGATTAATACTAAGCAAGCAAGGAGAGACTAAGCTAGGTATGAAAAGGGAAGTTACACTAGGAAAAGAAAGAGAGAAGCGAAAGTGCAATTAAAGAACTAAACTAACATGAACAAGGCAATAACAAAGAAGGAAGCTAACTAAGTAAGGAAAGAGCTAATTAAGCTAAGCAAGCCCAAAACTAGGGTTTTAAGCAATAAAGAGATGTGTGGGCTGTTTAGGGGTATGAACTTATCACTTAAGTTTGGGGGTGACATATGAACATTATGATTCCATGTAGATTATCCAAACCAAACAACAAGTTAGAGTCTAATGAATTAACCTAAGCTACTAACTGGCCATGGATAAGCTAGGTTGTGCATAGGAGAACTAGTCCCTGACACCCCTACTACCCTTATGAGGCTCAATTGGGTTAGAGATTAGGTACAATTCAATTAGAGTCTAATCAAGTCTAGGTTTCTTGATTTGGAATTCTTAGGACAATTAGGGGCCGAGGGTAGTAATGGGGAGGTGAGATTAGGGTTTGGACCGCAATTCCCCCACATTTTCTAGCCTTGAGAAGGCTCCATGCTAGTTGTACTAGAATTACCTAATCTAGCTACTTAGATCTCTCACTTAGGTTTAGGGAGATTGATTAGGATGTAGGAAGATGGGAGGCAACCTAGGGATCCAAGAATTGGACCTAGGGGAAAATCCCAAAATTCACACATATAAGCAATTTGCCTAAATTCCTAGGTGATTCCACACACAAACCAACAAGCAATCCATGGAGAATGAGATGCAAATAGAATATAATCATTAACAAATGGAATTACAACGTTTACATGTCATTTTCCCCCAACATGGTATCAAAGTAACATAATTTCCCCCAAATAGCCCACCCAAGGGGCCTAGCTACTCATAACAAAGAAAAATACAAAAAGAAAGGAGATAGAGGAAGAAGTAGCCATGGAGCTCGGTGTAGATGAGGAATCTCCTCCCTCCAACTGATGCAAGGACGTCCTCCTTCTTCTCCTTGGATGGAATGGAGTGGGATGATGGTGGGAAGTGGATGGAAGGCTTAGATATGGGGGGTTATGTGGTGGAAATGGTGAAATGGAGTGGATTTGAGGTGGATGTGAAGTGGAATGGAGTGGAGGTGACAAGGGAGTGAAAATGGGACTCTAAGCAGCCAACCCCCCGACCCCCAGCCGCCACTAAGGCTTTTATAGGGATCTAGGTGGTCTAGGGTTAAGTTAGGGGTAAAATGGGGAAAACAGGGTGCATGCTATGAGTAGCATGGTCGTGGTGGGGTACCACGACCATGGTGCGCAGGGTAGGCCACGATTGTGTTATATGGGCACGGTCATGGGAAATAAAATGGCAAAGTTACAAGGTTTTGGTCTGAATGTCCACGACCGTGGTGTGTCACCACGTCCGTGGTGGAGGTGGTGTGCCACGACCGTGGTGTCTGGCACGGTCGTGGTGGGCTTGGTGGAGGTGGTCATGGTGCTGCTGCACGGCCGTTTTGCTCTGTTGTGCCACGGCTATTTTGTAGAGCACGACCGTGGTGTCTACCTATTGCACGGCCGTGGTGCTCTCTGCTTCACTTGGATGTTGAACCTATTGATTTCTAAGTAATGTAGAACGACCGTTCTGTGGTACCACGACCGTTATGGGTCCTGGATCAGCACTTTAACTTGGATCTTTGACTTTTCTTGGACTTCTTTGCTTCAATTGATCTTTGGCCACTAGATGTAGGTCGAGGGAGCATCAGACTTCACTTTGGGCCTTTCCAAGTGTAGAGGAACCCTAGGATCGCCCTTCTCTGTCTCTTCCATCAAGCGTGGTCCAAATGGCTGAAAAACATGCAAATAATGTCGATAAGTACATTTTATACAAATAAGCATATTAGGGGGAATGGCATGCAATCTAACAGGTATAGATGTGATTGAAGAGCAAAAAGACAGAAGATTAATCCCTAAAATAGGGCGGAATCACCACCCCAAACTTAAAACATACTTGTCCTCAAGTATGCTCCAAATCAATCTCTCTACAAACTTTCACAAAAAGAAATGACAAATGCAATATAAAAGATGATTGTTGCTGAATGGGATCAAAGATGACTAAGTACATGCATTTCACCTCTCTCCTCTCCTTTTACAATCCAATCATGAAAAGAGTACAAAGCATATGAACTTTAAATATAGCGCATATAATACACAAGTTATCCATATTTCTTCCATTAAGTTCCGAGTAAACCGTTTCATGGTGGCGTTAATCAAGAATGACTAGGAGTGTTGTTTCACATTCATGCATTCAATCTTATATCTCAAATCACACCGAATGACCCATGTGGCTATGGAAAAGGGTAAAATGAGCTAAGTTTGATGTTTCCTAGCTCAATGAGTATGAAAGTGGAAGAAAGGGTTGCGGTAAGATTTTTGGAGTGTTTTTACACTCTCATCTTTTCTTTATTTGAATGCTCTTAAACAGGAGCATCCTTTTATTTTATTTTGCTTTTTTTTTCTTGCCCTTGGTGTAGATAGGGCATATGGTGGATAGAGTGAAGCAGGGAGATAAAAATATGGCCACCCAAACTTTTGGAGGTGGCCAAGGCTAATTATGTGCACTAGGGCATCTTTTTATGAGGCGGAGGGGTATGAAGACGGTGGAAGAAGAATCAGATCAAAGAGGGGTCGTTGGTATGATTTTCCACATAAGACATCCTGCATGAAAGTTAATCCAATAGTTCATCCTAGATATCACACCACATGAATGAATAAGATGAAATTAATATATCAAACAAGTGATTCCATAAACACTAAGTGTTCAAAGCTTGCTCAAGTTCACAATTCAGCCAAATCATCCACAAACACAAGAGAGGTGATGTACATGTAAAAAGTCAAGAATTGATACCACTTAGCAACAAACAATGATAATTCACTTGCATTTGTCAAAGGTCAACATTTTAATTCAAAACAGTAGAGATTGGGTCAAACACAATTTTTAGACAAGAAATTCTAAATTTGGGTAAAATTGGCCAAAATGGTGCCAAGTTGCCTCCAATCACAGCTAAGCCTATATTATTGAACTTACAACAGCAAACAAGCAATTCCTAGCTAAAACATATAGAAATTATCAAAAATCTACATGATATGCAATACATGGCAAAAAGAGCAAAATTTTTGAAAATTACTCAAAAAATGACAATAAGGTAAACTACATGGAATGCAGGTGTACAAAGCAGTAAAATTCTAGACTAGACAGTAGGACAAGCAAAAGAAATGAAAAACAACAATCAAAAAGTAAAATAGTAGATGAGATGCAAAAATGAGTGAAAGAAGAATGAGGGCATACCTCCCTATCACCCCAAACTTTTGAACCATGCTGTCCTCATCATGACACTAAAGTCTAGGGTGATAGGGTAGATGATCACTACGGAGGTGGTGGAGGTGCTCCTCCCTGCCTGTAGTAAGTGCCCCAGTAGTTGGATTGTGGATGCGAATAGTTGTCCTGGAATGCTGACAAAGAACCCCACCAATCTTCACCCCACTGCGGGTTCCTCTGGGCCTGTGCATTTTGGAACTGATAAAGGTGGTTGACCTGATAATGCATCTGTTGGTGGTTCAACCACATGACATCCTGAGTCCTCTGAATGCCCTCCTGTGCCTGTAAAATCCTCTCCTGCGTCGCCAGAATGTTCTCCAGCTGTGCATGAATGGCACCCATGTCATATACATTCACTGAAGGCTATTGTGGCTCTGACACTCCTATTCTTTCTTCTCTTTTCCTAACCCGTCTTGCCGCTCTCTTCTCTGCCATCCGCCTCTGCTCTTCTACCTGTGAAGGCTCTCCTAGACCCCCTGCAAACCTCACCTCAGGGATTACCTCTCCTTTGGGGTTCTCCTCCTCGTACCTCCTCAACTTTTGTAGGAAATCTGGCGTTGGTCCATTCTGTGCCATGCGGGGAGGAGTATGGTATGGCATCTCTAATGCGACTTCTGGGTAGGGTGGGTTGATTTGGTAAATGATCTTTTGATCCATAACCGTAATCATGGATGAGAGAGCCAGGTAGTGCAAATCAACCAGCTTGCCACCCTCTGCCTTTTTATATCCTGTCATGTCATGCCCCAAGACAGCGGCAATAGATGTTACAATCCCTCCCATTACAAATGGATTTATTCTCTTGGATGGGATTGTCCTCATGTGATCAATCAATAATGCCCCCAGGTTCACATGTCTCTCTTTTGTCATCCAACCAAGCACAAAAAGATCTTTGTTGGTGCAGCTGCCTTGATTTTCGTACCTGCCAAAAATGGTGTTTGCCAACACCTTCTGAACATAGCAGAGAAATGGGCTATGAATACCACTTGTCTTTGATTTCTATAAATGTACTTTGGCTGGTGAAGCACTTCCACATGGTTGGATACGTTGAACTAGAGTCCTTTTCTGTCCTTCCTCCATCTAGGAGGGCAACCATCTCTCCACTTGGGGAAAAAATCTGATTTAGCATCTCGGAGGTTATTTTCCACCTCTTATCCCCAATCGTTACCTTAATTTCATTCTCACCATCATTTGTTGCTTTCTCTAGCGTGGCGAAGAACTACTGCGTTAACTCGATGTATGATTCCTACTGCAGCATCAATATCTCAAATAGCCCCAATTTTTCCATCAATTCTTGAAAATAGGCATCGAACCCCATTGCCTCCATTGACGCTTAGCATGTATATCGAGTATCTAGCACTCTGCGTGTCATGCACCCAGGGTGCTTGGGCTCCTTTGCCCTACCTGTAGTAGCCTCTGACTGTGAAAATAGGTGTTGTGGCAGGCTTGGTTGCTGCTCAATATCAGGCATCTCAGTATCATCTTCATCACCTAATACGAGGCGTCGACGTGGTCGTCATTGTGGCTCAGGTTGCGGCTGTGCCGCGGAGGAGACGGACGACCGTGCAGCTAAAACTAACGGCCGCGCAGTTGAGGCGGAAGGTCTCTCGGATGAGACGGAGTGTCGAGAGGCAGACGGCGGTGGCTGTGACGAAGATGGTGCCGCCCGCTGTGGATGTATGGAGGCTTCTTCAGCAATAGGATCCACTGTGGAATCCAATTCCGCCTCCGTCAACTGGGGGTGGTTGTTCCTTGGATCCCTTTGGTAGGGGATGACACCCCTAGTCTTCTCTACTGCCTTCCTTGCAAACTTCTTCATTCTTGCTTGAAAATTGAAGTGGAATTAGAAATTTTTAGATTTCTCCGAAGAACGGGGCTATTGGGGCGGAATGGAGAGAAAGTGGTGCGTTTGTGGATGGAAATGGGTGGGATCAGGAGATTAAGGTAGTGGAAATGGTAGGGGAATGATTGGGAATGGTTTGGGAGTGATTTGGTGAGGATTTGAGGGTAGGAGAAGGTGGGCGGAGTGCTGCACGGGCGCTAGGGTGCGGAGCACGACCGTTCTGTTCTTCGGAGAAATGAGCAAGTGAATAGAAATTTTGCAAAATTTGAGTTTAAGTTGCTGGAATCGGGATGTGGCGCGGCCGTGGTGGATTCATGTACCACGGCCGTGCTGCCCTGGTTCGAAACTTAGTCGATTTTCTCAATTTTCTGATCATTTCCTTGTTGAATGTGAGTGCACCACCACGGCCGTGTTGATGTACCACGGCCGTGTTGGGCACTATAACAATAATATGTCACTCAAATCTTGTTCAAACATCAAAATCGATCTCAAGTTGATATTCTATTGACTCTTTGTCAAAATTTCATCTATTCTTCTTCATTTCACTCTATTCTCACCTGCACATATCAAAACTATACAAAAACTATCAAATACGTGTGTGTGTGCTTTCTTGGAAAATGTAAAAACAAAGCAAAAGTATCAAAAATGTAGATTGGGTCAAAAATTCCCAAACCTAGGTGGGTTGCCTCCCACAAGCGCTGAGTTTCTTTCCTTCAGCTAGACTTCTTGGTGATTCTTCATTCATTTATCCATTTGGCATTCTCATGTGTCCATTCTTGCAAAACATGCATCCTTCCTTTGCACCCAATCTGTTTTCCTCATCCCTTTGATCACAATAATCATCATTAACTTCTTCACCTTGATTTCCTTCTCCCAAATTCCCATTTGGACTTGTGAAGTGACCATGTCCAATATCCCCATCTCGGACTCGTCGGGTTGGGGTCTTGTACATGTTGATGTTGATCTTCATGTCCATGAATGACACTGTCATGGTGCCACTGTGTACATGAATGTCGGCATCAGTTGTAGATAAGAACAACCTCCCTGAGATGATGAGAATCTTCCTATCCTTCGGCTCCATATCAAGTAGAATGAAATCTGCCGGGAACACTGTGCCTTTTTCTTTGTCTATCATCACCAAGACATCATCCACTCTACCCCTGGGCACTTTTATGGATCTATCTACCAACTGGAGAGTGCAGTGTGCCGACTTCAACTTGCCTAAGCCCAGCTCAACATAGACATGATATGGCATCAAATTCATACTAGATCCCAAATCAAGTAAGGATCTTTCTATGCGATGTCCCCCTATGTAACTAGGTATGAGTGGGGCTCTTGGGTCCTTTCTCTTCACGGAAAGTGAGTGTTGTATGATGGAGCTCACTTCTTCATTCAATCTCACCTTCTTTGGAATCCTCCCCGTTGACCTTCTTTTCACAATGCATAGGTTCTTGAGGAACTTGGCATATGATGGGATTTGCTTGATAGCATCCAATAGTGGAATGTTCACCTTTACTTGGCGAAACACCTCACGAATATCAACATTGTTCTTTTGCCTCCTTTTCAATTCCGGTGGCTCATCTAGTGCTTCTACAAATGGAGGATCACTAGTTTTTGCCGCACTTACATGAACATGAGGCGGAACGCTAGGGATGGTAGGACCTGCAAAAGGGATATGTGGTGGATCACATGGAATCTCAAACTCAACATGCGGTATCACAATATCATCTTCAGCAATATCAATCACAGTATCACCACTTAGCTGCCTTTGCTTTGCTTTATCAACCTTTCTTTGACTTGTGGGCTGCTCAAGAGTTTTCCCACTCCTTAGAACTGTCACAGCACTACCTTGCTCATGATGGGGAGAGGGAGCATGTTGTGGCTGTGGAGGAGGTGGGGGTGACACTTGGGGTTGCAATTGAGGTGGAGAAGAGAATTGAGGGGGGGGAGATAATTGGGATCGGAAAGTGAAGTTTTGGGAAAATTGAGGTGGTGAAGGTGGTGGAGGAGTGTAAGGCTGGGGATAGCCTTGGAAGGAGTGAATGGGATGCACTTGCATGGGGGGTGGACTGTAGAAAACTTGTGAAGAGGTCATGGCTCCACTTTCTTCATGGTGGCTCACGATCGGTCTTGAAGTCAATTTTTTTTCTTGGAGAGCAATTATGGAAGATAACTGCTCTATTCTCTCTTCTAACCTTGCAGCATCTCTTTGAACATCATCAAACATTCTCAATCTAGAGAGAACCTCTTCCTCAAACCTTGAGTTGTATGTGGGACTTTGTGGTTCCTGGTAGCTATAGGAGTGAGGTGTCTTCTTTTCTTCCCCATAGAACTCAATAAAATTGACCGGGTGGCAAGGAGCATTTGTCACCTGGTTCTTCATGAAGTTCACCATGTCACCAAGAATCTTCATCACTTGAAGGCTTGAGTCATCATGAGTAGGGGGTGTCACACCTAAGGCATACCCTCTTTCATTCATCATGCTAGAAGCTCGAATTCTTGATCCTTCAGCCAACTGCTCAAACAAAGGCCATATCTCCTCAGGTGGCCTAGCCATGAAAACTCCTCCACAAGAAGAGTCCACTGTGTCTTGGTCCTTTAGAGACAAACCAGAGTAGAATGATTGAACTAGATACCACAAAGGGATCTCATGGTGCGGGCACTCTCTCAAAAGCTTCTTCAATCTCTCCCATGCATCATGAAACTGCTCATTGCCCATTTAGCTAAAACTTGTCATGGAACGCCGCATTTGTGTCAACCTTGCTATAGAGTACAATTGTCTCAAGAAAGCATTCTTCATTATTTCCCAACTCATGATGTCCTTTATTGAGTCATACCAGTCTTTAGCTCTATCTTTGAGGGAGAAAGAGAACAAGGTCAACCGAATTGTATCATCACTAGCCGTCGACGTCCTAAAGGTGGAGCATACTTCAAGAAAGGAGTCCAAGTGCTTGTAGGGGTTCTCACTCTCTGAGCCGTAGAAGATGGGCAGGAGCCCAAGAAGACTTGGAGGAATAGAGAATTGCTCCCCTGGCATTTGATCAACCCTACTTGCAATTGGCGATTTGTAGTTGCTAGGCATGAAGTAGTCTTAAAGCAGCTTGTGAGGTGCATTTTGGTCTCCCATCTTGTTTCCTCCTGAATGGCTTGTCACATGCACAAAGCACAACCAAACAAAAGAAAGCAAGTTAGTAAACCAATATACACAAAGAATGTAAAGAAAAATGAATAAAGAATAGCAATGATGAGGGTAGTAGGAAAAGTCAAAGCAAAACTAACTAGCTAGGCCGAGCGCTTCTAATCCCCGACAACGGCGCCAAAAAGCTTGGTGTGATTCCGCTAGAGGTACAACACACTAGCTGATTTGACCCGACTAGATGCGCCCTACGAGGTCGGAACACACGTGATGGGGATTTGCTTTTGAAATTTATAAACCTAAACTAACACACCTACATCTACTAAAACACTTTACCCGCAAGCGCACGGGGTCGTGTCATAGTATAGGAAGGTGACAAGTATAGGGTCGATCCACAGGGAAAAGAGGGGGCACTAGAGCTGGGTTAGTTTGGCTAGGTTCCTACTGTGGAGACTAGGGTTAAGGGTTTAAAGGTTATTTTGATTGTTAAACTATTATGAACAAGCAAGCAATTAAAGGCGAGAATGAAATCTATGTTAACCCTAGGTTAGATTAAGACTAAACAAGCAAGGAGAGACTAAGCTAGGTATGAAAAGGGAAGTTACACTAGGACAAGCAAGAGAGAAGCAAAAGTGCAATTAAAGAACTAAACTAACATGAACAAGGCAATAACAAAGCAGGAAGCTAATTAAGTAAGGAAAGAGCTAATTAAGCTAAGCAAGCACAAAACTAGGGTTTTAAGCAATAAAGAGATGTGTGGGTTGTTTAGGGGTATGAACTTATCACTTAAGTTGCGGGGTGACATATGAACATTATGATTCCATGTAGATTATCCAAACCAAACAACAAGTTAGAGTCTAATGAATTAACCTAAGCTACTAACTGGCCATGGATAAGCTAGGTTGTGCATAGGGGAACTAGTCCCTAACACCCCCTACTACCCTTACGAAGCTCAATTGGGTTAGGGATTAGGTACAATTCAATTAGAGTATAATCAAGTCTAGGTTTCTATATTAGGAATTCCTAGGACAATTAGGGGCCGAGGGTAGTAATGGGGAGGTGAGATTAGGGTTTGGACCCCAATTCCCCCACATTCTAGCCTTGAGAAGGCTTCATGCTAGTTGCACTATAATTACCTAATCTAGCTACTTAGATCTCTCACTTATGTTTAGGGAGATTGATTAGGATGTAGGAAGATGGGAGGAAACCTAGGGATCCAAGAATTGGACCTAGGGGCAAATCCCAACATTTACACATATAAACAATTTGCCTAAATTCCTAGGTGATTCCACACACAAACCAACAAGCAATCCATGTAGAATGAGATGCAAATAGAATATAATCATTAACAAATGGAATTACAATGTTTACATGTCATTTTCCCCAACATGGTATCAAAGTAACATAATTTCCCCCAAACAGCCCACCCAAGGGGCCTAGCTACTCATAACATAGAAAAATACAAAAAGAAAGGAGATAGAGGAAGAAGTAGCCATGGAGCTCGGTGTAGATGAGGAATCTCCTCCCTCCAGCTGCTGCAAGGACGTCCTCCTTCTTCTCCTTGGATGGAATGGAGTGGGATGATGGTCGGAAGTGGATGAAAGTCTTAGATATGGGGGTTATGTGGTGGAAATGGTGAAATGGAGTGGATTTGAGGTGGATGTGAAGTGGAATGGAGTGGTGACAAGGGAGTGAAAATGGGACTCTAAGCAGCCAACCCCCCGACCCCCAGCCGCCACTAGGGCTTATATAGGGATCTGGGTGGTCTAGGGTTAAGGTAGGGGTAAAATGAGGAAAACAATGGAAAACTGGGTGGATTCTGTGAGTAGCACGACCGTGGTGGGGTACCACAGCTGTGGTGGGTAGGGTAGGCCACGTCCGTGTTATATGGGCACGGTCGTGGGAATGAAAATGGCAAAGTTATAGGGTTTTGGTCTGAATGGCCATGGCCGTGGTGTGTCACCACGGCCATGGTGGAGGTGGTGTGCCACGACCGTGGTTGGCTTGGTGGAGGTGGTCGTGGTGCTGTTACGCGGCCGTTTTGTTCAGTTGTGCCACAGCCATTTTGCGGAGCACGACCGTGGTGTCTACCCATTGCACGGCCGTGCTGCTCTGCACTGCCGTGGTGCTCTCTGCTTCACTTGGATGTTGAACCTGTTGATTTCTAAGTAACCTAGCATGGTCATTCTGTGGTACCACGGCTGTGATGGGTCCTAGATCAACACTTTAGCTTGGATCTTTGGTTTTTCTTGGACTTCTTTGCTTCAATTGATCTTTGGCCACTAGGGGTAGGTCGAGGGAGCATCAGACTTCACTTTGGGCCTCTCCAAGTGTAGAGGAACCCTAGGATCACCCCTTCTCTCTCTTCCATCAAGCATGGTCCAAATGCCTGAAAAACATGTAAATAATGTCCATAAGTGCATTTTATACAAATAAGCATATTAGGGGGAATGACTTGCAATCTAACAGGTATAGATGTGATTGAAGAGCAAAAAGACACAAGATTAAGCCCTAAAATAGGGCTGAGTCAGTCCCTGTCACTCTAGGTCCTAGTATAGATGTGAAAGAGTTGTAAATGATGTTTGTATCTTTGTTTCCTTAATAAGAGAGAATGCATTTGCTTATCATGTCGGATATACATGGAAGTGTAAGAAACAAAATGAATGTATGGATGTGTATCATTAATGTTGAGATCATATTAGAGTAATCAAAGTTTGATTCTCTTGTAAAGTTAGTTTATGTGGTTTAATACGAGAAAACAAAGAGTTTGAAAAAAAAATTGTTAAGGGTGATCTTTGTATTACGTTAAATCCTCAATTTATGCCCTAATCTCATGATTAGTGGTAATTGTGAGATCCGGGTGTAATAGCTTGGTATCAAAGCTTAGGTTGAGTCGTCAGGGACCATTAGGATAGAAAGTTAGAGTTATAAGTGTGGCAGATAGGAGATGATGTGTCTATAGCTCTAGGAGGTCTTAGTATTTAGATACCATGGCCCGATATCTGAATACTTAGGTTAACCAGTATCAAGCTACTCTATCTATTCTTCTCTGAATGCCCTGTCCAGACATGCAGTGGAAGGATGGGCTAGAAAGAAACCCTAGAAATATTAGGGTTAGAAGAGTAGAAAAAAATAAATGGATTGAGCATAGGAATAGAATGTGATGCAACTCTTGTTTTATATTGTTTCTATGATTGGAAATCAATATAAATGCTCTTATATGTATGAATTCAGATTATTAGTTTGTAGAATATATATGGTGCTTTATTATTGTTGTGTATCATGAAGTGATTCAGTTATAGTTTATATTCTTTGTATCAAGTAGACCAGAAGTTATGTTTGAATGAGTTTTCCCTAAGTGGATATTCTTTTCACATGTTTGAGATTAATAGGAGTTATTTAATCTTGAGTAGCTCTTGGCTTCATGGCTGCAGGTTCAACCTGGTCCGGCTGGCAGGATGTGTTACTGGGATCTAATGGCTCATATTAAAAATATAATAAGAACAGACTCTGGATAAATTAGACCCACATCATAGTGAGAATGTACATACACTAACATGTCAAAACATATGGGAAAGGTTATAATAGCTAATAATTAATTGGAACTGATATATGAGATCCAACATTGGCATATGAGAGTCCCTTAATCGGGAATAAAGGAACACAACATAAGGTTTAGGTTTAGTTTAATGATTAGTATTATATGAACTTTAAATATGAAATATAGAAAAGATATGAGAAAAGTATGTAAAGGCCAAGATAGTAAGAATCAATCATAAGGAATGGATCATATAATCGAGTAAAATTCTTTTATGTACTTCAAAGCAAAGGAAAAATAGAAGAAAAGAGTTAAGTAAACAATAAGTACATATAAGTGAAGAGTCTTCAGAAGATTTAAAGTAAAGAGAATTGGATGAACATGTAAATCATAAGACTAGAATAACAAAACTTAGTTGAAACAAAGAGAAATGTTAGAAATGATGAGCTTGATTAAGGAATGAGGGTTATGATATAATTGAGAGCATGGAATGTATACCTTGATTAATAAGTTTAATACATTCATCCTTACTGCCTTTGGATTCCAAGTCTCTATAGAACAACAAACTAGTTTCTAAAAGAAGAACAAAAGTGTAGCTAAATAAATGAGTAAGTCATATAAAAGTAGACTATAGTCAGAAAGGAAAAACTTGATTGAAAGAGAAACTAAGTTTGACCCATGCATGAGCCGTTTGATTTAAAATGAAGGATATGCAATGTATTGAACATGAGGTGAAACTAGTAGAGAGATTATTGATTTAGAATATCAACTTCACATTAGTAGAAGGATAAAAAGAAATATATGAAACATGGTATACATGATCATACACGTAAAAGAAGAAACATGATAATAAGAGAAAACTAGAAGTTAAAGATGATAGGTGGAAGAGTAGTATATTGCAAGAGGATTATGGAAAGTAAGGAAGAGTTTGAAACATGGTGGAGTAATATAGATTATAAAAGAAAGAGGTTAGGAGATTCAATCAAGTGCTAATTAGTTAAGTATCCTTGTTGATAACTAATTAAACCTACATATGAGAATGTATTAAGGGAATGTTTAAATATAAGAATTATAAGTCTCAAAATCATCTTCTCTTTCATATCTTCCTTAATTAGAGCATTGTGGGAATGAAGTGATAAGAAAATGAATCATATATGATGCATAACCACCATGGTAGACACATCTAGTGAATGTAATAATGACATACAATATGATGATGAAACCCTAACAGGGTAAATTGAGAATGTAATCTATCTGAATGGCCAAATAAGAGAAAGGAAATTCAATCGATAAGATAAAGAAGACTTTAATAAAACTTGTGAGATCCAAAGTTTGAATTTCAAATTAAGAGAGTAAATTTACATCACAATAACGTCATGCTACTGATAAGGACCACACCATAGAATGTTTAGAGTTGTAGTAGTTCAAGGGATGTCACTAGTGATTTGACCATGAATACTAGCATCTCTATAAAAACAAGATCATGAGATTTGCACTATGAGAAGTAAACTAGCACCCTAATGAGGTATAGCTTGGTATACCTAGCTTTTATATAACTAAGTGATGGTAATTGGGTATGAATAGTCCTTGAATGACTAATACAATCATGGACTACTTTGTTACTGTTGTTGAAACCCTAGTATCCTATAACCCGATGGTTACACCTTGAATTATGTGTGAGTTCATACTTGAGTATAATATGGAATGTGATGGTAATGCTTCACCTTATGCATCCATGATGCAATGGGGATGCCGTGAGTAGTATTGTACAATTTTTGTTGAATCTAGTCTTCCAACTCAAGGCTGTTTTACTATTTGAGTAGCACAACAATAAAAATTCAAAACAAGATGGTTAACTCTCTTTTGTGACTTAGAGGTAATACATAACAATAATACATATTGAGCCGTATGAATTGAGATAGTTGGATCGGATTATCAATGTTGAGGTAACACCTCAAGAGAATGAAAATATTGAAATGGTTGTTTCTCTCTCTATCCTATGATTGATTGTGGCATAGAGAATTTGTTGGATATCATTGGGAATTGTTTCAGACATGTTGTGATTATAAAAGAAATAAAAGACTTAATGTTGAAAAGTGCATTCAAGTATGAAATACAAGAATATAATGACATGTAAGATTTCAAAAGCTTAAAATAAACCTTGAAAGTACTTTGCTTTCATATTTATGTTTCAGGGGAAAAACCTTTTGAAAAGGAGGGGAGAATTTGTAATTACCCATTTTCAAATTAGTCATCTAATTAGGATTTACTTAGATGATGGTGTGCTTAACTAAGTTGATCATGGTTTAAAGCTTGATTAATGATGGTAGTTAAGTTTTGATGTGTTAAATATAATGAGAAGGTTTAATCATACTTTTATCCACATAATTAGGGTTAAAATTTTGGAAACCCCAATCGACCCAAATTATGGTTTTGATGGCATTTGAATACAAAATTTGATAAGTATATAGTGTCTCACTAAATGATTTTTAGTATTTTATGTGTAACTCTAATTTAATTCTAATTTGGATATGATTTGTATATATAAAATGTGAACAATACTAAAAAATATAAAAGTTTTTGAAGAATGTTATGACCTGTTTATCAGTTGAGTTTCAAACTCGACTGATCATATTTTCATATTGATATAGTAGTGTGGAAATTGAATTTTATCTTTTTATTGGTATATCCAATTGATCTCAAATTTTAACTATAGTTGTTAAACTCATTTATAGACACATTGTTAAACTGGTTTAATTTTTGGATGATTTTTTTATCCCTATAGAGAGGGGTGTCGGTCGAGTTCTGTGAAGGACAAACTCGACCGGCCATGCTACTGACTGCGATATAGTAGTGAAGTATTTGATTTTTATTTATTTAATAGTAGCTCAGAATGATCTAAAATTTTAACTGAAGCTTTGATGCTTAATTATACACAATATTATAATTTTTCATAATTTTTGGAGAAGGTTTGATCTCTGAAATAAATGAATTACAGTAACTTTTTTATGACAGAAAAATCTACTAAAATAAGAAAAAGTTGAGTGAAGGGTCAATGTGCAATAGACCCAAGCAGCAAAATTGCTCTATACAGTCAACCAACCTAACACACAAGGAGCTCTAATAATTGTTAATTCAATCTAGAGAAATGAAATCCTAGAGAGAGAGAGGGAGAGTTAGGGTTTGAGAGGAGAAAGTGATGGAGATGCTGACCTAGGGTTTTGCGGTCTGAGAAATGATGAAATCATGTAAGTTTAGCTTCTTTGGATATAGTTTCATGGTGAATCTTCTCTTAGATGTCAAGATTTTGTCCCTCCACTGATTAGATTTGAAATCATATCAAATCAAGTCCTTTTCTCACTCTTTCTCTCCTAATCTTCAATTCTAGGGTTTCCGAGTTGAAAGGAAGAAGAAAGTGGCCATTGCTAGGGATTTGATATGAGATCAAGATTTTTAGGGATGAACTGCGTTTTTAAGGTGCTTTTACACCTTAGGGTGAATGGCATGCAATCTAACAGGTATAGATGTGATTGAAGAGCAAAAAGACAGAAGATTAATCCCTAAAATAGGGCGGAATCACCACCCCAAACTTAAAACATACTTGTCCTCAAGTATGCTCCAAATCAATCTCTCTACAAACTTTCACAAAAAGAAATGACAAATGCAATATAAAAGATGATTGTTGCTGAATGGGATCAAAGATGACTAAGTACATGCATTTCACCTCTCTCCTCTCCTTTTACAATCCAATCATGAAAAGAGTACAAAGCATATGAACTTTAAATATAGCGCATATAATACACAAGTTATCCATATTTCTTCCATTAAGTTCCGAGTAAACCGTTTCATGGTGGCGTTAATCAAGAATGACTAGGAGTGTTGTTTCACATTCATGCATTCAATCTTATATCTCAAATCACACCGAATGACCCATGTGGCTATGGAAAAGGGTAAAATGAGCTAAGTTTGATGTTTCCTAGCTCAATGAGTATGAAAGTGGAAGAAAGGGTTGCGGTAAGATTTTTGGAGTGTTTTTACACTCTCATCTTTTCTTTATTTGAATGCTCTTAAACAGGAGCATCCTTTTATTTTATTTTGCTTTTTTTTTCTTGCCCTTGGTGTAGATAGGGCATATGGTGGATAGAGTGAAGCAGGGAGATAAAAATATGGCCACCCAAACTTTTGGAGGTGGCCAAGGCTAATTATGTGCACTAGGGCATCTTTTTATGAGGCGGAGGGGTATGAAGACGGTGGAAGAAGAATCAGATCAAAGAGGGGTCGTTGGTATGATTTTCCACATAAGACATCCTGCATGAAAGTTAATCCAATAGTTCATCCTAGATATCACACCACATGAATGAATAAGATGAAATTAATATATCAAACAAGTGATTCCATAAACACTAAGTGTTCAAAGCTTGCTCAAGTTCACAATTCAGCCAAATCATCCACAAACACAAGAGAGGTGATGTACATGTAAAAAGTCAAGAATTGATACCACTTAGCAACAAACAATGATAATTCACTTGCATTTGTCAAAGGTCAACATTTTAATTCAAAACAGTAGAGATTGGGTCAAACACAATTTTTAGACAAGAAATTCTAAATTTGGGTAAAATTGGCCAAAATGGTGCCAAGTTGCCTCCAATCACAGCTAAGCCTATATTATTGAACTTACAACAGCAAACAAGCAATTCCTAGCTAAAACATATAGAAATTATCAAAAATCTACATGATATGCAATACATGGCAAAAAGAGCAAAATTTTTGAAAATTACTCAAAAAATGACAATAAGGTAAACTACATGGAATGCAGGTGTACAAAGCAGTAAAATTCTAGACTAGACAGTAGGACAAGCAAAAGAAATGAAAAACAACAATCAAAAAGTAAAATAGTAGATGAGATGCAAAAATGAGTGAAAGAAGAATGAGGGCATACCTCCCTATCACCCCAAACTTTTGAACCATGCTGTCCTCATCATGACACTAAAGTCTAGGGTGATAGGGTAGATGATCACTACGGAGGTGGTGGAGGTGCTCCTCCCTGCCTGTAGTAAGTGCCCCAGTAGTTGGATTGTGGATGCGAATAGTTGTCCTGGAATGCTGACAAAGAACCCCACCAATCTTCACCCCACTGCGGGTTCCTCTGGGCCTGTGCATTTTGGAACTGATAAAGGTGGTTGACCTGATAATGCATCTGTTGGTGGTTCAACCACATGACATCCTGAGTCCTCTGAATGCCCTCCTGTGCCTGTAAAATCCTCTCCTGCGTCGCCAGAATGTTCTCCAGCTGTGCATGAATGGCACCCATGTCATATACATTCACTGAAGGCTATTGTGGCTCTGACACTCCTATTCTTTCTTCTCTTTTCCTAACCCGTCTTGCCGCTCTCTTCTCTGCCATCCGCCTCTGCTCTTCTACCTGTGAAGGCTCTCCTAGACCCCCTGCAAACCTCACCTCAGGGATTACCTCTCCTTTGGGGTTCTCCTCCTTGTACCTCCTCAACTTTTGTAGGAAATCTGGCGTTGGTCCATTCTGTGCCATGCGGGGAGGAGTATGGTATGGCATCTCTAATGCGACTTCTGGGTAGGGTGGGTTGATTTGGTAAATGATCTTTTGATCCATAACCGTAATCATGGATGAGAGAGCCAGGTAGTGCAAATCAACCAGCTTGCCACCCTCTGCCTTTTTATATCCTGTCATGTCATGCCCCAAGACAGCGGCAATAGATGTTACAATCCCTCCCATTACAAATGGATTTATTCTCTTGGATGGGATTGTCCTCATGTGATCAATCAATAATGCCCCCAGGTTCACATGTCTCTCTTTTGTCATCCAACCAAGCACAAAAAGATCTTTGTTGGTGCAGCTGCCTTGATTTTCGTACCTGCCAAAAATGGTGTTTGCCAACACCTTCTGAACATAGCAGAGAAATGGGCTATGAATACCACTTGTCTTTGATTTCTATAAATGTACTTTGGCTGGTGAAGCACTTCCACATGGTTGGATACGTTGAACTAGAGTCCTTTTCTGTCCTTCCTCCATCTAGGAGGGCAACCATCTCTCCACTTGGGGAAAAAATCTGATTTAGCATCTCGGAGGTTATTTTCCACCTCTTATCCCCAATCGTTACCTTAATTTCATTCTCACCATCATTTGTTGCTTTCTCTAGCGTGGCGAAGAACTACTGCGTTAACTCGATGTATGATTCCTACTGCAGCATCAATATCTCAAATAGCCCCAATTTTTCCATCAATTCTTGAAAATAGGCATCGAACCCCATTGCCTCCATTGACGCTTAGCATGTATATCGAGTATCTAGCACTCTGCGTGTCATGCACCCAGGGTGCTTGGGCTCCTTTGCCCTACCTGTAGTAGCCTCTGACTGTGAAAATAGGTGTTGTGGCAGGCTTGGTTGCTGCTCAATATCAGGCATCTCAGTATCATCTTCATCACCTAATACGAGGCGTCGACGTGGTCGTCATTGTGGCTCAGGTTGCGGCTGTGCCGCGGAGGAGACGGACGACCGTGCAGCTAAAACTAACGGCCGCGCAGTTGAGGCGGAAGGTCTCTCGGATGAGACGGAGTGTCGAGAGGCAGACGGCGGTGGCTGTGACGAAGATGGTGCCGCCCGCTGTGGATGTATGGAGGCTTCTTCAGCAATAGGATCCACTGTGGAATCCAATTCCGCCTCCGTCAACTGGGGGTGGTTGTTCCTTGGATCCCTTTGGTAGGGGATGACACCCCTAGTCTTCTCTACTGCCTTCCTTGCAAACTTCTTCATTCTTGCTTGAAAATTGAAGTGGAATTAGAAATTTTTAGATTTCTCCGAAGAACGGGGCTATTGGGGCGGAATGGAGAGAAAGTGGTGCGTTTGTGGATGGAAATGGGTGGGATCAGGAGATTAAGGTAGTGGAAATGGTAGGGGAATGATTGGGAATGGTTTGGGAGTGATTTGGTGAGGATTTGAGGGTAGGAGAAGGTGGGCGGAGTGCTGCACGGGCGCTAGGGTGCGGAGCACGACCGTTCTGTTCTTCGGAGAAATGAGCAAGTGAATAGAAATTTTGCAAAATTTGAGTTTAAGTTGCTGGAATCGGGATGTGGCGCGGCCGTGGTGGATTCATGTACCACGGCCGTGCTGCCCTGGTTCGAAACTTAGTCGATTTTCTCAATTTTCTGATCATTTCCTTGTTGAATGTGAGTGCACCACCACGGCCGTGTTGATGTACCACGGCCGTGTTGGGCACTATAACAATAATATGTCACTCAAATCTTGTTCAAACATCAAAATCGATCTCAAGTTGATATTCTATTGACTCTTTGTCAAAATTTCATCTATTCTTCTTCATTTCACTCTATTCTCACCTGCACATATCAAAACTATACAAAAACTATCAAATACGTGTGTGTGTGCTTTCTTGGAAAATGTAAAAACAAAGCAAAAGTATCAAAAATGTAGATTGGGTCAAAAATTCCCAAACCTAGGTGGGTTGCCTCCCACAAGCGCTGAGTTTCTTTCCTTCAGCTAGACTTCTTGGTGATTCTTCATTCATTTATCCATTTGGCATTCTCATGTGTCCATTCTTGCAAAACATGCATCCTTCCTTTGCACCCAATCTGTTTTCCTCATCCCTTTGATCACAATAATCATCATTAACTTCTTCACCTTGATTTCCTTCTCCCAAATTCCCATTTGGACTTGTGAAGTGACCATGTCCAATATCCCCATCTCGGACTCGTCGGGTTGGGGTCTTGTACATGTTGATGTTGATCTTCATGTCCATGAATGACACTGTCATGGTGCCACTGTGTACATGAATGTCGGCATCAGTTGTAGATAAGAACGACCTCCCTGAGATGATGAGAATCTTCCTATCCTTCGGCTCCATATCAAGTAGAATGAAATCTGCCGGGAACACTGTGCCTTTTTCTTTGTCTATCATCACCAAGACATCATCCACTCTACCCCTGGGCACTTTTATGGATCTATCTACCAACTGGAGAGTGCAGTGTGCCGACTTCAACTTGCCTAAGCCCAGCTCAACATAGACATGATATGGCATCAAATTCATACTAGATCCCAAATCAAGTAAGGATCTTTCTATGCGATGTCCCCCTATGTAACTAGGTATGAGTGGGGCTCTTGGGTCCTTTCTCTTCACGGAAAGTGAGTGTTGTATGATGGAGCTCACTTCTTCATTCAATCTCACCTTCTTTGGAATCCTCCCCGTTGACCTTCTTTTCACAATGCATAGGTTCTTGAGGAACTTGGCATATGATGGGATTTGCTTGATAGCATCCAATAGTGGAATGTTCACCTTTACTTGGCGAAACACCTCACGAATATCAACATTGTTCTTTTGCCTCCTTTTCAATTCCGGTGGCTCATCTAGTGCTTCTACAAATGGAGGATCACTAGTTTTTGCCGCACTTACATGAACATGAGGCGGAACGCTAGGGATGGTAGGACCTGCAAAAGGGATATGTGGTGGATCACATGGAATCTCAAACTCAACATGCGGTATCACAATATCATCTTCAGCAATATCAATCACAGTATCACCACTTAGCTGCCTTTGCTTTGCTTTATCAACCTTTCTTTGACTTGTGGGCTGCTCAAGAGTTTTCCCACTCCTTAGAACTGTCACAGCACTACCTTGCTCATGATGGGGAGAGGGAGCATGTTGTGGCTGTGGAGGAGGTGGGGGTGACACTTGGGGTTGCAATTGAGGTGGAGAAGAGAATTGAGGGGGGGGAGATAATTGGGATCGGAAAGTGAAGTTTTGGGAAAATTGAGGTGGTGAAGGTGGTGGAGGAGTGTAAGGCTGGGGATAGCCTTGGAAGGAGTGAATGGGATGCACTTGCATGGGGGGTGGACTGTAGAAAACTTGTGAAGAGGTCATGGCTCCACTTTCTTCATGGTGGCTCACGATCGGTCTTGAAGTCAATTTTTTTTCTTGGAGAGCAATTATGGAAGATAACTGCTCTATTCTCTCTTCTAACCTTGCAGCATCTCTTTGAACATCATCAAACATTCTCAATCTAGAGAGAACCTCTTCCTCAAACCTTGAGTTGTATGTGGGACTTTGTGGTTCCTGGTAGCTATAGGAGTGAGGTGTCTTCTTTTCTTCCCCATAGAACTCAATAAAATTGACCGGGTGGCAAGGAGCATTTGTCACCTGGTTCTTCATGAAGTTCACCATGTCACCAAGAATCTTCATCACTTGAAGGCTTGAGTCATCATGAGTAGGGGGTGTCACACCTAAGGCATACCCTCTTTCATTCATCATGCTAGAAGCTCGAATTCTTGATCCTTCAGCCAACTGCTCAAACAAAGGCCATATCTCCTCAGGTGGCCTAGCCATGAAAACTCCTCCACAAGAAGAGTCCACTGTGTCTTGGTCCTTTAGAGACAAACCAGAGTAGAATGATTGAACTAGATACCACAAAGGGATCTCATGGTGCGGGCACTCTCTCAAAAGCTTCTTCAATCTCTCCCATGCATCATGAAACTGCTCATTGCCCATTTAGCTAAAACTTGTCATGGAACGCCGCATTTGTGTCAACCTTGCTATAGAGTACAATTGTCTCAAGAAAGCATTCTTCATTATTTCCCAACTCATGATGTCCTTTATTGAGTCATACCAGTCTTTAGCTCTATCTTTGAGGGAGAAAGAGAACAAGGTCAACCGAATTGTATCATCACTAGCCGTCGACGTCCTAAAGGTGGAGCATACTTCAAGAAAGGAGTCCAAGTGCTTGTAGGGGTTCTCACTCTCTGAGCCGTAGAAGATGGGCAGGAGCCCAAGAAGACTTGGAGGAATAGAGAATTGCTCCCCTGGCATTTGATCAACCCTACTTGCAATTGGCGATTTGTAGTTGCTAGGCATGAAGTAGTCTTAAAGCAGCTTGTGAGGTGCATTTTGGTCTCCCATCTTGTTTCCTCCTGAATGGCTTGTCACATGCACAAAGCACAACCAAACAAAAGAAAGCAAGTTAGTAAACCAATATACACAAAGAATGTAAAGAAAAATGAATAAAGAATAGCAATGATGAGGGTAGTAGGAAAAGTCAAAGCAAAACTAACTAGCTAGGCCGAGCGCTTCTAATCCCCGACAACGGCGCCAAAAAGCTTGGTGTGATTCCGCTAGAGGTACAACACACTAGCTGATTTGACCCGACTAGATGCGCCCTACGAGGTCGGAACACACGTGATGGGGATTTGCTTTTGAAATTTATAAACCTAAACTAACACACCTACATCTACTAAAACACTTTACCCGCAAGCGCACGGGGTCGTGTCATAGTATAGGAAGGTGACAAGTATAGGGTCGATCCACAGGGAAAAGAGGGGGCACTAGAGCTGGGTTAGTTTGGCTAGGTTCCTACTGTGGAGACTAGGGTTAAGGGTTTAAAGGTTATTTTGATTGTTAAACTATTATGAACAAGCAAGCAATTAAAGGCGAGAATGAAATCTATGTTAACCCTAGGTTAGATTAAGACTAAACAAGCAAGGAGAGACTAAGCTAGGTATGAAAAGGGAAGTTACACTAGGACAAGCAAGAGAGAAGCAAAAGTGCAATTAAAGAACTAAACTAACATGAACAAGGCAATAACAAAGCAGGAAGCTAATTAAGTAAGGAAAGAGCTAATTAAGCTAAGCAAGCACAAAACTAGGGTTTTAAGCAATAAAGAGATGTGTGGGTTGTTTAGGGGTATGAACTTATCACTTAAGTTGCGGGGTGACATATGAACATTATGATTCCATGTAGATTATCCAAACCAAACAACAAGTTAGAGTCTAATGAATTAACCTAAGCTACTAACTGGCCATGGATAAGCTAGGTTGTGCATAGGGGAACTAGTCCCTAACACCCCCTACTACCCTTACGAAGCTCAATTGGGTTAGGGATTAGGTACAATTCAATTAGAGTATAATCAAGTCTAGGTTTCTATATTAGGAATTCCTAGGACAATTAGGGGCCGAGGGTAGTAATGGGGAGGTGAGATTAGGGTTTGGACCCCAATTCCCCCACATTCTAGCCTTGAGAAGGCTTCATGCTATTTGCACTATAATTACCTAATCTAGCTACTTAGATCTCTCACTTATGTTTAGGGAGATTGATTAGGATGTAGGAAGATGGGAGGAAACCTAGGGATCCAAGAATTGGACCTAGGGGCAAATCCCAACATTTACACATATAAACAATTTGCCTAAATTCCTAGGTGATTCCACACACAAACCAACAAGCAATCCATGTAGAATGAGATGCAAATAGAATATAATCATTAACAAATGGAATTACAATGTTTACATGTCATTTTCCCCAACATGGTATCAAAGTAACATAATTTCCCCCAAACAGCCCACCCAAGGGGCCTAGCTACTCATAACATAGAAAAATACAAAAAGAAAGGAGATAGAGGAAGAAGTAGCCATGGAGCTCGGTGTAGATGAGGAATCTCCTCCCTCCAGCTGCTGCAAGGACGTCCTCCTTCTTCTCCTTGGATGGAATGGAGTGGGATGATGGTCGGAAGTGGATGAAAGTCTTAGATATGGGGGTTATGTGGTGGAAATGGTGAAATGGAGTGGATTTGAGGTGGATGTGAAGTGGAATGGAGTGGTGACAAGGGAGTGAAAATGGGACTCTAAGCAGCCAACCCCCCGACCCCCAGCCGCCACTAGGGCTTATATAGGGATCTGGGTGGTCTAGGGTTAAGGTAGGGGTAAAATGAGGAAAACAATGGAAAACTGGGTGGATTCTGTGAGTAGCACGACCGTGGTGGGGTACCACAGCTGTGGTGGGTAGGGTAGGCCACGTCCGTGTTATATGGGCACGGTCGTGGGAATGAAAATGGCAAAGTTATAGGGTTTTGGTCTGAATGGCCATGGCCGTGGTGTGTCACCACGGCCATGGTGGAGGTGGTGTGCCACGACCGTGGTTGGCTTGGTGGAGGTGGTCGTGGTGCTGTTACGCGGCCGTTTTGTTCAGTTGTGCCACAGCCATTTTGCGGAGCACGACCGTGGTGTCTACCCATTGCACGGCCGTGCTGCTCTGCACTGCCGTGGTGCTCTCTGCTTCACTTGGATGTTGAACCTGTTGATTTCTAAGTAACCTAGCATGGTCATTCTGTGGTACCACGGCTGTGATGGGTCCTAGATCAACACTTTAGCTTGGATCTTTGGTTTTTCTTGGACTTCTTTGCTTCAATTGATCTTTGGCCACTAGGGGTAGGTCGAGGGAGCATCAGACTTCACTTTGGGCCTCTCCAAGTGTAGAGGAACCCTAGGATCACCCCTTCTCTCTCTTCCATCAAGCATGGTCCAAATGCCTGAAAAACATGTAAATAATGTCCATAAGTGCATTTTATACAAATAAGCATATTAGGGGGAATGACTTGCAATCTAACAGGTATAGATGTGATTGAAGAGCAAAAAGACACAAGATTAAGCCCTAAAATAGGGCTGAGTCAGTCCCTGTCACTCTAGGTCCTAGTATAGATGTGAAAGAGTTGTAAATGATGTTTGTATCTTTGTTTCCTTAATAAGAGAGAATGCATTTGCTTATCATGTCGGATATACATGGAAGTGTAAGAAACAAAATGAATGTATGGATGTGTATCATTAATGTTGAGATCATATTAGAGTAATCAAAGTTTGATTCTCTTGTAAAGTTAGTTTATGTGGTTTAATACGAGAAAACAAAGAGTTTGAAAAAAAAATTGTTAAGGGTGATCTTTGTATTACGTTAAATCCTCAATTTATGCCCTAATCTCATGATTAGTGGTAATTGTGAGATCCGGGTGTAATAGCTTGGTATCAAAGCTTAGGTTGAGTCGTCAGGGACCATTAGGATAGAAAGTTAGAGTTATAAGTGTGGCAGATAGGAGATGATGTGTCTATAGCTCTAGGAGGTCTTAGTATTTAGATACCATGGCCCGATATCTGAATACTTAGGTTAACCAGTATCAAGCTACTCTATCTATTCTTCTCTGAATGCCCTGTCCAGACATGCAGTGGAAGGATGGGCTAGAAAGAAACCCTAGAAATATTAGGGTTAGAAGAGTAGAAAAAAATAAATGGATTGAGCATAGGAATAGAATGTGATGCAACTCTTGTTTTATATTGTTTCTATGATTGGAAATCAATATAAATGCTCTTATATGTATGAATTCAGATTATTAGTTTGTAGAATATATATGGTGCTTTATTATTGTTGTGTATCATGAAGTGATTCAGTTATAGTTTATATTCTTTGTATCAAGTAGACCAGAAGTTATGTTTGAATGAGTTTTCCCTAAGTGGATATTCTTTTCACATGTTTGAGATTAATAGGAGTTATTTAATCTTGAGTAGCTCTTGGCTTCATGGCTGCAGGTTCAACCTGGTCCGGCTGGCAGGATGTGTTACTGGGATCTAATGGCTCATATTAAAAATATAATAAGAACAGACTCTGGATAAATTAGACCCACATCATAGTGAGAATGTACATACACTAACATGTCAAAACATATGGGAAAGGTTATAATAGCTAATAATTAATTGGAACTGATATATGAGATCCAACATTGGCATATGAGAGTCCCTTAATCGGGAATAAAGGAACACAACATAAGGTTTAGGTTTAGTTTAATGATTAGTATTATATGAACTTTAAATATGAAATATAGAAAAGATATGAGAAAAGTATGTAAAGGCCAAGATAGTAAGAATCAATCATAAGGAATGGATCATATAATCGAGTAAAATTCTTTTATGTACTTCAAAGCAAAGGAAAAATAGAAGAAAAGAGTTAAGTAAACAATAAGTACATATAAGTGAAGAGTCTTCAGAAGATTTAAAGTAAAGAGAATTGGATGAACATGTAAATCATAAGACTAGAATAACAAAACTTAGTTGAAACAAAGAGAAATGTTAGAAATGATGAGCTTGATTAAGGAATGAGGGTTATGATATAATTGAGAGCATGGAATGTATACCTTGATTAATAAGTTTAATACATTCATCCTTACTGCCTTTGGATTCCAAGTCTCTATAGAACAACAAACTAGTTTCTAAAAGAAGAACAAAAGTGTAGCTAAATAAATGAGTAAGTCATATAAAAGTAGACTATAGTCAGAAAGGAAAAACTTGATTGAAAGAGAAACTAAGTTTGACCCATGCATGAGCCGTTTGATTTAAAATGAAGGATATGCAATGTATTGAACATGAGGTGAAACTAGTAGAGAGATTATTGATTTAGAATATCAACTTCACATTAGTAGAAGGATAAAAAGAAATATATGAAACATGGTATACATGATCATACACGTAAAAGAAGAAACATGATAATAAGAGAAAACTAGAAGTTAAAGATGATAGGTGGAAGAGTAGTATATTGCAAGAGGATTATGGAAAGTAAGGAAGAGTTTGAAACATGGTGGAGTAATATAGATTATAAAAGAAAGAGGTTAGGAGATTCAATCAAGTGCTAATTAGTTAAGTATCCTTGTTGATAACTAATTAAACCTACATATGAGAATGTATTAAGGGAATGTTTAAATATAAGAATTATAAGTCTCAAAATCATCTTCTCTTTCATATCTTCCTTAATTAGAGCATTGTGGGAATGAAGTGATAAGAAAATGAATCATATATGATGCATAACCACCATGGTAGACACATCTAGTGAATGTAATAATGACATACAATATGATGATGAAACCCTAACAGGGTAAATTGAGAATGTAATCTATCTGAATGGCCAAATAAGAGAAAGGAAATTCAATCGATAAGATAAAGAAGACTTTAATAAAACTTGTGAGATCCAAAGTTTGAATTTCAAATTAAGAGAGTAAATTTACATCACAATAACGTCATGCTACTGATAAGGACCACACCATAGAATGTTTAGAGTTGTAGTAGTTCAAGGGATGTCACTAGTGATTTGACCATGAATACTAGCATCTCTATAAAAACAAGATCATGAGATTTGCACTATGAGAAGTAAACTAGCACCCTAATGAGGTATAGCTTGGTATACCTAGCTTTTATATAACTAAGTGATGGTAATTGGGTATGAATAGTCCTTGAATGACTAATACAATCATGGACTACTTTGTTACTGTTGTTGAAACCCTAGTATCCTATAACCCGATGGTTACACCTTGAATTATGTGTGAGTTCATACTTGAGTATAATATGGAATGTGATGGTAATGCTTCACCTTATGCATCCATGATGCAATGGGGATGCCGTGAGTAGTATTGTACAATTTTTGTTGAATCTAGTCTTCCAACTCAAGGCTGTTTTACTATTTGAGTAGCACAACAATAAAAATTCAAAACAAGATGGTTAACTCTCTTTTGTGACTTAGAGGTAATACATAACAATAATACATATTGAGCCGTATGAATTGAGATAGTTGGATCGGATTATCAATGTTGAGGTAACACCTCAAGAGAATGAAAATATTGAAATGGTTGTTTCTCTCTCTATCCTATGATTGATTGTGGCATAGAGAATTTGTTGGATATCATTGGGAATTGTTTCAGACATGTTGTGATTATAAAAGAAATAAAAGACTTAATGTTGAAAAGTGCATTCAAGTATGAAATACAAGAATATAATGACATGTAAGATTTCAAAAGCTTAAAATAAACCTTGAAAGTACTTTGCTTTCATATTTATGTTTCAGGGGAAAAACCTTTTGAAAAGGAGGGGAGAATTTGTAATTACCCATTTTCAAATTAGTCATCTAATTAGGATTTACTTAGATGATGGTGTGCTTAACTAAGTTGATCATGGTTTAAAGCTTGATTAATGATGGTAGTTAAGTTTTGATGTGTTAAATATAATGAGAAGGTTTAATCATACTTTTATCCACATAATTAGGGTTAAAATTTTGGAAACCCCAATCGACCCAAATTATGGTTTTGATGGCATTTGAATACAAAATTTGATAAGTATATAGTGTCTCACTAAATGATTTTTAGTATTTTATGTGTAACTCTAATTTAATTCTAATTTGGATATGATTTGTATATATAAAATGTGAACAATACTAAAAAATATAAAAGTTTTTGAAGAATGTTATGACCTGTTTATCAGTTGAGTTTCAAACTCGACTGATCATATTTTCATATTGATATAGTAGTGTGGAAATTGAATTTTATCTTTTTATTGGTATATCCAATTGATCTCAAATTTTAACTATAGTTGTTAAACTCATTTATAGACACATTGTTAAACTGGTTTAATTTTTGGATGATTTTTTTATCCCTACAGAGAGGGGTGTCGGTCGAGTTCTGTGAAGGACAAACTCGACCGGCCATGCTACTGACTGCGATATAGTAGTGAAGTATTTGATTTTTATTTATTTAATAGTAGCTCAGAATGATCTAAAATTTTAACTGAAGCTTTGATGCTTAATTATACACAATATTATAATTTTTCATAATTTTTGGAGAAGGTTTGATCTCTGAAATAAATGAATTACAGTAACTTTTTTATGACAGAAAAATCTACTAAAATAAGAAAAAGTTGAGTGAAGGGTCAATGTGCAATAGACCCAAGCAGCAAAATTGCTCTATACAGTCAACCAACCTAACACACAAGGAGCTCTAATAATTGTTAATTCAATCTAGAGAAATGAAATCCTAGAGAGAGAGAGGGAGAGTTAGGGTTTGAGAGGAGAAAGTGATGGAGATGCTGACCTAGGGTTTTGCGGTCTGAGAAATGATGAAATCATGTAAGTTTAGCTTCTTTGGATATAGTTTCATGGTGAATCTTCTCTTAGATGTCAAGATTTTGTCCCTCCACTGATTAGATTTGAAATCATATCAAATCAAGTCCTTTTCTCACTCTTTCTCTCCTAATCTTCAATTCTAGGGTTTCCGAGTTGAAAGGAAGAAGAAAGTGGCCATTGCTAGGGATTTGATATGAGATCAAGATTTTTAGGGATGAACTGCGTTTTTAAGGTGCTTTTACAC
Source organism: Alisma plantago-aquatica (assembly GCA_963693085.1). NCBI lineage: Eukaryota > Viridiplantae > Streptophyta > Magnoliopsida > Alismatales > Alismataceae > Alisma > Alisma plantago-aquatica. The sequence goes on from OY856409.1 coordinate 123,233,381, forward strand.
CTTAGGGTGAGTGGAAACTTCCTTTAAATAATATATTGTACAAAAATTAGTTAAATCATCCATAATCTTTAATTGCTTAGTATGCGACTACAAACACTGAATTGTGTGTTTGATATAAGTTGTTGCAAAATGATATGAAATGGGTTCTTCCTCTGTTTGGATGAATTTTAGATGCTAAATCATATTAGAAATGTATACTATACATCCTAATGAGAATTCCCTAAGTATTCACAGAGGTTATAGGAGTAAACTGAAATATAGGGAATTTGTCTATGACTGAATTTTTTTGTATAATTAAATAGAGAAATTTGTTTACCTAGATCTCCTTGGTTATGAATGATTGTTTATCTGAATGCGTAGTACATATATGTCAGATACTATCTTGGATTTTGTTTAAGGTGAATAGTGTTTGATTGATATCTGAGTAAAGAGGGTGAAATCCTAGATGTGAGGAAAGTTGGATATTTACGAATAGATATTGTGAAATCCATTTGAATGGATTTTCCTAACATGATAGACTTAATTTATTCAATTTTATTCTTGATGCATGATATTTTAGTGAATGGCATGGAAACCTAAATTCAGCTCAGTTCTAAGGTTTCATACATATATTGATTGTATATGATCTAAGTAGTCTTTATTCAGTGAATGTTTATGTCGTATGAAATCCTTATGAGAGTCATGTGATAAGTGAATGAGGTAAATGAAACCCTCAGGATAGGGTTTTCAATGATTCAAGTATTGTGATATCAATGTTCTCAGTATGAGATGTGGTGATGCTTAACAATTCAATTGCATGATTCTAGTGTATAAAGTGCCATGTTGACATGTATTCTGTTTATTTAATAATTTTAGTATGCATGTATGTATATTATGATGATTACTCAGAATATTATAGTGTTTTGAATATACTGTTCTACCAAATTTAGAATGATATACATGTTGTATTATAAACTTCAAATAAGTAGATGCGGTCCCATAGAGATACCTGAGTCAAGTATAAGTAAAGAAAAGATACAATATGGTAAGAGTTTTCCAAGAATAATAAAATAATAGACATAGGTGCCCTAAACACCGTAGATTCCCTACGGATGTCTGCACTGTAGGGAGGAAACGATCCACCCTGGTAGCGACCAGTATATGGGGATCCGATCACACCCATAGAGCATGCGGGGAGACGAAGCCCTTGAGGAAGTCTCCTAAGAGAAAATAGGTTACCCAACATGAACCAGAGATCCCGATTGTAACTTAGAGGTACCCACAGAGCGTAACAAGATGAGACCCACAGAGTGTCTTAGACCCTCTTCCTGTGTACTCAGCCTAGAAGGAGAGGTCCAGTTAAAGGCCAACTATTTAGCCGCCTTAGTCAAACATGACGGTTTGAGTCAAGTAGACCCAGATTCAGTTTTTAGGCTGAGCTTCCTGAGTTTTAAGCTAAGTCTTGTACGGTGAGATCGTAGTTCACTACGAGTCTTCATATGTAGAGTATAGTGCATATGCTTAGGGCATAAACTAAAATATGATAATATAAGTCTAATAGAGTTTCTTATAAGTAAGAAAGGCTAAGAAAGATTCGAGTACAGTTTTCCAGCAATTATTCTTTGTATGTTTTTGAGTTATTAGTTCTCTTTGAAATTAATCAAGCATGCTCATATATTGATTTACTCTTGTTGATATCTAGAGTATTCGACCATATTTATGATTGTCAATGATTAGTCTCTTTAAAGCTTACTACTGTTATAATTGATATCAGTTGCTCAAAAGTATATCTATAATCATATCAATACTTTAAATTGTTTCTTTGAAGTACTCATTCACTGAGCGAGTAGGCTCACCCCTCTACTCATAATTTTTTTAGGGAAACCACATGTACTTGAAGAAGGTCAAAGCATCGTAGTATATCTACCACATGAGTTAAATATGAGATTAGTTAAGTTCAGTCGGTCCCTGTCACTCTAGGTCCTTGTATAGATGTGAGAGGGTTGTAAATGATATTTGTATCTTTGTTTCCTTAAAAAGAGAGAATGCATTTGATTATCATGTTGTATATACATGGAAGTGTGAGAAACAAAATGAATGTATGGATGTGTGTCATTAATGTTGAGATCATATTAGAGTAATCAAAGTTTGATTCTATTGTAAAGGTAGTTTATGTGGTTCAATGTGAGAAAACAAAGAGTTTGAAAAAAAGGGTTAAGGGTGATCTTTGTATTATGTTAAATCCTCAATTTATGCCCTAATCTCATGATTAGTGGTAATTGTGAGATCAGGGTGTAACATAGGAGGTCATCCCCATCATCAAAAGTTATGTGGATGTTTTTGGAGAGAAACTTGTCAGGTATCAATTGTAACAATAATGTTTTTCAGATTTTGGAGCTTGGGTACTACTTTAGGCCCCTCTAAATTAAATATTATGGTGATTTTATGCCTTCAAATACACACACCATCCGATACCTTCCAATTCCATGTTCACTTAGAGTAGTATGTCGACTAAGTCCACATTAATGTTGTCAGGTCGTTGATTGCTACTTTTGTGAGATGGCCATTGCTGCAGTAACGTAAGAAGGCGAAAATGATGAACATATATGTGCTTAGTCTATTCACATAGGTGACATTCAATGGCTCAAACATAACTCTAGCAACCTGCCAATTAACAAAGTCATCCATGGGGACAGTCGGGCCACAACCGCACCCACACTCACAAGGAAGCATCAGGCGCTAGTTGCTACAGAGCTGGCAGGTCTTATTTCTACAACCAAAATGGCTAAATGTTGCGACGTCGAGGTCAGGGAGATGTGTCTCCTATCCATCATGTGCGAGATGATTGGCAACGAAGTCAAGACCTACTTCAGCAACCTGCTACACGAAGATGATGGTCTTGTGCTCTCCATTGCCCAATTCATGCCGTTACACCCAATGAGACCAACCGATAGATCAGTGACTTGATTGTCATAACAACTGTGATTCATGTCCATCTCACAATTGGTCTTTCTTTTTCCTCTGCTTTCCTTTTTTCTTTTATTTCTATTTTCTTCCTTTTTATTTTTCTTTGCTTACTCTATACTAACCGCCTCTGCAACATCTATTTATTTCTTCCCACAATTGAGAAACCTTAAAACTACTCATCAATCGAGCAATGTGTTTCATTCTATTTTCACTGATGTTTCAAGCTCCTATTCTTCACCCATGAAGCAACAAGATAGAAAATGATCTGGTGGGGGTAATCGATCAAGTTATGATCCAAATGTTGGATCTCAATGTCATCACTGCTGACATGACATACATGTTAAGAAGCATAGAAAGTCATAGGTACACTTTCATTGATTTTCTAATCTGGGTGTTCTTAAGATTTTTTTCTTTGCAACCAGCCTTGATCCGGTGGACCAAGTTGGCGTTCAATGTTCTGGAAGACATGTTGGCACATACCTTTCTGCTACCTTTACAGAGTCACCTTCCAGTTCCACAGTACTAACTAGAAGACATGCAGTCAATGATCTAGAAGGTATTAATACACAGGGACATGCAGTAGACCCAATGGCATGTTCTTTCAATTGTGTTTCTCTATATATAGGTAGTGTGAGAGTCCTATGCAATGTAGGTGCACATGTTGGTGATGGTTTATGAGGTTTTAACAGAGGCTGCCAGGCCTAGCTCAGAATGGACAACATGTATCATCTTGTTTAGGTTCGTCATTCGTATTATCACAGTAAGTAACTTCGTGTTTGTATGTTCACGGAGTGGATATATGTTGATCTGCTCGAGCTCATGTTCATGAGTGAGACATTGGCTACAAATAGATCAAGAAGGAGACAAATGATCAAGATATTCAGCCGAATGAGCACAAGTACATAGTTCACCATGAATTGCGACCAACACCTCAACCACTCAATTCTCACTCTGCATAAAGTCACTTGCTGGCACCACAACTTCAGTGGTGTCATTCTGAAGTCACAATAATCGTCTTCAACTGACCCTGGTCGTTATCATGAGGTTCAGTGTAAGAAGTTGTGATGTGTGACCAAGGATTACATAACTAGAAGAAGCAACCATATCCTAGACAAACTAGTTGTATCCAGAGACTGTAAGCAACTTTCTATAGAGGTATGTGTCACCACTGATGATCTTAAGTTTTACATGTTTATTTTATAATTCCACTTTTTCTTTAATGTTTAAGCTACCATGCTCCTCTGTTATCTATAATAAGCACAAGATTAATCCAGAAAAGTGGAGCATTTGTGAGAAACATAGACCCTAGAAACTACATCAAGGTACTTTCATATAAAAAATGGTTCACAAGCAACATTATGTATTTATTACCACTATTATTTGACCCACTTATTTCATTTTGGTGAGCATCCTGCCTTTTTTTTGGGTGAACATCCCCAACCCACTTATTATTTTAAAGTATTCTTATCTATTTGGATTTTTCAATAAGAACATTATTACAAAGTACAGTTCAATGCAATACATGCATCCTATTGTGTCATCTACTGCACATAGTGAGGAAGTGTCGTATCCAAATTCTGTTGCTATGACATATACAAAAATCTTAACATGGAGAGATAGGTCCCTTTTTTATTACATCGTGCTCCACTTCTCACAACTACATTAGTCCCTAAAGATGGAGATGAATGGCTACCTCCTGCATCATGAGGCTCCTACGAGATGGTGTATTACATAATAATGTATATTATCTTGTCTAGCATTGTACTTTTTAAATTTTTAGTTAAAGTCACTATGTGTCTGCTTATTGAGTTTATGTGCAACTTACACGCTTACATGTGTATATATCCTACTTACTCATTTGACATGATATTTAGTATCTCCATTTTTTGGTTCCTGAAATGGGTAACTAAAGCCCAGGAAAAGATGTTTTACTACTATCAAATATGTTACACCTTTGACTTCTAATTGAAAAATTACACTATCATAGAAATTAGCAAGGTTTCAAACTTGTTTGATAGTTCGAATGAAGTTTGTTGTGTGTCTGACAATACTGTAAGTTTAACCCGATAAAAGAATTTGGTATACTTTGTCGCTCTGCAGCTTCATGCCCCTCTATATCCAATGTATGTTGGATTCATCATGTGTTATGGCAATGCATAATAAGTGTATCACTGATACTTTTATATTGACCATCACAACATGTGTTCCATCATGGTATTGAATATAAAGTAAAAAATAGGTATGCTATCGTGTCGGTATCCAATGGGAGCTGAGATATTTTGCTAAAAATTTGATAATTTATTCCAGAAACCCAACCTAAGAAAACCCTTTGTGAAAAAATACCCATGTACATACAAAAGTTTTAAAATTATGAGTGAAACACTGTAAACATTCATAATCGAATCTAGCAAGTTCCCATACTCATACAATGATACATGAAAAACATATCATGTCATTCTATAAAGAACATGTAACACATTGTCAGTCTGCTCAACACATTTACTCATCTAGTAAGTGTACAATGTCAGTAGAGACGACCAATCAGGTGTGCCATCAGATCTGTGTAGGAACCTCTATGCACCAACAGTGAGATATATTGTGCAAGGCTAGCTATCATTCCTAGTTGCATCATTAATGTACATCCCATGTATTTTGCATATTCTCTGATAGCTTCTCCCTAAGTTTTGGGTGTGCAAAAATGACACTCCTGATCGTGCACTGGTGTGTTTTGATTGTATGGTACTCTCTTTCATGTCTTCTACTATTTCTTTCTTTCTAAAGGAACTAAAAATGACATCTTCCTATTTATTAATGACACTGACTGAATGTAGTATTCTTTGGATGTGCAACTTAAATTATGCCTTATACTAAAAAAATGAGTCAGGTTGCATACATCAACTATGTATACTCAGTTTTATATTTATAAGTCCTCTAAATGGTTTAAAATATTATTTTGTGATCTATATTGCACATATATGTATATTTAGGATGTGTTTGGTAGGTGTTGAATAATGGAGAGGGGAATGATGGGGAAACAAAAAAGTGTTGTTTGGTTAGCGTGGTGATGGGTAAGAGACTTTTCACAAGGAATGCATATCGGATTGTGGTCTATTTTGGTTCCCATAAGAAAATAGTGAATAAAAGGAAAAGAAATGTCTAACAAGGAAATTGATTATCCACTAATTCTTTGAAAAAACCACTAGAGGGGGGGTGAATAGGGTTTTATGATATTTTAATAATAATTTAAACAAAGCAAGCAACCACAAAAATATTGGACAAGGGGACAAGGATTTAGAGTGGTTCCAACCTTAGCAAATACTAAGGTAGTCAATCCACTACCCGGTTGCTTATCCAACTGGGATTTTGAAAGTACTTAAAATTTATTACCTCACAAGGATGTTACATAAAATTACAAATACTTTCACCAAACCCTTTGGACATCCTTCACATAGAAGTAGTCTCACCAACCTCGAAGCAGCCTTCCTTGAAGTAACCTCAAGCTCCCCCTTGAAGTAGCCTTCCTCTTGAAGTAGCTTCCCATTGAGACAACCTTCTTGAAGTAGTCCAAAGTCCACCTTCTCCACTGAGAAGACCCTTCTCCACCTGAGAAGTCAAACCCTCTCCAATCCACAGCCTCCAACCCTAGGAGTAGCAAGGAGAATACAAACAATATAAAGGAATAAGAAGGAAAAATAGAAATTACAATACCGTTGTAGCACAAGGCTTGATTTCCTATATCAAGCGTTTTGATCTCCTAACCAATGTATATGGAAGTTTAAGTGCAGTGGGTAGGAGATGCTAGCCTATAGGACACGAATTTGGAGCAATGGAAATGAATAGCCAATGTTAGAGTTGCTCAATTGCTCATAGGAATGAATATCATTTGCAAGTATTATGATCAAGTGTTGCACAAGTGTGTTTTGGGTGTCCTAAGGCTTGTCCTATTTATAGGAATGGTCTATGAATGCTTAAGGACATTCTAGACACTTTCTAGGGGTTCTAAGTGCTCAACTAGCCATTAGGTATCCATTAGTTGCTTTAACAATAGCTAGTTAATTAATCCTGAAAATTGCAGACAGAGACATTCTCGGTCGAGGAATTGTCAACTGAGATCCCAATCGGTTGAGGTCTTTGTCGACCGAGGGACTGTCTGGAGCAAGTGTATATAACATTCTGATCCAACTCCCAACTACCTTGGCTACTGTGTCTAATGGCTACCTGGTTAATTCTCGGTCGAAGAGTTTGTCGACCGAGAGTGTCTCGGTCGAGAAGTTTGTCGATCGAGAATGACTCTGTTTCAATGTTTTAAACTAAATACTAAGTGTGTGTACGAGTGTGCAGTTGTGACACTATTGTAGGGGATGACCTATCTAAGTGTTTTGATTCACTAGGGAAGATCTAAACACTTGATTTACATGATATCTAAGTACTTGTATATTATATACTTGTACAAGTTTTTACATTTGATTACAATCATGAATTAAAGAAATTAGAGCATATAGATCTTCCAAGTAGTTTTTCATCCACCTAATTCCTGCAACACCCAAGTAACACGTTAGATCCACAAGAATGAAATGTTTGTCATCATCGAAACAAAGGGATTATAAGAATGTCCAATTTAGCCAACATTCTTGTCAAAACTTTGACATCTACCTAATCTTTTATCTTCATTTTGAATCCTAATTCCAAAAGAATTTTTGAGTCCAAGATCTAATCTAATACCAATGAACTAGTCCCTTATAAGTAAATAGTTTCCCACCAAAAGACTTTCCCATCAAATTTGTTGAAATGCAAATAAGTAGTGCATTTTCTATAACTAAATATTTTTACTTCATGTATAATTCCATTCCCATTATTTTGATTATGCACTATGCAAAAGAACCTAAACCATCCTTAACTATTAAATATATATTATGTGAAACTCTAAGATAAAAATTTCCCAATATAACATTTTTTTTATTCCAATAAATTTACTCTTTCTTATAGAAATGTTCATTGTGTGAAAATAACATGACATTTAGTTTTATATTGATAGGATATATTATATATATAAAATGCTAGAATCCAAGCATCATTTAATTTTGAATCAATTAGATACTACTCTAAATGAGCATGGGCATGAGTATTTACTAATACATTTTAGAAAGTGATCACTCAATGACCATGAACTACCACTCTCTCTCTCTTGTTTCCTTAATCCAACAACTACACATGCCAACATACAACCAACTCTAGAGAAACATGTCATTCTCTTAAAGTATTTTACATTTATTTTTCAACTAATTGATAAACAATTTTCCTATTAGCTCAGGAGCCCCTTCAAAAAATATTACTTTATGTTCTTATTTTTAATCTAACCCCAACATCCTGAATACTCTCCATGTTCTCTAATCATTCTCTCCCTTGTTATCTTGCTTTCATTTCTGAATTCAACAAGTTCATAAATGATCCTCAAATGATCCCAACACTTTATCATGCTTTTTTCTGTGGCTTGTCTTCGCATGCACTTATTCCTTTTCTTAATCTAAAAATAGTAAAAAATAAATATACATCTTTCCATGTTATATATATAAAATCAAATAATATATAAATATATAATGTAAAAAATTGATATCATATATATGTAATATCATACTAAAATATTTCCAATTTTGTTGTCACGTGCATGGGCACATGTGTGTTGACTATACTTTAAAATTGTTGAAAACTTCAGTAAAGAGATCTCCCCTCACTTTTAGGAGCTAATCAAGGTAAATTAAATGATGGTTGTTGCCTCTGCTGCCTATGAAAATAGTAACTAGTGGAAGCCTAAAAGAATTTTTCATTCTCTCATTCTGCAGAAACTTATTGATGATGAAACTGAGAAGGTTCAAGGATTTGCAGTAGACTCAAATGTTGCATTTAGAGAAAGGCTAAAGATCTTAGCTAGTTTGGTCAATCCATAGGACTTTCAATTGAATGGAACATAGAAGAAGCTGATGCATGCTTATAATGATAAGCATGTACTCCCCCCCCCCACAACACAGTTTCTACCAGGTGAGATTAAGGAGGAAAACAATCAAAGATGACGATAATAGGGACCCTAGTAATGCTTTTGAACATGTCAAAAAGAGCATTCTATGCACAATATGTTTGAAGTCATTTGGTTTTTACCTAAGTAGCACTAAATATAAACTCAATGTTGGGCGTGAAATCCAAAACTATTGATATCATATTGTCTTCATATAGGAACATTTTAAGATTGAATTTGATTGATACAGAGTTGCAACTCAAAATGGCTAAATTTTAATGATTAATAAAGATTTGCAATTCAAAGTTTCATCTATTTCTCATTTTCATCCAAGTTCTATGGTCACATACACTAGTGATGGTAAGCATGCAATCGATATTTATTTCTCTATCCATGTATCATATCCATAAGAAATATTGAATAATGAATGGGCAGTCTGTGGCATCATTTTGAAAATAGAAATAAATTGTACTAGCCAAGAAATATTGATGAACCTATTTGGGAAGGAACAAAACTCATTCTAATCAACGTGAGAAAATAGTAATATGAAAATCTTGCCCTTATGTGCTAAGAGGAAAATAATGGGTCAAAGTGACAAAAATATGCACTACAATCAAAATAGCAAGAGATTTTTTTCTTTATCATAAGACCTCTGGTTATTTCTGAGTCAACTTGGAGCATTTTAACTCTCGACCCCTCCATTACATTACTAAATATTTTTTTAACAAACTTCCATTATTCCATTATTTTCTACATTATGTTTTCTTATCTTCTACCAATTAAAATATAAAATAAACCAAACATTGAAAAAAATTCAAAATGGAACATGATGATAAAGCCAATTGAAAAAATCTATCTAGGAAGTACAATAGTGAGGTTATGACTCGTTAACAAACCCAAAATGAACACCAAACTGCTAGCTGCATGAACATAGAGTCTAATGCAAAATGGTAAATTACCTTGATAATTTCCCATTTCAAATTCTTCCTATATTGCACATCTCTCTTTTGATAAATTTTATGAGTCCTGTTTAAATTCATATCAAGAATTCTATGCATTAGTAACAGTGTATGGAACTTTCGATACATGTATTATGTAAATGAAATTGTTTTATGAAGTACTTACAATTCCATGAGTTTTTTCACGTTCCCGTGTAATTTTCCTCTTAAAAGGTCAAGATAGTGGCACCTACCTCACGTAGGGTCGAAGACATAAAGTATCCAATGCCCCCTACATACACATGAGAATTACATTTAAGATTAATGTATTTTTAAGCAACATTTAAAATAAACAAACACCAGACAATTGACAAAATGTATACATACCCCACATTATAAGGTAAAAAAACAATTCCAATCTTTGCTTCTTCCCTCTAATGAACTGATCTACTATATATTGCGCCCGAGTCTCCACTTTTTTAGTGTATAACGGATCTATGAAATGTCGACATATAAATCCAAATATATTAAATAGATTTCCTGAGGTCACTTTGTTGAACAAATGCCTACAAAAAAACACATATTTAGTCTTTGAAAATAATTATCTTATAATTACTTTTTTAGAAACTTACATTATGTACACTGATATATGTGAGGCTTCTAGTTGGTCTTGATCATGGCATATCTTGACCAATTCAGGTGTGATATTCATCTCATGTGTGTAACCTACTACATCTTCAGACATCTGAAGAGAAATGATATGATTCCAATCATCTTCCACATACACCATCAACACTTTCAACTTTGGTGGATGCTTTTTGCATGTTGGCTTGACGGGACTTGAGACTTCATCGCTGTTTTTCTTAGTTTTTGAATTGCTTGTTTGTGTGCTTATTGGTTCCCTTACTTTTCTTTGAGACAATGAGTCTTGGGATTCTTGCATATGATTATAAAAATAAAAAAATATTTTATTAATACACATGATACATTTAAATAAATTATTAAAAATACTACCAAGTTGTCGCATATACCTTCATATTTATTTTGATCAATTCTGTAGGACAAGGAAGGTAGGTGCCTGTGCCTTGAAAAACTTGATAAACTTCAGCCATATCTAAAGGTATTGGCACACTTTCTTCAAGCATCAACGGGGTATCAATTATCACTTTTTTGTGTTTTGGATCCAATGCCACATTGTGAAGGATAATTTGCTCATTTTCATGAGATATATACACCCTTCCATCAACTACTGCACGTAATAGATTATCCAACATCAAAATACACTTGTGATAGCCCTCTAAAATCAAATATAGATATTGTCAACATGAGATATCACTATCTCTAAAATTTACTAAATAATAGACTTGTTGCTTACCTCAGGCAGATGTGAGAATTGTGCATGTGGGCAACTAGATTTGGAAGTAGGGTCTTGGTCTGTATCCCCTACATTTTTTAGATCCTTGCTCGTATTATTTCCTTTAGGATACTTGATCTTCATTGCCAAAGCTTCAATGGTCTTTTTCATTTGTAACAACATATGGGATGAATGATCATCTGTTCGAGCCCCACGATTAGAATATTTTGTAATTGTTATCCCAGTCCCGATTTCTCTTGCATGTCTTGGGTGATCCTTTTTTCCCAATGCCATTGTCAACACGTCATTACATCCCTTCTCACTAACTATTCCCTCAGAAACTTTCTGAGATAGAGCATCCTTGCAAAATATAAAACATACATATGTAAAAATAATAAAAAATATTGTGATGAAAAAACCAAAGGGATAAAAAATTAAACTTACAATCTTATACACCACTTTCTTGACCTTGTCACTAATATTAGTACCAATTTTTTCCATTCTAGCTCTTTTCCATAGTTGTGCTCTAGATATCTTTGATATAACTGGATCTAAATTATTCTCACTGATCTGTTTATAAGATGATAAAAGATAATACTTTTATATCTCTATATGAAATTTTACAAATCGCTTTAACATGAATTAAATCTTAATATTTCTTTCTCTAGGCCAACATATCCCTTATGAGAAATTCTAGGCCGATACTCATTCTTTGACGATAATTCTCTTCCAACCTTACTTCTTCTCTGGTTATTTTTAGAAATAATAAAATATTAAAATATTTTTAAATGTCGTACAAGCAACACAACAAATGGAATTTTGTACACTATTTTATATCATCACCTTAAATTCTTCGGTCAATCGACTCATGACACAATCCTCCCATTGATCTATAGATATAAAATCATATTCTTTGGGTGGGTGTTTGCATATGTTTCCATCTTCATCTCTCATGAATTTTATTGATAACCAAGATTTGAATTCCCTCCATTTATCATTGTCTCTTTGTAATACCCACTACTTTCTAATAGATCCAATTGAAAATACACCCAACAAATAACAAAATTATATACACATAATATATAATATATCATTTTTATTCAAAAAAGATAAAAAAATTATTAATGTCTACATACTCACCTCAATCTCTTCCCAGATAAGGTCCTTAAGACCTTCTCCCACATCACTCCAAGTATCAATGTTGATTGGAACTTGCTCTCGGGATGCGACTCCAATATAGCTATTGAATTTTTTTTGGGTTTTCTCAATTGGTTGTCCTTCTAAATTCCATTCCAATTGAATTTTTTGTCCTTTATGTCTCTTTCTCCCAACCTTAGGCATTGTAGTACGGCCCCTACTAAATTTTGTGGTCATTGAGTCATCTTCATGGGAAGACATATCTACAAAAAAATTTAGAAGAAAAAAGTATTAGCAAACCGCATATAAAAAGCAATTACAAACAACATCATGAAATCTTACAAATTTAAGACATTTTAGCAATATGGAATGATTCTAAATAGTAATTACAAACAAAATTACTTATAAAAAGATATTAATGAACATCAATAAAATGCTAATACTTACTCTCACTTGGAGTTACACTATTTTTTATTTTTATGCACACTAACATCATCAACAAATGTCCCGTCATGGTGATATTCTCGAGCACAGATTTCTTCTTCATTAGCAACAAGATCATCATTTGCAGACATAGATGGAATGATTCTAGAAAAAAAGGTTTCTTCTTCTAAAATGATGTCATCATCATCATCATCATCTCCTTCATGGAGTCTTCTTATGTGAGATTAGATTGCAGACTAGCTCTTATTAGCTATATCTATCACATTGAAAACTTGTTTTGCATATAATGTCATTATAAATGGATCGTGTTTACATCCCTCCCTATCTAGGTTCACTAAGATCAATCCATCTTGTGTGCGTACACCCTTATCATTTTCAACCCACTAGCAATGAAAAATAGGAATCCGAAATGTGTTGTAGTCCAACTCATATATATCTTAGATCACACCATAATAGGACATGTCACACTAGACTAGATTTTTGTCTTTAGCACTAGCAATGTACAAAGCTTCAGAGACCAAAGACACCCCAATGTTTCACATAGTGCTCTTGTCATCTTGACATTTTGTATAGAAAGTGTATCCATTTATAAAATGACTAGCAAATGACAACACGGTTGTTTTAGACCCTACAGATAACCATTTCAAGGTGTTTGAAATAGATTCTGGTGAACGATCAATCTGTTCGCTAATATGATTCTTTAACCAGTCGATGAAACAACATATGTGTAAGTTGATTATATCCTTCTCATTCTTAGATCGATAATGAGTTTGTAAATAATCCATGTGTTCTTTAACATTTGGTTCAACCTCGGCTGTATTACGAAGGACATACACATGTGTTGTGTGTAATTGATAAACTAAAAGTCGTACAAACTTGCATCATGTACTACCTTGTCCATCAATTTTTATGACATGCCGTGATTTAGGAAGACCAATGGCTTCAACATTGGATAAATGTTGGGCACAAAATTCAATCGCCTCTTCTACTATGTAGCTTTCCACCATACAACCCTGGGGTCGATATCTATTCTTCACATATCCTTTTAATAGCTTCATATATCACTCGAACAAATACATCCAACGTAAAAATAGTGGACCACATAGTTTGACCTCCCTAACCAAGTGCACAGTCAAATGAACCATTACATCAAAGAATGAAGCAGGTAAGTACATCTCAAGTTGACACAAAGTGACGATGATATGATTTTGCAAAGATTCCAAGGTCTCAGGGTCAATGACTTTTGATCATAAAGCATTGAACAACATACAAAGCTCAGTGATGGCATTTTTAACCCTCTTAGGAAAAATGGAATGGATAACCAACGACAAAAACTGTTGCATTAAGATGTGGCAATCATGTGATTTCAAGCCTAATAGTTTAAAATCGGTCATATCCACAAGTCTACTCATGTTTCAATAATATCCCTCTAGAACTTTGACTCCTTTTAGGAACCCACAAAAGTTGACTTTTTAGACTTTGAAAGTGTGTAACATGTTGGGGGCAAGTATGTCTGACTTCCCCTCATTTGTGGAGCCAATCTATCTCGAATACACATGTCAACCATGTCCAATCTTGCTTTGAGGCCATCTTTTGTCTTCCATGGGATATTGAGTTATGTTCCAACCAAACTATCACATATGTTCTTCTCTATGTGCATCACATCTAAACAATGTCTCACATAAAAGACTTCCAATAAGGAAGATCAAAGAATATCGACTTCTTCTTTTAGAGACCTTTGAGAATTGGAGATTTCTTCTATTTTCCAAATTTTACTTTTAACTATTTCACCTTAGTAAAGATTTGCTGACCGGTTAATGGTTGCGGAACTCTTCATAGTTCTACTTCTCCATTAAAATCTTTCTTCACTCTACAATATTGATGATCCTTAGGAAAGAACCTATGATGGCCAAGATAAATAGTTTTCTTCCCATGTTTCAGTTGGTAGAAAGAGGTCTCCTCTTCACAAATAGGACAACCAAGATGTCCTTTGATATTGTACCCAGATAGGTTTCCATATGCCGGATAATCATTTATTGTACAAAATAGCATTTCCCTCATATTAAAATTCTCATTGCGGTATGCATCATACAAGTCAACACCCTTGTCCCACAGAATCTTTAAATCTTCAACAAGTGGAGCCAAGTAAATGCCAATATCATTTCCAGCCTGCTTTGGTCCTGAAATCAGCAAAGTTAAAAGCATATACTTGTGTTTCAAGCATACATCTAGATCAAGATTATATATAACCAAAATCACAGGCCATGTACTATGACTTCCTAAATTATGGGGATTCATTCCATCTATAGAAAGTGCCAGTCTTAAGTTTCTAGGATCACCACCAAATTTTGGATATATATTATTGATTTTCATCCATTACGGAGAATCTACAGGGTGTCTAAGAAAACCATCTCTTTTTCTGTCCTCAACATGCCAAACCAACTTCTTCACATCATCAACATTATTGGACAAGCGCCTAAATCTCGGTATTATTGGTAAATACCACAAAACCTTACTTCTCGTATCATGGTTCTTCACAAACTGGACAACTATCCTTCAAAGCATGATCATTTCGATACAAAATGCAATCATTGGAGAAAGCATGCATTTTTTCATAATCAAGACCCATGAATGAAAGCACTTTCTTTGCCTTGTATGTGCGATATGGAAGTACATTATCCTCAGGAAGCATATCTTTCAAAAGATGTAGCAAGGTTGTAAAACTTTTATTAGACCAACCATTTCTTATCTTCATGTGATATAACTTTAAAACAACTGATAATTTGGTGAACTTGACACAGTCAGTGTATAATGGTGTTTCAGAGCCAGTCATTAACCTTTCAAACATTTTGGGTCAGTCTCGTATCTTTTCTTCTACATTGTAAGCCATGTCCTACAATGTGTCTCCTTCATCTCCCTCAAATTGTTCACTCTGATCTACAGTATGAAAATCTTCCTTCTCGCCATGATGTATCCATCTAGTGTAAGTCATATCAGTACTATCTCGAAATAAGTGATGATGCACTATTTCTTTGTTAATCCACTTATCGAAATCACACTTTATGCAAGGACAAAGAAGTCTAGTATCATTACCTGCATGTTCAATTGCACACCTTAAAAATTCATCCACTCCTTTTACATATTCTTCAGATAAGTGATTTGATGACATCCACTTTCGATCCATTGTTGTACACCAATTATGCATGGTACATACAAAAAAAAGTATACACAGTAAAAGGGGTGAGTACAAATATGTGGAGAGTTCTTATATGTGATTTTAGTAAAAATATATAAAAATAAGATGTTATGTGTACATGGAGATTAAGCGATAACAGCATATGGGTACCCTTGATGGGTATGGATAGTATAGAAAAGGAACTCATCCAATGAGCATGTATTATGCAAACCATGGTGATTTTCTACAAGTACTTATATTCAAGATGCATCCTCTTTTATTCAAGATGCAAACCATGGTGATTTTCTACAAGTACTTATATTCAAGATGCATCCACGATGCCCCCATCAATGTGAGTATAATAGCCCAAGGGCTCAATGGTTGGAATCTTACTAATATGGGCTCAAAATCCAAGTGAAAAAATTAGGTCCATCATGGGCACTCAAGCTACATCACCTCATCACATCAGATACAAGGATCCTAATAACACATGTCACACTACCACAAATCATTGGAGACATGATCTCAGTCGACACCCATACATATCCGTAATAGATGTAGAATAAAACAAGTTTATATCACCTTATATAGTCAACAATATATGAGTTAGAGTACATTCTTACAATCCAAGATTACTACATAGTTACCATTGTCCAAATAGAGTACAAACTATACTATGGAATAATGTCAAATATGAGAAACAACATAAGTGAAACAAGACCTATGTCATGCATCAAAGTGCAAAAACTTAACACAAATCATCATTTACAGCCATAGGTAGGTCATACCTTCATAACGGTTCAATATTACCTCTAAGGGTATATTTCTCTTCACATATTAATAATAAAGCACCTTGCAAAAAAAATGTACTAACTCAAGGTATGAGGAAGTTAAGGTTAAAACAATAATATGCATAGAACTGATCAGGTTCAGTGTATATAGGCAATTGTAGATAGAAGTCTAAAACAACCTTTATAAGTGAACCCACCATAGATTCCTTCAATGCCAACCATCCAGGTACATCTCCCCCTCAACCATAGAGGTCTCAACCATCGAGGCGCATATCCGTGACCTAATGAGGTCAACTTCATCAAGCCACCGAGACTGCAACCAAATCCCATCCAATTTCCACTTCTACCAATCCACATATAGTTTAATAATTAGGAGAAGAATTCTAGAAGTTTTGCCGAATATATGTCAAAGAAGGCTGGTGGTCATGATTAAGTGTTTTCATGTCATGAACTTCCTTTAATTTAATTAAATATGACTTTAATTGAGTTCAAGAAAATGATCATAAAAATTGAAATATGACGAATATGGCATTCAATAAGTGGATCTCTATCATTTTTTAATGTAAAAGAGAACATTTCAAATTAATATTAAGCACTTTTATCTAAGTAACAAAGATCGATATTTGCAGGTTCTTTCTATAGTTCCTTAAGGAAATGATCCAATCATGTACTCCAATAAAGAAGAAAAAAGATCTAGATTGCAAGGATCAATCTTAGTATGTTTTGTTGCATATCACATCTGATAAACACTATTTTACTTTCTTGTCTGAATGTGTTCGAGAGACCTGAGTTATTTTTGTGGAATCACCACCTGGTTAGTTAATATTTAACTACTGCAAACTCACATAAATACTTAAAACAACGTTTGAAACAATTTCCAAATGGTAAATGCACAGAGGGAAGAATATAAATCAGGTTCCATTATGGAATAATTACCTTTCTGGGTTTGTAAAAATACATTGTAAATACTGAAGATTCTGAAGCATGATAAATATATATAACAACCAAAATATCTGTTATTGTAATGTTGATGTAATTAATGTGTTTCTAAGTTGTACATTGTCGATACCTCTAAATAAAATGTATAACTGCATCGATCTCTACTAAATTTGAATAGGTTTTAATAAAAGGTTAGAATCCTTTTTAAGAAAAGTACATATAAGGTTAACTGAGGAGTTTCCCTTAATCAACTGGTTTAAATACTTATTCAAATGTAAAATTATGATTAACAAGCAAGATTAGAAGTCAAGATACTTATAGGTTGTCCAACGGGAGCCCAACCCCAATATCCCACCACACTCTAAACTATTACAAACATTAGCTACACCTCCTTAACCAGGCTTATATTGACTGGTTTAGGCTTGTGTTTTTTCTTGTTTTGTTGTTACTTCTACAACAATATTTTCTTGGGTATTTCCTAGCATTTATCAATTTACCTATCAAATTATTGAAAATCATCACAATTTAGGGTAATCTTGGGCAAGGCACAACTAGATGCTCATTGTGGGGTGTTGTGGTCGAGGAACCCCGACTGTTGTCATGGCTAGGTTTTTTCTGTGTAAGTTGTCTAATTTTCAAGGCTGGGTGGAGGAGCATTTGAGTCAGGGTAGTGTTATTGGTTGATGTTCCAAGCATCCATGAACTAAGCTTGTACAAGGCACAACCAGACGCTCAATGTGGGATGTCATGGTCAAATGGTCATGGTGGTTGTCTTGGTCAGGTGGTCCAGGTGTAGGTTCTCTAATTATCTAGGCCCGATGGAGGAGCATTTGAGTCAGGGTAGTGTTACTGGCTGATGTTCCAAGAATCCACTATCTAAGGACGATAACAAACCATAAGGAGTTGTAAAACCTGGTGGAATCATAGAGTGTTGATTGTCTATGTCTTTAAAGATAGAAATATCCCTATGGTGTGTTGATGTTTAGCCTCAAGGGTTGCATCTTCAGTCAACCAATTTCATCTTCAATTGTAGCCCTGATTTCTTACACAAGTTGTTCTCTTTGGGCACCAAGGTCCTGCTTCACATGGATAGTGTTTTTCAACTCATCCAGTTTGCCTCAGTTCTTCCTATTTAGTCTATGAAAATTCATTTCAATCTCAAAATCAAAACCTGATGATGTGGAGTCAACACGACTTGAGCATAGCATGCACAAAATAAGGTTCCTCAGAGTGTTCACCATCTTAGATTCATCTGGATGACTTATCAATTCTTCAATATGTGGGGATATATCCAAATCATTACAATAGGAGTCTTGAACTAGATCTTGCATTATTTACTACATTAAAGTGAGAATTTAAAATGTGCAATGAAATCTACTCTAAAATGTGCAATGAAAATAAAATAAATAGTCAATTACCATAGAGGTAATTAATCAGGGATAAGGTTGATGATTTAACATCACTGAATGTAGTTTATTAACCTCCTAATTCCCAAAAACACTAAGGTCAGAACCATTGCAGCTGAGTCACAGTAGTCATAGGTCCACAATGACTAAAACATGGCAGCAAGAGAATAATAGGACTATAGGAAGTTCTTCACAAAGAGGGTTACACCACTTGAAGAATTAATAACCGCATCCTCTTTGCTTCAGTTGAATCTAAAGAACCCCTGGATAAGACATGAACTAATCCTGGAACATTCTGGTATCAACATGGTCCTTAAGAAATACTGGGACAATCAATGCTGGCGTCAGAACCGGATCTCCACAAGGCGGGGCTGGCGTTGGCGGTCAGAGAAGGAGGAAGCAGAACTTACCAATTTGGATTGAATGAAGCTCCTCAAGGCAGCATTGGCAGTCAGACAAGGAAGCACTGGCGGTCTGATAAGGCAGCACTGACTGAAGAATGAGGCGTTGATAGTTGGATAAGGAGTAGGCGGCATCGTGGAGTCCTTTTCTTCACGCTATTGGGTCTCTCCACATCCACTTTCTGGAAAAGGAAGAGGAGGTGGGGGGAGCTCTTGGGAAAAAGATGCGGCACACATCATCAACTGAGAGGGATGTGCGAGAGGGAGGAAGAAGGAGATTGGGCAGTTGGCAGAAGAACGGATGCAATGGGATGTCGACTTGCGCGTAGAAAAAGAAAGACACACGCGTGACAAAAAAATTTACCTAGCTAGGAAAAAAAATAGATTAATATATATATATATATATATATATATATATATATATATATATATATATATATATATATATATAACATATGTTTTTAGTAGAATAATATATACACGTAATATTTATCAATGTGTATGCTTAGTGTATGTTAATTAATTACTTTACTATAATATCACAAGGGTGTTAAAAATTGGGTTCTGGTCAATGAATTCTGGGTCAAAACATGACCCAATCAGAGTGTTAATTATCAATCCTGGACCCAAATCAAAAATTAGATTTCAACTGGTTTCTCAATTGGAACCGACCCATATTTAGAAAATTAGTTTCAGAACCAAACCCAGACCATATTTGACAATGATTTTATTATAAAAATCTATGACTAATTACATGCTCCTGATTAAATTATCCTTGTTAAGAAATTGGGTTCAGGTATATGATGAATCCTCCAGATTCATCCTCTCAGTCACCAATTCTAGGGTTTTTGCGCCACATATCAACTGATTTACCCTTGCTTTGGTTTTCTTTGAGTATTTCCCTAGTTTCATGCCAATATTGCTTCAATAGCTCTATTTACAAGTTTAATTGATCTTTTTATCTCTCACTCACTTTCCTTCCTCTCTGCAGATCAGCCTCAACCATTACCAACGGTCTTAAGACCGTTTGAGCCCATTCGGTCTCAAGACCGTTTGAGCCCATTCGGTCTCAAGACCGTTTGAGTCCATACGATCTCAAGACCATTTGTGCCCATTCAGTCTCAAGACTGTCTAAGCCCATTCGATCTCAAGACCGTTTGAGCCCATTCGGTTTTAAGACCATTTCAGCCCATTCAGTCTCAAGACTGTTTGAGCTCATTCGGTCTCAAAACTGTTTGAGCCCATTCGGTCTCAAGACCGTTCGAGCCCATTCGGTCTCAAGACCGACATGCCAGCAGAGACTATTTGGAGCTTAACTCAAGCATGTGCAACAATAAATCAAAATCAAGCAGAATAATTTCCACGACCGTGGCACATCGCCAACATTGCCAAGTCTTCTCACCCGCCACGCTCGTACAAGCAGGCACGACCGTGGGGCTGCAGCCTCACCACGACCGTGGTGTCACGCCACGGTCGTGGCACAATGCCACCAGAGCCCAAGTCTCCTCCCGCCACGACCGTGCAAGGCAACATGGCCGTGGGGAAGTAGCTCACCACGACCGTGTGATCAACCACGCCCGTACTCCATAGTCCCGACCATGACCGTGTTGTCACGCCACGACCATGGCACACCACCATTAGGGCTCAAATCTTCACCCACCACGTCCGTGCGAGGCAGCATGGCCTTGAGGTAGTAGCCCCACCACAACCGTTTTGTCTCAACATGGCTGTGGCGCGTCGTCCCCTACCTCCCGACGCTGCTAACTTCTCAACCTACTGCTTCAAGCCTCCATGACCTCCGGCATCGTCCTCCTCACCAATAGAAGTGACGAGATGCAGTGCCTCATGGTCCCAGACCGTTTGGAGGAGTGCACGACCCCAGATCGTTTGGAGGAGCTCACGATCCCAAACCGTTTGGAGGAGCTCACGGCCTCAGACCGTTTAGAGGAGCTCACGGCCTCACGGTCCCAGACTGTTTGGAGGAGTGCACGACCCCAGATCGTTTGGAGGAGCTCACGATCTCAGACCGTTTGGAGGATCTCACGGCCTCAGACCGTTTAGAGGAGCTCACAGTCTCAGATTGCTTGGAGGCTGGACACTCGAGATCATTTAGACGATGCTTAATCAAGATAGTTTGGAGAAAACGATGCAAAACCATATGAAGCAGAGACCGTTTGGCTGAAATAGCAATCTGTTTGCCAAAGTCAAACGTGAAGAGCGTTTGGTGATTAAACGGTTTGCAAACTGTCTGCTGCTGCTAATTAGTGAAGACCGTTTGCTCTATACACATGAAACTGTTTGCTCTCAAATTGTTTACAGACTGTTTGGGCAATCAGGAGAAAACTGAATGAGAAGACCGTTTGCCAAAGTTGTTCAAGACCGTTTAAGCACCAAGACCGTTTGGTCAAACTTTACAAGACCGTTTGAGCAAAAATATCCCCCAAACCGTTTGGACTGAAAACACACCAAAAACGTGAAGGGCAGTCTTGTGCCTATAAATAGGACCAGTAGGGTCCACTTTTGGGGGATCGGTTCCGGGATGCTGACAAGCTGCCTGTACACAGGCCCGATCCAAATTCAGTCCCATCTATGCCAGTTTCATTCCACCGACTGCCCGTGTTGCAATCAAGGAGATCGAGAAGAGAAGGAAGACGGAGCGAGAGAGACTGTCCGGTCTATCTTGGCGTCTCCCGTTTTGTGTCCAGATCTGCTCTAACACGATGTAGAAGACCGCATCTTCTTCACCAAGCTGTGACTACCTTCTACATCAAGTTTATGGCAGATTCCTCTCTCTTTCTTATTCTTCTTGTTTCTCACATGAGTAGGGATTAGTTTCATCCACTGGGGCACGGGGACTAGCCCCACTGCTCATGTTTTGTAATATGTACTAAAAGATGTATCTTTCCGATTCAATACTAAATCGTTTCATACATGCTTGAATGTTGGCTGCATTCTTGTATGCATCTATTGTCTTTCGTTGCGGTTTGTCTACAACTGCTCTTGGGACTCGAATACCGATTTAGTGTTGGTTTCTGGTGTGCGTATCCACCACGCATCCATTTCACTATCTAGGAATTCTTCTCGAGGGATGGAGTAAACTCACCTCCATCGGTGCACTTCCGCACTATGAAATGGAATCAGTTGACGTACGGAAGTGCAACCTTGCTGGGTCGAGGAACACATTCCACAGAGGGAGTGGTGCAAGGTATTTGACCATTCGTTCAAGAATGGATGACGTTGCAACACTCCCACGTTTCTCATAACTATTTCCTGGAAAGAGGGATAGTCTACAAGGATACTAATCAAATTGGTAATTATCGCTCGCTTGTTAGTTTTCCGATACACGTTTCATGAGGTTGAGTAAGATTCTCTCTTCGGAGACTACATATCTTCATTGACACATAGATATGTACCGGATGAGAGTTACTCAACCCGTGAAGGATGTGTGCAATGTTCTTGTTGTAAAAGACATCGACATTACATAACATCCATGTATCTTGCTTGCAAGTCTTTCTATGATTGGTATAGGTACAATACATGTGTAGTGGTGGTGAAAACCCACATCACCCCTGTGATCCATCATCATTTGCTAAATCTTAGATTTTAATCCTCAAACTAGTTTTTATTCTTGCATTTACTTTTGCATGTTTTAGGTTAAATAACTCATATCAAACTTTTGGTCTAAGATGATTGACTTAGATCAATACGAAATGAGAAAAAGACACTCAGATTCTTAACGTTGTCCTTTGGGTTCGATCCTAAATATATACTATGGTAAGGGTTCCACACTCTTGTGGGGTTGGAGCATTTATCTAGAACCAGTTGTAGGTAAACCTAGAGAGAACATCAACTCCCTAGGGTTTTTGGTGCACATTAGGACTTCCATTGGAAGAGCAATCTTTTGGTGTAAGTTCTAGCTCCACCAAAATATGGCACCATTTCCAGGTACAACGGTATAATAATCGTCTTTTTTGAATTCTGTGTCAATTTAGGTTTCTCTAGGGTTTTCCATTTTCTTTTCAAAAAACAAAAAAGTGAAGGACTTAATTTCGCATATCTTCTTGGATTTGAAGTGGTTGGTCAAACCTGATAAACTTTTTCTTTGGTTTCAGGTACCAACACTCTTCAAAATGAAACAGTCGACACCACCAGCCATTAGATGTCAACTATGTGGTGACCATTCTCATACATCCATTTACTGCTTCAATGTCCCCCCTCACTACATGATGGCTCTGCGTCAAGTAATCGTGAATCGTATAGTTGGGAAACTCAAAGCAGCTTCTCCATTCAACTATGGATATAACACAAGTTACAATCCATATCACCCTGGAAGCTACTACGAAAAACCTAACTATGGCGAATTTCAAGGAGTAGATTACAATGTAGGGGGGAACTTGGAAAATAATGCAAATCAATACTATGATGAGGAGGGATATTATCAACATCAACCCAATGGGTGCAGCGAAGAGCCTTCTTATGGTGATCAACGTACGTTAATGGAAGAACTACGTGCGTTACAGACGTTGGTGGCTCAACAAGTAGTCGCTCAGACAACCGTGACCAAGAAGTTGATAGCCGATCTTGATCAACTTACACAATTTGTCAACACCTCTGACCAACATGTAGAACAACCACCAATTTCAACTAAGCACATCCCTAGACCACATATTGATTATGATGATGATTATGAAATCATGTGGGATATGCCTTCCAATGATTTTCAAGTGTCAATGCAGGGTGAGGAATCATCCTCAGAGCTAATAACTGAACTCAAAGATGATTTCTCCACAACATCACAAGAGAAAGAATCATTTTCTGAGCCAAGGTCCGACTCGGATAATGATTCCTGCACTATGCTCTTAGATGAAAGATTGAGTAGCCAATATGGGGATTTTCTACAGTCAGGAGATCAATTGGAGATAAACTTCAACACTTACCTACCTTCTGACTTCATAGAACCAGATCCAACTATTGAGGAGCAATTAGCAATGATCGACTCCCTAAATGATAAAATCTCCTCAACTTCAGCTGTCTCATCAATGAAGTCCATAGAAGAAGGATTTATGTCACAAGAACTCTACACTCCTTCACAATCAGACTCAGAGGAATGTGTGACTGATTCAGATAAGGATATGTCCTTTATACAAGAGAATCAAATGTCTCCATTTATGGAACAAGATCCGAATTGTCCTTATGTAGAAATTTCTAATCATTTGGCTGATCTAGGAACAGACTTTGAAGATAGGACTGATCAGGATCTTGATTCAGAAATGGACCATACCACTCTCACTAATGAAACAAAATCAAGGGAGGATGATGAGTCTCAAGGTGACAATCCTATAACTCCTTTCCATGAGATAATATTACCAGAGGTATCACCTCTACAATAAGTTCTGACGGAACCGGTTCTCGAACAAGAGCATGATCTTTCTATCGAATCTCCTTCTAGTCATTTGAACGAGTTGATAGTGCACTATGAAGAGAAACATAAACCATTTCTTGACTTTGGAGTAGATTACGATACTTCCATAGACTCTCGTGATGACAAAAAGGACCCGTGGGAGGACATCGAGCCACAAACCTGCCCTCTTATAGCAACTCATCCCTATGAAAAAGCTCCTTCTAAGCCACCACACATTCAAGAGAATGAGATACTTCCATTACCTACACAAGGTTCCATTCTTCCCATAATAGCTCTTCCCGAGCACTCAATAGAATTGGAGGAGTACTATGAAGAAATACTAGAACAACAACCTGGCTTAGAAATGGAGTATTCTAGTCCCAACTTCAAAGAAACGGAGTCATCGGGAGATTCTAGTCTTCAAAACATCTTTTCACGGACCAATCCCTCCCTTAAAGAGATATCATTGGAATCCCTACCTCAGAATCCCATGATTTCTTTAACTGAGCAAGAGTTTGTCCCACCAGTCGAATCCTCTTCTAGTTACTTGGATGAATTAAGATTGTTCTATGAGGAAAATTCTGAACAAAATTCTGAAGAAAAGAATGACACTCTTATCAATTTTGACATTGATAAAGATGAGGATTCTTCTCACGATAACTCCTCTGATGAAGAACCATCATCCTGGCTACCATATCCTACACAAGAAAAGCCAGGTGACGAAATGAAGCCTAAACCGGATCCGCCACCCGATCTAGGATAAGAGGAAGTTCAAGTGGCCGACCCACAATCAACTGATCTGCATGTTGGAGAAAGTAGTTTTACTTTAAATTTTGAGGGCAAGCCACAACTGGAGGACACAAATAAGAAATGCTTCGATTACTCACCTGGCCCCCCAGTCTCAATTGCTTATATTTCACCTCCCCCACTGATGGGGGAAGGTCTCTGGATTCTTCTGGATGGACAAAGAGGCGAAAGAAACATGCATCCAAATCATCCAAAAAACTTGTTCGAGTTAACACTGTTCAACCCTTCCCCTCCATCTCGAACCTAGTATTTATTCAGAAATGAGCAAACTCATAAGTTCAAGGTGGAGGGTGGGTGGTATGACTCTCACTCCACCCTCTACCTTTACGACTTTCTGTTTTTCTATTCTAAGTTCTTTTTTGCAATTTTTCCACTTTATCGTTTCTCTTCTTAAAATAAAGCCTTTACCTAGCCGGCTTTTTCTTTTCGAATCTATGGTCATCACCTCTTTTCATTGCAAATCCATGGGAAACAAATTCTTAAAACTAGTCGATAAATGATTTCATCTTGTATAGTCTATGAACCCTAATGTCATATCCTCCATATGAATGATAAGCCTCAATAAGTCTGAGATAGATCAGATGCATCACACCTCTAACTAAATAATGGATCCGCTGTATGGAATTCTCATTTGAAGTTCTATCTTGTCACTTTTTGAGCAGAGCGTGATGGAGAAAAAGAACCCGTCATATGGAATCGCTAAGCAAATTACATTATGATCTGAACTCTCTTCTACACTTCTTCCTTCATCTTCATACCCCTCCGCTCACCAATCATGCCAAAGCCCTTAAGTTTGGTGTGGCACGCCACACTCCTTTCTAGTGAATACTAGAACTTTGTCGAACTCTAAGTTCAGTGTGGTGAACCATACCTCCGCCGAACTCTAAGTTCGGTGTGGTGAACCACACCTCCGCCGAAATATAAGTTCGGTGTGGTAAACCACACCTTATTCAAACTCTAAGTTCGGTGTGGTACACCACACCTCTTTTTCCACTACCACTTCTTCCATACCCCTCAATACATAACAGGGGTGTATCACCTTCTCACTTTGATCCAAAGAGTACACCATGATGATTGTGCACTTACCAAGGTTGATGAAAAATCTACCCCAATTCCAAAAAAGAGGCTTGGTAGCCCAAATATACAAAAATCCAAAAATACCCTTTCTCCTAAGCCAAGCGAGAATGAATAAAAGCCAGAGTGTGAATAAAAACATGAGAGTTGTGCCCCGAATAAGGATAACCGATAAAGGTCTCACCCGACCGGTACATTAGTTGCCCTCACAAAGGAAGATGTATCTCGACTGATAGTGAGATCCTAAGGATCCAAAAATGACCCCTTACCTCCTCTCAAAGAGGTAAAATAGCCAAAATCCTTAAGCCAACATATACAGATTTCTGAGATACCTTTAGAAAAAAATTCGGGTGTAAGGCTAAGTCAACTAGTTTTGTGCACAAAATATTCAGAATCTCTTGATGAATTACCAATAATAAGAGTCTTGAGTCAATCATAGAAGAGACTCTTATCACTTGATCACACCTCTTTTCCTTCCTTTTTCATCGTACCGGCAACCCAATCGCCTCCATTTCAACCTTTCTCTTGAAAACACCTGTGACGATCATATGCATGTTTGTTGATTCTGTGGGTCTTTTCAAAGTCTCATAAAACTTTTAAACATGACTGATACAACAAAGAGTGAGAAGGTTATACTTTAGTAAGTGAACTCAAAAATAAGGATATCATAAGATGTATTCTGTGATCTAAGGAAGCCTTAATGCTATATCGATCTGAGCCACAAACAAAATTACGATATGCCATAAGGATGAGGTAACCACGAGATGAACAATTTCCTTGGCGACTGTTTTAAGTTTCTTGTTCCTCGGGACGAGGAACGCCAAAGTTCGGTGTGGTGATGAATTCCCCAGATCCATCATTAGTCACCAATTCAAAGGTTTTCTGACGTTTTTGCCCTAAAATTTTGCCTCATTTTCTTTTCTTCGTGAAAATTTTGACATTCGCACGAAGGTGAGGTAATTATGAGACAAACGTGTGTTTTGGCGACTGTCTTAGGCTTTTTCGTTCCTCGGGATGAGCAATGCTTAAGTTCGGTGTGGTGATGAATCCTCCAGATTCATCCTCTCAGTCGCCAATTCTAGGGTTTTTGCACCACATATCAACTGATTTACCCTTGCTTTCGTTTTCTTTGAGTATTTCCCTAGTTTCATGCCAATATTGCTTCAATAGCTCTATTTACAAGTTTACTTGATCTTTTTATCTCTCACTCACTTTCCTTCCTCTCTGCATATCACCCTCAACCATTACCAACGGTCATGACCCCTACAACCTTGACTCTAACGGTCTCAGGACCGTTTGAGCACATTTGGTCTCAAGACCATTTGAGCCCATTTGGTCTCAAGACCGTTTCAGTCCATACGATCTCAAGACCATTTGAGTCCATTTGATCTCAAGACCTTTTGAGCCCATTCAGTCTCAAAACTGTTTGAGCCCATTCAATGAGAAGACCATTTGAGCTCATTCGGTCTCAAGACCATTCGAGCCCATTCGGTCTCAAGACCGATAGGCCAGTAGAGACCGTTTGGAGCCTAATTCAAGCCTGTGCAACAATAAATCAAAATCAAGCAGAACAATCGCCACGACCGTGGCCCATCACCAACAGTGCCAAGTCTTCTCACCCACCACACCCGTGCAAGG
Organism: Alisma plantago-aquatica; assembly: GCA_963693085.1. Classification (NCBI taxonomy): domain Eukaryota; kingdom Viridiplantae; phylum Streptophyta; class Magnoliopsida; order Alismatales; family Alismataceae; genus Alisma; species Alisma plantago-aquatica. Next base: position 123,261,842 of record OY856409.1, read on the forward strand.
CGGCATGGCCGTGGGGCTGTAGCCTCACCACGACCGTGGTGTCATGGCACGACCATGGCACAACGCCACCAGAGCCCAAGTCTCCTCCCGCCACGCCCATGCAAGGTAGCACGGACGTGGGGTAGTAGCTCACCACGACCGTGTGATCAACCATGCCCGTGCTCCATAGTCCCAGCCACGACCGTGTTGTCACGCCACGGCCGTGGCGCACCACCATTAGGGCTCAAATCTTCACCCGCCACACCTGTGTGACGCAGCACGGCTGTGAGGCAGCAACCCCACCACGACCGTGTTGTCTCAACACGGCCGTGGTATGTCATCCCCTACCTCCTGACGCTGCTAACTTCTCAACCTACTGCTTCAAGCCCCCATGACCTCTGGCGTCGTCCTCGTCACCAATAGCAGTGATGACCTGCAGTGCCTCATGGTCCCAGACCGTTTGGAGGAGTGCACGATCCCAGATCGTTTGGAGGAGCTCACGGTCCCAGACCATTTGGAGGAGCTCACGGCCTCATACTGTTTAGAGGAGCTCACGGTCTCAGATCGCTTGGAGGTTGGACACTCAAGATCGTTTGGACGACGCTTAATCAAGATAGTTTGGAGAAAACGATGCAAAACTGAATGAATCAGAGACCGTTTGGCTGAAACAGCAGACTGTTTGCCAAAGTCAAACGTGAAGACCGTTTGATGATTAAACGGTTTGCAAACCGTTTGCTACTGCCGATTAGTGAAGACTGTTTGCTCTATAAACATGAAACTATTTGCTCTCAAACAGTTTACAAACCGTTTGAGCAATCAGGAGCAAACCGAATGAGAAGACCGTTTGCCAAAGCTGTTCAATACCGTTTAAGCACCAAGACCGTTTGGTCAAACTTTACAAGACCGTTTGGGCAAAAATACCCCCAAACTGTTTGGACTGAAAACACCCCAAAAATGTGAAGGCAGTCATGTGCCTATAAATAGGACCAGTAGGGTCCCCTTTTGGGGGATCGGTTCCGGGACGCTGACAGGCTGCCTGTACACATGCCCGATCCAAATCCAGTCCTGTCTACGCCAATTTCATTCCACCGACTGCCTGTGTTGCAATCAAGGAGACCGAGAAGAGAAGGAAGATGGAGTGGGAGAGACTGTCCGGTCTGTCTTGGCATCTCCCATTTTGTGTCCAGATCTGCTCTAACACGACATAGAAGACCGCATCCTCTTCACCAAGCTGCGACTACCTTCTGCACCGAATTCATGGCGGATTCCTCTCTCTTTCTTATTCTTCTGATTTCTCGCATGAGTAGCGAGTAGTTTCATCCACTGGGGCGCGGGGACTAACCCCACTACTCATGTTTTGTAATCTATACTAAAAGATGTTATCTTTCCGATTCAATACTAAATCGTTTCATACATGCTTGAATGTTGGCCGCGTTCTTGTATGCATCTATTGTCTTTTGTTGTGGTTTGTCTACGACTTCTCTTGGGTCTCGAATACTGATTCAGTGTTGGTTTCTGGTGTGCATATCCACCGCGCATCCATTTCGGTATCTAGGAACACTTCCAGAGAGATGGAGTAAATTCACCTTGTAACATACTGAATTTTGGTGCTAATTTTAAATATTGATCTATGATTTCTAATTCTCCAAATTGAAAGTTTCTTTTTCTAAATTTCATTTATTTTGCACTCCATTTAGAATACCTTGAAATCCTATCATAGAAACGCATATTGCCCTCATTTGGTCTAGTCATCTCATATGAAATTTAATTAGATAATTGAAAACTTATTGATTCTTGGCTTTGAAATTATCATTATTAATCTTAATGCTTAAGTAATCACAACATTAATCACGTTGGACCACTTGGGAATCACAAATAAGAGACTTGACCTTGACGAGGAATGACCATTAGAATTATATTAAAAATTACAAAAGAAACGGACATGTGGATGGGAGGATACGCTACTAAAGTAATAAATACTTAAAAGGATTCTTTTTCCACGTTAGCTTAGCAATGGGCCTTAAATGAACCGGCTCCTAACTTTAGGTCACGCCTCTTCCCTTTCCCCGCGGACTACAGTCTCCTTTCCTCTTCCCTCATCTAACTCCCGCTGCCAGTACAACGATGATCACGGAAACGCCATCGCCCCACGACGCTGTTCCACTATCCTAGCCACGACAACGTGACCCCCACCACCGACTCCCCAATGAAGAGCAAAAGAAATGATTGGCCATTAAAGACCATAGAAGAGGATGGCAGAAACGGACCCATCCAGTGCAGGGTGCCGCCTCGGGCTATCATCGAGGCAGCCTGCTTACTTAAGCATGTAAACCCTAGCTAGGATCATTATAAAATGCCTCCCCACCATCGACACCCACACAACATCTTCGGACCCCGCCCTCGAGCTCTCCTCCTGCACCTATCGATTGCTTCACCACCGTCTCTTTCCTTGACTCGTCAGCAGCCTTGGGCGCTAGAAAACGCCAACACCTGGGCGCGCTAGCCTTGGCGAGCGTCGCTCCAACCTCGGCCGCCCTCAAGTGCAGCGCCGCCAGTTGGGCAGGCTGCAGATCGACGAACTTCACCACAACAACCACCGCTCCTCCTGATCGCCGGACCCCCCTAACACCCAGACGCCACCAGCTATGTCATAGCCTCCGGCTGCAACCCCGACGGCTTGCATCTGCCTTCCAAAAACACCTCGACGCCATCAAGATTGCTAGCACTGACGAGGAGTTCGCCAACGCTCCGGTGATCAGTGGTCTGGCTTCACCGCCGATCACAACCCTGCCTCCTTCCCCTGATTTCAAGTAGCATCGTCGGCAGAGACAAGTAGTAATCAACTGCTGCAAGCCGACGACCCCATCCTCTACCTCACCCGACGCACCACGTTTGATCGTGTTGCCGCAACAGGGCGTCGATCTTGTGTCCACCGGAGACAACAACCAAGACCCCGATGAGATCAGTTCATCAAACAAAAACATCATTGAAGACATCGACACCCTAGGAGGAACCTGTGTTCCCCTCTTTTCTGTTAAATTCAATAATATAAGTGACGAGGTCAGTATAAAACATGTACCCCTTAATCGCTGGACCTGCTAATGGATTGAATATGTATATACAGGAGGTGATAATCAATGTAATATAAACCATAAGTCATGCATGCACATGATGATCTCCACGTAAAGTATTCTTACTAAGTACATAGGGCCTATGTAATATAAATAACTAGATGTAAAGGGAATGAAGTAAAAGATAAACACATTCATGCATGACGCTTCCAGGTACGATACAAATCAAAATTATATAATCATGTGATGACCTTCATGTACATATTTGCCTTATTTAATCCATATATATATGTCTATGGGTACAATACAAATTGCAAGTGATATAAACATCCAGTGACCTCCACGTATATATTTTTCTAACTTAATCCATATATGTATGTTCCTACAATTGATATAATACAAATTACGGTAATGTACACACGTGATGACCAAGTATGAGGAAGTATAAAGGTTTAATGGAACTCCCATGGATTGCATTATAGAAATTACCATTATCACACCATATCATTTTCAATCTAGCATAGAAGAAAAAGTATAATGTTTGGATGGTAAAAAGTATAGGTATGGAGAAACCAAATGTAGAAAACCATAACTCGGATTACCCTAAGTTTTATACCAATCATATAAATTATTTGGTTCTAAAACTATATGTAGGAATGTAGACATAAGTAGTATTCGGTAATATAGTAGGAATATGAAGTAACTTGTACATAATCAAGATCTAGGTATATGACTAGTACATATAAAGGTATATCTAGTTAAATACTAGGTATTACTAGTAAGGGTAAGGTAGATAAACACATTTGAACCTAGTAGCAGGATACAATTATTTCATATACAATTGAGAGAGAGAATAATAAGTTAAGAACTAATCTATAGAAAATGTGGATAAAACCAATTGAGTGTGTAAAATTGATTATATATATGACTTGGTTATGAATAAGGAGAATAAAAGAATCACAGAATGATAATAATACTAGATGGGAAAGAAAATACTAAATAGAAAAGATTGAACAAATAGTTGATTCCAAGCCAAATGATAACACCCTTATATAAATTTGTAGATTCTTATTCTTGGAGCCTTGTTATGATTGATCAATCCATGGAGCTTTGAATAATTTGAGGTACTAAATTATCTATTCTTTTATTGAACTGTTTGCCTCCCTCTTGAGTTTATATATAAAAGTTTTGCAAACTGGTGAACAAATATTGTTGTTAGCCTTTCCATTTTTGTTGAAGTTCACCACGACTAGATTTTGAATATTGAACATTATTGAGAAATTGAAGTATTACTAGATTTTGATATTGGCACAAAAACTCAAAATATTGGCTAAGAGCTTTGGCTCACTAGTTTCGGTGGGTCACGACCCCCAACCCTGCACAGTAGATAATGGACAATTAGAGGTCCCCTAGGTTACCCCCACAGGCGAAGTGTCGTTCTCTCATAGAGGGGAGAACACTAGGCACCTAGCCACTGGCGAAGACAAAATATTAGATTGATTGTGCCAATAGATAAATCCTTGCATTTTAAATTATTGGATATCTTGATACTGGTTTAATGAAAAATTGTTCCATTTAAATCTTGATATTGGTATCTCTTTATCATTTTTCTAGTTGCCTCTTTGAATTGTTGTATCTTTTTGTAATTAGCATGGTAACTAGACTATTCTTGTGTTACTTCTATAATCCACCAAGCAATCTTACCTAAAGTTAATACCATAACTCTTTATTTTAAATAGCTCAATAATGGATTTAGTACCAGCCTAGATGACCTTTATTTTTTTCCCTTCATTGGGGTCCATGTGTGGTTTCGTTCCCTCTGGGAACTCATGGACAAGTGGAACGAAGATGATGTAGAAAAGACATGCAGGAGATGTCCTCTGTTGACTGAGGGCTAGATAGGACTTATGTTTTTATTTTGTAATCCTATGTATATTTTAGCTTCCGCCACTCTGATGTACAAGCATGATTGTAATAAAGATTGTTTATATTTTTGATACATTTTGTAAATATTTGATCGTAAAGATCAGGTCTTTACAACATGGTATCAGAGTCATAAACAGTCGACACTCATGCATGTCTCATGGAAGTTAGGGTTAAAAACTAGCATACTTAGAACTTAGTCGAGTAGTTTAGAAACAACCCTAGTCTTGTTAACCTTATGTAATTAAATAGAAATAGTAACTCAGGAGGAGCTAATTTTTTCACAAAGTCATATGACTTACCAATTAGTGAATATAAAACACCACCATATTAGTAGAGATGAGTTAGGGTGTCAGAAAATGTGAACAACCTAGTAAGTGGATCGTAAATAGTAAAACTAGAAGTATAAGTTTGAATTTGTGTACAACATTCATATTCCCTATACAATAAGTGAACTATTGAGTTAAATAGTTAGTATGGAGAATGTTGGAAAAAAAAGGGTGATTGTGACTTACTCATCGCATTGATTTTGGCCAATTTCAGTTTTGCATCGAATGTTTTCCACAAGATTTTTTTTATTTTTTATTTTTATAATGCTATATGTACAAAGAAATACGATTTTATGAGATTTTATCGAAGATTTCTTGAGCTAAGTCACAATCATGGGATGAGAAAAACATTAAAGAGTCACATGAAATCATTAAAACCCATAGTTGGGGGTTAAGAGAGTGATGTTAGATTGTGGTTGACATGCTATATAGACCCATACTTGAACCCTTATGAGAAATGGAGAGTAATACTTGACATAGACCGTGGTCGTGCCGATTTCGGGACGAAATCCCCTTTTAGGGGAGATGAGTTGTAACATATTGAATTTTGGTGCCAATTTTAAATATTGATCTATGATTTCTAATTCTCCAAATTGAAAGTTTCTTTTTCTAAATTTCATTTATTTTGCACTCCATTTAGAATACCTTGAAATCCTATCATAGAAACGCATATTGCCCTCAGTTGGTCTAGTCATCTCATCTGGAATTTAATTAGATAATTGAAAACTTATTGATTCTTGGCTTTGAAATTATCATTATTAAGCTTAATGCTTAAGTAATCACGACATTAATCATGTTGGAGCACTTGGGAATCACGAATAAGAGACTTGACCTTGACGAAGAATGACCATTAGAATTATATTAAAAATTACAAAAGAAACGGACATGTGGATGGGAGGATACGCTACTAAAGTAATAAATATTTAAAAGGATTCTTTTTCCACGTTAGCTTAGCAATGGGCCTTAAATGAACCGGCCCCTAACTGTAGGTCACGCCTCTTCCCTTTCCCCACGGACTACAGTCTCCTTTCCTCTTCCCTCATCTAACTCCCGCTGCCAGTACAACGATGATCACGGAAACGCCATCGCCCCACGACGCTGTTCCACTATCCTAGCCACGACAACATGACCCCCACCACCGACTCCCCAATGAAGAGCAAAAGAAATGATTGGCCATTAAAGACCATAGAAGAGGATGGCAGAAATGGACCCAGCCAGTGCAGGGCGCCGCCTCCGGCTATCATCGATTTAGCCTGCTTACTTAAGCACGCAAACCGTAGCTAGGATCATTATAAAACGCCTCCCCACCATCGACACCCACACAACATCTTCAGACCCCGCCCTCGAGCTCTCCTCCTGCACCTATCGATTGCTTCGCCGCCGTCTCTTTCCTTGACTCGTTAGCAGCCTTGGGCGTCAGCAAACGCCAACACCTGGGCGCGCTAGTCTTGGCGAGCGTCGCTCCAACCTCAGCCGCCCTCAAGTGCAGTGCTTCCAGTTGGGTAGGCTGCAGATCGACGACCTTCACCACAACAACCACCGCTCCTCCTGATCGCCGGACCCCCCCTAACACCCAGACGCCACCATCTATGTCATAGCCTCCGGCTGCAACCCCGACGGCCTGCATCTGCCTGCCAAAAACACCTCGACGCCATCAGGATTGCTACCACTGACGAGGAGTTCGCCAACGCTGCGGTGATCAGTGGTCAGGCTTCACCGCCGATCACAACCCTGCCTCCTTCCCCCGATTTTGAGTAGCATCTCCGGCAGAGACAAGTAGTAATAAACTGCTGCAAGCTGACGACCCCATCCTCTACCTCACCCGACACACCACGTTTGATCGTGTTTCCGCAACAGGGCGTCGATCTTGTGTCCACCGGCGACAACAACTAAGACCCCGACGAGATCAGTCCATCAAACAAAAACATCACTGAAGACACCGACACCCTAGGAGGTACCTGCGTTCCCCTCTTTTCTGTTAAATTGAATAATATAAGTAACGAGGTCAGTATAAAACCTGTACCCCTTAATCATTGGACCTACTAATGGATTGAATACATATATACAGGAGGTGATAATCAATGTAATATAAACCATAAGTCATGCATGCACATGATGATCTCCACGTAAAGTATTCTTACTAAGTACATAGGTCCTAGGTAATATAAATAACTAGATGTAAAGGAAATGAAGTAAAAGATAAACACATTCATGCATGACGCTGCAGGGTACGATACAAATCAAAATTATATAATCATGCGATGACCTTCATGTACATATGTACCTTATTTAATCCATATATATATATGTCTATGGGTACAATACAAATCGCAAGTGATATAAACATCCAGTGACCTCCACATATATATTTTTCTAACTTAATCCATATATGTATGTTCCTACAATTGATATAATACAAATTACGGTAATGTACACATGTGATGACCAAGTATGAGGAAGTATAAAGGTTTAATGGAACTCCCATGGATTGCATTATAGAAATTACCCGTATCACACCATATCGTTTTCAATCTAGCATAGAAGAAAAAGTATAATGTTTGGATGGTAAAAACTATAGGTATGGAGAAACCAAATGTAGAAAACCATAACTTGGATTACCCTAAGTTTTATACCAATCATATAAATTATTTGGTTCTAAAACTATATGTAGGAATGTAGACATAAGTAGTATTCGGTAATATAGTAGGCATATGAAGTAACTTGTATATAATCAATGTCTAGGTATATGACTAGTACATATAAAGGTATATCTAGTTAAATACTAGGTATTACTAGTAAGGGTAAGGTAGATAAACACATTTGAACCTAGTAGCAGAATACAATTATTTCATATACAATTGAGAGAGAGAATAATAAGTTAAGAACTAATCTATAGAAAATGTGGATAAAACCAATTCAGTGTGTAAAATTGATTATATATATGACTTGGTTATGAATAAGGAGAATAAAAGAATCAAAGAATGATAATTGTGACGTCCCCGGATTTTGGCTTCTCCAAACCCTATTGGGAATGAGAGGTCAGAATCCGAGAACATCATCCAATTATATCAAAGAGCGATGCGGAAGCATAATACGCATACATGAATGTACAACCATAACATTTCTCAACAATAACATGTATATTTATATTAAATGAATTATTACAACATGATTTACAGTTACATATTGAATGAAACTCTACAAGTCTGAACATGTATGCTAACTAGGATCTTAGACAAAAGGTACAACCTGAACAATTTGCTCACATCCTGTACTTTATCCCATTCTAGCTCTGGACCTAGAAAATATGAGAAACAAAAACATCAACAAAAGTTGGTACGTGGAATTAAAAGCTATACTATGCTGGCATATAAATATTCGAAATTGAAGAAAGAGAAAGAAAACATTATTTAAAGGCAGAAAATCAGGTAATCCCAAGTTATTAGCCTCATTTATAGTGAACATGCATTACTATGGTGGACTTAGCACATAATTGCATAAATAGTGGGCCCTTCCCCGTGTACCTTGTACTCTAGGGATCTCCCCGTATACCATGTACTCTAGGGAGGTGCTAGTCAACATTAAAGCTTTCCCTCTCTAATAGGGAGTTTAATGAGCACCACTAGTAACTACATTTCACTTATATTCAATTATGTTCTTTTATGTTCAAGGCGGTAAATCATCAATTAATCATATATCAACATCCATCAATGTATATCAATTTCATGCAAACAATTACATATACTTAACATCCAGCAAAAACTAGTCATATAATTATATCCACGTACCTGAGTTCAGATATTCCTCACATATCCATGATCATCTAGATAATCTGGTCAACACCTGATTTAAAGAAATTAATCATCATTAATACAAGGTCCACCATTATTAATGGTATTTAGGTCTAGATTAGGGTTTTGGTTGAATCTAGGTCAATCTGATGTAATAGAGGGTTTCCAGTATTTTAGTCTGATATATATGTCATTATTAAGGTCTGGTACGAATTTCATATTTTTCTGATGCCTTATCTATTATCTATAATTAATATGAGGATTAAACATGTAATTTAGGCATTAAAGGGAAAAGGCCTAACATAGATCAATAAAACCCAGATCAGAGTTCACCAGTGGGTTTCCAGTGTTAATAAAGTTCTACTAAAATTTTCTGAGAATTAATATCACATGGATACTATTTATTTCAATTGATGGACTCTAAATCATCTACATTAATTATCATCATTATTTGTTCATCAAAGGTCTGATTTAAGGGTCCAGTAATGTAGAGAACATTTTTCTGAGTCTAGGGGTATTTTATGGGAATTTATTGGCCATCGAAGCTATTTTTAATCATTTATGGAAGTTCTGACCAATCAGGTAATTTCTTGAAGATTTAAATGAAAAAAAGAAGGATTGCGAGCTCTGCTTCGCGGATCAAGTGAGGGATCCGACTAATCGGATCCTCCCGCTGACCCGCGAGTAGATGCTTGTCTGAGGACAAGGTCAGGCGGGTGAAAGGTCAGAATTGCCCCAGGGGCTACAATTGGATCCGTTTGTCAGGTATGGGCAAGGTGGAGAAAACACCCCTCCGAATGTTCCCCGCTCGCGCCATGGTTGCAGCGAGGGAACAGGGGAGGGTAGATCAAGGTGAGGGTGGAGTTCCAGGGGGTGTTGGGCATTGACGATGGGTTGGTTAAGTTCGCGGGCTCACGACGGTTGCGAGGAGGTCAATTTCGTCGGCAATGGTGGTTTGGGCGCTAAACTCTGACCAAAGCAGGTGGGGAAGAGGGAAAAGGCATTTCGGGGTTATACCTGCCCTCGAGTTGGATTGAGGGGTTACGAAGCTTGGTGAGAGATTCGTGAGGCTCGACGATGGCTCCCTGCAGCTTGACGTGCTCCCGACCGTGCCTGTGATGCAGCTTTCGAGCTTGGTTGCGGCGGCTTGTCGACCCGAGGGTCGGGGCCTCCGCGGCACCAACCGAGGATGCTAGTCAACTCGCTGAGACTCCAGGATGGTGTAGCCGTGGTGGATTGAAAGGAGGAGGCTCCTGGAGTGAAGGAGGAGACCGGGGTCAGGAGGGGTGAGGTGCTCGAGGTCAGGGAGGTAGAAGCGACCTTTGTTGCAATTGAGGATGAGGGATGATCAAAGGAATGTCGGCGGAGCTTTTGGGACCCTTATATAGGCACAAAGAGGCGTAGAGGGTTAAGCCCTAAAATGGGTGCCGCCTGCAGTGAGAGGCACGGAGAAGATGGGGGTCGTTCTCCCTGATCTGAGTGCGATGGGAAAAGTGGTAACATTCGTTGAGTTCGTTGTGGTGAGACGAAGTCATCCTCCAACGATCTCGCCCATAAGATGTGGAAGTCGGGCGCGTAGAATCTCAGCTGACTGTTGGGGTCGGGACCGAAGAAAGCGGGAGGTAGGAGACGAAGCCTCCCCTGTTGGATCGTTGATCAACGGCCAGCGATAGCTCGGCCCATTATAAGGCCCGCGCCTAAGCTTCCAAAGGGCTGCGTGACACATAATGTCACACATTTGATTCAAATAAACCCCAAACTTAGATCCTAGGGTTCAAAATGAGTGGAATATACACTAAATTAAATTGATCATATCCCCTAATTGGTTGACCCAATTAAAATAAAATTTTAGGGGTAGTTTAATGGTGTTATGATGTAGCTAGGGTGTGAGAATGGAGTCAAAATTCGATCATTGACTATGTCAATTGACTAGATGTCATGTTGCTTGTAATTTGTCTTTATTTGATACTTGGGATGAAATTGATAAGCAAATTAATCAAGATTGACATCAAACTCTAACATTGATTCATATGTACATAGTTCCTTAAAAGCAATTAGTTCACCACTCACTAGATCACTAAATGAAGGATTGGTCTCATGAGAACTTAATCAACTAGTAAGGGTATTAATTCACAATTGAATTCAATTAGGCATCATAGTCCTCTATCGTATTTCAAATCACCTAATTTTGGGCGAAGGAATCCATGATTGTATTTCCAATTCATCAATTTGGTATTTGTCCTCTACATAGAATGCTTGTTTCTCAAATATTGTATTAGTTATTAAAACTCAAAAATCTAGGTTATCACATTCACCCCACCTTATTTGGAATTTCGTCCTCGAAATTCAACTAATCTCATCCTTAAGAGGCTATTTTTTGGGGTCGAACTTCATATACATCATTATTTCTTAGGTTCTAAGACCACCATAGTTGCATGCACTCTAAGTTGTCAGCTTAGGGTCTTAGAGTTTCTTGGGTGTGTCCACCCCACCTCATATATGTGGAAGCATCACTTAAAGTCTTAGCCATAACATGACGTTATGATATCTTAGGATTACATCACCCCTAATGGTACAAGTTTTTGTTCATGCTTTTAAAGTTCAAGAGGAATTCATTTATATGCCATGATATTCAGATCGTTCAAATCTAACATCATTAATATCTTGCAATGATTTCAGCATTAGAGGAGATTTATCTTCATCCTTGATATTAGAATTTTTTCTACTTAAGAAGGGCTAACGTAACATGTTTGACCATTAGGGTTTTCACCCTATGGTGTGATATTCATACTCAACTTAGAAGCATACATTGAGAAGGATCAAAGTTACAACTATATTTCTGATCATACATCCTATGATCCAAAAAAAAAATATCTTTATATCAAGTTGATGAGTTCAACTTTTTATGTCTTGCATGTATTATGTGAAGGAAAACAAAAAGAGAATATACTAAGTTTATCCCATGATCTCAGCATCATATCTTTCATTTTTCATATGAAGGGGAAGAGAATATTTTAAAGTCAAACTTATCATGATTTCAATCTTTGGTGCTGCATGTATGATATTGGGGGGAAATATAGAATAGGTCAAGCTTATACGAGTGACTCCTCATATATAAATCATCTATATAGCTCAAGTGAGGTTTCTATCATCATATATTAAGAAAGAGAAGAAGAAGGGAGAACATGTATGTTGAGTATCTTTCGCACAAAGCATCATACTCTCATAACTAGAGTTCATCTATTACCTCACTTGCAACTAATGATGAGATTCACAAAATATGTCACTCCAGCTAGGACCTAACTCAGCCAAAGGATTGACTTTATCGTATGGGCCATCTACCCATCCTTTTCTTTTACCCAATTCTCACATATAGATTTGAATCATGCATAAGGACTCAACTCAACACTCGAGAGTAATCTAGTGGAGGATTTTTTTTTTTTACACATATCTCATATATTAGAGGCTAGGTCATATGACCTTCTCACTGTGGGTCTTACTCTCTCTAGAGTTCACCACATATCTCATCCTACCAGTAGATATCCTCCTTGTATAAGAGCTTGAGGCTCATGCACACTCATCTCTATCTTAACTTAGCTTATCTTAAGTAGGAAAAAGGGAATGTACTTTCATCATCAAGATTTTGCTTAAATTCTCCAAAATTGGATTTAACTAATATACAATTTAAACCTTTATAAGGAAACTTATACCATCAGATATCAAACTTAGATAAGATGTCACATGCTTATTTCAACTATCATTCTATCATCTAATCTATGTATCACATATCTTGATAAGGCTCTAGACATCTAATCTAGACTATTCTCTCTTCTAGACCGATGTCACTCCTTTTCACTTAGATTGCATGAACACCCACTACTCTCCTGTGTGAGGGACACATTTTGATATTTACATATATCTAATAAAATATTATATAGTTTTTCTCTGAGAAAGAAGGCGTCAGAGAAAACTGTCGAGGCTCGAGCCGATTGGAAAACAAAACCAAATCAGCAAAACCGAGTGTCCAACACACAGTAGATAGTCTGGTGACATGTAACCTAGTGAAATGGTGAGAACATGGTGTAGATTAGTGTAGCTACCCAATACATATGAGCTCTATATGGAAAGGGTTTCTCACACTTATCTAAACCTAGTTCTCAAACATCTAGGTTCTAACCTAGAGGCTAAGTCAAACGTTATTCATATAGAACAACTTACTAAATTTCTAAGGTTTAAAGTGAAAGGTGAGATTTAGGTTTAATGTTTCATGGTGAGCAATTGTTAGGTGTAGCTATTGTTCATGCTCTGATACCAACTGTGACGTCCCCGGATTTTGGCTTCTCCAAACCCTATTGGGAATGAGAGTTCAGAATCCGAGAACATCATCCAATTATATCAGAGAGCGATGCGGAAGCATAATACGCATACATGAATGTACAACCATAACATTTCTCAACAATAACATGTATATTTATATTAAATGAATTATTACAACATGATTTACAGTTACATATTGAATGAAACTCTACAAGTCTGAACATGTATGCTAACTAGGATCTTAGACAAAAGGTACAACCTGAACAATTTGCTCACATCCTGTACTTTATCCCATTCTAGCTCTGGACCTAGAAAATACGAGAAACAAAAACATCAACAAAAGTTGGTACGTGGAATTAAATGCTATACTATGCTGGCATATAAATATTTGAAATTGAAGAAAGAGAAAGAAAACATTATTTAAAGGCAGAAAATCAGGTAATCCCAAGTTATTAGCCTCATTTATAGTGAACATGCATTACTATGGTGGACTTAGCACATAATTGCATAAATAGTGGGCCCTTCCCCGTGTACCTTGTACTCTAGGGATCTCCCCGTATACCATGTACTCTAGGGAGGTGCTAGTCAACATTAAAGCTTTCCCTCTCTAATAGGGAGTTTAATGAGCACCACTAGTAACTACATTTCACTTATATTCAATTATGTTCTTTTATGTTCAAGGCGGTAAATCATCAATTAATCATATATCAACATCCATCAATGTATATCAATTTCATGCAAACAATTACATATACTTAACATCCAGCAAAAACTAGTCATATAATTATATCCACGTACCTGAGTTCAGATATTCCTCACATATCCATGATCATCTAGATAATCTGGTCAACACCTGATTTAAAGAAATTAATCATCATTAATACAAGGTCCACCATTATTAATGGTATTTAGGTCTAGATTAGGGTTTTGGTTGAATCTAGGTCAATCTGATGTAATAGAGGGTTTCCAGTATTTTAGTCTGATATATATGTCATTATTAAGGTCTGGTACGAATTTCATATTTTTCTGATGCCTTATCTATTATCTATAATTAATATGAGGATTAAACATGTAATTTAGGCATTAAAGGGAAAAGGCCTAACATAGATCAATAAAACCCAGATCAGAGTTCACCAGTGGGTTTCCAGTGTTATTAAAGTTCTACTAAATTTTCTGAGAATTAATATCACATGGATACTATTTATTTCAATTGATGGACTCTAAATCATCTACATTAATTATCATCATTATTTGTTCATCAAAGGTCTGATGTAAGGGTCCAGTAATGTAGAGAACATTTTTCTGAGTCTAGGGGTATTTTATGGGAATTTATTGGCCATCGAAGCTATTTTTAATCATTTATGGAAGTTCTGACCAATCAGGTAATTTCTTGAAGAATTAAATGAAAAAAGAAGGATTGCGAGCTCTGCTTCGCGGATCAAGTGAGGGATACGACTAATCGGATCCTCCCGCTGACCCGCGAGTAGATGCTTGTCTGAGGACAAGGTCAGGCGGGTGAAAGGTCAGAATTGCCCCAGGGGCTACAATTGGATCCGTTTGTCAGGTATGGGCAAGGTGGAGAAAACACCCCTCTGAATGTTCCCCGCTCGCGCCATGGTTGCAGCGAGGGAACAGGGGAGGGTAGATCAAGGTGAGGGTGGAGTTCCAGGGGGTGTTGGGCATTGACGATGGGTTGGTTAAGTTCGCGGGCTCACGACGGTTGCGAGGAGGTCAATTTCGTCGGCAATGGTGGTTTGGGCGCTAAACTCTGACCAAAGCAGGTGGGGAAGAGGGAAAAGGCATTTCGGGGATATACCTGCCCTCGAGTTGGATTGAGGGGTTACGAAGCTTGCTGAGAGATTCGTGAGGCTCGACGATGGCTCCCTGCAGCTTGACGTGCTCCCGACCGTGCCTGCGATGCAGCTTTCGAGCTTGGTTGCGGCGGCTTGTCGACCCGAGGCTCGGGGCCTCCGCGGCACCAACCGAGGATGCTAGTCAACTCGCTGAGACTCCAGGATGGTGTAGCCATGGTGGATTGAAAGGAGGAGGCTCCTGGAGTGAAGGAGGAGACCGGGGTCAGGAGGGGTGAGGTGCTCGAGGTCAGGGAGGTAGAAGCGACCTTTGTTGCAATTGAGGATGAGGGATGATCAAAGGAATGTCGGCGGAGCTTTTGGGACCCTTATATAGGCACAAAGAGGCGTAGAGGGTTAAGCCCTAAAATGGGTGCCGCCTCCAGTGAGAGGCACGGAGAAGATGGGGGTCGTTCTCCCTGATCTGAGTGCGATGGGAAAAGTGGTAACATTCATTGAGTTCGTTGTGGTGAGACGAAGTCATCCTCCAACGATCTCGCTCATAAGATGTGGAAGTCGGGCGCGTAGAATCTCAGCTGACTGTTGGGGTCGGGACCGAAGAAAGCAGGAGGTAGGAGACGAAGCCTCCCCTGTTGGATCGTTGATCAACGGCCAGCGATAGCTCGGCCCATTATAAGGCCCGCGCCTAAGCTTCCAAAGGGCTGCGTGACACATAATGTCACACATTTGATTCAAATAAACCCCAAACTTAGATCCTAGGGTTCAAAATGAGTGGAATATACACTAAATTAAATTGATCATATCCCCTAATTGGTTGACCCAATTAAAATAAAATTTTAGGGGTAGTTTAATGGTGTTATGATGTAGCTAGGGTGTGAGATTGGAGTCAAAATCCGATCATTGACTATGTCAATTGACTAGATGTCATGTTTCTTGTAATTTGTCTTTATTTGATACTTGGGATGAAATTGATAAGCAAATTAATCAAGGTTGACATCAAACTCTAACATTGATTCATATGTACATAGTTCCTTAAAAGCAATTAGTTCACCACTCACTAGATCACTAAATGAAGGATTGGTCTCATGAGAACTTAATCAACTAGTAAGGGTATTAATTCACAATTGAATTCAATTAGGCATCATAGTCCTCTATCGTATTTCAAATCACCTAATTTTGGGCGAAGGAATCCATGATTGTATTTCCAATTCATCAATTTGGTATTTGTCCTCTACATAGAATGCTTGTTTCTCAAATATTGTATTAGTTATTAAAACTCAAAAATCTAGGTTATCACAATAATAATACTAGATGGGAAAGAAAATACTAAATAGAAAAGATTGAACAAATAGTTGATTCCAAGCCAAATGATAACACCCTTATATAAATTTGTAGATTCTTCTTCTTGGAGCCTTGTTATGATTGATCAATCCATGGAGCTTTGAATAATTTGAGGTACTAAATTCTCTATTCTTTTATTGAACTGTTTGCCTCCCTCTTGAGTTCATATATAAAAGTTTTACAAACTGGTGAACAAATGTTGTTGTTAGCCTTTCCATTTTTTTTGAAGTTCACCACGACTAGATTTTGAATATTGAACATTATTGAGAAATTGAAGTATTACTAGATTTTGATATTGGCACAAAAACTCAAAATATTGGCTAAGAGCTTTGGCTCACTAGTTTCGGTGGGTCACGACCCCCAACCCTGCGCAGTGGATAATGGACAATTAGAGGTCCCCCAGTACTGGTTACCCCCACAGGCGAAGTGTCTTTCTCTCATAGAGGGGAGAACACTAGGCACCTAGCCACTGGCGAAGACAAAATATTAGATTGATTGTGCCAATAGATAAATCCTTGCATTTTCAATTATTGGATATCTTGATACTGGTTTAATGAAAAATTGTTCCATTTAAATCTTGATATTGGTATCTCTTTATCATTTTTCTAGTTGCCTCTTTTAATTATTGTATCTTTTCGTAATTAGCATGGTAACTAGACTATTCTTGTGTTACTTCTATAATCCACCAAGCAATCTTACCTAAAGTTAATACCATAACTCTTTATTTTAAATAGCTCAATAATGGATTTAGTACCAGCCTAGCTGACCTTTATTTTTTTCCCTTCAATGGGGTCCATGTGTGGTTTCGTTCCCTCTGGGAACTCATGGACAGGTGGAACGAAGATGATGTAGAAAAGACATGCAAGAGATGTCCTCTGTTGACTGAAGGCTAGATAGGACTTATGTTTTTTATTTTGTAATCCTATGTATATTTTAGCTTCCGCCACTCTGATGTACAAGCATTATTGTAATAAAGATTGTTTATATTTTTGATACATTTTGTAAATATTTGATTGTAAAGATCGGGTCTTTACACACCTCCATCGTTGCACTTCCGCACTATGAAATGGAATCAGTTGACGTACAGAAGTGCAACCTTGCTGGGTCGAGGAACACATTCCACGGAGGGAGTGGTGCAAGGTATTTGACCATTCGTTCGAGAATGGCTGACGTTGCAACACTCCCACATTTCTCCTAGCTATTTCCTCGAAAGAGGGATAGTCTATAAGGATACTAATCGAATTAGTAATTATCGCTCGCTTGTTAGTTTTCCGACACACGTTTCACGAGGTTGAGTAAGATTCTCTCTTTGGAGACTTCATATCTTCATTGACACATAGATATGTACCGGATGAGAATTACTCAACCCGTGAAGGATGTGTGAAATATTCTTGTTGTAAAAGACATCAACATTGCATAACATCCATGTATCTTGCTATGATTGGTATAGGTACAATACATGTGTAGTGGTGGTGAAAACCCACATCACCCCAGTGATCCATCATCATTTGCTAAATCTTAGATTTTAATCCTCAAACTAGTTTTTATTCTTGCCTTTACTTTTGCATGTTTTAGGTTAAATAACTCAAATCAAACTTTTGGTCTTAGATGATTGACTTAGATCGATACAAAATGAGAAAAAGACACTCCGATTCTTAATGTTGTCCTTTGGGTTCGATCCTAAATCTGTACTATGGTAAGGCTCCCACACTCTTGTGGGGTTGGAGCATTTATCTAGCACCAGTTGTAGGTAAACCTACAGAGAACATCAACTCCCTAGGGTTTCTGGTGTACATTAGAACTTCCATTAGAAGAGCATTCTTTTAGTGTAAGTTCTATCTCCATCAGTATAGGTTCTTGAACAAAACATTTAATCCAAATTGAGTGTTTAATAACTGTCATTCCTAGACCCAAATCTGAAACTAGATTTTGTGCGAGCGACTTCTCAATACGAAACTGACATCGATTGAGAAAATGATATTCAGAACCAAATCCGGACCCAAGTCGGACCCAAATTCAAAACTAGATTTCGTTTGACTAGTGTCTCAATTGAGAACATCCCAGATTGAAAAAATTAGATTCGAAAGAAAACCTGGACCTAGATTTGACAATGAATTTATAAAAAATAATTCTCTGATCTCCTGATTATATTACATGTTATATAATATTAGGATTGGGTCGGTTTCGGGTCAAAACATCTACTCAGAGTGAAAAAGTGTCATTCCCATGTCCACACAAAATTAAATCCCAAAAGGAACTCAAACCTATATTTGATAATAATATTATATAAAAAAAGATTATCAGATTACATGTTCCTGATAAAATTCTCTGATAAGAAATTGGGTTCGGCTTGGTTCTGGGTATATAAAAATAAGTCAGAATTTGTTGTATAATCTTGGCATGTAACAACTGGTTGTAGCGTGTTGTGTGACTATAGTTTATTACAACATGTAGCTATTACAATAGGTCATCACATGTTGTGTGATAATGATATATTATAATGGGTTAGTTTACGTGGTGTAATGGTGGTCTATTACAACGATTTGTTATGTGTGGATATTACAACAGGTCACAACATGTTGTGTAAATATAATATATAACAACATGTTGGAGTCTGTTGTGTGATCTTGGTATATAACAACAAGTTTCAATATGTTGTATTATCATAGTCTATTATAATATGTACGAAATACAACAAGTGAAGGCATGTTGTGTAATTAATACATATTACAATGGGTAAATCTACGTTGTGTAATGATGGTCTATAACAACATGTGACTATTACAACGGGTAACAATATGTTGTGTAATTAACATCTTTTACAACAAGTTTGAATATGTTGTGATACTACATCCTATTACAACACTTTAGCACATGTTGTAGTATCCCCCTATACTACAACGGGTTTGTCATGTTGTAAATGACTTGTGTTGTATAAAATAGTATGCTAACTACAACATAATCTTTAGAACTGTTGTCTATCTCCCGTTGTAAAAATCATTTTCTGTAGTAGTGTTGAAGCTTAAACGTGTCACATCATCACTTGATAACACTGCCATATAAGGCTATCACCATTATCACACTGTCATGGGTTATGTATTTAGAAATGGTAAAAACAAGGTCAATACCAACCTAGGGCATCCAAACAAACCCTAGAAACAACACTCAACATGTCACCTTCTCTCTCATCTTCAAACCAAGGCTCAACAAGGCACCCCAAAGCACCACCTTCTCTCTCATGATGTAGAGGCACAAAGGCACAACCTACATGTGACAAATTGCAAGGTAACCCGTCAACATGGGTAATTTGTAACTTGGTCTAAAACAAGAAAACATAGCTCAAACAACATCCAAACAGGACAAAACTGAAACCACAAGCATGTCACCTGATATTAAGGCATCTTCAGATATTAGATTAAGGTTTAAGAATATTATTAAGCCAAGAAATCACAACCAAGTACTCATCTAGGTCTGGGGCCTTATAGGAATGTTGTACTTGATTACAACATTTGAGAAAAGTGTCAATAACTATCCAATCAATGCAACATTTAGACTATTGAAAGGAAATGCCACTTCAAAATACATCAACCAAACGATCCCTTAGTGACATGTTGCGTATTTCAATGTTTTTATGCACTTTGTAATTTTTTAATATACACTATGATTGGTGAACGTATGGTTAGTAGAGAAGGAGATTCTGATTCTAATCATGGAGAAGTTTTGGAGATGGTAAAATTTTTCTAACTATGTATGACAAAAAAGGTGAGGAGTGTCTTTTATAAATACAATAGTCAGTAACATTTCCCTCCACCTTCCCTTAATTTAGTACCATACAAGATAAAGACAAGTCTGTTAGTTTCCCTTGAATTAGCGAATAGGAACCTCATTGTAGATGTGATTTTTCTATTGTCTTTTCTAAAATGGTTTGATTTGGTTTGTATTGAACTTATGCAAGATTATACCTGAATTTCCTATGTAATTTCTAAGTATCTTAACTGTTAAATATTCCAAACTAGTAATAAATCTCAAATTTGTGTTTGATTGGCAGTTGTAGTAACTAACTGCATTTAGCAGTAGCTTTGGAATCATGAGATCAAGTGATAAATGGGGATGTTGGCAGTGGTAGTGACAGAAATGTTGGGTAGTTCAGGTACCCTACTGTCAAGGTGTAACAAAGACCACAATGATATGAATAGTACAATATATATTTGTGATTTTGTTGTATAATCTTCGATACAGATAGATTAAGTGATTGATACTATGGTCATGTATTATATTTAATTCTGAAATTTTGACAACTAAAGGATGTCACAATATGAACTTTGTATGGATTGTTTTATTTATGATAATCTGGAACGATGATGACGGGTTCCCTTCTTTGTCAAGTGACAGAACACTTATAAGATAAGTTTCACCTAGTGAGATATATAAATGATTTGAGAAAAATTAATCCACTATATTATAGCATATATGCAACACTTTACTCTAGTGTATATGATAAGAGGTAGGTGATTCATAGAAGATATGAAGTCGGATGCTTAAATGTAAGCATTGATATAAATAATCATTCATAGCACAGATTGAGTATGATACTCATAGGGATTTGTTGTTCAGAGAAACTAGAAGCCAACAAAAATATGAATTGAGTTACATGAACTGTTGACTAGAACTAGTCTGATAATATGATGAACCTAACAACTAAGATTTTATCTTCAGCTCTATACTTCCATATAAGCAAAGAGGATAATTTGTAAGAAGACATCTCCTTAGACTGAGAACTTTCTGCAAATACACAAATATATTATTTGTTAATAAGTTGTTCCACAAGAGCTAGAAACTCCATAATACGGCTAAACAATGTTGTCTTAATGTAAAATCAGAAGCTATATTCTGAATTAAACAGAGAAAATGATAGGTCTGCAAATACATAGATCATGAAATGTTAGTATTACTGCAATTAACCAATAGGCTATTCTTTTGTTTGAAAATAAGATGGTGCGCCTATCAGAGCATATTCCCTTGTATATTCTAATGATTCACCTTTTCTGTAGAAAATAAATTTAATGCATATATCAAACAATTTTAGTCTAGAAGTTTTCGTATATAACTGTAGTAAATTTCATTTCCACAGATCATTCTCATGTTAGCACCCTCGTTTATACTCAACATGTTTTGTATCAAACAGCTACAGTGGTGTATTATCAACATTCAATTCTAATGAGACTGGGTTATATTTTCAGGATAGGTGAAGTAAGCAGATGGATTTTGCTTAGAGCCACAGTATTGGTCCCATTGGCAGGTCGACAGGTTGTATAGCTTTGGAAATAAGTGCTTTTAAACTTAGTGGCTGTTTACTAGTTACCTGACTTTTTGCCTTATCTTTTGGTACCGCTAAGCAAGAAACATTTTATCATTTTGCTACAGTTTGTATATTAAACTTTTGTATCCAGAAATACATTTGGTATAAATATATGTGTATAAATCAGTTCTATGTTGCCTATCAGACGTTCGTTGTTTGTATGCAATGTCTCAATATGATTGTTGTACCAGAAAAATGAACTTGGCTGCATGTGTTCATCGTATATGATTGATGGGGAATTGAAACTTCCATACGAAGTCTGACTGGTGGTTTTTTTTTCCAGTTCAAGATCAGAATAGACAGTTGGTACGATCTAGTGTGGGTTTTTATTAGATATTATTATTTGGTACAGATCAGCCCAGAATAGACGGTCTCAGCTTTCCAGTTTGGTAGGACTCGTTCCTTATGATTGCAAGCTTAACGGAGATAGGGAGGACGACCCTGATTGGTCAGGTGAACCAACATTGCAGGATTCCGTCTATTTCGCCCCAGAATCCGCGGTTACACCTATTGAAACTGGTCTTAAGGGCTCCTTTGATTATGCTGCAAAGGAACATGTGCAGTTCCAACTATGTTTGTTTTCCAACCACCTGCTTTTAGTATTGCGTAGTTGCAACTCAACCTGGGAAATTAAATTACCAGTATGTTTTCAATTGTACAAAAAAAAAAGCAAATTAACTGCGCCTATTTTGGGTGCGGTTCCTTTTCTCAGAGGCTATTAGAGTCAGCAACCGGCTGTTATCCTTCCTGAATGTTCTCCAAGACGCACATGCTTGCTCGGTAGCTCCACTTGCAGATTTTAATGCTTGCACCGCGTAAATAGAAAAGACGACCGGCTGTGTCAACTGTTTACAGTACAACCACAAACTGAAACCGCATGCAACCAAACTGATTACAAAGCAGTTTAATTTCCTGTTTTCATTTTCGTGTTTTAAAATTCACAATCTTAGTTCCAACTGCGTACAACCAGACATGCCCTTATTTGTATTAGTGTGGCTTCCCGCTCCCCAAATCACTGTAACTGACTCCTGAAATCACTCTGACGGGGAGGAAGATTGTTTCCGGAAACAAAAGAATAATCAATGAACAGATTGAATATTGATTAATACATAAATGGGAAGACTAGGCACTCTGGTCTGTGTTCGTATACTTGCTACGCTACTGTGTTACTTTTTGGTACACATCACCGTGTCTTTACGGCAGATGAAGTTCAAGTTTACTAGATAAAAAGACCACACAACAGATGAGATAATGCCACTAGAGGGCTATTAGGCACTATTAGGTTATACATCTACGAGTGTGAATGATACATGCTATGCTATCCAAATTATATCCCATCTAGAAAAAAGCAGTTCCTATGTTTTCATTTTGACTACATGAATTTGTTTCGGATTTAGATAAATAGAACAAAATTTGAATGCATGTTCTTTTTTTTTCTAATTTTCATGATATGGGTTGGTGTTTAATTTGGACAAATCTATGTACATGTATAAATTCTAGCTTTGACAAATGTGAATTGCTACCGGTTTGTTCAAAATACAGGTCCGAGACAATTCTGAGGTTACAAATTGATAAAAATGCAGTCTAGATGGTTGCCAACAAAATACTTAGATATTCGACCAATACTTTTTATCTGAAAAGGGTCCATATTGCGTTTAATTGGACATTAAAAAATCTGAAACCACTTGGTCCGTGCCCTACTAAGAGTGTAGTGAGGGGGGTCAATACCACATATATATATATATATATATATATATATATATATATATATATATATATATATATATATATATAAGTATTTTATATATTCATGAGATCAACATTGGGTGCGTCCTATTTAATTCTTCATTTGCTAATTGTAGCGATTTTAAATGTATTTTATATATCTATGAGATCAACATGTGTGAATGCCAATGTTACTAGCTTAGACTATTTGATCATCAGGTGGTTAGAACAACCATCAAGGAATGCAACCACGGCAGCTGCGATTCGCCCTGTTCTTGGACGGATATAAATTAATCATCTATAATACTCTTCAGTTTGGAACCGATTATCATATGGGTAAATGCTTTGCATCCTGCACCCGGTTTCCACTAATAAAAGAACAGAGATAAAAGCAGATTTAATTGGGGAGGAAGATTAAACGAACCCGACGTCATGCATCTGAGGTACTGAAGTTCGTGTTGTGTATATATTTACAAAATGAGTGTACATTCTTAAGCCCGGGTGGACACCGGCTAGTCATCTCTGAGCTCCCGAGGTTTATTAGGAGCTGTTACAGTTACAAGTTGCAACACAATCATCACGCCTATCGCCCCGGAACCTGGCAAACGCGCGCCCAGTGGAATTGACCATAACCAGGCGCGACCCTCACTACTGGAAAGTGGGCCATAATGCAACACATGTTTTAACATAGCGTGACACAAGTTTAAAACTGAGCACTAGTTGTGTCAGTTCCATGGGCCCATTTTTCCCACCCACACTCCGGCTTTGGTGCCGCCAATGCGGCCCGCCAACTGAGCAAATTTTGTAGAGTACCGATTTCAGTTTGCCACTCTGCCCTTTTTCCTAGGGGTGAGCAAATAATGGTCCAGACAGTAAAATCAGACCGGACTGCTCAATTCGGTCCGGTCCGGTCCGGTCCGGTCCATTTTGAGTTCGGTCCGGTCCGCGGTCCGAGAATTTCGATAAGTTCGGTCTTCGGTCTGGTATGGTCCGGTCCGGTCCAAATCCGGTCCGGACCGCATATTGACTTTTATATAAAATTCATATATATTTGAAGGTGTATTCTATAATAACTACAAATAAAATACATATATAAGCACTACTAGTATAAATGTTTGATACTAAAGTTATATAATTGTGAGAAGTGACTAAGATTATCAACTTTTTACAATTAAATAAGTTATAAAATATGTAAAAAAAGGCTGATTACGGGCCAAACGGTCTGGTCCCGGTCCGGTCCTACCTCAAAACGGTCTAGTCTGCGGTTCATATATTGTTAAAATTCGGTCTGCGGTCCAGTCCGGTCCGGTTTTGGACCGATGCTCAACCCTACTTTTTACAATTCAGTCTATCGCTTGCGTCGGTTCGTGCTTTGTGCTCTCCGCTCAGCGTCCTGCAGCGCTATTCCGCCGCGCTTGCTACTGTTGGCCGCCGACATCCAGATCAACCTTCTTTTCTTCACCGGTCTCCTCCCCTTCGTTCACCAGTCTCCTCCCCTTCCCCAACCTCGTCATATCTGCCCCAGTCTCCATCCCGACTCCACCGCCCCTACCCCAATCCCCTCCGACGACTTCTGCCTAGCCCCGGTTCAAGGTGCTATTCAGGCGGCCGCTCTCTTGCAGACCAGGTTGATATTGCGAAGGCTGATTAATTCCCGCCCAAGACATCCCCGTGTGAGCCCATCTTGAAGGTCTTGAAATCTTGTAGAGTTCCTCAGAAACTGCCTTTGACACATGTATGATAAAATAATCCTGTCTTCTTTGTGTCTAACGTGAGGCTAAGACTTTTTACATAACGTGAGGCTAAGAAGAACTATTAATTTTTTTCTCTTGTCCCACTTAACCATGTTAATTAGTCTGCAGCTGTTGCATCTACTCTTTTCAGTTTGTCCTTGTCTCACGCATCCTCCATGCTTGTTTCCCTTCGTCCACGGCTATTGTGAAGCACAACTAGCATAAGATGATACCTAAACTCAGAACACATTGTATTGTCTATAAGAGATCACAGAAAATAGAAAGCTTTGTCGAATGGTAAAGAAGAGGCATACTTTTTTTATTTTATTTATGCTGGCACATTTTTAACAAATAAATCGTTATTCTATGGGCCTAACATGAACTGCATACATACAGAGTATAATGTTTGATTTTAAATCTCAGGGTCTGGGATTGACACTTATATCACAAAAGCCATGTTTGTTCTAGGCATTGGGAATAATTATGTTATCTATGATTTATGTAATTTGTTAAAGTTAGTTGACAATATTTTGAGTCTGCGACATCATCTTTTATGTTTGAATGAATTTTCCTAAGAAGAAAAAACTATCATCTTACTATATGAGATTATCCAGTCTCTACTCAGCTAAAAGTAGCAGCTACCAACTACGATTGTCCATGTTAGTAGAGAGCTAATGTAGTGTATTTTTGTAACGCCAATTTCATTCCACCGACTGCCTGTGTTGCAATCAAGGAGACCGAGAAGAGAAGGAAGATGGAGTGGGAGAGACTGTCCGGTCTGTCTTGGCATCTCCCATTTTGTGTCCAGATCTGCTCTAACACGACATAGAAGACCGCATCCTCTTCACCAAGCTGCGACTACCTTCTGCACCGAATTCATGGCGGATTCCTCTCTCTTTCTTATTCTTCTGATTTCTCGCATGAGTAGCGAGTAGTTTCATCCACTGGGGCGCGGGGACTAACCCCACTACTCATGTTTTGTAATCTATACTAAAAGATGTTATCTTTCCGATTCAATACTAAATCGTTTCATACATGCTTGAATGTTGGCCGCGTTCTTGTATGCATCTATTGTCTTTTGTTGTGGTTTGTCTACGACTTCTCTTGGGTCTCGAATACTGATTCAGTGTTGGTTTCTGGTGTGCATATCCACCGCGCATCCATTTCGGTATCTAGGAACACTTCCAGAGAGATGGAGTAAATTCACCTTGTAACATACTGAATTTTGGTGCTAATTTTAAATATTGATCTATGATTTCTAATTCTCCAAATTGAAAGTTTCTTTTTCTAAATTTCATTTATTTTGCACTCCATTTAGAATACCTTGAAATCCTATCATAGAAACGCATATTGCCCTCATTTGGTCTAGTCATCTCATATGAAATTTAATTAGATAATTGAAAACTTATTGATTCTTGGCTTTGAAATTATCATTATTAAGCTTAATGCTTAAGTAATCACGACATTAATCACGTTGGACCACTTGGGAATCACAAATAAGAGACTTGACCTTGACGAGGAATGACCATTAGAATTATATTAAAAATTACAAAAGAAACGGACATGTGGATGGGAGGATACGCTACTAAAGTAATAAATACTTAAAAGGATTCTTTTTCCACGTTAGCTTAGCAATGGGCCTTAAATGAACCGGCTCCTAACTTTAGGTCACGCCTCTTCCCTTTCCCCACAGACTACAGTCTCCTTTCCTCTTCCCTCATCTAACTCCCGCTGCCACTACAGCGATGATCACGGAAACGCCATCGCCCCACGACGCTGTTCCACTATCCTAGCCACGACAACGTGACCCCCACCACCGACTCCCCAATGAAGAGCAAAAGAAATGATTGGCCATTAAAGACCATAGAAGAGGATGGCAGAAACGGACCCATCCAGTGCAGGGTGCCAACAACATCTTCGGACCCCGCCCTCGAGCTCTCCTCCTGCACCTATCGATTGCTTCGCCACCGTCTCTTTCCTTGACTCGTCAGCAGCCTTGGGCGCTAGAAAACGCCAACACCTGGGCGCGCTAGCCTTGGCGAGCGTCGCTCCAACCTCGGCCGCCCTCAAGTGCAGCGCCGCCAGTTGGGCAGGCTGCAGATCGATGAACTTCACCACAACAACCACCGCTCCTCCTGATCGCCGGACCCCCCTAACACCCAGACGCCACCAGCTATGTCATAGCCTCCGGCTGCAACCCCGACGGCTTGCATCTGCCTTCCAAAAACACCTCGACGCCATCAGGATTGCTACCACTGACGAGGAGTTCGCCAACGCTCCGGTGATCAGTGGTCTGGCTTCACCGCCGATCACAACCCTGCCTCCTTCCCCTGATTTCAAGTAGCATCGTCGGCAGAGACAAGTAGTAATCAACTGCTGCAAGCCGACGACCCCATCCTCTACCTCACCCGACGCACCACGTTTGATCGTGTTGCCGCAACAGGGCGTCGATCTTGTGTCCACCGGAGACAACAACCAAGACCCCGATGAGATCAGTTCATCAAACAAAAACATCATTGAAGACACCGACACCCTAGGAGGAACCTGTGTTCCCCTCTTTTCTGTTAAATTCAATAATATAAGTGACGAGGTCAGTATAAAACCTGTACCCCTTAATCGCTGGACCTGCTAATGGATTGAATATGTATATACAGGAGGTGATAATCAATGTAATATAAACCATAAGTCATGCATGCACATGATGATCTCCACGTAAAGTATTCTTACTAAGTACATAGGGCCTATGTAATATAAATAACTATATGTAAAGGGAATGAAGTAAAAAGATAAACACATTCATGCATGACGCTTCCAGGTACGATACAAATCAAAATTATATAATCATGTGATGACCTTCATGTACATATTTGCCTTATTTAATCCATATATATATATGTCTATGGGTACAATACAAATTGCAAGTGATATAAACATCCAGTGACCTCCACGTATATATTTTTCTAACTTAATCCATATATGTATGTTCCTACAATTGATATAATACAAATTACGGTAATGTACACACGTGATGACCAAGTATGAGGAAGTATAAAGGTTTAATGGAACTCCCATGGATTGCATTATAGAAATTACCATTATCACACCATATCATTTTCAATCTAGCATAGAAGAAAAAGTATAATGTTTGGATGGTAAAAAGTATAGGTATGGAGAAACCAAATGTAGAAAACCATAACTCAGATTACCCTAAGTTTTATACCAATCATATAAATTATTTGGTTCTAAAACTATATGTAGGAATGTAGACATAAGTAGTATTCGGTAATATAGTAGGAATATGAAGTAACTTGTACATAATCAAGATCTAGGTATATGACTAGTACATATAAAGGTATATCTAGTTAAATACTAGGTATTACTAGTAAGGGTAAGGTAGATAAACACATTTGAACCTAGTAGCAGAATACAATTATTTCATATACAATTGAGAGAGAGAATAATAAGTTAAGAACTAATCTATAGAAAATGTGGATAAAACCAATTGAGTGTGTAAAATTGATTATATATATGACTTGGTTATGAATAAGGAGAATAAAAGAATCACAGAATGATAATAATACTAGATGGGAAAGAAAATACTAAATAGAAAAGATTGAACAAATAGTTGATTCCAAGCCAAATGATAACACCCTTATATAAATTTGTAGATTCTTCTTCTTGGAGCCTTGTTATGATTGATCAATCCATGGAGCTTTGAATAATTTGAGGTACTAAATTATCTATTCTTTTATTGAACTGTTTGCCTCCCTCTTGAGTTCATATATAAAAGTTTTGCAAACTGGTGAACAAATATTGTTGTTAGCCTTTCCATTTTTGTTGAAGTTCACCACGACTAGATTTTGAATATTGAACATTATTGAGAAATTGAAGTATTACTAGATTTTGATATTGGCACAAAAACTCAAAATATTGGCTAAGAGCTTTGGCTCACTAGTTTCGGTGGGTCACGACCCCCAACCCTGCACAGTAGATAATGGACAATTCGAGGTCCCCTAGGTTACCCCCACAGGCGAAGTGTCGTTCTCTCATAGAGGGGAGAACACTAGGCACCTAGCCACTGGCGAAGACAAAATATTAGATTGATTGTGCCAATAGATAAATCCTTGCATTTTAAATTATTGGATATCTTGATACTGGTTTAATGAAAAATTGTTCCATTTAAATCTTGATATTGGTATCTCTTTATCATTTTTCTAGTTGCCTCTTTGAATTGTTGTATCTTTTTGTAATTAGCATGGTAACTAGACTATTCTTGTATTACTTCTATAATCCACCAAGCAATCTTACCTAAAGTTAATACCATAACTCTTTATTTTAAATAGCTCAATAATGGATTTAGTACCAGCCTAGATGACCTTTATTTTTTTCCCTTCATTGGGGTCCATGTGTGGTTTCGTTCCCTCTGGGAACTCATGGACAAGTGGAACGAAGATGATGTAGAAAAGACATGCAGGAGATGTCCTCTGTTGACTGAGGGCTAGATAGGACTTATGTTTTTATTTTGTAATCCTATGTATATTTTAGCTTCCGCCACTCTGATGTACAAGCATGATTGTAATAAAGATTGTTTATATTTTTGATACATTTTGTAAATATTTGATCGTAAAGATCAGGTCTTTACAACATGGTATCAGAGCCATAAACAGTCGACACTCATGCATGTCTCATGGAAGTTAGGGTTAAAAACTAGCATACTTAGAACTTAGTCGAGTAGTTTAGAAACAACCCTAGTCTTGTTAACCTTATGTAATTAAATAGAAATAGTAACTCAGGAGGAGCTAATTTTTTCACAAAGTCATATGACTTACCAATTAGTGAATATAAAACACCACCATATTAGTAGAGATGAGTTAGGGTGTCAGAAAATGTGAACAACCTAGTAAGTGGATCGTAAATAGTAAAACTAGAAGTATAAGTTTGAATTTGTGTACAACATTCATATTCCCTATACAATAAGTGAACTATTGAGTTAAATAGTTAGTATGGAGAATGTTGGAAAAAAAAGGGTGATTGTGACTTACTCATCGCATTGATTTTGGCCAATTTCAGTTTTGCATCGAATGTTTTCCACAAGATTTTTTTTATTTTTTATTTTTATAATGTTATATGTACAAAGAAATACGATTTTATGAGATTTTATCGAAGATTTCTTGAGCTAAGTCACAATCATGGGATGAGAAAAACATTAAAGAGTCACATGAAATCATTAAAACCCATAGTTGGGGGTTAAGAGAGTGATGTTAGATTGTGGTTGACATGCTATATAGACCCATACTTGAACCCTTATGAGAAATGGAGAGTAATACTTGACATAGACCGTGGTCGTGCCGATTTTGGGACGAAATCCCCTTTTAGGGGAGATGAGTTGTAACATATTGAATTTTGGTGCCAATTTTAAATATTGATCTATGATTTCTAATTCTCCAAATTGAAAGTTTCTTTTTCTAAATTTCATTTATTTTGCACTCCATTTAGAATACCTTGAAATCCTATCATAGAAACGCATATTGCACTCAGTTGGTCTAGTCATCTCATCTGAAATTTAATTAGATAATTGAAAACTTATTGATTCTTGGCTTTGAAATTATCATTATTAAGCTTAATGCTTAAGTAATCACGACATTAATCATGTTGGAGCACTTGGGAATCACGAATAAGAGACTTGACCTTGACGAAGAATGACAATTAGAATTATATTAAAAATTACAAAAGAAACGGACATGTGGATGGGAGGATACGCTACTAAAGTAATAAATATTTAAAAGGATTCTTTTTCCACGTTAGCTTAGCAATGGGCCTTAAATGAACCGGCCCCTAACTGTAGGTCACGCCTCTTCCCTTTCCCCACGGACTACAGTCTCCTTTCCTCTTCCCTCATCTAACTCCCGCTGCCAGTACAACGATGATCACGGAAACGCCATCGCCCCACGACGCTGTTCCACTATCCTAGCCACGACAACATGACCCCCACCACCGACTCCCCAATGAAGAGCAAAAGAAACGATTGGCCATTAAAGACCATAGAAGAGGATGGCAGAAACGGACCCAGCCAGTGCAGGGCGCCGCCTCCGGCTATCATCGATTTAGCCTGCTTACTTAAGCATGCAAACCGTAGCTAGGATCATTATAAAACGCCTCCCCACCATCGACACCCACACAACATCTTCAGACCCCGCCCTCGAGCTCTCCTCCTGCACCTATCGATTGCTTCGCCGCCGTCTCTTTCCTTGACTCGTTAGCAGCCTTGGGCGTCAGCAAACGCCAACACCTGGGCGCGCTAGTCTTGGCAAGCGTCGCTCCAACCTCGGCCGCCCTCAAGTGCAGTGCTGCCAGTTGGGTAGGCTGCAGATCGACGACCTTCACCACAACAACCACCGCTCCTCCTGATCGCCGGACCCCCCCTAACACCCAGACGCCACCATCTATGTCATAGCCTCCGGCTGCAACCCCGACGGCCTGCATCTGCCTGCCAAAAACACCTCGACGCCATCAGGATTGCTACCACTGACGAGGAGTTCGCCAACGCTGCGGTGATCAGTGGTCAGGCTTCACCGCCGATCACAACCCTGCCTCCTTCCCCCGATTTTGAGTAGCATCGCCGGCAGAGACAAGTAGTAATAAACTGCTGCAAGCTGACGACCCCATCCTCTACCTCACCCGACACACCACGTTTGATCGTGTTTCCGCAATAGGGCGTCGATCTTGTGTCCACCGGCGACAACAACTAAGACCCCGACGAGATCAGTCCATCAAACAAAAACATCACTGAAGACACCGACACCCTAGGAGGTACCTGCGTTCCCCTCTTTTCTGTTAAATTGAATAATATACGTAACGAGGTCAGTATAAAACCTGTACCCCTTAATCATTGGACCTACTAATGGATTGAATACATATATACAGGAGGTGATAATCAATGTAATATAAACCATAAGTCATGCATGCACATGATGATCTCCACGTAAAGTATTCTTACTAAGTACATAGGTCCTAGGTAATATAAATAACTAGATGTAAATGAAATGAAGTAAAAGATAAACACATTCATGCATGACGCTGCAGGGTACGATACAAATCAAAATTATATAATCATGCGATGACCTTCATGTACATATGTACCTTATTTAATCCATATATATATATATATGTCTATGGGTACAATACAAATCGCAAGTGATATAAACATCCAGTGACCTCCACGTATATATTTTTCTAACTTAATCCATATATGTATGTTCCTACAATTGATATAATACAAATTACGGTAATGTACACATGTGATGACCAAGTATGAGGAAGTATAAAGGTTTAATGGAACTCCCATGGATTGCATTATAGAAATTACCCGTATCACACCATATCGTTTTCAATCTAGCATAGAAGAAAAAGTATAATGTTTGGATGGTAAAAACTATAGGTATGGAGAAACCAAATGTAGAAAACCATAACTCGGATTACCCTAAGTTTTATACCAATCATATAAATTATTTGGTTCTAAAACTATATGTAGGAATGTAGACATAAGTAGTATTCGGTAATATAGTAGGCATATGAAGTAACTTGTATATAATCAATGTCTAGGTATATGACTAGTACATATAAAGGTATATCTAGTTAAATACTAGGTATTACTAGTAAGGGTAAGGTAGATAAACACATTTGAACCTAGTAGCAGAATACAATTATTTCATATACAATTGAGAGAGAGAATAATAAGTTAAGAACTAATCTATAGAAAATGTGGATAAAACCAATTGAGTGTGTAAAATTGATTATATATATGACTTGGTTATGAATAAGGAGAATAAAAGAATCACAGAATGATAATTGTGACGTCCCCGGATTTTGGCTTCTCCAAACCCTATTGGGAATGAGAGGTCAGAATCCGAGAACATCATCCAATTATATCAAAGAGCGATGCGGAAGCATAATACGCATACATGAATGTACAACCATAACATTTCTCAACAATAACATGTATATTTATATTAAATGAATTATTACAACATGATTTACAGTTACATATTGAATGAAACTCTACAAGTCTGAACATGTATGCTAACTAGGATCTTAGACAAAAGGTACAACCTGAACAATTTGCTCACATCCTGTACTTTATCCCATTCTAGCTCTGGACCTAGAAAATACGAGAAACAAAAACATCAACAAAAGTTGGTACGTGGAATTAAAAGCTATACTATGCTGGCATATAAATATTCGAAATTGAAGAAAGAGAAAGAAAACATTATTTAAAGGCAGAAAATCAGGTAATCCCAAGTTATTAGCCTCATTTATAGTGAACATGCATTACTATGGTGGACTTAGCACATAATTGCATAAATAGTGGGCCCTTCCCCGTGTACCTTGTACTCTAGGGATCTCCCCGTATACCATGTACTCTAGGGAGGTGCTAGTCAACATTAAAGCTTTCCCTCTCTAATAGGGAGTTTAATGAGCACCACTAGTAACTACATTTCACTTATATTCAATTATGTTCTTTTATGTTCAAGGCGGTAAATCATCAATTAATCATATATCAACATCCATCAATGTATATCAATTTCATGCAAACAATTACATATACTTAACATCCAGCAAAAACTAGTCATATAATTATATCCACGTACCTGAGTTCAGATATTCCTCACATATCCATGATCATCTAGATAATCTGGTCAACACCTGATTTAAAGAAATTAATCATCATTAATACAAGGTCCACCATTATTAATGGTATTTAGGTCTAGATTAGGGTTTTGGTTGAATCTAGGTCAATCTGATGTAATAGAGGGTTTCCAGTATTTTAGTCTGATATATATGTCATTATTAAGGTCTGGTACGAATTTCATATTTTTCTGATGCCTTATCTATTATCTATAATTAATATGAGGATTAAACATGTAATTTAGGCATTAAAGGGAAAAGGCCTAACATAGATCAATAAAACCCAGATCAGAGTTCACCAGTGGGTTTCCAGTGTTATTAAAGTTCTACTAAAATTTTCTGAGAATTAATATCACATGGATACTATTTATTTCAATTGATGGACTCTAAATCATCTACATTAATTATCATCATTATTTGTTCATCAAAGGTCTTATTTAAGGGTCCAATAATGTAGAGAACATTTTTCTAAGTCTAGGGGTATTTTATGGGAATTTATTGGCCATCGAAGCTATTTTTAATCATTTATGGAAGTTCTGACCAATCAGGTAATTTCTTGAAGAATTAAATGAAAAAAGAAGGATTGCGAGCTCTGCTTCGCGGATCAAGTGAGGGATCCGACTAATCGGATCCTCCCGCTGACCCGCGAGTAGATGCTTGTCTGAGGACAAGGTCAGGCGGGTGAAAGGTCAGAATTGCCCCAGGGGCTACAATTGGATCCGTTTGTCAGGTATGGGCAAGGTGGAGAAAACACCCCTCCGAATGTTCCCCGCTCGCGCCATGGTTGCAGCGAGGGAACAGGGGAGGGTAGATCAAGGTGAGGGTGGAGTTCCAGGGGGTGTTGGGCATTGACGATGGGTTGGTTAAGTTCGCGGGCTCACGACGGTTGCGAGGAGGTCAATTTCGTCGGCAATGGTGGTTTGGGCGCTAAACTCTGACCAAAGCAGGTGGGGAAGAGGGAAAAGGCATTTCGGGGATATACCTGCCCTCGAGTTGGATTGAGGGGTTACGAAGCTTGGTGAGAGATTCGTGAGGCTCGACGATGGCTCCCTGCAGCTTGACGTGCTCCCGACCGTGCCTGCGATGCAGCTTTCGAGCTTGGTTGCGGCGGCTTGTCGACCCGAGGGTCGGGGCCTCCGCGGCACCAACCGAGGATGCTAGTCAACTCGCTGAGACTCCAGGATGGTGTAGCCGTGGTGGATTGAAAGGAGGAGGCTCCTGGAGTGAAGGAGGAGACCAGGGTCAGGAGGGGTGAGGTGCTCGAGGTCAGGGAGGTAGAAGCGACCTTTGTTGCAATTGAGGATGAGGGATGATCAAAGGAATGTCGGCGGAGCTTTTGGGACCCTTATATAGGCACAAAGAGGCGTAGAGGGTTAAGCCCTAAAATGGGTGCCGCCTCCAGTGAGAGGCACGGAGAAGATGGGGGTCGTTCTCCCTGATCTGAGTGCGATGGGAAAAGTGGTAACATTCGTTGAGTTCGTTGTGGTGAGACGAAGTCATCCTCCAACGATCTCGCCCATAAGATGTGGAAGTCGGGCGCGTAGAATCTCAGCTGACTGTTGGGGTCGGGACCGAAGAAAGTAGGAGGTAGGAGACGAAGCCTCCCCTGTTGGATCGTTGATCAACGGCCAGCGATAGCTCGGCCCATTATAAGGCCCGCGCCTAAGCTTCCAAAGGGCTGCGTGACACATAATGTCACACATTTGATTCAAATAAACCCCAAACTTAGATCCTAGGGTTCAAAATGAGTGGAATATACACTAAATTAAATTGATCATATCCCCTAATTGGTTGACCCAATTAAAATAAAATTTTAGGGGTAGTTTAATGGTGTTATGATGTAGCTAGGGTGTGAGAATGGAGTCAAAATTCGATCATTGACTATGTCAATTGACTAGATGTCATGTTGCTTGTAATTTGTCTTTATTTGATACTTGGGATGAAATTGATAAGCAAATTAATCAAGGTTGACATCAAACTCTAACATTGATTCATATGTACATAGTTCCTTAAAAGCAATTAGTTCACCACTCACTAGATCACTAAATGAAGGATTGGTCTCATGAGAACTTAATCAACTAGTAAGGGTATTAATTCACAATTGAATTCAATTAGGCATCATAGTCCTCTATCGTATTTCAAATCACCTAATTTTGGGCGAAGGAATCCATGATTGTATTTCCAATTCATCAATTTGGTATTTGTCCTCTACATAGAATGCTTGTTTCTCAAATATTGTATTAGTTATTAAAACTCAAAAATCTAGGTTATCATATTCACCCCACCTTATTTGGAATTTCGTCCTCGAAATTCAACTAATCTCATCCTTAAGAGGCTATTTTTTGGGGTCGAACTTCATATACATCATTATTTCTTAGGTTCTAAGACCACCATAGTTGCATGCACTCTAAGTTGTCATCTTAGGGTCTTAGAGTTTCTTGGGTGTGTCCACCCCACCTCATATATGTGGAAGCATCACTTAAAGTCTTAGCCATAACATGACGTTATGATATCTTAGGATTACATCACCCCTAATGGTACAAGTTTTTGTTCATGCTTTTAAAGTTCAAGAGGAATTCATTTATATGCCATGATATTCAGATCGTTCAAATCTAACATCATTAATATCTTGCAATGATTTCAGCATTAGAGGAGATTTATCTTCATCCTTGATATTAGAATTTTTTCTACTTAAGAAGGGCTAACGTAACATGTTTGACCATTAGGGTTTTCACCCTATGGTGTGATATTCATACTCAACTTAGAAGAATACATTGAGAAGGATCAAAGTTACAACTATATTTCTGATCATACATCCTATGATCCAAAAAAAAAAATATCTTTATATCAAGTTGATGAGTTCAACTTTTTATGTCTTGCATGTATTATGTGAAGGAAAAAAAAAGAGAATATACTAAGTTTATCCCATGATCTCAGCATCATATCTTTCATTTTTCATATGAAGGGGAAGAGAATATTTTAAAGTCAAACTTATCATGATTTCAATCTTTGGTGCTGCATGTATGATATTGGGGGGAAATATAGAATAGGTCAAGCTTATACGAGTGACTCCTCATATATAAATCATCTATATAGCTCAAGTGAGGTTTCTATCATCATATATTAAGAAAGAGAAGAAGAAGGGAGAACATGTATGTTGAGTATCTTTCGCACAAAGCATCATACTCTCATAACTAGAGTTCATCTATTACCTCACTTGCAACTAATGATGAGATTCACAAAATATGTCACTCCAGCTAGGACCTAACTCAGCCAAAGGATTGACTTTATCGTATGGGCCATCTACCCATCCTTTTCTTTTACCCAATTCTCACATATAGATTTGAATCATGCATAAGGACTCAACTCAACACTCGAGAGTAATCTAGTGGAGGATTTTTTCTTTTTACACATATCTCATATATTAGAGGCTAGGTCATATGACCTTCTCACTGTGGCTCTTACTCTCTCTAGAGTTCACCACATATCTCATCCTACCACTAGATATCCTCCTTGTATAAGAGCTTGAGGCTCATGCACACTCATCTCTATCTTAACTTAGCTTATCTTAAGTAGGAAAAAGGGAATGTACTTTCATCATCAAGATTTTGCTTAAATTCTCCAAAATTGGATTTAACTAATATACAATTTAAACCTTTATAAGGAAACTTATACCATCAGATATCAAACTTAGATAAGATGTCACATGCTTATTTCAACTATCATTCTATCATCTAATCTATGTATCACATATCTTGATAAGGCTCTAGACATCTAATCTAGACTATTCTCTCTTCTAGACCGATGTCACTCCTTTTCACTTAGATTGCATGAACACCCACTACTCTCCTGTATGAGGGACACATTTTGATATTTACATATATCTAATAAAATATTATATAGTTTTTCTCTGAGAAAGAAGGCGTCAGAGAAAACTGTCGAGGCTCGAGCCGATTGGAAAACAAAACCAAATCAGCAAAACCGAGTGTCCAACACACAGTAGATAGTCTGGTGACATGTAACCTAGTGAAATGGTGAGAACATGGTGTAGATTAGTGTAGCTACCCAATACATATGAGCTCTATATGGAAAGGGTTTCTCACACTTATCTAAACCTAGTTCTCAAACATCTAGGTTCTAACCTAGAGGCTAAGTCAAACGTTATTCATATAGAACAACTTACTAAATTTCTAAGGTTTAAAGTGAAAGGTGAGATTTAGGTTTAATGTTTCATGGTGAGCAATTGTTAGGTGTAGCTATTGTTCATGCTCTGATACCAACTGTGACGTCCCCGGATTTTGGCTTCTCCAAACCCTATTGGGAATGAGAGGTCAGAATCCGAGAACATCATCCAATTATATCAGAGAGCGATGCGGAAGCATAATACGCATACATGAATGTACAACCATAACATTTCTCAACAATAACATGTATATTTATATTAAATGAATTATTACAACATGATTTACAGTTACATATTGAATGAAACTCTACAAGTCTGAACATGTATGCTAACTAGGATCTTAGACAAAAGGTACAACCTGAACAATTTGCTCACATCCTGTACTTTATCCCATTCTAGCTCTGGACCTAGAAAATACGAGAAACAAAAACATCAACAAAAGTTGGTACGTGGAATTAAAATCTATACTATGCTGGCATATAAATATTCGAAATTGAAGAAAGAGAAAGAAAACATTATTTAAAGGCAGAAAATCAAGTAATCCCAAGTTATTAGCCTCATTTATAGTGAACATGCATTACTATGGTGGACTTAGCACATAATTGCATAAATAGTGGGCCCTTCCCCGTGTACCTTGTACTCTAGGGATCTCCCCGTATACCATGTACTCTAGGGAGGTGCTAGTCAACATTAAAGCTTTCCCTCTCTAATAGGGAGTTTAATGAGCACCACTAGTAACTACATTTCACTTATATTCAATTATGTTCTTTTATGTTCAAGGCGGTAAATCATCAATTAATCATATATCAACATCCATCAATGTATATCAATTTCATGCAAACAATTACATATACTTAACATCCAGCAAAAACTAATCATATAATTATATCCACGTACCTGAGTTCAGATATTCCTCACATATCCATGATCATCTAGATAATCTGGTCAACACCTGATTTAAAGAAATTAATCATCATTAATACAAGGTCCACCATTATTAATGGTATTTAGGTCTAGATTAGGGTTTTGGTTGAATCTAGGTCAATCTGATGTAATAGAGGGTTTCCAGTATTTTAATCTGATATATATGTCATTATTAAGGTCTGGTACGAATTTCATATTTTTCTGATGCCTTATCTATTATCTATAATTAATATGAGGATTAAACATGTAATTTAGGCATTAAAGGGAAAAGGCCTAACATAGATCAATAAAACCCAGATCAGAGTTCACCAGTGGGTTTCCAGTGTTATTAAAGTTCTACTAAAATTTTCTGAGAATTAATATCACATGGATACTATTTATTTCAATTGATGGACTCTAAATCATCTACATTAATTATCATCATTATTTGTTCATCAAAGGTCTGATTTAAGGGTCCAGTAATGTAGAGAACATTTTTCTGAGTCTAGGGGTATTTTATGGGAATTTATTGGCCATCGAAGCTATTTTTAATCATTTATGGAAGTTTTGACCAATCAGGTAATTTCTTGAAGAATTAAATGAAAAAAAGAAGGATTGCGAGCTCTGCTTCGCGGATCAAGTGAGGGATCCGACTAATCGGATCCTCCCGCTGACCCGCGAGTAGATGCTTGTCTGAGGACAAGGTCAGGCGGGTGAAAGGTCAGAATTGCCCCAGGGGCTACAATTGGATCCGTTTGTCAGGTATGGGCAAGGTGGAGAAAACACCCCTCCGAATGTTCCCCGCTCACGCCATGGTTGCAGCGAGGGAACAGGGGAGGGTAGATCAAGGTGAGGGTGGAGTTCCAGGGGGTGTTGGGCATTGACGATGGGTTGGTTAAGTTCGCGGGCTCACGACGGTTGCGAGGAGGTCAATTTCGTCGGCAATGGTGGTTTGGGCGCTAAACTCTTACCAAAGCAGGTGGGGAAGAGGGAAAAGGCATTTCGGGGATATACCTGCCCTCGAGTTGGATTGAGGGGTTACGAAGCTTGGTGAGAGATTCGTGAGGCTCGACGATGGCTCCCTGCAGCTTGACGTGCTCCCAACCGTGCCTGTGATGCAGCTTTCGAGCTTGGTTGCGGCGGCTTGTCGACCCGAGGCTCGGGGCCTCCGCGGCACCAACCGAGGATGCTAGTCAACTCGCTGAGACTCCAGGATGGTGTAGCCGTGGTGGATTGAAAGGAGGAGGCTCCTGGAGTGAAGGAGGAGACCGGGGTCAGGAGGGGTGAGGTGCTCGAGGTCAGGGAGGTAGAAGCGACCTTTGTTGCAATTGAGGATGAGGGATGATCAAAGGAATGTCGGCGGAGCTTTTGGGACCCTTATATAGGCACAAAGAGGCGTATAGGGTTAAGCCCTAAAATGGGTGCCGCCTCCAGTGAGAGGCACGGAGAAGATGGGGGTCGTTCTCCCTGATCTGAGTGCGATGGGAAAAGTGGTAACATTCGTTGAGTTCGTTGTGGTGAGACGAAGTCATCCTCCAACGATCTCGCCCATAAGATGTGGAAGTCGGGCGCGTAGAATCTCAGCTGACTGTTGGGGTCGGGACCGAAGAAAGCGGGAGGTAGGAGACGAAGCCTCCCCTGTTGGATCGTTGATCAACGGCCAGCGATAGCTCGGCCCATTATAAGGCCCGCGCCTAAGCTTCCAAAGGGCTGCGTGACACATAATGTCACACATTTGATTCAAATAAACCCCAAACTTAGATCCTAGGGTTCAAAATGAGTGGAATATACACTAAATTAAATTGATCATATCCCCTAATTGGTTGACCCAATTAAAATAAAATTTTAGGGGTAGTTTAATGGTGTTATGATGTAGCTAGGGTGTGAGATTGGAGTCAAAATTCGATCATTGACTATGTCAATTGACTAGATGTCATGTTGCTTGTAATTTGTCTTTATTTGATACTTGGGATGAAATTGATAAGCAAATTAATCAAGGTTGACATCAAACTCTACCATTGATTCATATGTACATAGTTCCTTAAAAGCAATTAGTTCACCACTCACTAGATCACTAAATGAAGGATTGGTCTCATGAGAACTTAATCAACTAGTAAGGGTATTAATTCACAATTGAATTCAATTAGGCATCATAGTCCTCTATCGTATTTCAAATCACCTAATTTTGGGCGAAGGAATCCATGATTGTATTTCCAATTCATCAATTTGGTATTTGTCCTCTACATAGAATGCTTGTTTCTCAAATATTGTATTAGTTATTAAAACTCAAAAATCTAGGTTATCACAATAATAATACTAGATGGGAAAGAAAATACTAAATAGAAAAGATTGAACAAATAGTTGATTCCAAGCCAAATGATAACACCCTTATATAAATTTGTAGATTCTTCTTCTTGGAGCCTTGTTATGATTGATCAATCCATGGAGCTTTGAATAATTTGAGGTACTAAATTCTCTATTCTTTTATTGAACTGTTTGCCTCCCTCTTGAGTTCATATATAAAAGTTTTACAAACTGGTGAACAAATGTTGTTGTTAGCCTTTCCATTTTTTTTGAAGTTCACCACGACTAGATTTTGAATATTGAACATTATTGAGAAATTGAAGTATTACTAGATTTTGATATTGGCACAAAAACTCAAAATATTGGCTAAGAGCTTTGGCTCACTAGTTTCAGTGGGTCACGACCCCCAACCCTGCGCAGTGGATAATGGACAATTAGAGGTCCCCCAGTACTGGTTACCCCCACAGGCGAAGTGTCTTTCTCTCATAGAGGGGAGAACACTAGGCACCTAGCCACTGGCGAAGACAAAATATTAGATTGATTGTGCCAATAGATAAATCCTTGCATTTTCAATTATTGGATATCTTGATACTGGTTTAATGAAAAATTGTTCCATTTAAATCTTGATATTGGTATCTCTTTATCATTTTTCTAGTTGCCTCTTTTAATTATTGTATCTTTTTGTAATTAGCATGGTAACTAGACTATTCTTGTGTTACTTCTATAATCCACCAAGCAATCTTACCTAAAGTTAATACCATAACTCTTTATTTTAAATAGCTCAATAATGGATTTAGTACCAGCCTAGCTGACCTTTATTTTTTTCCCTTCAATGGGGTCCATGTGTGGTTTCGTTCCCTCTGGGAACTCATGGACAGGTGGAACGAAGATGATGTAGAAAAGACATGCAAGAGATGTCCTCTGTTGACTGAAGGCTAGATAGGACTTATGTTTTTTATTTTGTAATCCTATGTATATTTTAGCTTCCGCCACTCTGATGTACAAGCATGATTGTAATAAAGATTGTTTATATTTTTGATACATTTTGTAAATATTTGATTGTAAAGATCGGGTCTTTACACACCTCCATCGTTGCACTTCCGCACTATGAAATGGAATCAGTTGACGTACAGAAGTGCAACCTTGCTGGGTCGAGGAACACATTCCACGGAGGGAGTGGTGCAAGGTATTTGACCATTCGTTCGAGAATGGCTGACGTTGCAACACTCCCACATTTCTCCTAGCTATTTCCTCGAAAGAGGGATAGTCTATAAGGATACTAATCGAATTAGTAATTATCGCTCGCTTGTTAGTTTTCCGACACACGTTTCACGAGGTTGAGTAAGATTCTCTCTTTGGAGACTTCATATCTTCATTGACACATAGATATGTACCGGATGAGAATTACTCAACCCGTGAAGGATGTGTGAAA
This sequence comes from Alisma plantago-aquatica, assembly GCA_963693085.1. Classification (NCBI taxonomy): domain Eukaryota; kingdom Viridiplantae; phylum Streptophyta; class Magnoliopsida; order Alismatales; family Alismataceae; genus Alisma; species Alisma plantago-aquatica. Next base: position 123,304,728 of record OY856409.1, read on the forward strand.
TATTCTTGTTGTAAAAGACATCAACATTGCATAACATCCATGTATCTTGCTATGATTGGTATAGGTACAATACATGTGTAGTGGTGGTGAAAACCCACATCACCCCAGTGATCCATCATCATTTGCTAAATCTTAGATTTTAATCCTCAAACTAGTTTTTATTCTTGCCTTTACTTTTGCATGTTTTAGGTTAAATAACTCAAATCAAACTTTTGGTCTTAGATGATTGACTTAGATCGATACAAAATGAGAAAAAGACACTCCGATTCTTAATGTTGTCCTTTGGGTTCGATCCTAAATCTGTACTATGGTAAGGCTCCCACACTCTTGTGGGGTTGGAGCATTTATCTAGCACCAGTTGTAGGTAAACCTACAGAGAACATCAACTCCCTAGGGTTTCTGGTGTACATTAGAACTTCCATTAGAAGAGCATTCTTTTAGTGTAAGTTCTAGCTCCATCAGTATAGGTTCTTGAACAAAACATTTAATCCAAATTGAGTGTTTAATAACTGTCATTCCTAGACCCAAATCTGAAACTAGATTTTGTGCGAGCGACTTCTCAATACGAAACTGACATCGATTGAGAAAATGATATTCAGAACCAAATCCGGACCCAAGTCGGACCCAAATTCAAAACTAGATTTTGTTTGACTAGTGTCTCAATTGAGAACATCCCAGATTGAAAAAATTAGATTCGAAAGAAAACCTGGACCTAGATTTGACAATGAATTTATAAAAAATAATTCTCTGATCTCCTGATTATATTACATGTTATATAATATTAGGATTGGGTCGGTTTCGGGTCAAAACATCTACTCAGAGTGAAAAAGTGTCATTCCCATGTCCACACAAAATTAAATCCCAAAAGGAACTCAAACCTATATTTGATAATAATATTATATAAAAAAAGATTATCAGATTACATGTTCCTGATAAAATTCTCTGATAAGAAATTGGGTTCGGCTTGGTTCTGGGTATATAAAAATAAGTCAGAATTTGTTGTATAATCTTGGCATGTAACAACTGGTTGTAGCGTGTTGTGTGACTATAGTTTATTACAACATGTAGCTATTACAATAGGTCATCACATGTTGTGTGATAATGATATATTATAATGGGTTAGTTTACGTGGTGTAATGGTGGTCTATTACAACGATTTGTTATTTGTGGATATTACAACAGGTCACAACATGTTGTGTAAATATAATATATAACAACATGTTGGAGTCTGTTGTGTGATCTTGGTATATAACAACAAGTTTCAATATGTTGTATTATCATAGTCTATTATAATATGTACGAAATACAACAAGTGAAGGCATGTTGTGTAATTAATACATATTACAATGGGTAAATCTACGTTGTGTAATGATGGTCTATAACAACATGTGACTATTACAACGGGTAACAATATGTTGTGTAATTAACATCTTTTACAACAAGTTTGAATATGTTGTGATACTACATCCTATTACAACACTTTAGCACATGTTGTAGTATCCCCCTATACTACAACGGGTTTGTCATGTTGTAAATGACTTGTGTTGTATAAAATAGTATGCTAACTACAACATAATCTTTAGAACTGTTGTCTATCTCCCGTTGTAAAAATCATTTTCTGTAGTAGTGTTGAAGCTTAAACGTGTCACATCATCACTTGATAACACTGCCATATAAGGCTATCACCATTATCACACTGTCATGGGTTATGTATTTAGAAATGGTAAAAACAAGGTCAATACCAACCTAGGGCATCCAAACAAACCCTAGAAACAACACTCAACATGTCACCTTCTCTCTCATCTTCAAACCAAGGCTCAACAAGGCACCCCAAAGCACCACCTTCTCTCTCATGATGTAGAGGCACAAAGGCACAACCTACATGTGACAAATTGCAAGGTAACCCGTCAACATGGGTAATTTGTAACTTGGTCTAAAACAAGAAAACATAGCTCAAACAACATCCAAACAGGACAAAACTGAAACCACAAGCATGTCACCTGATATTAAGGCATCTTCAGATATTAGATTAAGGTTTAAGAATATTATTAAGCCAAGAAATCACAACCAAGTACTCATCTAGGTCTGGGGCCTTATAGGAATGTTGTACTTGATTACAACATTTGAGAAAAGTGTCAATAACTATCCAATCAATGCAACATTTAGACTATTGAAAGGAAATGCCACTTCAAAATACATCAACCAAACGACCCCTTAGTGACATGTTGCGTATTTCAATGTTTTTATGCACTTTGTAATTTTTTAATATACACTATGATTGGTGAACGTATGGTTAGTAGAGAAGGAGATTCTGATTCTAATCATGGAGAAGTTTTGGAGATGGTAAAATTTTTCTAACTATGTATGACAAAAAAGGTGAGGAGTGTCTTTTATAAATACAATAGTCAGTAACATTTCCCTCCACCTTCCCTTAATTTAGTACCATACAAGATAAAGACAAGTCTGTTAGTTTCCCTTGAATTAGCGAATAGGAACCTCATTGTAGATGTGATTTTTCTATTGTCTTTTCTAAAATGGTTTGATTTGGTTTGTATTGAACTTATGCAAGATTATACCTGAATTTCCTATGTAATTTCTAAGTATCTTAACTGTTAAATATTCCAAACTAGTAATAAATCTCAAATTTGTGTTTGATTGGCAGTTGTAGTAACTAACTGCATTTAGCAGTAGCTTTGGAATCATGAGATCAAGTGATAAATGGGGATGTTGGCAGTGGTAGTGACAGAAATGTTGGGTAGTTCAGGTACCCTACTGTCAAGGTGTAACAAAGACCACAATGATATGAATAGTACAATATATATTTGTGATTTTGTTGTATAATCTTCGATACAGATAGATTAAGTGATTGATACTATGGTCATGTATTATATTTAATTCTGAAATTTTGACAACTAAAGGATGTCACAATATGAACTTTGTATGGATTGTTTTATTTATGATAATCTGGAACGATGATGACGGGTTCCCTTCTTTGTCAAGTGACAGAACACTTATAAGATAAGTTTCACCTAGTGAGATATATAAATGATTTGAGAAAAATTAATCCACTATATTATAGCATATATGCAACACTTTACTCTAGTGTATATGATAAGAGGTAGGTGATTCATAGAAGATATGAAGTCGGATGCTTAAATGTAAGCATTGATATAAATAATCATTCATAGCACAGATTGAGTATGATACTCATAGGGATTTGTTGTTCAGAGAAACTAGAAGCCAACAAAAATATGAATTGAGTTACATGAACTGTTGACTAGAACTAGTCTGATAATATGATGAACCTAACAACTAAGATTTTATCTTCAGCTCTATACTTCCATATAAGCAAAGAGGATAATTTGTAAGAAGACATCTCCTTAGACTGAGAACTTTCTGCAAATACACAAATATATTATTTGTTAATAAGTTGTTCCACAAGAGCTAGAAACTCCATAATACGGCTAAACAATGTTGTCTTAATGTAAAATCAGAAGCTATATTCTGAATTAAACAGAGAAAATGATAGGTCTGCAAATACATAGATCATGAAATGTTAGTATTACTGCAATTAACCAATAGGCTATTCTTTTGTTTGAAAATAAGATGGTGCGCCTATCAGAGCATATTCCCTTGTATATTCTAATGATTCACCTTTTCTGTAGAAAATAAATTTAATGCATATATCAAACAATTTTAGTCTAGAAGTTTTCGTATATAACTGTAGTAAATTTCATTTCCACAGATCATTCTCATGTTAGCACCCTCGTTTATACTCAACATGTTTTGTATCAAACAGCTACAGTGGTGTATTATCAACATTCAATTCTAATGAGACTGGGTTATATGTTCAGGATAGGTGAAGTAAGCAGATGGATTTTGCTTAGAGCCACAGTATTGGTCCCATTGGCAGGTCGACAGGTTGTATAGCTTTGGAAATAAGTGCTTTTAAACTTAGTGGCTGTTTACTAGTTACCTGACTTTTTGCCTTATCTTTTGGCAGGTCGACAGGTTGTATATCTTTTGTTTACAGTTTAATTTCCTGTTTTCATTTTCGTGTTTTAAAATTCACAATCTTAGTTCCAACTGCGTACAACCAGACATGCCCTTATTTGTATTAGTGTGGCTTCCCGCTCCCCAAATCACTGTAACTGACTCCTGAAATCACTCTGACGGGGAGGAAGATTGTTTCCGGAAACAAAAGAATAATCAATGAACAGATTGAATATTGATTAATACATAAATGGGAAGACTAGGCACTCTGGTCTGTGTTCGTATACTTGCTACGCTACTGTGTTACTTTTTGGTACACATCACCGTGTCTTTACGGCAGATGAAGTTCAAGTTTACTAGATAAAAAGACCACACAACAGATGAGATAATGCCACTAGAGGGCTATTAGGCACTATTAGGTTATACATCTACGAGTGTGAATGATACATGCTATGCTATCCAAATTATATCCCATCTAGAAAAAAGCAGTTCCTATGTTTTCATTTTGACTACATGAATTTGTTTCGGATTTAGATAAATAGAACAAAATTTGAATGCATGTTCTTTTTTTTTCTAATTTTCATGATATGGGTTGGTGTTTAATTTGGACAAATCTATGTACATGTATAAATTCTAGCTTTGACAAATGTGAATTGCTACCGGTTTGTTCAAAATACAGGTCCGAGACAATTCTGAGGTTACAAATTGATAAAAATGCAGTCTAGATGGTTGCCAACAAAATACTTAGATATTCGACCAATACTTTTTATCTGAAAAGGGTCCATATTGCGTTTAATTGGACATTAAAAAATCTGAAACCACTTGGTCCGTGCCCTACTAAGAGTGTAGTGAGGGGGGTCAATACCACATATATATATATATATATATATATATATATATATATATATATATATATATATATATATATATATATAAGTATTTTATATATTCATGAGATCAACATTGGGTGCGTCCTATTTAATTCTTCATTTGCTAATTGTAGCGATTTTAAATGTATTTTATATATCTATGAGATCAACATGTGTGAATGCCAATGTTACTAGCTTAGACTATTTGATCATCAGGTGGTTAGAACAACCATCAAGGAATGCAACCACGGCAGCTGCGATTCGCCCTGTTCTTGGACGGATATAAATTAATCATCTATAATACTCTTCAGTTTGGAACCGATTATCATATGGGTAAATGCTTTGCATCCTGCACCCGGTTTCCACTAATAAAAGAACAGAGATAAAAGCAGATTTAATTGGGGAGGAAGATTAAACGAACCCGACGTCATGCATCTGAGGTACTGAAGTTCGTGTTGTGTATATATTTACAAAATGAGTGTACATTCTTAAGCCCGGGTGGACACCGGCTAGTCATCTCTGAGCTCCCGAGGTTTATTAGGAGCTGTTACAGTTACAAGTTGCAACACAATCATCACGCCTATCGCCCCGGAACCTGGCAAACGCGCGCCCAGTGGAATTGACCATAACCAGGCGCGACCCTCACTACTGGAAAGTGGGCCATAATGCAACACATGTTTTAACATAGCGTGACACAAGTTTAAAACTGAGCACTAGTTGTGTCAGTTCCATGGGCCCATTTTTCCCACCCACACTCCGGCTTTGGTGCCGCCAATGCGGCCCGCCAACTGAGCAAATTTTGTAGAGTACCGATTTCAGTTTGCCACTCTGCCCTTTTTCCTAGGGGTGAGCAAATAATGGTCCAGACAGTAAAATCAGACCGGACTGCTCAATTCGGTCCGGTCCGGTCCGGTCCATTTTGAGTTCGGTCCGGTCCGCGGTCCGAGAATTTCGATAAGTTCGGTCTTCGGTCTGGTATGGTCCGGTCCGGTCCAAATCCGGTCCGGACCGCATATTGACTTTTATATAAAATTCATATATATTTGAAGGTGTATTCTATAATAACTACAAATAAAATACATATATAAGCACTACTAGTATAAATGTTTGATACTAAAGTTATATAATTGTGAGAAGTGACTAAGATTATCAACTTTTTACAATTAAATAAGTTATAAAATATGTAAAAAAGGCTGATTACGGGCCAAACGGTCTGGTCCCGGTCCGGTCCTACCTCGAAACGGTCTAGTCTGCGGTTCATATATTGTTAAAATTCGGTCTGCGGTCCAGTCCGGTCCGGTTTTGGACCGATGCTCAACCCTACTTTTTACAATTCAGTCTATCGCTTGCGTCGGTTCGTGCTTTGTGCTCTCTGCTCAGCGTCCTGCAGCGCTATTCCGCCGCGCTTGCTATTGTTGGCCGCCGACATCCAGATCAACCTTCTTTTCTTCACCTGTCTCCTCCCCTTCGTTCACCAGTCTCCTCCCCTTCCCCAACCTCGTCATATCTGCCCCAGTCTCCATCCCGACTCCACCGCCCCTACCCCAATCCCCTCCGACGACTTCTGCCTAGCCCCGGTTCAAGGTGCTATTCAGGCGGCCGCTCTCTTGCAGACCAGGTTGATATTGCGAAGGCTGATTAATTCCCGCCCAAGACATCCCCGTGTGAGCCCATCTTGAAGGTCTTGAAATCTTGTAGAGTTCCTCAGAAACTGCCTTTGACACATGTATGATAAAATAATCCTGTCTTCTTTGTGTCTAACGTGAGGCTAAGACTTTTTACATAACGTGAGGCTAAGAAGAACTATTAAATTTTTTCTCTTGTCCCACTTAACCATGTTAATTAGTCTGCAGCGGTTGCATCTACTCTTTTCAGTTTGTCCTTGTCTCACGCATCCTCCATGCTTGTTTCCCTTCGTCCACGGCTATTGTGAAGCACAACTAGCATAAGATGATACCTAAACTCAGAACACATTGTATTGTCTATAAGAGATCACAGAAAATAGAAAGCTTTGTCGAATGGTAAAGAAGAGGCATACTTTTTTTATTTTATTTATGCTGGCACATTTTTAACAAATAAATCGTTACTCTATGGGCCTAACATGAACTGCATACATACAGAGTATAATGTTTGATTTTAAATCTCAGGGTCTGGGATTGACACTTATATCACAAAAGCCATGTTTGTTCTATGCATTAGGAATAATTATGTTATCTATGATTTATGTAATTTGTTAAAGTTAGTTGACAATATTTTGAGTCTGCGACATCATCTTTTATGTTTGAATGAATTTTCCTAAGAAGAAAAAACTATCATCTTACTATATGAGATTATCCAGTCTCTACTCAGCTAAAAGTAGCAGCTACCAACTACGATTGTCCATGTTAGTAGAGAGCTAATGTAGTGTATTTTTGTAACGCCAATTTCATTCCACCGACTGCCTGTGTTGCAATCAAGGAGACCGAGAAGAGAAGGAAGATGGAGTGCGAGAGACTGTCCGGTCTGTCTTGGCATCTCCCATTTTGTGTCCAGATCTGCTCTAACACGACATAGAAGACCGCATCCTCTTCACCAAGCTGCGACTACCTTCTGCACCGAATTCATGGCGGATTCCTCTCTCTTTCTTATTCTTCTGATTTCTCGCATGAGTAGCGAGTAGTTTCATCCACTGGGGCGCGGGGACTAACCCCACTACTCATGTTTTGTAATCTATACTAAAAGATGTTATCTTTCCGATTCAATACTAAATCGTTTCATACATGCTTGAATGTTGGCCGCGTTCTTGTATGCATCTATTGTCTTTTGTTGTGGTTTGTCTACGACTTCTCTTGGGTCTCGAATACTGATTCAGTGTTGGTTTCTGGTGTGCATATCCACCGCGCATCCATTTCGGTATCTAGGAACACTTCCAGAGAGATGGAGTAAATTCACCTTGTAACATACTGAATTTTGGTGCTAATTTTAAATATTGATCTATGATTTCTAATTCTCCAAATTGAAAGTTTCTTTTTCTAAATTTCATTTATTTTGCACTCCATTTAGAATACCTTGAAATCCTATCATAGAAACGCATATTGCCCTCATTTGGTCTAGTCATCTCATATGAAATTTAATTAGATAATTGAAAACTTATTGATTCTTGGCTTTGAAATTATCATTATTAAGCTTAATGCTTAAGTAATCACGACATTAATCACGTTGGACCACTTGGGAATCACAAATAAGAGACTTGACCTTGATGAGGAATGACCATTAGAATTATATTAAAAATTACAAAAGAAACGGACATGTGGATGGGAGGATACGCTACTAAAGTAATAAATACTTAAAAGGATTCTTTTTCCACGTTAGCTTAGCAATGGGCCTTAAATGAACCGGCTCCTAACTTTAGGTCACGCCTCTTCCCTTAAAGAACTCTTACATGAATATGATCATAGGGCATTTGCAAAAAGTGGATGGAAAAAGAGGAGTATATTTTTTGAGCTTCCATATTGGAAGACATTATTGATACGCCACAATTTGGATGTTATGCATATTGAAAAAATATTTGTGAAAATATTTTGAATTGGTTGTTGGAGCCAGATGGGAAAACTAGGGACATCAACTCAAGGCTGGATTTAGAGTCACTTGGAATACGACAACCATTATGGATTAAGTCCTAAAAAAAAACCAAAAAATCCACTCTTCCTCGTGCATCATACAATATGACAGATGAAGAAAAAGAATGTTTTCTTAAGGTCTTAAAGGACTTAAAACTATCTTATGGATTTTCCTCTAATATTTCTAGAAAAGTACAAGTAACAGATAGGAAAATTGGTGTTTTGAAAAGCCATGATCACCATATTCTCATACAACAACTTTTACTTTTGGCTTTAAGAACAACCATATCCAAACATGTTGCAGCAACAATTAGTGACTTGTCATCATTCTTTAAAGAGATTTGTAATAAAGTCATTATTGTTGAAAAAATGGAGAAATTAGAGAACCAGATTCCTATAACTCTATGCAAGCTTGAAAGAGTATTTCCACCATCATTCTTTGATGTAAGTGTGCATTTGGCAGTCCATCTGGCTACTGAAGCTAAAATTGCAGGTTTTGTCTATTTTAGATGGATGTATCCTGTAGAAAGATATTTATTTAGGCTCAAGAGTTATATTCGCAATAGGAATAGGCCTGAGGGATCCATAGCTGAGGCTTACTTGATGGAGGAAGCTGTCACCTTTTGTTCTCGATTCAAGCATAATATAACTCCCAACTTGGATATTCCAAAAAAGTATATAGAGGGTCTGATTGGTCTTAGAGTAGAGAGATTTCTCTCTAAAGAAGAGCTATTTCAAGCACATCATTTTGTGTTGTTCAACATAGATGAGATACAACCTTATCTGAGGTAAATATAGTTTTCATCTCAATTTATGTCTCATTTTTACAAGTGTAAGATTATTTTTTTGTCGTGTAGGATACATAAAAGATTTATAGAAGAACAACAACCTACTTGGAGAGAATTACAAGTCCAAAAAGTACAACATAATAAATTTGTCTATTGGTTTAAACAACATGTAAGTAATTTACTTTACTTTAGAAGACAAAGTTGTAAGTAGGAGAAACCCTATGGTCGTGCTTGGGAGAGGAGGCGTCGGCCGAGGTCGCGGCGGCCGCGTCTCAAGCAGCGCCTCGCATAGCGATCAACCCCCTACGTTCAACCCTCATGCACGTCCTATAGAAGAGGCTTCAGTACTGCCCGTCCATCCAGATACACAAGCTCCCGCTGTAGTTAACGGAGACAACCTTGCTTCCGCCAAGGAAGATGCCAGTCCATCTAGATCGTATGCGGCGGCGACTGTGGGGTCTGACCCGAGGGTGCCGCCGGCGATCCAGCACATATCACTGGAGACTCTCCGTCCTGAAGACATCTCCACTGATCGCTCAGACCCCCTGCCGTCCATCAGCGTGAACCCGGACAAGCTCTAATCCCACCTGGAACCCTGGAAGTTTGCTGTTGTCGTCAAACCGATTGGCATCAACGTGGGCTTCCACACCCTGATCAACAAGCTTCAGATCTTATGGTCTCCCACAGAGATGTTTCGAGCCATCGACCTGGAACACGAGTATTATATTATCCAACTCGCTAACCACGTCGACTTCCTAAAAGCCATGACCGGTGGGTCATGGACCATCTTCGACAACTACCTATCAGTGCAGTCCTGGAATCCTAGCTTCCGCCCCTCGGACCCCATACCCAGGCGCCTGGTGGTGTGGATCAGGGTGCCAGAACTTTCGGTGTTCCTTTACCAAACCTTCCTCCTCACCGAGATTGGCAACCTGGTAGGGACAACCATTAAGATCGACGACACCACCATGACAGGCAACTGTGGCAAGTTTGCCTGTATAACTATGGAGGTAGACACATCCAAGCCGCTGCTGCCGGCTATCGCCCTGAACAGTGAGAAGTTTTAGATCGAATATGAAAGCATGTCGGTGATCTGTATGCGGTGCGGGCGCATCGGCCATGCAGACAAGGAGTGTGTGTTCGTCCCCTCCTTTACACCACCAGATCCCTCACCAATGACTGTGTCTTCTCCTCTCGTCACTGTCCCGCAGTACTCCTAAGATATTCATGCTAAGAGGCCCAAGCGCCGTCCCACTAACAAGAAGGCAGACAGCCGTATCAAGCCTCCCCCAACTGAGCCATCTCCGGAGACCCCTACGGACCGTCCGCACGATGATGGACAACAGCAGACTAATAACGATGGGGAGTGGGTAACCGTCGTTAGTAGAAAGAACAAAAAGAAAGGCCAAGCAAAGCCCCCGACTACCCATGCTGATGCGACCCCGTCCAAGCATACTAGCCAGGCAGCGGCGAACCATCCAGAGTCATAAGGCACAACAATCATATTCGTCGACGACGAGATGAGAGAGGGCCGAGACAAGAGCACCCCCTTCACTTTTGGCAGCACAACATCTCATACCTCAGACCCGTATGGCCAACCCTTTCATTGGGGTGACAGAGGCACGGGCAAGGGTGGAGTTCTTCTTCACAGTAGGAAGGTGGTCTATCAGCCCATTCTCACCAGCCCCGGTAGGGAAAGGAAGAAAGGCAAGATTGCCCAAGCCATGTCGAGCCTCACTATCGACAGCGAGGCCCAGCGCTCCCTTACCTTTGTGAGCGAATGTCAAGATATGGAGGAGACACCTCCAATTGGAGATGGCGGGCCTGTGGGGCTCTACGTCGCCACACAATAAAACCTTCCCTTATGGTGAACATCCTCTGCTAGAACGTCCAAGGAGCCAAATCCAAGAACAAAATTCGTCTCCTTAAAGATTTCAGAACTATGTATAAGATTCATCTCCTCGTCTTAATCAAAACTAGATGCAGCGGCTCCACTACTCTGAACATCATCAGCCAGCTTGGTTACTCCGCCTCTCATCGTGTCGAAGCCTTGGGTTTCTCGGGTGGCATCTGGCTTCTCTGGGACAATGTGCATTGCGCCCTGGAGGTTATAGCCAACCACATACATTTTATTCACTGCTGCATCAACAGGCAATGGCATGCTACCTTTGTGTATGGCAGCTCGAACCCCACGAAAAGGCCTCTCCTCTGGAGGCGCCTCCAGGAAATCTCTCATCGTACGCATGGAGCGTGGGCTATGATGGGGGACTTCAACACTATGCTTGATTGCTCAGAAAAATCTGGCAGTAGATTCTTCGATCACAAAGCTAGTAATATGTTCAAAGATACACTCCTCAACACTGGACTTCAAGAGGTCAAAGCTAAGGGCCACTTCTACACCTTCAAACGTCTGAACGTTCACGAGAATCTCGATCGGGTTGTAGCTAATGAAGATTGGCTAGAGCTTGGCAACAACTATATGATCTCTGTCCTCCCGAGACTGTACTCAGATCATAACCCTCTCCTTGTCTCACAACATTCCTCCAGGAAAGGAAGGCATCCCTTTCGTACCAAGGCAAGCTGGAGCATGCTTCCTGCCTTCAAAACCGAATTCCTGCCTTACTGGGACAGCCACAGTCCCTTCACTTCTGCCCTCCTGGCTATCCAGGCCGTTTCTTCTGCATGGGAATCCTCACGCCTGAAGAAATCAAGAAAGGAGAAATATTCCATCCTTCGTCAACTGGATAGATGTCAGCTCTCTGTCGCTCACAACCCGTGTCCTTCCGCTAGACTAAAAGCCATTTCCTTGCAAGAGAAATACCAGAAAATCCTTCTTCTCAAAGAGGCGGATTGGAAACAAAAAGCTCATGTCAACTGGCTCCTGCACGACGACTCCAACACAAAATACTTCCAAACCTTTTTCAAATCCAGGCGGCTCTTTAACAAAATTTCAAGAATTCAAGACGAGGAGGGTAGCTGGATATCTGACCCAGGGGCCATCCAGACCCTAGTCCACAGCTACTTCTTTTCTCTTCTTACTTCTCCTTCTGGCTCCGTTGTCAACACGGATGTTCCTCTGAACTACATAGGCTCCTTCACTAAACTAAGCCCGCAAGCAAAAAACTTCCTAGCCCACCAGCCCAGTCCTGAAGAAATAAAAAGAGTTTCTTTCTCCATGATGCCATCTAAAGCAGCAGGCCCAGATGGGGTTTACGCTGAGTTCATCCAGTCTAACTGGAACAAGGTCGGCCCTTCAGTGGTTATGACTGTACAACATGCCTTCAACACAACTTATATTAGTCTGTCTCTTCTTGAATCTCTTATGGTCCTTATTCCTAAAGTGAGGCAGCCTCTTTGATGCAGGGATCTTCACCCAATTTCACTCAACAACTCCTATCTGAAGATTATATCTAAGGTTATTGTTGACAGACTCAAACTGCATATCAGTGGATGGATAACAGACACACAGTCGAGCTTTATTCCAGGCCAGCATATCAGTGATAACATCCTTCTTGTGCAGGAAGTGATACACTCTATGAAATCAAAGTCATCCGAGAAGCATTGGGTTTGCATCAAGTTGGACCTTGCCAAAGCTTTTGATAAAATGTGATGGTCCTTCATAAAGGACACCCTTCAAAGGATTGACCTACCTGACAATATCATTCATCTTATCATGAGGATCATCACTGGAGGTACCACATCCATACTTTGGGAAGGCTCACCCCTACCTCCTTTCTCTCCAACTCAAGGTGTTCGGCAAGGTGATCCAATTAGTCCATACATCTTCGTCCTGTGTATGGAACGTTTGAACCAAGCCATTTTCCATGAGGTCACCTCCGGCAGGTGGAAACCTATCCGACTTTGTAGAAGAGGCTCTCCTCTTTCCCACATTCTCTTTGCAGATGATCTTATGCTCTTTGCAGAGGCAACCACAGACCAGGCTACTGTCCTCACTAATGTGCTACAGAATTTTTCTCTCATCTCCGGCCAAATCATCTCCAAAGAAAAGTCCAAATGTTTCTTCTCTCACAACACGCCCCGACGTGTCAAGAATATGGTCAGTAAAGCGTTGGGCATCCCACACACTGAAAATTTGGGTAAATACCTTGGTGTGTCATTGCTGCACCACAGGCTTAATAAGAACACCCATGAAGAAATTATTTCCACTCTTCACGATCGTATGAATAGCTGGGCAGCTCGCCAACTTTCCCTTGCGGGTCGTATCACCCTAGCCAAATCCACCTTGCAATCCATCCCGGCCTACACCATGCAAACGGTCAAGCTCTCCTCAAGTCTCTGTGATGATATTAACAGGCACGTCAAGAACTTCATCTGGTCCGGTGGAAGAGAACGTAATAAACTCTCTCTAGTCTCCTGGAAAAAGATCACCTCCTCAAAAGTTGTAGGTGGTTTGGGGATCAAGGACGCCCATGAATACAATCATGCTTTAATGCTCAAAAACGCCTGGTGTTTTCTCAACAAAACTAATACTTCTTGGGTCCGCATCATGTCTGAGAAATATTTAAAGGACGGTGCCCTCCTGAAGAAGTCATGCTCTCCTGCTTGGGCTTTCATCAAACGAAATATTGACATTGTTAAAAGTCAGTGCACAAAGGTCATCCATTCCAACACCACAACCCATGTCTTCCATGATAAGTGGCTTGCGGGCCTCTCTGTTCAAGACATTGATTCTGCTTTCACACCTCCTTCTGGGCTTGAGGACTTATCTGTTGCAAGTATGGTCCTTGATAATGGGGAGTGGGACAACTCCTTCATCGACTCCTTCTTGCCGAGTAGGGACAAACATTTAATTTACCTTACCCCCCCCAGACAGTCCCTGGGACCAGACTGTTGGGCTTGGCTTCATGACCCCTCCGACATGTTAACTGCAAAATCTACGTACAAATGGCTCCGTATCAACAAGGACATCTCTGTTCATGGGGACTGGCACAAGGTGTGGCACCTACAAGTCCCTGAACGTATTAAAACCTTTGCTTGGCTCTTACTTCATAAATCTCTTCTGCATAATGGTGAAAAGATAAGATGACACATCATGGTGGATAGCACCTGTCCTGCATGCAACAATGCGGAGGACTCACTGCTTCACTGCCTTAGAGACTGTCATGTTATTAGATCCATCTGGGAGATGCTAGATACAACGTCTGACTTCTTCTCCTTGTCCGAAGATGCATGGCTCTCTGCAATTATCTACCCTACTACGCACAACGCTCAGTCTACTCTACTCCTCGTTGCCTGCTGGCACATATGGGGGGTAAGGAATGAGTTGGTCCACACTGGGAAGAAGCCTAACATCCAATCCAGGGCTGCTTTTATCAAAGAACGCACTAACACCATCTTGGAAGCTTGGAGAGCTCAAGGCAAACCTACGCTATACAAGGATCCAATCCCACCCATCTGCATTGAAGGCTATGATCACGTTGTTTTCGTCGATGCCTCCTTCCACGCAACAACGAAAGGAGCGGGACTAGGTATCTTTGCCATGTCCACTTCAGGAGTGCCCGTCATCGGCTTTGGGATGCCCTTCCACGCCAGCTCACCCATCTTGGCCGAGGCCCTAGCTATTATCCATGTAGTTCATATCAGCAGAGATAGGCATCTGGGTAGAACGCTCATCCTCTCAGACGCTCAAACTGCTGTCCGTCAGCTCACAGGCACGCAACCCCCGCCCATTCTCCAATCCCTTTGGAGGCAATTTCGGGATGCATGCCATGACAACGCCCGCGTCGACGTTGTTCTGCAGTATATCCCCCACACTCTGAACGTGGTTTCAGATGCAATAGCAAAACATTCCTTTATTAGTAATTCTATTATCTCTTTCAATAGTGCTTTGCCCATCTAGCTTCAGCATGTACAAATTAACCCCTTTATGTCCGTACCCACTCTAGGGTGTGGGATGAATAATAACTAAGCCCTGGTTCTCCAAAAAAAAAAGACAAAGTCGTAAATATTTTTCCTTTAATAAGTTTATGCACTTTTCAGCTCTTGTCTCTTGATGAATTTGATGACTTGTCTGAGGATGTGAAATGCTTGGCACGAGGACCTAAAGTTGGGGTAGTTTCTTACAAGGGATATTTCATTAATGGATATAAATTTGAGGTCAAAGAGAAAGAATCTAGGCGAGTCACACAAAATAGTGGAGTAGTGACTATGGGGAATGATGGAAGCATATATTATGGCTCTCTAGTTGACATCATTGAGGTTGCATATTCTAGTGATATTGTGTTGCATCTATTTAAGTGCAATTGGTTTGACACACGATATGGGTGCCATGAAGATGAATACAATTTCACTATGATTGATACTTTCCAAAGAAGTTATGTTGATGAGCCATTCATTTTTCCATCACTAGCACAACAGGTCTATTACTCAGTTGATCCAGAATTTCATGATTAGAGTGTTGTTTTCCATTAGAGACCTAGACATACATATGGAAGCCCCAATTACTCTAACATGGATGATGACAATGATGAGATGTTGATTTCTAATATTGATCCTATTAGTTCTATTGACCAAAGAAATGACACTAATGATAATGAACCATGGACTAGATCAGATGTTTCTAGTGACATACTAGTGGATACCTCCTGAATAGATAAAGCAAAAAAAGATTAAAAAGGAAAACTACTTAAGGTATAATACATTATTATTCTGCAAGTTTTTTCCATCTTTTCCTCTTGTTTTTTTATTATCATATTTCAAGTTTTCTACTTTTCTAGGACAATGGCATGCATTGGGAAAACCAAACCACTTCGAGATCTTTTACAATCATGTCCTCCGTCTCCACAAATGAAATGATTCACATGTCTGGGAATCAGATGAATGTTTCACAATGTATGTTATAATATCTACTATCAGTTATAGTTTTTCAATTATATATTTAGAGTAAAAACTTGACTTGGAGCATACGTCTGGAAACTTTTCAAATTCTATAGGTTCCCAGTCAAGTTCATCTCTCAATCTTGGTGAGCCATTGTGTAACCTTCTCGATAGGTTTTCAAAGTTGTCTTATAATTATATATTGTTATAGTGCATTGTTTCTTATTATTACAATTATATAAGAATTAAGAATCTTCTTAGAAAGAAAGTAAAAGCAACAACCCAAAAGAAAATGCGCAAGTGACTTTACATGGAAAGAATGCAGAACAAGAGCCAAACAATGTAGCTTGCTTTGAGGATTTCATACCTCCTTCAGGTATATTTCTCCTATAATATATAAGGTTTGAGAATTTTTGTATGTGCATTTTGATGCATATCAGTACATGTTGACTTATTTTCTTCTCATTTTTATGCAACCTAAAATTGATTTTTTTATTTCCTCTCAATTTTAATAGATATTTGTAGAGATCAAGTCGTCAAAGTTCTTCAATGTGCTCCGAAAGAACATCCAGGGTTATCTCATGATACATTTGCTAAATGGATGGTCCAATAATTCCTAAGTACACCTCAACGTACACGGGAAACAATGAAAACAATAGATGGTTTTCAGTCAATTTTGCATGAACCAAGGATGCCAAAAAAATTACACCATTCTCCTAATGACTCAAACCATGAAGCACGAAATAGATCTGGTAAAAGCTATTCATCATGATTTCTTATACCAATTTTCAATACTATTTAGAATTAGTACTTACCAATGTGTCTATTCCTAATGAATATGAATCTTTCTTGTAGGTGATTTTCATCCGATTTCACATGTGACAAGGATGTCACACAGTGTACACTATTCTCCTAATGACTCAATCCATGAAGCTAGAAATAGATCTGGTAAAAATCTAGTTTTCATGATTTCTAATGCCAATTTTTTGGTATTTTTAGAACTGGTACTTCCCAATGTGTCTATTCCTATTGAATACAAATCCTTTTTGTAGATGCTTTTCATCAAATTTTGCATGAGCCAAGGATGCCACCCAATGTGTACCACTCTCCTATTGACTCCAACCATGAATCTAGAAGCAAATATGGTAGAAAGCTAGCTATCATGATTTCTTATACCAATTTTTAATATTATTTAGAATTAATACTTACCAATGTGTCTATTTCTATTGAATATGAATCTTTCTTGTAGATTATTTTCAGCCAACTTTGCATGAGCCAAGGATGCCACAAAATGTACACAATTTCCCTAATGACTCCAACCATGAAGCCAGAAACAGATTAGGTAGAAAGCTAGCTGTCATGATTTCTAATACCAATTTTTAATATTATTTAGAATTAGTACTTACCAATGTGTCTATTCCTATTGAATATAAATCTTTCTTGTAGATGACTTTCAGCCAATTTTGCATGAGACAAGGATGCCACAAAATGTACACCATTCCCCTAATGACTCCAACCATGAAGCTAGAAACAGACCAGGTAGAGAAAGCTAGCTATCATGATTTCTTATATCAATTTATAATATTATTTAGAATCAATACTTACCAATGTGTCTATTCCTATTGGATATGAATCTTTATTGTAGATGATTTTCATATAATTTTTCATGAGCCAAGGATGCCACAAAATGTACACCATTCCCCTAATGACTTAAACCATGAAGCTAGAAACAGATCAGGTAGAAATCTACCTGTAATGATTCTTATACTAATTTTAATATTATTCAGAATTAGTACTTATTCAATGTGTCTATTCCTATTGAATATAAAATTTTCTTGTAGATTATTTTCAGCCAATTTTACATGAGCCAAGGATGCCACAAAATGTACACCATTCCCCTAATGACACCAACCATGAAGCTAGAAACAGATCTGGTAGAAAGCTAGTTGTCATGATTTCTTATCCCAATTTTTTTATCTTATGTAGAATAGGTACTTACCAATTATAATCTACTTTTAGGATGTTCTCATGATCCTAGAAGAAATTCATATGGGTTTCTTGATAATGCTTATCGTCCCATTCCATACAATCTCCATGAAAACTCTAATGTGGAAAATGAGAACATACTTGGTTTGAATCATATCACTGTTTTCTTATGAAAATTTGGATGTAATGTAATTTTATTATTTAGTAATTGTAGAATTTCTCTTGTAGGTAACTACCAAGAAGTCATAAATGATACAAGGGTGTCAAACAATCTTAGCTATTATCCTTCTAACATTGGTAGTGGATTGTTCAATTTTGGATTGAGATGCAACTAACTTTTCTTTTAGTGAATATTTTTTCTTCCATGTAGACATATCTGTCCAGGAAAGACAAAATTCTTCACAAAGAAATGGGCAAGAAGAGGATTCGCATTCTATAAGGCTCCCTCAAAGTCAACCCAATAGAAGTGTGACAAATGTTGATTCCATTAGGCCCGCTCCAAACCAATAGAATGAACGAATGATTACACATTCTATAGGTATATATCTTCATGTATATGCTTTCTTATCAATATTTATAATGGTACTAATGTGTTACAAGAAAAATTATAGCTCAACATGAAACTTTGGTTCTGAAAAAGCGGTCTAGAGGATCAACTAAATTAAGTTCATGCCGTCCTAAAAAGGGAGAAATACATAAGTGTTTCTTTTATCATGGCACTCCAGTTGGAGATGAGGCAAAACAACTTACTAATTATCTTGGAGTGTATGCAAAGAATAGTATGCTATTTGCACTTTATAAAGAATGGGATAAAGAAGATGTGTTAGGATTTGAAACTGCCATGGATGATTTGATGGTAAGAAATTTATGTGCAAAATCCCTCATAATCATGCTTATATATATTCTCACAATTAAGTTTATCATTGTAGAAGGACTTCGAATTTTTCATGTTGGATGGAGATTTGGTTGCAAACATAGAGGGTGTTGATTATCCAGTTGCAAACATGGAAGAAGTAGTGCATTGGTGCTATGCCAAAATGCAAAAGAAGGTTTGTTCATGGCGCAACACACTAAAATTGAAAATGGATCCTAAACTTCCAGATCAAGCATGCCAAAAATCCCCAGACCCTAGAGTTACTGACAATGATTGGAAAAAACTTTTGGAATACTGGAAGTTGCTTGAAAAATTGGTTAGTATTTGATATGTATGCCATATTATTTATATGCGTCTCTCGGTCAAATATATTGTATCAACTTTTTCTCTCCAAATTTAGGAGGAGTCTGCAAGAAATAAGTCTATTCTCTCCAAATTTAGGAGGAGTCTGCAAGAAATAAGTCTAGTCATGGAGCCCCTCGACCCACTCATACTACGGGGGAAAAATATTATTCAAGGTGTGATTATGAAATGGTATCTACATTTATTCACATTACTTAAATTAATATATGATTGATAACTTCTATTCTAATCCGCATCCATACACATTACTTTAAGGTTGAAAAGAATCAAATATGCGGTGAGTGGGAAGTGTATCTTAAATACTATCAAGTTAAAACATGAGCTTATCCAAATGAATACACAAAGAGGAAATGTGTAAATTTCTAAAGTTATTATATTTTCATTTTTTTCTAGTCTAGTCATATGTTTTATATGTTCAATGATCATTACAGGAAGAAATTGTTGAAAAGTGCGCCCAAAGACAACTCAAAAAGTCAAAGAATCAATGACTTTTTGCTGGGGTACTTGATGATGTATATGGTCCACATAATACTGGTTGTGAAAGAGGATATGGTGGAGGAGTTTCAAGACAAAGATGGAAGGAGTCTCTCTTGCAAAGAGTAAAAATGCAGCCATATATTATGCAGCAAACTCGCATCAACCAATTAGAAGCTAAAGTTTATCGTTTAAATGAGCAACTACTAAAAGTAAAAGTTTTTTTTCATTTTTTTATTTCTTATATAGACCAAACAAAGTATGATTTTTTGCATCCATTAGGTAAAGCAAGGAGGAACAACAAATTCTAATGATCAACACCACACTTCAAGTAGTCACAACGATAATGAGGTATATAGTCTTGAAGATAAATTTTTAATGTGTTAAGTATACATTTATATATTTACATGTGTGGTATTTAACATTATAGGGACAGTATGTGAACTCTTAGGCTTTCATCAAGACGAATGCGCCCTTTTTTTTGAGCAAGTGCTCAAACTAGTTTTTGGAAGAGCACTTCTTATGTTCTGGATCAGCAGCTCTTTATAAAACATTTTCACCTCATTATGGGAACTAGTAGGCTTCAACATAGAAGGCATAGAAGGCACTTCTAGTAAGATCCATATCAACTGTCCTCTACAAGTTCATATCAATAATAGCAAGAAGGAGAACAATTTCACAGGTATTATTTTTAACATCTACCACATTAATCTTTCTTACATTACAAGGCATAGAAGTTAGATCTGAACTGACATTTAAATCAAGTTGTTATCTCATGAAATATGTACATTTACATATGATCCGGTCCACAGTCAAGAGTTAATCTGAATCAAGGTAGTTATTTTGTTGTGCAACTTGAATCTACCTCTTGTTTTGTATTTTTGGAAGTGTACGAGTGAAGAGTTGAATCTATGGATTCTGAGGTATTGTTTAATGGATTTTTTAATATTTGACTTTATATCTAATGCTTACTAATATATTTAGTATATTCATCATTCTAAGGTTGCAACTAGATACTTTTTCTACATGGGTATTGGAATCAAAACTCCTAAGAAGGCTGACTTGGGTTCATAAGAATGTTGATTTGGGTTTATAAGAAGGATGACTTGGTTCATTAGAAGACTGATTTGAGTTTCCAATTAAATATGAACATGCCCTCTTTTAAAGGGAGTTATAGGTTTCCAATGTTCCTCCTAACACTATGAAGTAGAACTATGACTTCAAAAAATTTAGGCACAAAAAAATGGTTGTTGCTCTTACAATGAATGGTTGTTGCTACAAACTAATTACTCACATTTTATGAAAGCATCATGTATATGACTTGTAGAAGTGTGTTGTACACAGTCGATAGAAGACACTTTCCTTGCTCTATATTGTTGAGCGTGCTCATTACCTGTTGTCAACACAAGAGTTGCCTTAACCATTGGAAACCACCTCACTACATTGTTGTTTCTCTGCTCCTCTTTCTCTTCTCCCACATCCATCTTCTCTTTTTTTCCTATCCCTTCATGTTTGTCTATGTTAAACACATTCCTTGCTCTAAGTTATTGAGTGTTCCCGTTATCTGTTGCCACAACAAGCACAACCATAACCAATGATAGCCACCCCACTCCATTGTTGTTTCTCTACTTCTGTTTCTATCTACCACATCCATCTTCCCGTCCTCCCCCAACCCTTCAGGTTTGTCTACCTATTCTACTTTGATTGGGGGAAAGGACAAGTAGCCTAACTGTTGTTCCATCCTCCCAATTACTCGATCAAGTATCCTAATTGTTTAAGACAGATTATGTCCTTCAATGTCCATATTTATCAGCCCTCCTCCATGACCTTTAGAACTTGATAGAACAATCGAAGAAGAAATTTTACATCCCCTTTTCCCTTAATCCTAAATTTTACATTCCCTTTTCCCTTAATCCTATTAGTACTTACCGAGTTGCATAGTCAAAGCAGCACATTGAAACCTTCTCACAATATGGTACATAGTTATATCCTAACGTTTAGAAATTAAGTTGTAAGAAAGATTGAGTGGCATAGAAGTTAGATCTGATCTAACATTTAAATAAAGTTTTTATTTCTATATTATTCTAGATAAATTATAACTGATTAGGTAACCCAAGAAACATACATATAATATTTAGTTTTCTTAAAGTATAATGCTAACGATCTATTGAAATATATATATATATATATTTACATATGATTTGGTTCATGGTTAAAACTATTTTGAATCAAGCTAGATATTTTGTTGTGCATGCAGCTTGAATCGGCCACCTATTTTGTATTTTTGCAAGTGTACGAGTAAAGAATTGAAGATATTGGTGTGTAAGGTACTATTTCATGGCTTCTTTAATATTTGACTTTGTTCCTAATGCTTACTAATATATTTAATAAATTTGTCATTCTAAGATTGTAGGCTTGTAGCTAGAAGTTTTTGTTAGATGGGTATTGGAATAATAAATCCTTGAGTGTCTTAGGATGAGTGGTTGGTTTCCATCTAAAGGCAGGGTGCGAGAGGTTGATTTTGGTTCATAAGAGGTCTGATTTGGGTTTAGAAGAGGATGGATTTGATATTCAAATGAAGGAATATGCAATCATCCACAGGGAGTTATAGGTCTCCAATGTTCCTCCAACTATAATGAGGTTGAACTATGACTTCAAAAATTTTAAGCATAAAAGAATGGTTGTTGTTCTTACAATGAATGGTTGTTGCTATAAACTATAGAAGCATCCTGTACTCGGTTGGTAGAAGGCACATGTACCTAGTTAATGAGCTTCTCTTCATCAATAGTGCACAAGGTCGAGCAAGAGTCGTAGGTGTTGGTCGTTTCCTGGGTCAAATGGGTTTGTGGGAAGCACTACTACAGAAATAGCGTTCAGTGTCGCTTTTCTGGGCGTCGGTAATTTCAGACAACCGACGCCTATAATATTCGGCGTCGGTTATTTATACAAACCGACGTCTATATTCGAAGACCAGCCAGACACGGGTACCGCTTTGTATTCAGCGTCGGCTGAGTGTAACCAATCGACGCCTAAAGGCGCCCGCGAAATCCAATTTTAGAGCGAAAAAAATCTGGGTCACATACAGCGTCGGTTGTTTAACAATTCACCGACGCCTATGTGAAATGAAATTTTGTGCGAAAAGTTCTACTTTCGGTGTCGGTTATCCTTGGATAACCGACGCTGATAATAGTTCCCACCAATTAATTTGGGGTAAAGATTGTCTAATTGGACGCCGGTTATTACGATCAACCGACGTTGAAGATAATAGACGTCGGTTGTCCTAGATAACCGACGTCGTTGACCAACTTAATAGAGGCCCGATCACCCGACTCTTCCCCCTTTCTTCATGTTTCATCGATTCTCCTGCATGTGCGCTGCTTGTCACCACTCTCCCAAAATGGCCGCCTGGTGCCTGGTGCCTGCTGCTTCTCGCTCGCCGCCGACGATCCCTACTACTGCTCTGCGTCGCCGCCACCGCCCGCCGCCTTCCTCCTTGCTCCGCCGCCGCCCACTCCTTCCTCCCTGCTCACGCCCTACTGCGGCGTTGTCTTCTTGCTTGCCTCCGCTGCTCACAAGGTATTAGCTGTAGCACCTTCTTCCTTGTCTTCTTCCTTGCCGCCCGCTGCTCTGCTCTGCTTGCTGCTCTGCTCTGCTTGCTGTTCTACTTCTTTCACTGAGAACTGAGAAGAATGGCCTACCACGGCCGTGCTGGGCAGCA
Organism: Alisma plantago-aquatica; assembly: GCA_963693085.1. Taxonomy (NCBI): domain Eukaryota; kingdom Viridiplantae; phylum Streptophyta; class Magnoliopsida; order Alismatales; family Alismataceae; genus Alisma; species Alisma plantago-aquatica. The sequence continues at coordinate 123,328,229 of OY856409.1, forward strand.
CGGCCATGGTAGGCCAACACAGCCACGGTCATGTTTGATTTGATTTAAACCCTAATTTGATTTAAACTTGTCCATTCTAGCATCCTAATTTGATTTGATTAAACACTAACATTGATGAAACCCTAACATCAATTGTGATGAAAGCCTAACATGTACATATCTATTATTGTGTTTGTTGGCCTAGAAACCCATCCAAGATTGACTCATTAGGAGTAAATCTTGGATAGTCCCCGGTTTGGGACTGTTCTTGAACACCTAATCTCACTTAGGATGTAAGTGTATAATGTGTATTGAGTTTTTGAGAAAATTTCGGTAGCGTTTCCCCTTTTGTTCTCTAAGTACATATGTACTTAGAGAACAACGGGGAAATGTTGTCGAAATTTTCTTGAAAACCCAATACACATTATACACTTACTAGTGAGATTAGGTGTTCAAGGATGGGATAGGTGGTACACATTTATTATATATAAGAATGACATCACATGTGTTTGTTGGCCTAGAAAGTGAACAATCATTGTTCTTTATATTACTTGTACATTGGTATAAATTAGAATGAACAATCACTAAATTATATACTATTTGTATGGAGTCCGACTTCATTGTAGATATCTATTATTGTGTTTGTTGGCCTAGAAACCCATCCAAGATTGACTCATTAGGAGTAAATCTTGGATAGTCCCCGGTTTGGGACTGTTCTTGAACACCTAATCTCACTTAGGATGTAAGTGTATAATGTGTATTGGGTTTTTGAGAAAATTTCGGTAGAATTTCCCCGTTTGTTCTCTAAGTACATATGTACTTAGAGAACAGCGGGGAAATGCTGCCGAAATTTTCTCGAAAACCCAATACACATTATACACTTACTAGTGAGATTAGGTGTTCAAGGATGGGATAGGTGGTACACATTTATTATATATAAGAACGACATCACATATGTTTGTTGGCCTAGAAAGTGAACAATCATTGTTCTTTATATTACTTGTACATTGGTATAAATTAGAATGAACAATCACTAAATTATATACTATTTGTATGGAGTCTGACTTCATTGTAGATATCTATTATTGTGTTTGTTGGCCTAGAAACCCGTCCAAGTTGACTCATTAGGAGTAAATCTTGGATAGTCCCCGGTTTGGGACTGTTCTTGAACACCTAATCTCACTTAGGATGTAAGTGTATAATGTGTATTGGGTTTTCGAGAAAATTTCGGTAGCATTTCCCCGTTTGTTCTCTAAGTACATATGTACTTAGAGAACAGCGGGGAAATGCTGTCGAAATTTTCTTGAAAACCCAATACACATTATACACTTACTAGTGAGATTAGGTGTTCAAGGATGGGATAGGTGGTACACATTTATTATATATAAGAATGACATCACATTATACACTTAGGATGTAAGTGTATACCCTAATCGTTTCCTAATATATACTTGTTTCCTAATATATACTTGTTTTCTCTGATCATAGAATGGATAGATCATGGATGTCCATTCGTAATTGTTGCACCCCAGAGTTTATATCTGGTCTTGATCAGTTTATTAGATTTGCCGAGGAACATAGGAAAAAACCTACAGATAGGTTCTACTGTCCATGTAGGCATTGCAGTAACAACTTGAAAGTCAACACTGGTGAGGAAATCAAAACTCATGTCATGTGCAACGGGATTGTACAAGGCTATACAGAATGGCACTGGCATGGAGAGATTTCAAAATCGAAACCAGTAGATGTCGATGGCAGTGCTTGGGTGGAAGAAGAAATTGCCTCCGATGACATAAATGTGAACGAACCAGTTCCAGCAGACATCGTTGATGCGATGCTGGATAGTTGTAGGGTAGAGCACACCGATCCACCTCCTATCTTTAGAAACATTGTGCATGATGCTGAGATACCGTTATACACATGATGTGCTAAGTTTACGAAGCTTAGCGCTGTGTTGAGATTGTATAAGTTAAAAGCTAACAATAGATGGAGCGACAAAAGCTTCACTTCATTGTTGACTTTGTTGAAAGAAATGCTTCCTGAAGGAAACGAGCTGCCAATCTCAACATACCAGGTAAAGAAAATGTTGTGCCCAATGGGAATGGAGGCCAAGAAGATACACGCATGCCCGAATGATTGTGTATTATTTCAAAAGGACTATGTAGATTTGAAAGATTGTCCAATATGTGGTGCGTCAAGGTATAAATTGACAACTTCGGGGGAGTCCAAAACTGGTTCTCCTGCCAAGGTGTTGTGGTATCTACCTATAATATCACGGTTTCAACGCTTGTTTGCAAATCCGAAAGATGCGAAGAATTTGAGGTGGCATGCAGATGTTAAGAAAAATAATGATGGGATCCTACGACATGCGTCTGATTCCCCACAGTGGAAGAAGATTGATCTATTGTACCCCAAATTTGGTGAAGAAGATAGGAATCTAAGACTTGGGCTTTGTACATATGGGATGAATCCGTACGGGACATTGAGCAGCCAACATAGCACTTGGCCAGTCATGCTTGTTATATGCAATCTTCCTCCCTGGATGTGTATGAAAAATAAGTATGTTATGTTGTCGTTGTTGATATCGGGCCCTAAACAACCCGGAAATGATATCAATGTTTATCTTGAACCTTTGATTGATGACTTAATGAAACTTTGGGCTGAAGGTGTGATGACCTATGATGCTTTAGCAAGAGAGACATTTCGTTTGCATGCTATGTTGTTTTGCACTGTTAATGACTTTCCAGCATATGGGAATTTGTCTGGATATAGTGTCAAAGGAGCTAAAGCGTGTCCTATATGTGAAGAAAACACTGATTCAATAAGACTAAAACATGGCGAAAAGACTGTATATCTTGGTCATCAAAGGTTTCTTTCAAAATTCCATCCGTATCGTAGGAAGCACAAAGCATTCAATGGATGGAATGATGAACGGAGTGCACCTAAACCTATACCAGGGGATGTTGTTTATGCAAGAGTAAAAGACATTGTCAATGAATTTGGTAAGAAATCACAATGTAGTATGGCCACACGGAGTGACAATTCTTCATTCAAGAAGAAGTCAATATTTAGGGATCTTCTTTATTGGAGTTCTTTGACAGTCATGCATTGTATCGATGTAATGCACGTTGAGAAAAATGTCTGTGATAACATCATTGGTACTCTGTTAAATATACCAGGTAAGACTAAAGATGGGATAAAATCTAGACTGGACCTATGTGAAATGGGAATAAGGTCAGAATTAACAGAATTACGTGAAATGGGTAATAAAATAACATACTTACCTCCCGCTTGTTACACGTTGTCTAGAAAGGAGAAGAAAACTTTTTGTGAATGCTTGGTAAATGTTAAGGTGCCACATGGTTACTCATCCAACATCCGTAGATTGGTATCAATGAAAGATCTGAAGTTGATAGGTCTTAAATCTCATGATTGTCACACTCTAATGCAACAAATATTGCCCGTGGCAATTCGATCTATATTGCCGAAGCATGTAAGGTTTGCAATTACCAGACTTTGTTTCTTTTTCAACAGTCTATGCAGCAAAATTATTGACCCTGATACTCTCGATAATTTGCAAAGAGAAGTTGTTGTTACCCTATGTAAGCTTGAGATGTATTTCCCTCCTTCATTCTTTGATATCATGGTGCATCTTGTTGTCCACTTGACTAGGGAAGTGAAAATGTTGGGACCAGTTTTCTTGCATTGGATGTATCCATTTGAACAATACATGAGGGTTTTTAAAGGTGATGTTCGAAACCGTTATCAGCCTGAAGGGAGTATTATTGAAGGTTATGTGGCGAGAGAGGTTATGGATTTTTGCAATGACTTTCTCAGTGGTAATGACACTCCTGATAATGACAAGAATATTGAGGAGGGCAAAGGAATTTTGGGATCACGGGTGAAAGTAATCAGCCGTGAGCAGTTGGAACAAGCTCACTTGTATATTTTACACAATATGGACGAAGTGAGTGTTTATATCGAGGAACATACCAATTTCATAAAGAGACAACATCCTCGAGCAAGTTCAATGTGGCTTGCTAGAGAGCATAATAAGACTTTTACTAAGTGGTTTGAAGATAAAGTCTTACATCAACTATCTCAAACACCAAATGATATTACAGAAACTATCAAATGCCTCGCCTTTAAACCAAAACCGAATGTTATGTCTTATGAAGGGTTTTATATTAATGGATTCACATATTACACAAAGAGCCAAGATGATAAGAGTGTCGTCCAAAATAGTGGGGTCACTCTTCAAGCGTCGACTATGTACTTTGCAAGTGCAAAGGATAAGAGTCCACGTGAAGCTAAAATGTCATATTACGGTGTCATTGAATACATTTGGGAGTTTGACTACATAGATTTCAAAATTCCGCTCTTTAAATGTAATTGGGTTGATAACACCAAAGGTGTTATAGTGGATGAATTGGGTTTCACTTTGGTGAACTTTGAAAAGATTGGCGAGAAGGGTGAACCATTCATATTGGCATCACAGGCGAAACAAATATTCTATATCGATGATCCTGTAAATGATAAATGGTCGGTTGTTCTTCATGGTAAAAGACAGTTCATTGAAGATCCTATAGATGAAGAAGAGTACTATGATAAGTATGATGACTCCAGTCCATTCTCAGTTGGGTTGCCAACTCCACAAAATATTGAAGCTAATGATGACTTATATGTGCGCGGAGATCACAATGAAGGATTGTTAATTGATAAAAGATCACAATTTTAGAGACATGTATGTTTATACAAATGCTAAATGTTTGCCTTTTTCTAGTTTATACAAATGCTAAATGTTTGCCTTTTTCTAGTTAATACAAATGCTAAATGTTTGCCTTTTTAATGACATTTTCAGATGACTGACCATGATGAGCATGATGTCCATGATGAGCATGAAGTCCATGATGAGCATGCTGTCCATGACGAGCATGGCGAGGATACCAATGTAAGCTCTAAAAACATATCCTGTATTTCTATAAAATTCATTATCTTCTAGTTATGTCATATATCCTATATTTCTATATTGGGCTAATTCAGTGTGTTTATTTTTGTCAAATTTTAGGTTGATGATGCACATGTACCCACTGACGCACTGGAGCAACTTGATGCGCAGCACCAAACACTTAACAAGAAAAGGGGCATCACTATGTTGAAGAAGTTAATAGCGCTAAGTGGCAGTGGATCCAAATTGGTTGTGGAGTTTGATAATGGAGGAAATGCAATTGGAGTGAACCGCAATAATTTTGTAAACTATCTTGGGTGTACCACTCGGAGCCATTGTGGTGTTAAGTATGATAATTGGCATAAAGTTCGTCAGGGGAAAAAAGACTTGATATGGAAGGATTTATGCGTGAGTTATTATTATTTGCAATTCTATTTTGTAGATTACAAATTCTATTATTTGCAATTCTATTTTGGATACTAGTTAATAACATTTCTATTTTACAGAATCTGTTTGCATTGGATGAGAAGTTGCATCGTAAAAGTGTGATGCAACGCGCTGGAAAGATGCTTAGGAATTATAGGACAAATCTGAACAGAGAATACATAAAAGAGGGTGATAAGAAAAAGAAGTCAACCCTTGAACAATGGAACTTCTTGGACAAAGAAGATTGGGACAATTTTGTTGCTTCAAGAAAATCTGAAGAATTCAAGGTATTAGGTGTCACTCCCAATTTAATTAATATACATTGTATTCACCTATTCAAGATTAACATTTAGTGATACTAACCAAATCATTAATGTGCATACTAACTAGGCCCTCAGTGACGCACAAAAAGCAAGGCGTGCACTGAATGTGCATGACCACACTATGGGTCCAAAAGGCTATGCAAGTGTTCGCCAAAGACTACATGCGGAGTCTGCGGCTACTCAGGAGTCTGCTCCTACTCAGGAGTCTGCTCCTACTCAGGAGTCTGCTCCTACTCAGGAGTCTGCCACACCCATACCTCGCCATGATATCTGGATAGCTGGGAGGCAAAACAAGAAGGGTAAAATAAAGAATCCCGTAACTGCTGAGGCGGCTGCGAAAATGGTAAAATACAACTCTTAGAGCAATCGTTTGAATATTGATTATTTGTGGTGTTAACTTACCAATTTCTGTTGATGGTGATTAGCGGTAGTTGCACGAGCAGCGGAAACAAGGCACGTTCATCCCTCAGGGCACAAGGGATGAATTGACAGTTGCTCTGGGTAACCCAGAGCATCCTAAACTTGTTAGGGGTGCAGGCGCTGGTGTGGGCATCAAAGCATTCTTTGGGCCATCCCAGCACAAACCCAGAGCGGGACTTTCTCAAGAAGAGGTAACCTATTCTTTTTTTAGAATGTTACTGCAAAAGGAAATTCAATAATAAGAAGCTAATGTTTCTTTTATCCATGTATAGGAGAATAAGAGAGTCGAGGATATAGTTGCTAAGAAGGTCAACGATGTAGTTGCTGAGAAGGTCAAGGAAGAATTGCTGCGGTGGCAGGCATCTCAGGCTGCCAATCAGCCTATGGCGACCCACTCTTCTCCTGATGCACAGACTGCGAGTAATCTTGGAGACCCATCGCCTAACATGTCTGCTGTAAGTATTGTTTATGACATTGTAGCCAGTCTTTTCAAGATGATATGTTTTCAAGATGATATGTATATATGTATAACATTCTTTACGTAAATTTGTAGGCATTGAAGCCATGCCGCTTAAGAATATAAGACTATGTTGTTGCAGAGGCGCAGGCTTACCCGTCCCTTCCTGGGGAAAGGTTTCACGGGACTCCAATGCCACAAGGCTACATTCGTGTGGGCCCATTACGTGTGTTACGCGATTGGAGGGAAGCTACATTGCCATATCCCCACCCGGATATTGATACACTTGCTGAGGCAGAAGGCGGGGTCATATTGTGGCCCAAAGCAGATGTCGTCTACACTACTGAAATTGTAAGATAAATTTACATTGATTTAGACTATTAATGTGTATATATGATGTCAACTGATCTAAAATTATATATACATGTTAAAAAGAAGACACCAGGAGCACCTAGGCCTCCACCTCCACTTCCCGCATTACCAACTTGGGTTCCAACTGACCTAACATACCCGTTAGGTCCTGCTTGTAGGGGAATGGCATGTTGGCTACGGGCACATAATATACATTGCCCGATAATTGTTTCTTTAGATGTAGATTATGCAGGTCAATCATACGATAGCTCTTTATTTATACAAGATATTATTGAGCTGTTTATGTATGATTGGCTGAATACATCAATGATAGAGACATGGATAAGGTGAGATCTTGTTTATACATCCATATACCTTGTGTAAGATCCGGTGATCTGGTTTCTTATATATTAATGCATACGTAATACATGTTTTGCAGATACTTAGTCGAAGATCATTGCAAACAATTTGCATTTGATCATGTGGGATTTTTGATTCCATCATTGATTAGTATGGTAGCTAAAGACCCTGATAATGTTCAACAATACGGTATAGATGCTTTTACAATTTTTGGTCAGCAAAAGAAGACGATAATAATAGCTCCATTCAATGTCAAGTAAGTTTACTTTATTTATAATTTGGACTTACGAAAATTCCATTTTTATTGTGCATTTTGAGTTATTAATTGTTAACTTTTTACCTCTAGCGGTAAACATTGGGAGTTACTAGTTATTGTCCCCGGGACGTTCACTGTTTATTATCTAGATCCCGCAGGAAGTACATTAAATACTAAAATTGGACACGTAATGAGAATGCCATTATTCTGGTGAGAAATATTTCATTTTTGTATCTGTTAACATCTATTATTACATTACTATTTACTTATGTAATTTACTGTGTTATATTAACATGTAGGGGTTTAGATGCATTCAAAAAGGCTGGAGGAACGGTCCCAAGGAAAAAGAACCAGCCAATAAATTGGGAGAACGTACAAGTAAGTTCCCGACTCTAATGTATATATTATTGATGTGAATTGTGCTTAGTTGTATTATTTTGTATGTTTCAATTTATAGTGCGCTACACAAGACAATGGCTGGGCATGCGCATACTATGTGATGCGATTTATGCAGATGATTATCAAACATGCCGCATTGGACATCGATACCATACATGAGGTATTATATATAGTCTCATTAGTTAGTATGAAATATATCAATCTTATTTTTATATTATTACTTATATATATACATCATTCTCTTTGCAGATGTTTAAAATTGACAACACTACAGGTAAACGCTTAAAAAATATACATGCTCCATATACGATGGAAGCATTAAATGAAATAAGAGAAGAATGGGTAAAAGCCATACAAGCAGTGGCAACTGTAAGATATAATTGGGATGTTGATAGTGATAATGAATGATAATTTGTAAATGAATATTTCTGAATGTTAATACATATATTTGAATGTTTCTATATGTGTGAATGTGAGAATTGAATTGATGTCTGAATGTATCTACTTGTGTGAAATTTTCCTTGGGACTTTTGCAGGTTTGTGGCCTGTTTGTAGGCTGATATCAATGGATGTCGTAAACCTGCAGTTCAGAAAACTGAACTGCAGGTTCTCATCCTGCTGACCAGCCACAGCAGGCCTGCAAACTGATATGAAAAAAAAATAGATATAGGCGTCGGTTATTTACAGAAAACCGTCAGCAAAGACCTACATCGTCGGTTATTGGATAAAAACCGACGCCTAATAGTACAAACAACGCGACCGTACAGGAAAGCACAACCGTGGTGGAAAAGGCGTCGGTTATTCATATAAAACCGACGCCTATAGTACTAAACACGGCCGTGCAGGGAAGCACGGCCGTGTCGTCTTGAAGTATGGCGTCGGTTTTTTATAGAAAACCGACGCCAAAAGGGTTCGCGCCACAGAAAACAGCGTCATCTAGGACTCTTTCTGCGTCAGTTACCAAGTAAACACCGACACTATAGTCCATATAGGCGTCGGTCTTTTAGTAGATAACCGACGCAGAATGTGTCCTAGATGACGCCGTTTTCTGTGGCGCGAACCCTTTTGGCGTCGGTTATCTACTAAAAGACCGACGCCTATATGTTAAATAGGCGTCGGTTAAGAAATCGACGCCAAAGTGTTCGACCTTTAGCGGCGCCCACATAGGCGTCGCTCAGAAACCGGCGCCAAAGGGGGTTAAACAACCGACGCCAAAGGCTGTTTCTGTAGTAGTGAAGGGTCCGATAAGTGTTGTGGGAGTTGATTGTTTTTTGGGAAAACTACATACCTCGCTATATATTATTGGGCATGCCCATTTCCCATTGGAAACCACCTCACTATGTTTCTATTTCTCTGCTCTTCTTTCTCTTCCTCCACGTCCATCTTCTCTTTTTCCCCACCCCCTTCATGTTTGTCTAATAAGTGTAATTGCTGATTTTTGTATGAAGTCATAACAAAGTAGCATTTGTGCTAGTCATACTAATGGGTAATTATGTAAGTCAATTAATTACAATGGATACACATGTATAATTTTGTCCCAGATATAGGTCCAAGGCCATGTTTGGTTGGCAGAAAATAAAGACATGTGATGCAAGGAAGGATGGGCTTGGAAGAGACAAATAATGGAAATGAAATAAAATGTGTTCCTGTGTATGGTTACAAACAAGAAAAACGTCATGACATCTTGAATGCTTATTTCGGCATCGGACTTAGAATCAGACCACATTTATATAATTGTCTCTGTACGTCAGGTTTTGGAAATTTTGAGACATAATAATAAAACATGTAGGGTATATGAAGCCCTGTGTGATACTATATACCCCGTGCTAAGGCTGAACCAAACATGAGAAATGGTATCCCATAGGAATAGAATCCATTTGTGCCTTTCATCCAATGTATCAAATGTGTCGTAAGGCCATGTTTGGTTCATGGGATATGAGGCCCGGATTGGATATACATACTGGAGATCTCCGTTTCCGCTGTTTGGATAGTTCAAAATGTCACAGGAAATCAATCCTTACGGAAAGCACATTCGGTATGTGCCAGATTAGAAAAAGGGGCTGGTCACTGTGGATTTTAATAATCCTTCGCTCCGTGGCTTTCTGCGTGCGAGAAATATGTATGAAATCAATTACACCTGCAGCCGCTTATAATGTGTGCACAAAATGAGAAAAGTTACGCTCAGAAAACTAACCAATTCTGGTATTCTGCTACCACAATCATCCATCGACGGGTACCAAAAAAATAGAGTGCCAATGGCATCCACAACAGAAATAATGACCCTATCTTCGGGGAAGGGCTCCTCCGCAAGCAGCACCTAGAGAGGGACTAGCGCCATAGCACGAACTAGCACCATATAATATAGACGGCGGAGGCAATTCCTGCTCCATTAGTAGGTTGTTGTGGAGGTCTGCTCCACCTGGAGAGGCTCCATGACGATGATGGTTACGGTAGGAGTAGGCAATCTGTGTTTATTACAAGTGTAATCCCCGGTGAATGAAAGTTCTCAATAGGCATCAAACGATTATGCTGCACTTGGGACTCCTCACTACAGCGCCGACAGTCATGATGCTAAGAGGTTCGTTTTAGGTTTAACGAAACCCATCCTATCCTACTGCTTACACAAACACATGAAATTGCACCAGAACCTTTTCCTTCTCAATTCCTATCCAGTCCAATCCATCATCTAAATCCTTTCCTTTGCCATACCGTGAACCAAACATGGCCTAAGGGCTAGAAAACTAATTTACATACGTTATGATTTTGTTTCTGTACGATTTAGTTGGGATAGAGAACCATTCTAGAAATTACTCAGAGTAGTAACTCTTTGTTATTTATAAAGCATGCATCTCCTATGTACTTGGCAATTATGCCTTTTTTATTGGTGCAAATCATTGTTTTGATCAATTACTAGAATTAAATTTTAATGACTTGTTCATATGGCTGGCTTCCAGGATGCAATATGTGAATGATGCACTGGCGCTTTATTTTGATTTGAATGCTAATGCAATCTTGTCTCAGTTTACTTTCAAACTTCTCAATCACTAATATGTACTCCACGTTCTGACCGTTGTTGTAGAGGTGTTTTTATGGGTTTTAGCTGTTTGTGAATTTGAATGAGATGTGAAAAACGTATTCACATGTATGATTAAACAGAATAGCTGCTGATATGAAATTCGAATTGTTATATTTTGGTATTATGTATAGATGTTCTGCTTGTTTGGTCACTAATATCAAAGCTTGTACTAAATTCATGATGTGTACTCGTGTGTGTAGCAGTAGAATCTTAAAATTTCCACATGTAGCATATGCAACATTAAATTTCTGCAGTTGCAGCAGTAACAAAAACATTATGCATGTACCAAGAGCAAAACATATTAGCAGTAATTTGCAATTTCTGAATGCAGCAACAGTACAACAAATTGACACACTCATATGCTGCTTTAACTTGGCAGTTAGTTGCAGTTGGTATCACTTTATACTGGCACAGGTGGTGTTTCCTTTCATCATGTGACAATTTATTTCACTATATTGACTTGGATCCTATGGACACTTTGAAAGTGACACATGTTTTAAATTTATGTCCAAGTTGTTTTTAATTGGTATTCAGACAAGCAGTTGTGTCAATATCAGCTAATTCTGTACTAGTGCCTCCTCATCGATGAATGCTTTTCCTATGAATCTTGGCCAGATTCCGCCAAAAATGGTGCTCCTACGTTGGCCGATCAGTGGACATCCACATGATTGATGTCCGGCACCGCTTGTGGCCACTGTCCCACGACCACAGCCCAGCGTCTGGGACACTCTGAAATATGTCGCAATCGTACCCGGACGCCATATCTCGCTGCAGTGTTTCCCACAGATCGCTGAGCGTGTGGGACTGCCCTTCCCTATTGACGCTCGCCATGAGGCCCATCATCTCCTCCACGAAGCCGACGAATCCATTGAGGTCATCCTCGTCCTCAGCCCCATCGCTGGTGTCGTAAAGCCCAAAGTCGTAGATTTGTCTCTTCGTCTGGTCGGAGAGGACCTCGTAGGCTTCCTGAATGGCCTGGAACCGGCGCTTGGCTTCCTCCCCTGCCGCAGGCAGGGTCCTTCCCTTGCCACAGCACCTGTCGGGATGCCATTTCATGGCGAGCGTCCGGTAAGCAGAGCGGATCTCGCCAGCGCTGGACTCTGGAAGCACGCCCAACACATCGTAGTACGAGGAGGAGCAGTACTGCGGTTGCGGCGACCTCTTCTTGCTGCTGCTTCTGGTGCTGGTGGAAGAATCGCTGCTGTCGTAGAAGTAATCCATCGGTGGCAACTCTCGGCTCTCACTATTTCGAAATAGACTTTTCTCTAGATGACTACTGAGGGCCAAAGGATCGTCGCATATATATATCAGAGGTGTAGAAGGCGTAGCAGCGGCGAGAGGAAATATCTGATCGAAGCATGTTCGGGAGAGGAACAGAGACGTTGTCCTGAAGGTTCCGGAGGAAAAGAGTTTCGCACCGGAAATGGAAGAAGATATGTCATTGACAGCGAAGTCAATATATTAAGGGCGCGAAGCGGACCGGGTTGTGAATCGGGCTGGATTAGACCCTCTAATTCCGATTCCAGATCCAATACTCACGTGTACATCAGAGAAGCGAAAAAAAATTGCAATGTTTTATTGAATGGTATTCTTAAGTGCTATGCTTTTTTTAAACGACCTGCAATACATTTGTGATTGTTGGTGGCAGAAAAATACAGTTGGATTATCCCGTGTTTTATGCTTACTTGGTTTGCTATGCGTATTTGTGCTTAATAGTATATGTGGGCCATGATCTAATTTTTCATATGGGATTGATAGGAGAGCGGTGCCACGATTGAACATTGTGCTTCCACTATAACCACTAAGAAAATACTTGTCTTAACTACAATAAGAAATTACTATACTTACCTAGCGCGCGGTGGGTTACGGGGAGGAGGAGGGGGGACCACAGTTGGTAGGAGTGGTTTCACCTACGGGTTATGTGTTGGTGAAACCACTACTAACAATTGTGGTCCCCCCCTCCTCCTCCCCCACTAATTCTCTATCTTTTTTAAACAACTAATTTTTTTTCTTATAATTTTTAATGAGTTTCTCACGAAATAAAAACTATTAGAATTCTTACAAAAAGTACTTTCCAATAAGAATAATATTAGCTTATTTAAGAAAATAATAAAAATAGATGGAGTTTGACATGTATTGCGCCCACAATCAATCTAATGCGTCCAGTTTGAATGCCCCGGTCCGAACTTGAGTCTAATTCGAACTTGAATGCCCCTGATTTGACTTGAAAATCTTTACTAAGTTTTATCTTTGAACAATAATTTACAACTTTGTAGAAGTGAATGTATCCATGATAAATATTTTCTTGATAAATACAACGATACTTGTCAATCATTTTCAATATTGATGGAATGAAACTCCTACCAAAAGATTAATTATTTATATGGAAATAAAATTGTATTTAAGAAAGAGATTTAGATTTACATTACAATTAAGTCTAATAAAAAATATTGGAGGAAAGTTATATACTTAGATAGTTTTACATTTTGGAAGAAAAATTGAATTCTTGATAGAATTTAATTGAATTCTTGATAGAATTTAACTCACAGTAAGATATACTTGGAGGAGAGTTTTTTATTGAGGACAATATGTTTTGTTTAAAATCTTTAACTTGACAGATGAAATTTGTTAGAGATAAAAAGTTACTTAGAAAAAAAGAAAGAAACATAAATAGTTAGTATAAGTAAAATAAATTATTAGTTGGAAAGTAATCTCATTGGGAAAACAACTTAGAAGAAAGCATGTTTACGTGAAAGAAAAAAAATTATTGGAGAAAAGTTTTCTTTCCATGTTTAAAATGATTATCATAAAATGTTATTTGGGAGAAGATATTGTTACCTAGTCTCCAATATACTTTTTAATGGAAAAACGAGAAACCTAATCTCTTCCAGACCAAATTGGAGACTAGGTAACAATATCATCTCCAAGATATTGTTACCTAGTCTCCAATATACTTTCTCATGAGGATGGCTATGGTCATGCCTCATACATCTGATGTGATTGAGAACGGCTGCAGACGTGTCTCGGTGATTATATATGTGACAACATTGGAGGGCAACTGCGGTTGTACCTCAGATGGTAGGGTATGTGTACCCACCTCCTTTCACTAGTGTCATGACCTGTACCAAGGACGGACTAGGTTGTTAGCAGCTTGACCTTCTGTGTCGCTATGGCGGACCCGTACTGACCGGGGGCAGAGAAGATCTTAGGAGTCCGACTCTTCCTAGATCTTGTATGACACTGATTTTGACTTAGCATTGGTCAGTTGGATTTTGAGTGGTATCATCAATTTCCTCAGGGCATAATAAAAGATGTAAGAAATCCATATAGCATATCTATTTAGGGTTATACACAACACTTCATATTGGATGATAACCCCTGTTTGCTTTCTTTTCACTGAGATCATGTATAGTACAATAAGAGATAATGGATATGCTTATGTTGTAGTTATGCTCATATTTTAAACATGCTTACGTTGTCAAATATACTGACATTGGTGGTTAAGATGCTGCTACTAGCTATGTTTAATATTGCTAGCCATGCCTATGTAATTAGAAATTCTTAAACTACTAATCATGCCTATGTAGTTCATAGTGTTATGATGTTAGTTCTACTTATAGATCTGTTTTCTTTATTTGAGATGCCAATATTGATAGCCATGTTATGTTACTAGACATATTCATGATGTCACGGATGCTTATGCGACTAGATTGCTTGTGCTGTTAGCAAGGAATATGATGATAGTCATATTAATGATAATGATTGTTATTAGATGCAATTCGATGATATCTGAGTAGATATCTATCCAAAGAAATGGATTTATTTGATATCTATATATGCATTGATGATCATACTTGTTGCTAAAATTATTTACTTAATCTGTTTAGCATACTTGAATAGTTCAATTTGTTCAATTGATTATTAAATACTCCAACTACTTAGTTATTTACTATTTAAAATGTAGTAATCAATAAGCATTGTTGGAGGTTATATCTCTTGTTGGGACATGGGTCTCACCCTTGTGGTTCGCCACATTATTTTTAGGTAATTGGAAGTGATGAAAACAAACATGTGGAAGCAAAGAGGAGCTATAGTAATGAATCTTTGAGAAAGTTTATTAGATGTCTAGTGTGTCCTAGAGTCGTCCCGGTACTCTCAGGTCTGGGCAGGAAAAGTTTGTATATGGTGTTTTTAAACGAATCGAACTTTTGTTAGCATATTAATGCGTATTTGTGTTGCATATATGAATATTGTTCTCCTGTGTATATATGTTGTGGCTAAGATGATAGAACAATTTGTATCAAATTCTTAGCATAGTATGGATAAAAGAAAGATGTTGGGTTCTTATGCAAATGTTTCTGAGCAGATGTTGATATTGAAATTAGTTTTAATTTACCCATATTTTTGGGTATGTGATTAATTAGTGATCGATTGTGCTTTATGTTTTGAGTAATCTCATTTAGTGTAATGAGTTCTCACAAGTTGGTATCAGAGCTTTAGGTTCACTGAGTCTACAGGAATACTAGGACTTAGGACTAGGATGATGTCAAAATTAGGAATATGACATAAAAATATGGTGCATACTGCCAAATCTCAGAACTTGGATGCCCTGGTCAGGTATTCAATTATTGAAAAAAAGGTAAGTATGGAACTCTTAGATTGTTATCTTTCTGATTACTCTGATCAAATAGTCATTTTGAAACAATCTAAAGAGCATAATGAAATAGAAATCATGGTGCAGATAACTTAATATTACCTCAAGAGAAGATGTGGATTACATCATTATCTATCAAAACTTGAATTGTTGGTAACTATAAGAGAAACATACAACACCATGAAATCTAAATCTGAATACAAATAAGCAAAAGAGGAATTCTTGAAGATGAAATTCAAGAAGATAATAAAGTAAAAGACAGATAAGTCTGTTCTTATAAAGTGATTCAAGGTATGAAATCCACATAAGATAGAGAGAACTCCTATAACAAGTACAAAATGACAAGATGAATGGGAACAATGACAAAGAAATAAGGTGGAACCTGAGTTAATCTCAAACCAACCTATGTGTTTAAGAAAGTGTTAATGAAAAATCAGCATGGTATGTTAAATAAATTAAGGGAGATGATCCCGGTTTAATGAAGAAGATGTGGAATTTGATGATTTACCTATCGATAAGTGGTTGAAAAACATAATAAAATAAGAGAACATACCCAAGTGTGATAAATAGTCATAAAGGAAGGAGTAATGAGATATGTTAATCATGATGATTCCTATGTTATGGAAAGGTACCCAAAATGAAAAGGTAAAATGATACATAAGAAGTTGTAACCTACATAATGAAAATAGAATCGATTACCTTTTTGCTAGTGACCCTTGAACAATGTTTCTATGATGTGGGAAGTGTGTTTCCTTTTGTGTCTTTCCTTTCTGGGGCACAACTTTCAAGTGAATCATTGCCACTTGGTATGTGTGGATTCTCTACAAACATGAGGGTGGATAGCTTATTATAGCATAAGGTTGCTTGGTCTATGGTTCCAAGATCATTAAGTTTGTGATGAGTTTTATTTTGAGCCTTACAATAATTAGGAAGACTCCTCTTATATGTTTTGAAATTTATTATGTTGGTAAAAGTAGATGAGATAAGGATGTGAGTTCACTACTACTGAAATGGCTTATAACGTCACTTTTGCTGGTGTCGGTTGTAATAATAAACTGACACCTAAAACATACAACGTCAGTGTATAAAATAAGTCGACATCAATCTGTGAAGGGTGACCAGACACGGGTATCGCTTTTGTTCACTGTCGGTTCCTTAATAAGAAACCGACACCGAAAAGTAACTGCCAAAACCAAAATTTCCAGCGAAAAAGTTGCCTCCAAAAATCGACATACATCGTCGGTTTTTAAGAGAGGAACCGACAACTAAAGGTTTTCTGTGAGACAGAAATTTGCTCACTTTTTATCGTCGGTTTTGGGACAATAACTGATGGCATTGTGTTTTCACGTGAATAACCACGAAAAGTTTCACCTCCCTTTAGTGTCGGTGGTTTGTTGCAAACCGACACTTAAAGTTTGTATTGTCAGTTTGTGTTAGCAACCGACACCTATAGTTAACTTAACAACGTGGCAACCTCTTCCTCTTCTGTTTCATTCATTTCCGCTGATCAGGGTTTTTGCTCCGACGATTCCCTTTGCTCCGACGATTCTGCTATTGTCCCGCACCTCCGCCTCCGACACCGCCGCCACTCGCCGCCTCTGCTTCCGCCATCCGCTGCCGACGACCACCTGCACGGAGCAGCACTGCCGCCCGCAGCAACGTCGCCGGCAAGGAGTAGCAGCACCGCCCGCACGGAGCAACATTGTCGCCTGCACGGAGCTAGCAGCGTCGCCGCTTGAAGCAGCCAACATGGCCTCCAGTTGAAGCACCCTGCACGCCCATTATCATGTTTTCCCCTGACCTGCATTGTTCTATGACAAACTGCATTTTGTTCTACACAATATTACTCATGTTTACAACATACTCACATACCAATTCAGGTTTAATGTGGGGGATTTGGGGGTAGGATATTGCACTACAAGTTCTTCATGTTCTTATCTATGCATAACCTTTTATATTTATTTATCCTCTTTCAGTTCAAGTTTTAGAATTCTTGGTAGTTTTAAGCTACATCTTCACTACTTCAACCATTCAAAAGTTTTGATATGTAGATTCTAGGTAGTTTTAAGCTACAAAATTTGATCAGTATAGTCGTGTACTAAATGATTTTCAACATTTTATATACAACTAGGATTTAGTTGAAATTTGTACATGGTTTGGAGAAATTAGATATTAGTTGGAAGAATTTTTTGACTTGTTTGTCGGTCAATTTTTTAATGATGTTTGAACTCTATAGAGAGGAGTGGCAGTTGAGTATTCCTTAGATTAACTCGACCGGCCATGTTGCATACTATATTGATTGACGATCCATGGGAAATTCTATGGATATATGACTATGCTATTTCATGTGAATATTGCCTAAAAATTAGGTCAGTGGTCAATATGCTTGGGAATTGAATTGACATTATAAAATCATAGTTGAATTGTATTAGAATGAATTATACAAGTGTTTGTTGAGTCTTACTGAAATTGAATATGATATATACATAAGGATCATTTTGAGGTGGCAATATTCCCTATTTAGGGTTGTGTTGATGGATTACTGAATTATGTGATTCTTATGATGTTGAACAAAGGATGACTTCTTGAAAACCCTAGAAGTTTAGTATTAAGACGAGTATGAGTGATAAAGCTAGAACTTGTATATAATGTTGCAAATGTGATGAATTGTTGAAGTGTAAGTATTAATATGTGTATCAGATGGTTGATCAGGACCGTGCTGATGATCACCATGAGGGTGAGGACGTGCTTGCACTGCCTGACAATGTAAGTTTTAAGAATATATCCCTATATGTTCATTTATAATTATATTATGTAAGTGTGTTTTTTATCAAATTTTAGGTTGGTGATGTACCCCCTGAAGAAATTATAGCACTTGATGAGCAGCAAAAGAAAATTGAGAAAGTGAGGGGCATCACAATGATGAACAAGTTAATACAGCAAAGGGCCAATTGAACCAAATTGGTTGTGGATTTCGATCAGGTAGGAAATCCATATGGAGTGAACCACAACTCATTTGTTTCATATCTTGGGGTTCTTACTCGCAGCCATTACAGTGTTATCCTAGAATCATGGCATAGAGTTCCTAAGGAGAAGAAAGACCACATATGGAAGGAACTATGCGTGAGTTATTATTATTTGTAATTCTATTTGTGTAGATTACTAATTTTTAGGATACTAGTTAATAGCAATATATTCTATTTAATTCGCAGAGCATATTTGATCTGGATGAAAAGCTGCATCGTAAATGTGTGACGCAACGTCGTGGGAGGGTCCTAAGGAACTATAGGACCAATCTCACCCGAGATTACATACGCGATGCTGAGAATAGGTTCTTGATAGATTCCAATTCTAGACATTGATCAGTATTTCACTAACTTTACACTAATAATTTTTGTTTGTATTCTCTTTGAAAAATAAATATAGGAAGAAGGAAGCCACACAACAATGGAACTACTTGGACCCCAAAGACTGGGAGTTTGTTACCCAAAGAAAAATAGATGAATTCTAGGTATTAAGCGCCACCACTCCCAATTTAATTAATATACATTTTTATGTATTCACCTATTCAAGATTAACCTTTAGTGTTATTAACCAAATCAACGTGCTAACTAACTAGGCTAAGAGTGATGCTCAACAAGCAAGGCGTGCACTGAATGTGCACGACCACACAATGGGTCCAAGAGGATATGCAGGCGTTCGCCAAAGACTACATGCTGAGTCTACTCAGCCTACTACTACTCAAGAGACTGCAGAGTCCTCTACTGCTGCTCCCGCACCTCTGCCTTGTCATGTTATGTGGATAGTTGGGAGGAAAAACAAGAAGGGAGAGATGCCGAAGCACGCAACCGCTGAGGCGGCTACAAAAATGGTAAAAATCAAACTCTTAGAGCAATCTATATTTATTATTATTATGTTTACTTATGAATTTTTGTTGATGGTCACTAGTACAGAAATGGGTTATAACTTCACTACCTGTAGGGTCAGTTTTTCCAAACAACTGACCTTATATGTCTAAAAAAAACATGGGCACCACTTAAGACCTCTTGGGTTAGTTTTCTTAAAAAAACTGACCTTGTAGTGTAACTCTATAGGGTCGGTTTTCCAAATAACTGACCTTATATGTCTATAAAAAACGTGGGCACCACTTAAGACCTCTTGGGTCGCTTTTCTTAAAATAACCGACCTTGTAGTATATCTCTATAAGGTCAGTTTTCCAAATAACTGACCTTATTTGTCTATAAAAATGCGGGCACCACTTAAGACCTCTTGGGTCGCTTTTCTTAAAATAACCGACCTTGTAGTGCATCTCTATAGGGTCAGTTTTCATAAAATAAGCGAACTTATAGACAATTGGATTAGAAAGTCAATTATAGTTTCCCGCAGCAAAAATTTGCTAGATTTTGGCTTCGTGCCTCAATCTATAGGGTCAGTTTTTTCAAATAAATGACCTTATATGTCTACAAAAAACACAGGTAATTAGACATCTTGAATCCAGTTTGCCTTCACACACGTATAAGAACCTCTAGGGTCTGTTTTTCCCTTATAACCGACCCTAAAGGGCTCCTCGGTCGACAAATTCGTCGACCGAAGAAGAGCCAGATTTCACGTGTCTAAGCACCTCTAGGGTCGGTTATTCCATTATAAATGACCCTAAAGGGCTCCTCGGTCGACAATATTGTCGACCGATATCAATTTTGGATCCAATTTAGTTCAACACCTCTAACGTCAGTTTTTTACTTTTAACCGGCCCTAAAGGGCACCTCGATCGACAAATTCGTCGATTGAATAAGAGCCAGATTTAACGTGTATAAGCACCTCTAGGGTCGGTTTTTCACTTATAACCGACCCTAAAGGGCTCCTCGGTCGACAAATTCATCGTCCGAATAAGAGCCAAATTTCACGTGTATAAGCACCTCTAGGGTCGGTTTTTTCCTTATAACTGACCCTAGAGCTCTTCTCGGTCGACGAATTTGTCGACCGATAATCTCTCGGTCGACAAATTCGTCGACCAAGAAGGAGCCAGATTTCACGTGTATAAGCACCTCTAGGGTCGGTTTTTTCCTCATAACCGACCCTAAAGGGCATGTCGGTCGACAATATTGTCGACCAACACGAATTTTGGTTCCAGTTTAGTTCACACATGTATAAGCATCTTTAGCGTCAGTTTTGTACTTTTAACCGACCCTAGAGCTCTTCCCAGTCAACGCATTTGTCGACCGATAAGCTCTCGGTCGACAAATTCATCAATTGAGAAGGAGCTCGATTTCACATGTATAAGCACCTTTAGGGTCGTTTTTCATTATAACCGACCCTAAAGGGCTCCTCAGTCGACAATATTTTCGACCGACATGAATTTTGGATCGAGTTTAGTACTTTTCAAAATGTTATAAAGCATTGGGATCTCAATCCTTTGTCTCATTGTTGGGAATTCACATCCCTCAATACCACCATCATCACATTTGCTGGATCTGGGTATTCAAACCCTTAGTTCATCACTAAACATGGTTATCACTTATCAGGTAACTATTACCTTTAGGTCATCTAACCAAGGTATTCAGGATACTTGTTACACAAGCATCTCAATTTCATATCAACCATATCAATTTCATATCAACATCATGCAATACAAAAATAACATCACTATTCCCTCATTAGGGTTAGAGTTTCCCATCTTTATCAATTAGGGTTTCACATATCATCATCCCATATTGAAGTTTCACATAACATTATCCCATATTAGGGTTTTTACACAACATCACCCTATATTAGGGTTTCACATAACATCATCCCATATTAGGGTTTCACATAACATCATCCCATATTAGGGTTTCACATACATTATCCCATATTAGGGATTCATACGACATCACCATATATTAGGGATTCATATAACATCATTATTAGGGTTGTGTAAGCACCTTAGAGCTTCCTCGGTCGACGAATTTGTCGACCGATAACCTCTTGGTTGACAAATTCGTCAACCGAGAAGGAGCCAAATTTCACATGTATAAGCACCTCTAGTGTTAGTTTTTTCTTTATAACCGACCCTAAAGCGCTCCTCGGTCGATAATATTGTCGACCGACATGAATTTTTGATCCAATTTAGTTCACGCATCATCGGTCGACGAATTTGTCGACCGATAACCATTCGGTCGACAAATTCGTCGACCGAAACAAGCCAGATTTCCTTCGTAGAAGCACCTCTAGGGTCGGTTTTTTCCTTATAACCGACCCTAAAGTCCTCCTCAGTCGATGAAGGAAAATTTTCCTTATAAAATCGTCGACCAAGAGGGAGCCATATCTCCTTCGTATAAGCACATGTAGCGTCGGATATTCCCTAAAACCGACTCTAGAGGTCTCTTCGGTCGACAATATTGTCGACTGATAACCATTCGGTCGACAAATTTTTCGATCGAGAATGCGTTTGAGTGTTTTTAAATAACCCGAAACGGGCACCGTTTATCTTTAGCGTCAGTGTTTTGGTTTTAACCGACGCTACAGGTCTTTCTCTCCGTGAAAAAGCCGAAACCTATTCTTTCTTCCTCCCGCGAAAACCTTTTCTGTTCTATTTTTTCTCTCCCGCGGTGCCGCAAAGCCCTTGCTTTTTCTTATGTCATTCCACTGCGAATGTCTTGCCTCCTCTCCGTGAAGCCGTTGTCGTGAAGCCATGCCACCTCTCTGCATTGCCAAGAGGATCGTGGTGTCCGTACGTGAAGACGTTGCCACCTCTCTACACCGCCAAAGCTTTGCCTCCTCTCTGCGAAAAGAGCTCGTCGTCACCGCCTCTCCACTCTTCCACGAAGGTCGCCGCCTCTCCGTGAAGGTCGTCTCATCCTCCACGAAGGTCGCCGCCATTTCCAAGTAAGTTCACCGCTTTCTTCATTCCTTCGTTCCCGCCTTCCTTCATTCCCGCCCACTGCCATTGCATCGTCCAAGTCCACTCTCGGTCGACGATTAGTCGACCGAGAGTGGACCTGGACACTACACGGAGGTGGGCTATCGGTCGACTAATTGTCGACCGAGAGTGGACCTGATCGTTATTTATGTGGGAGCTATAAATGTTTTAATCATATTTGCTGTAATGTTCACAAATAGTTTTGAATATTATAATGATTTCAATCTTCGGACTGTTGGAAACGGCCTTACTTTGTTGATTTGTACAAGTATTTTCCATTTTATATGATTTGATAACCCAATAATAAAAACGTCTTTTTTTATATGTAATCATTATATAAATTCTAGAAATTAATACTAGATTAGACATGTGTACTCCTAGATTGACACTTTAGGGTTGATGCATGATGTTTAACTTAATATATAAATATGAAAATAATGCATTTATATATTAACTTAGAAACCTGTTCAAAATTTACTCATTAGGGGTAAACTTTGGATAGTCCCCGGTTTGGGACTATTTTTGGATATTTAATCTCACTTAGGATGTACATGTATAATGTATGTTTAGTTTTGTAGAAAATTTCATTAGGATTTCTTCATTTGTTCTCTGGGTACATATGTGAGTGGTTTTTTGCCATTTACATCGATGTACTTGGAGAACTTAGGGGAAATGCTGCTGAAATTTTCTTCAAAACTAAACATACATGATACAGTTACTAGTGAGATTAAATATTCAAAAATGGGATAGGTGGTACACTTTAATATATAAGTAATTAACTTCCTATCAATAAAATCTTACATATTATTATAGTATCAATATTAAACAGTTAGTTTTATAATTAATTTTAATGTGATATAGAAAATGGATCGAAGTTGGATGTCTATCAAGAACTGTTGCAGTCCAGAGTATGCCAAAGGTCTTGATGAATTTATCAGATTTGCTGAGGAACATAGGAAACTACCTACAGATAGGCTATATTGTCCATGTAGAAATTGTTGTAACAATTTGAAAGTTGATATTGGTGAGGAAATTAAGAATCATGTCATATGCAATGGGATCATACAAGGTTATAATGAATGGTATTGGCATGGAGAGAAATTGAATTATGGATCAGAAAATGTCGATACTAATAGTTGTGGCATAGTAGATATAGATAATGATGATCAGGGGCGGATCTAGGGGGGGCTACCGGGGCTTCAGGTCCCCCTCCCAAAATCTTAAATGTTTATTTATATGTATTTATGCATGTTTAGTATTATAAATATAGTACATATACGATATCTTTAGATATATGACAAGGCAAAGTTGTAGCTGGATTGGTAGAAGTGCATTAGTTCTAAACTATGGACTCAAGTTCAAATCCTAGTGTAGACATATTTTTTTTAACTCAGCCCCCCCTACCACAACTAGTGCCATATATAGCTAACTCAGCCCCCCCCCTTATGCAATTTTCTGGTTCCGCCACTGATGATGATAATGTTAATGATGATCCAATTCAAGATGACCAGATTCAGGATGATATGGTTGATGAGATGCTACGTAGTTGTCGGGACAATGTCATTGATCCACCTTCTTTATTTGCAAACATTGTCCATGATGCTGAAAAACCATTATATAAGGGTTGTACTAAGTTCACGAGGTTGAGTGTTGTGATGTGATTATATACTCTTAAAGCTCAAAACTGGTGGAGCGATAAGAATTTCACTTCACTGTTGTCTTTGTTAAAGGAAATTCTTCTTGAAGGCAACGAGCTTCCAATTTCAACATATCAAACAAAGAAAATAATGTGCCCAATGGGAATGGAGGCTAAGAAGATTCATGCATGTCCAAATGATTGTGTGTTATTTTAGAAGGACTATAGTAATTTGATAAATTGTCCAAAATGTGGTGCGTCAAGGTATAAGACTACAAATTCAGCTAAGGCTAAAAATGGCTCTCCTGCCAAGGTGATGTGGTATCTACCAATAATACCACGATTTCAACGCTTATTTGCTAATACAAAAGATGCACAAAATTTGTCTTGGCATGGGGAGTTAAAGGCCAATGATGATGGCATCCTACGACATGCATCTGATTCACCACAATGGAAGAAAATTGATTTATTATACCCTCAATTTGGTAAAGAACCAAGAAACTTAAGACTTGGACTTTGTAGAGATGGAATGAATCCCTATGGTACATTAAGAAGCCAACATAGCACGTGGCCTGTTATGATTTTTATATACAATCTTCCTACTTGGTTGTGTATGAAAAATAAGTATGTGATGTTGTCAATATTGATATCAGGGCCCAAGCAACCTAGAAATGATATTGATGTTTACCTTCAACCTCTAATTGATGACCTAATGAAACTATGGGAAGAAGGTATTATGACATATGATGCTTCACGTAAAGAGATCTTCAGTTTGCGTGCTATGTTATTTTGCACGATTAATAACTTTCCAGCTTGTGGAAATTTTTCTGGATATAGCATAAAAGGATACAAAGCATGTCCTGTTTGTGAGGAAAATACTGATTCAATCAGACTGAAACATGGTGGTAAAATCGCATATCTTGGTCATCGGAGATTTCTCCCACCAGTGCATCCTTATCGAAGGCAATGCAAAACCTTTAATGGGTCAACTGAGGAACGAAGTGCTCCTAAACCTATACCAGGAAATGTTGTATATGATAGGGTGAAACATATTGTTAATGAATTTGGAAAGAGTTCAAGTACTCGTCCACTCGCATGTGACAAATCTCTATACAAGAAGAGGTCAATATTCTGGGATCTTCCTTATTGGAGATCTTTGTCAATTAGACATTGCATTGACGTCATGCATGTTGAAAAAATATTTGTGATAGCATCATTGGTACGCTATTGAACATACCAGGAAAGACTAAAGATGGCATCAAATCTAGAAAAGATTTAGAATTAATGGGTATAAGAAAAGAATTATCAGTGGAGATCAGGGGTCACCGCACATATTTACCACCAGCTTGTTACACTTTGTCAAAGAAGGAGAAAAAGACTTTCTGTGAGTGCTTGTATAATATTAAGGTTCCACAAAGATACTCTTCTAATATTCGTAAATTGGTATCAATGAAGGATCTTAATTTGATAGATCTCAAATCTCACGATTGTCACACCTTAATGCAACAAATTTTACCTGTGGCTATTCGATCTATATTTCCGAAGCATGTAAGGTTTGCAATCACAAGACTTTGTTTCGTCTTCAATGAAATATGCAACAAAGTGATACATCCTGATACTCTCGATAAATTATAGAAAGATGTAATTGTTACCATGTGTCAGCTTGAAATGTACTTTCCTCCTTCATTTTTTGATATCATGGTTCATCTTGTAGTACATATTACAAGGGAGGTGAAGATGTTGGGTCCAATTTTCTTACATTGGATGTATCCATTTGAACGCTACATGAGTGTTTTTAAAGGTGATGTTCAGAATCGTTATCGTCTGGAAGGGAGTATTGTTGAGGGTTACGTGGCTAGGGAGGTGATGGACTTTTGTAATGATTTTTTGAATTGCAATAGTGATCTAAAAAATTTCCATCACACTGGATCTTATTGTGGCAAAAGAACTCTGGGAGGACGAGTGAAAGGAATCCGTCGTGAGTTGTGGGAACAAGCACATTTGTATATTTTACACAACATCGATGAAGTTAGTAGCTACATCAAAGAACACAATGATCTTATCAAGAGAAATCATCCGCGATCCAGTTCCATGTAGCTTGCAAGAGAGCATAATCAAACATTTATTAGGTGGTTTGAAGAGAAAGTATTTAATCAACTATCTGAATCATCGAATAATGTTGCTAAGAACATAAAATGGCTCGCCTTTAAGCCAAAAATGGATGTCATGTCATATGAAGGTTATGACATAAATGGATTTTCATACTACACAAAGCGTCAAGATGAAAGTAGTGTGGTCCAAAATAGTGGGGTTACTGTTCAAGCTTGTTCGTTGTATTTTGCTAGTGCCAAAGATAAAAGACCACGCGAAGTTGAGATGTCATATTATGGCGTCATTCAGGACATATGGGAATTGGACTATACAAATTTCAGAGTTCCTATCTTTAGGTGTAATTGGGTTGACAACAACAAAGGAGTTTTAGTGGATGAGTTGGGTTTCAAATTGGTGAATTTTGAAAAAATTGGTGAGAAAGATGAGCCATTCATCATGGCAGACCAAGCAAAACAAGTATTCTATATTGATGACCCTACAAATAAAAATTGGTCTGTCGTTCTTCATGGAAAAAGATAGTTTACTGTAGATCCTATAAATGAAGAAGAATACTACAAAAAGTATGATGATTCCAGTCCATTCTCAGTTGGTTTGCCAAGTGTAAATGTTGAAGATAACAACGATGAATATTATAAACGTCATGACCATGTTGAAGGAATTTTACTTGACTAACAACTCAACCAATAATAAAGGCATGTATTCTTTGAATTATTTATTTCATTATCATTCAAGCAAATAATCTTTTTAATATACATCATATATCATGTATACCTTATCACTTGTGCTTTATCATGTATACTTACATGTTCTAAAATGGCGAGTGAAGATGAACATTCTGAGCATGAGCATGAGCACCATGAGGATGGTGGTGGTGATGCTAAGAAAAGTAGAGGTCCCACACTGATGTGTAGGCTGCAGGAGCTCAGGGCTAAAGGGGACAAATTGCCAATCCAATTTGATATCACAGGAGCACCTGTTGGGGAACATGCTAGTGCTTTCAAGCATTACGTAGGGGCGACTGCACGCAGTAAGGTGCCAATAGATATAGAAAATTGGCATGATATTCCTAATGCCAAAAAAGACCTCATATGGAAAGATATATCTGTGAGTGGAAGTTATATTATTTTAATATGTTTTTTATTTATTGATTCTAATTTAGTTTGCTTGGAATTAAATTCCTTTTCAAACCAACATTATTAATTGCTTCTTTTGTATGTATAGGGTGTTTTTCATCTAAATGAAAAAATCACAAGAAAAGAGTGCTACAACGTTATGGTGTAAGATGGAGGGGTTTTAAGACATATCTCACAAGGGAATTTATAGATAATCCTAAACAAAAGAAGAAAGCAACAGATGTATATATTTTTATAGATCCTGAGGAGTGGGAAAGATTTGTTGCAGGTAGGAGATCGGAAGAGTTTTAGGTAATAAAGATTGTGATGTATTGTATGAATCTTTAATTTTATATAATTAAGGAGGTGAATCTTTTTATACATGTTTGCCAAGTCTAAATTGCAATACCTCATTTTAAATGATCAGGCTATCCACCAGGCTCAAAAGGAAAGACAAGCCAAAAATGTGCATGACCATCGCTTGGGGCCCGGTGGTTATGCCTTTCGCCGCCAACTACAAGAGAAGCAATCCTCTTCTGGAGAAGAATCTAGTACAACTCAAGTTGAGCGTCCACCCCGACACTTGACATGGATTGATGCTAGAAAGAATCGAGCAGGTGAAATTGTCAACCATGTAACTAAGGAGGTGGCACAAAAGATGGTAGGTTTATCCCAACTAAGTAAAGAGTAACTCCCACAAACTTAGATTTATTTATATCTAATTGATATTGTGATTTAATATTTTTATTACTTATGAATAGATTGATCTCCACGAGCAAAGGAAGGAAGGAAAGTTCATCCCAACTGGCCACATGGATGATCTATCAGTTGCTCTTGGTATGAAGGAGCATCCTGGCCGTGTTAGGGGATTAGGAGCTGACATAGGATTCAAGTCTTATTTTGGCCCTTCGCAATCTAAAAGAGGTCGTGCAGGAGGTCTTACACAAGAGAAGGTTGAAGCATTAGTAGCGCAGAAAGTAAAAGAAATAATGTCTTCATTTCAGCCTACTCAACCTTCTCAACCTATTCATACTGTGCGTCTCTTAAGTGATGAGGTACAAGCCCATGCTCCAGTTGTAGAAGGTCATGGGAGCACTCCCAATGACCCACCACAACAATCTGCAGTAAGTTTTTGTTCTATATGTTGTGTTATTAGTATGATATTATATGATAATATATATAGTTGTAACAGGTATCTGTTCTACTACTTCTTATATAAATTATATTATTTCAATGTAGGTTGGTATGAACTGTAAACTTGCAGTGGAGGTTTCAGAATATAATGTTGTGGCAGTGGGCAAGGTGTACAACTTTGGTGGTACATTGCATTGCCAACAAATTACTGATGACATTTGTGGTGTGTCCATCCATCTTGTGTATGACGGAATGGGGGACAAACCACTACCCATACCTAATCCTGAATATAGTACAGTTGAAGAAGTTGAGGGTGCTATGGTGGGTTGGCCTAGACACTTGGTTATCAATGACAAGGTATACCTTATTTCTACCATATTTTTCATATTTGACTACATATATGAACTCGTGTAATATAAGTATGTAATTTAATTAACAGGTTTGTAAACCAAAAAGTAAAAATTCTACAAGTCTTCTTCCTATGCCCAAGCCATCGTTCATTCTTGAAGCCACATTCAACGAATTGGGAAGCAAATGTAAATGTTTGTGTCGATACTTAGCCAACCAAAGCTCAGGATCACATATGTTGGTCAATTTAACAGAAGATGCAGATGGGAGGGACTTTGAGAATTTTATTTTTCTTGATGATATTATAGAGTTGTTCTGGTATGATTGGCTAAATACTTCGATAATAGAAGTATGGATAAGGTAAGGATCTATCAATATATATATATATATATATCAAATTCCAATACAAATTTTTAGCTTAGTTCTATATATGGAAATAATTACAAATGTTTTACACCCATTTATATACTGAGATCACAAACCATGATATAAGGAATGTTGGATTCTTAGTTCCTTCAATCACTAGTCAAGTGGAGACAAATTTTGAGGATGTGAATGAGTACTTCTCTACTGCATTCAAATATTTTGCTAGTGAAGGGAAGGAAATTATCCTAATTCCTTTTAACGTGCAATAAGTATTATTATTCAATATAATTTTAATAATGAATAAAATTATTTATTTTAATGTTTGTTTTATTCTTACTCAGAGCTAGACATTGGGAATTAGTGGTGATTGCCCCTAAATTGATGACTCTTTATTATCTTGACCCAATGGGTAAAACAACAAGGAGTCACAAACTGAAATTGCCAGCTATGGAGTAAGTATAAATTTAGTCAATGCTTTAACATGATATTTCTATTTAGAATTTCTATTTTACCAACTAATATGTAATTGATAGGGGTATAAAGGCTTTTCGTGATGCTGGAGGACAAATACCCACAAAATTAAAGACATTGACTTTGAAAATTGTCAAGGGAGCTACTTTGACAACTGCTTAGTCTTATATGTATTAATTTTTTAATTCTAATATGTCAACTCTTTTAGTCTTATCTCAACTGTTGTTTATAGTAGTTTACTAACATTAAGTATAATTCGTTATTTGTAGTGTCCTATGCAAAACAATGACTGGGTTTGTGGCTACTACGTAATGAAATATATGCAAGCTATTGTCAAACAAGCATCACATGACATTCAGACTATAAGTCAGGTAATAAAGAATAACATCATAAATTTACAAGTGATTGTAGTCATTTTTATAAAATATTAGCATGTACATTTTCTGTTACATATCTTTACAACTCAGCCTTACACTTGTGGACTTGAATGAATTCCGAGAAGAGTGGTCAGATTCTTTTCTAAATGAAGTCAATATAGAATTGGATTAAATATGTCAGCTCCATTTATGTATGTGGTTTGAGTACTCTTTCATATTTACTTTTGTATCTGATTAATATCATCTCAGACTTGCAATCTATCATTTTGTAAATTTTTATGTGATTATGAATCATTTTTGTCATGAATGTGTGGTTCTGAATGGTGACGGTTGAGCATCAATGCTCCCCTTTCCCAGAATATATGAATCTTCTTGTTCTTCTGTTCTATTTCATTTTCTGTAGAAATTTTAAAAAAATCGTAACTTTTAGCGTCGGTTTTTTAAGTAACCGACCCTAAAGATTGAATAACCACTTCAGTGTGATCCTCGGTCGAGAAAATTTTCGACCAAAATATTTTCGATCAACAATTTTCTCGACCGAGAGAGTTTTACAGGGTCGGTTTTTTTGGAATAACTGACCCTAAAGATTGAATAAACACTTCAGTGTAATCCTCGGTCGAGAAAATTTTCGACCGAAATGTTTTCGGTCGACAATTTTCTCGACTGAGGATTACACTAAAGTGTTTATTCAATCTTTAGCGTCGGTTATTCAAAAAAAACCGACCATGTAAAACTCTATCGGTAGAGAAAATTGTCGATCGAAAATATTTTGGTCAAAAATTTTCTCGACCGAGGATCACACTGAAGTGGTTATTTAATCTTTAGGGTCAGTTATTCCAAAAAAACCGACCCTGTAAAACTCCCTCAGTCGAGAAAATTGTCGACCGAAAATATTTTGGTCGACAATTTTCTCGACCGAGCATCACACTGAAGTGTTTATTCAATTTTTAGGGTCGGTTATTCCAAAAAAACCGACCCTGTAAAACTCCCTCGGTCAAAAAACTGTCGACCGAAAATATTTCGGTCGAAAATTTTCTCGACCGAGATCGTTTACAGGGTCGGTTTTTTTGGAATAACCGACCTTACAGGCTCCTTTTTTCTCGCATGGGTTGGATTTTTTACAACATTTTGCATCAGTGTTTACTCTATAAGGTCGGTTTTATTTGGTCAAATAAACCGACACTATAGAGAAAATTCTATAGCGACGACCACTTAGGCGCCGGTTAGAAAGTGACACTGTAGGCTTAAAAAAATCGATGCTACAGACCATTCCTGTACTAGTGGGTGCTTAGCGGGAGCTGCACGAGCAGAGGAAGGAAGGCAATTTCATCTCTCAGGGCACAAGGGATGAACTGACAGTTGCTCTGGGTAACCCACAGCGTCCTGGACGTGTAAGGGGTGCAGGCGCTGGTGTGGGCATCAAAGCGTTCTTTGGGCCATCCCAGTGTAAACCTGTCCCAAAAGTGGGACTTTCACAAGCTGAGGTAACTTATTCTTATTTTAGAACGTTATTGTGAAAGGGAATTCAATAATCAGCAACTAGCATTTCTTTTATCCATGTATAGGTAGATTCCTTAATTGAAAAAAGACTCCAGGAAGCATTTCACAAGTGGCAGGCGCCTCAGACTGCCAGTCATACAGTACCAATGGCGAACCTCTCTTCTCCTACTCCTCGTACTGCAGAGGTTGGGAGTAATCCTATAGACCCACCTAGCACGTCCTCTGTAAGTATATTTATGGCATATATAATAGCTAGTCTGTTTAAGATGATATGTTTGTGTATATATGCATATAACATTCTTTAATTACATAAATTTGTAGGGGTTGAAGCCATGTCGACTACAAAGTGAAGGATATATCATTACAGATGCATCGGCTTACCCACCCCTTAAAGGGTGCATGTTTCATGGGAGTCCAGTACCAGATGGCATGGTACGTGTGAGCCCCATACATATACTCACTGGCTGGACGGATCTTTCACTGCTTCATGCACACCCAGATGCTGAAACATTTAGTGAGGCAGTAGGCGGAGTGATACTGTGGCCCGAAGCGGATGTCCTCTATACTGATATTATATGATAAATTTTCATTACTTTACTTTGTTAGTGTGTGTATATATACGAGTCAATTGATATGAAATTATATATACAGGTCAAAAAGACGAGACCCGCTACATCTCGGCCTCCACCTCCTCGACTACCATGTTGGATTCCAGGGGACCTACACGCTTCGATAGGTCCTAATTGTAGGAGTGTGGTAGTATGGATCGACGAACATAATCTAAATTGCCCTATAAATGTTACTATTCTGGAGAATGTTGTAGGTAAATCATACGATAGCAATCTATTTATACAAGTTTAGCATACATATTAATGCATACGTAATAGAAGTTTTGGATACGTATTAATGCAGGTCAAACATTCGGAAACAACATATTTATATAAGATATTTTGGAGTTGTTTAAGTATGAATGGCTGAACACATCTATGATAGAGCTGTGGATATGGTGAGATTAATGCATATGACAATCTGGTTTATACATCCATATACCTTGTTTTATATACGGCAATCTGGTTTCTTATATACTAATGCATACGTAATACATGTTTTGCAACCACTTATACAGGACATGTAAAGATTTTGGGTTTTCCCATGTGGGATTTTTGGTTCCATCTTTGATTAGTCTTATAGATACAGACCCTGGTTCAGTTACTTCATACTGCTGTGATGCTTTTGAATATTTTAGTAAAAATAATAAGACAGTGATAATAGCTCCATTCAATGTCGAGTAAGTTTACTTTGCTTGTAATTTGGACTTAAGCAAATTACATTTTTATTGTGGATATTGCGTTATTAATTTTCTACTTTCTTACATATAGTTCTAAGCATTGGAAGTTATTAGTTATTGTCCCCAAGACATTCACCGTCTATTATCTAGATCCTGCGGGGAGTGAGTTGGATGTATATGGACATGCAATCAAAAGGCCATTATTCTCGTGAGACATATTTTATGTTTTTATATCTGTTAACATCTGTTACTGCATTACTATTTAATTATGCAATTTAATGTGTTACATTAACATATATAGGGCTTTACAAGAGTATAAAAAAGATGGAGGAAAGGTCCCTAGGAAAAAAGTCTGACACTCATTTGGAAGAATGTGAAAGTAATTTCCTGACTCCAATGTATATATTATTTATGTGAAGTTTGCTTATTTGTATTTTTGAATATTTTGTATGTTTCAATTTATAGTGTGCTATACAAGACAACGACTGGGCATGTGCCTACTATGTGATGTGATTTATAGACCTAATCATCAAACATGCTGTATTGGAAATCGATAACATACAACATGTATTATACATAGTCTCGTTAGATAATATGAAATATATGAATCTTATTATATATTATTATAATTATGTGTGTACGTAATTCGCTTTGTAGGTCTTTAAAACTAAGGACTTCAACAGAGGTGCAAAGAGTTTCGATGTACATGCTCCCTATACGAGAGATGAATTAGATGCTGTAAGAGAAGATTGGGCAAAAGCCCTGCAAAGAGTGGGAATTTTTCAATATGATTTTGATGATGATGACAATGATGATGATGAATAAAATAAATTTGTTCTCATAATTAATTTTGTGTGAATGTGAATGAATTTTTATGAATTGTCATACATGTGTGAAAATCATCAATACATGAATTTTTCTACATGTGTCTGAATGTGAAAAGAGATGAAATAAATGGAACTGCAGGTTGCTACTGGTTTCTACATGCGTGTGATGAAAAAATAATATGAATTAAATGTCTTATACATGAGTGTGAATCACATATATAATATTTTGTCCATCATGTTAATTTTGTAGGTTTGTGGCCTGTTGTTGGCTGATATCAATGGATGTCATAAAACCTGCAGTTCATAACTGAACTGTAGGTTTCTCATCCTGTGACCAGCCACAACAGATCTGCAGACTGACAGAA
Source organism: Alisma plantago-aquatica (assembly GCA_963693085.1). Lineage (NCBI taxonomy): Eukaryota > Viridiplantae > Streptophyta > Magnoliopsida > Alismatales > Alismataceae > Alisma > Alisma plantago-aquatica. The sequence goes on from OY856409.1 coordinate 123,362,312, forward strand.
AAAAAATCAAATCATAGGCGTCGGTTATTTGTATAAAACCGACGACATACGGTTACAATGTCGGTTTCCATACTAGTACCGACGTTGATTTCCCTACACCACGGCCGTGCTGGCCAGCACGGCCGTGGCAGCGGACTAGACATAAAATATGTGTCGGATATCTATAATAAAACTGACGATATACGGTTACAATGTCGGTTGCCATACTAGTAACCAACGTTGATTTCCCAAATGAGACCAGACACCATGGCCGTATTGGCCAGCACGGCCGTGTAAGCGGGTGATTCAGTGTCGGTTTCGAAGCGGATAACCGATGCCTATACCCCCTGCTGGTGCGTTTTCGGCGCATTTTTGATGGCGTGCGAAGGGTTGTGGCGTCGGTTTGAGAACCGACGCGTAAAGGTTGGGATTTTAGCGGCGCACACATAGGTGTCGCTTAGAAACCGACAATAAAGGCCTTAAATAACCAACACTAAAGGCCAGTTAGGTACTAGTGGTTCCTTATAGAACATGAAGTGGATACAAAGGTAATGAATCCTAGTATCCAAGATGTATCAATAGTATGGGAAGCATGTGAAGGTTGGAGATATGTACTAAATGAACATGTCAAGTATTCCTCCCCCTTAAATAGAGGGAGAGATAGTTTCTGATGACCCTCTAAATGTTGTTTTGAAGGAAAAACAAAAGTGATTTTATAATGTTGTGTATGGTTCAGTGATAGTTGGGCAAGACAACTATCAAGAATAGATGGTTTTTTGGTCAATAGATATGTGATACTGTGTTCCATTACGATAAAACTATGATCAAATATCAATGCATAAGAGTTAGATTGGATGACATAATTCACATGACCATGATGAGTTTATAGTTACGTCCTTTAGACTAACCAATGTACAAATAGAATTCATGAATAGGAGGAATAGAGTGTTCTAGTCATATCATACAAGTTATGTCAAGCTTTGAATGATGACATGTCAAAGTATTTCAAATATTGTAAAAAATATGATCAATATTTCTTCAAAAACCTTAGGGTTGCCAAAGCAACAATAGCTATGAGACAAGTTGAACAAGAATGAGATGGGGTTGATTAAGTGTCTTTATGGGATCATGATATGTCTTCTAAGTAGGTTTTGTAAATCCTAGTAAGGTGAAGATAGTGTTGTTGTTTCACCCCTAACGAGGTTGAGTAGGAATGATGTTTCCTTATATGGAATGATAGGTGCCAGTGTCAGCATTTCTTTTGATGCTGAAAAAGAACTGACAAGTGTTCCAGTGTCAGTGTATCTAGAAAAAAAAGGATGGATACATCACCTTTTTTTATGCTTCAAGGAATGGTATGGGACACATGCCATGATTGGTAAAAAGCTCGAAAGTATGACTTTTAAGTAATGTATTGATACAATAGATATAATTTTAGGATGATAGCTAGAATTTAAAGTTGAACATTACTACTAGAGTTGTACATATGACACAAGAAGTTTCTACATTCCATATTGAGAATGCCTTCTTAGGTGGGGTTTTTTGTGTTGACCCAAGATGATATATGTATGAATGATGTGACATCACCATGATATGAAAGTAACCATGTGAAGGTAATAGGATGAGAATTTTCATGATGGTTTCACGACGTTTCAATAGTTCTTCCGCTTCCAGGATAAATTCCCCTGGTGATTCAGCCCTATTTTAGGGCTTAATCTTGTGTCTTTTTTCTCTTCAATCACATCTATATCTGTTAGATTGCATGTCATTCCCCCTAATATGCTTATTCGTATAAAATGCACTTATGGACATTATTTGCATGTTTTTCAGGCATTTGGACCACGCTTGATGGAAGAGAGAGAGAAGGGGCGATCCTAGGGTTCCTCTGCACTTGGAGAGGCCCAAAGTGAAGTCTGATGCTCCCTCAACCTACCCCTAGTGGCCAAAGATCAATTGAAGCAAAGAATTCCAACAAAAGCCAAAGATCCAAGTTAAAGTGTTGATCCAGGACCCAACACGGTCGTGGTACCACAGAACGACCGTGCTAGGTTACTTAGAAATTAATAGGTTCAACATTCAAGTGAAGCAGAGAGCACCACGGTCGTGCAGAGCAGCACAGCCGTGCAATGGGTAGACACCACGGCTGTGCTCCGCAAAACGGCCGTGGCACAGCAGAGCAAAATGGCCGTACATCAGCACCACGATCACCTCCACCAAGCCCACCATGGCCGTACCAGACACCACGACCGTGGCACACCACCTCCACCACGGCCGTGGTGACCACCACGGTCGTAGCCTTTTCAGCCCAAAATTGACCAAAACCCTGTAACTTTGATGGAATAAACCAACGACCGTGCTCCGTCCACCACGGCTGTGGCCTACCCTACCCACCACGACTGTGGTGACCCACCACAGCCGTGCTACTCACAAAACTCACCTAGTTTTCACTATTTTTCCCATTTTGCCCCTACTTGACCTAGTGCTTCCTCCCCACACCTATATATACCTAGGTGGCAGTTGGGGCACGAGGCTAGCTACCTTCTACCCCTTCCTAGCTCTCCATATCGCCATCCAATCCATTCCACTCCATATCCACCTCAAATCCACTCCATTTCACCATTTCCACCACATAACCCCCCATATCTAAACCTTCCATCCACTTCCCACCATCATCCCACTCCATTCCATCCAAGAAGAAGGAGGAGGACAACCTTGCAACTATTGGAGAGAAGGATTTCTACCACTACTCTGAGCTCCATGGCTTCTTCTACCTCTTTCTTCTCTCTTTTTGTATTTTCCATTTCTATGAGTAGCTAGGCCCCTGTGGGTGGGCTGTTTGGGGGAAGTTATGTTACTTTGATACCATGTTGGGGGAAAATGACATGTAAACATTGTAATTACATTTTTTAATGATTAAATTCTATTTGCATCTCATTCTCCATGGATTGCTTGTTGGTTTGTGTGTGGAATCACCTAGGAATTTAGGCAAATTACTTACATGTGTGAATTTTGGGATTTGCCCCCTAGGTCCAATTCTTGGATCCCTAGGTTGCCTCCCATCTTCCTACATCCTAATAAATCTCCCTAAACCTAAGTGAGAGATCTAAGTATCTAGATTAGATAATTGTAGTGCAATTAGCATGGAGCCTTCTCAAGGCTAGAATGTGGGGGAATTGGGGTCCAAAACCCTAATTTCACCTCCCCATTACTACCCTCGGCCCCTAATTGCCCTAGGAATGTCTAATGTAGAAACCTAGACTTTATTAGACTCTAATTGGATTGAACCTAACCCCTAACCCAATTGATCCTCGTAAGGGTAGTAGGGGGTGTTAGGGACTAGTTCCCCTATACACAACCTAGCATATCCATGGCCAATTAGTAGCTTAGGTTAATTCATTAGACTCTAACTTGTTGGTTCGTTTGGATAATCTAAATGGAATAATAATGTTCATATGTCACCCCCAACTTAAGTGATAAGTTCATACCCCTAAACAACCCACACATCTCTTTACTGCTTAAAACCCTAGTTCTGTGCTTGCTTAGCTTAGTTAGTTCTTTTTTTGCTTAGTTAGCTTCTTGCCTTGCTCTCGCCTTGTTTATGCTAGTTTAGTTCTTTAATTGCTATTTTTCTTTTCTCTTGCTTGCCTTAGCATAATTTGTCTTTTCAAACCTAGCTTAGTCATTTCTTTCCTTCTTAGTCTTAATCTAGTCTAGGGTTAACGTAGATTTCATTCCTGCCTTTAACTGCTTTCTTGTTCATTCTTAATTAACAATCAAAACAACCTTTAAACCCTTAACCCTAGTCTCCGCAGTAGGAACCTAGCTAAACTAACCTAGCTCTAGCGCCCCCTCTTTTCCCTGTGGATCGACCCTTTACTTGCCACCTTCCTATATTACGACACGACCCCGTACGCTTGCGGGTGTTGTGTTTTAGTAGACATAGGTATCTAGTTTAGGTTTATAAATTTTGAAAGAAAAAACCCATATCCCATGCGCTCTAACCTCGTGGGGTGTAAAAGAACCACTAGCGGGGATGCACCAAGCTTTCTGGCACCGTTTCCGGGGATTAGAGGCGTTCGGCCTAGCTAGTTAGTTTTGCTTTAACTTTTCCTACTGCCCTCATCCTTGCTATTCTTTATTCATTTTTCTTTACATTCTTTGTGTATACTGGTTGCTAACTTGTTCTCTTTTGTTTGGTTGTGATTTGTGCATGAGACAAGCCATTCGAGAGGAAATAAGATGGGAGACTAAAATGCACCTCACAAGCCGCTTCAAGACTACTTCATGCCTAGCGACTATAAATCTCCAATTGCTAGCAGGGTTGATCAAATGCGAGGGGAACAATTCTCTATTCCTCCAGGTCTTCTTGGGCTCCTACCCATCTTCTATGGCTTAGAGAGTGAGAACCCCTACAAGCACTTAGACTCCTTTCTTGAAGCATGCTCCACCTTCAGGACGTTGACGGCTAGTGATGATACAATTAGGATGACCTTGTTCTCTTTCTCCCTCAAAGATAGAGCTAAAGACTCGTATGACTCAAGAAAGGATATCATGAGTTGGGAAACAATGAAGAATGATTTCTTGAGACAATTCTACTCTATAGCAAGGTTGACACAAATGCGGCGTTCTGTGACAAGTTTTAGCCAAATGGGCAATGAGCAGTTTCATAATACATGGGGGAGATTTAAGAAGCTTTTGAGAGAGTGCCTGCACCATGAGATCCCTTTGTGGCAGCTAGTTCAATCATTCTACTCTAGTTTGTCTCTGAAGGACCAAGACACATTGGACTCTTCTTATGGAGGAGTTTTCATGGCTAGGCCACCTGAGGAGATATGGCCTTTGTTTGAGTAGTTGGCTGAAGGATCAAGAATTTGAGCTTCTAGCATGATGAATGAAAGAGGGTATGCCTTTGGTGTGACACCCCCTACTCATGATGACTCAAGCCCGCAAGTGATGAAGATTCTTGGTGACATGGTGAGCCTCATGAAGAACTAGGTGACAAATGATCCTTGCCACTCGGTCAATTCTATTGAGTTCTATGGGGAAGAAAAGAAGACACCTCACTCCTATAGCTACCAGGAACCAAAAAGTCCCACATACAGCTCAAGGTTTGAGGAAGAGGTCCTTTCTAGATTGAGATGTTTGATGATGTTCAAAGAGATTTTGCAAGGTTAGAAGAGAGAATAGAGCAGCTATCTTCCATAATTTCTCTTCAAGAAGAAAAATTGTCTTCAAGACCCATTGTGAGCCACCATGAAGCAAGTGGACCCATGCCCTCTTCTCAAATTTTCTATAGTCCACCCCCCATGCAAGTACACCCCATTCACTCATTCCAAAGCTATTCCCAACCTTACACCCCTCCACCACCTCCCTTACCTCAAATCTCCCAAAACTTCACTTTCCAACCCCAATTCTCTCATCCCCCTCAATTCCCTTCTCCACCTCAATTTCAACCCCAAGTGTCACCTCCACCTCCTCCACAGCCACAACATGCTCCCACTCTCCACCATGAGCAAGGTAGTGCCGTGACAGTTCTAAGGAGTGGGAAAACTCTTGAGCAGCCCGCAGGTCAAAGAAAGGTTGATAAAGCAAAGCAAAGGCAGCCAAGTGGTGATACTGTGATTGATATTGTTGAAGATGATGTTGCGATGCCACACGCTGAGTTTGGGATTCCATGTGATCCACCACATATCCCTTTTGCAGGTCCTACCATCCCTAGCATTCCGCCTCATGTTCATGTAAGTGCGGCAAAAACTAGTGATCCTCCATTTGTAGAAGCACTAGATGAGCCACCGGAATTGAAAAGGAGGCAAAAGAACAATGTTGATATTCTTGAGGTGTTTCACCAAGTGAAGGTGAACATTCCACTATTGGATGCTATCAAGCAAATCCCATCATATGCCAAGTTCCTCAAGAACCTATGCACTATGAAAACAAGGTCAATGGGGAGGATTCCAAAGAAGGTGAGATCGACTGAACAAGTGAGCTCCATCATACAACACTCACTTCCTGTAAAGAGAAAGGACCCAGGAGCCCCACTCATACCTAGTTACATAGGGGGACATCGCATAGATAGGTCCCTACTTGATTTGGGATCTAGTGTGAATTTAATGCCATATCATGTCTATGTTGAGCTGGGCTTAGGCAAGTTGAAGCCGACACATTGCACTCTCCAGTTGGTAGATAGATCCATAAAAGTGCCTAGAGGTAGAGTGGATGATGTCTTAGTGATGGTAGACAAGGAAAAAGGCACAGTGTTCCCGGCGGATTTCATTGTACTTGATATGGATCCGGAGGATAGGAAGATTCCCATCATCTTGGGGAGGCCATTCTTATCTACAGCTGATGCCGACATTCATGTACGTAGTGGCACCATGACAGTCTCATTCATGGACATGAAGATCAACATCAATATGTACAAGTCCCCAACCCGGTGAGTCCGAGATAGGGATATTGGACATGGCCACTTCACAAGTCCAAATGGGCATTTGAGAGAAGGAAATCAAGGTGAAGAAGTTAATGATGATTATTGTGATCAAAGGGATGAGGAAAACAGATTGAGTGCAAAGGAAGGATGCATATTTTGCAAGAATGGACACATGAGAATGCCAAACGGATGAATGAATGAAGAATCACCAAGAAGCCTAGCTGAAGGCAAGAAACTCAGCACTTGTGGGAGGCAACCCACCTAGGTTTGGGGAATTTGACCCAATCTACATTTTTGATACTTTTTCTTTATTTTTACATTTTCCCAAGAAAGCACACACACACTTTTATTTGATAGTTTTTGTATAGTTTTGATATGTGCAGGTGAGAACAGATTGAAATGAAGAAGAATAGATGAAATTTGACAATGCATTAATAGAATATCTACTTGAGATCAATTTTTGATGCATGAATAAGATTCAAAGTCTCCTACTGTTGTTACAGTGCCTACCACGGTCGTGGTACCACAGAACGGCCGTGGTGGTGCACTCACATTCAACAAAGAAATAGTCAGAAATTTAGAAAATCAAACAAGTATAGAACCAGGGCAGCACGGCTGTGCAAGGTAGCACGACCGTGGTACAAGAAGCCACCACAGCCGTGCCGCGCACCACGTCCGTGCAGCAGCCCGATTCCAGCAACTTAAAATCAATTTTTGCAAAACTTATATTCACTTGCTCATTTCTCCGAAGAACAGAATGGTCGTGCTCTGCGCCCTAGGGACCGTGCATCGCTCTTCCCGCCCATTCCAACCCTTGAATCCCCACCAAATCACCCACAAACCATTCCCAATCACTCCCCTACCATTTCCACTACCTTAATCTCTAGATTCCACCATTTTCCATCCACAAACGCACCACTCTCTCTCCATTCCGCCCCAATAGCCCCGTTCTTCGGAGAAATCCAAAATTTTCTAATTCCACTTCCATTTTTGAGCAAAAATGAAGAAGTTTGCAAAGCGAGCAGTAGAGAAGACCAGGGGAGTCATTTCTTATCAAAGGAAACCAAGGAACAACCACCCCCAGTTGACAGAGGCCGATTTGGATGCCATAGTGGATCCTATCATTGAAGAAGCCTCCGAACAGCCACACTGAGGGACACCGTCTTCATCGCAGCCACCGCCTCTGCCTCCCGACCATCTGTCTCATCTGAGAGACCCTCCTCTACTGCTGCACGGCCATCAGTTTCAGCCGCACGACCATCCGTCTCCTCTATAGCACCGCCACAGCCTGAGCCGCGGCCACGACCACATGGACGGCTCGTGCTAGCTGATTAAGATGATACTGATATGCCTGAAATTGAGCAGCAACCAAGCCCGCCACAATGCCCGTTTTCATAGCCAGAGGTTACTACAGGCAGGGCAAAGGAGCCCAAGCACCCTGGGTGTCTGACACGCAGAGTGCTAGCTACTCGATACGCATGCCAAGCGTCAATGGAGGCAATGGGGTTCTATGCCTATTTTCAAGAATTGATGGAAAAATTGGGGCTATTTGAGATATTGACGCTGCAACAGGAATCATACATCGAGTTAATGCAACAGTTCTTCGCCACACTAGAGAAAGCAACAAATGATGGTGAGAATGTAATTAAGGTAACGATTGGGGATAAGAGGTGGAAAATAACCTCAGAGATGCTAAATCATATTTTTGCCCCAAGTGGAGAGATGGCTGCCCTCCTAGATGGAGGAAGGATAGAAAATGATTGTATTTCCACGTATCCAACCATGTGGAAGTGCTTCACCGGCCAAAGTACATTTGTAGCAGGGAAATCAAAGACAAGTGGTATTCATAGCCCATTTCTCCGCTATGTTCAGAAGGTGTTGGCAAACACCATCTTTGGTAGGTACGAAAATCAAGGCAGTTGCACCAACAATGATCTTTTTGTGCTTGGTTGGATGATAAAAGAGAGACATGTGAACCTGGGGGCATTATTGATTGATCACATGAGGACAATCCCGTCCAAGAGCACAAATCCATTTGTAATGGGAGGGATTGTAACATCTATTGCCACTGCCTTGGGGCATGACATGACATGATATACAAAGGCAGAGGGTGGCAAGTTGGTTGATTTGCACTACCTGGCTCTCTCATCCATGATTATGATTACAAATCAGAAGATCATTTACCAAATCAACCCACCTTACCCAGGAGTCACATTGGAGCTGCCTTACCATACTCCACCCCTCATTGCACAATATGGACCAACGCTAGATTTTTTGGAAAAGTTGAGGAGGTACGAGGAGGAGCACCCCAAAGGAGAGGCAATCCCTGAGGTGAGGTTTGTAGGGGTTCTAGGAGAGCCTTCACAGGTGGCAGAGCATAGGCGGACGGCAGAGGAGAGAGCGGCAAGACGGGTGAGGCGAAGAGAAGAAAGAATAGGAGCGTCAAAGCCACAACAGCCTTCAGTGAATGTATATGACATGGGTACCATTCATGCACAGCTGGAGAACATTCATGTGATGTAGGAGAGGATTTTATAGGCACAAGAGGGCATTCAGAGGACTCAAGATGCCATGTGGTTGGACCACCAGCAAATGCATTATCAGGTCAACCACCTTTATCAGTTCCAAAATGCACATGCCCAGAGGAACCCGCAGTGGGGTGAAGATTGGTGGGGTTCTTTGTCAGCATTCTGGGACAACTATCCGCCTCCACAATACGACTACTGGGGCGCCTACTACAGGCAGGGAGGAGCACCTCCACCACCTCCACAGTGATCATCTACCCTATCACCCTAGACTTTAGTGTCATGCTGAGGACAACATGGTTCAAAAGTTTGGGGTGGTAGGGCGGTATGCCCTCATTCTTCTTTCACTCATTTTTGCATCTCATCTGCTATTTTACTTTTTGTTTGTTGTTTTTCATTTCTTTTGCTTGTCCTGCTACCTAGTCTAGAATTTTACTGCTTTGCACACCTGCATTCCATGTAGTTTACCTTATTGTCATTTTTTGCGTAATTTTCAAAAATTTTGCTCTTTTTGCCATGCATTGCATATCATGTAGATTTTTGGTAATTTCTGCATGTTTTAGCTAGGATTTTCTTATTTGCTGTTTTAAGTTCAACAATATAGGCTTAGATGTGATTGGAGGCAACTTGGCACCATTTTGGCCAACTTTGCCCAAATTTGGAATTTCTTGTCTAAAAATTGTGTTTTGACCCAATCTCTACTGTTTTGAATTAAAATGTTGACCTTTGACAAATGCAAGTGAATCACCATTGTTTGTTGCTAATTGGTATCAATGTTTGACTTTTTACATGTGCATCACCTCTCTTAGGATTGTGATTGAATTGGTTGAATTGTGAAATTGAGCAAGCTTTGAACGCTTAGTGTTTGTGGAATTACTTGTTTGATATATCAATTTCATTTTGTTCATTCATGTGGTGTGATATCTTGGATGAAGTGTTGGATTAATACTCATGCAGGATGTCTTATGTGGAAAATCATACCAATGTCCCCTCTTTGAGCCGACTATTCTTCCACCATCTTCATACCCCTCCGCCTCATAAAAAGATGCCCTAGTGCACATAATCAGCCTTGGCCACCTCCAAAAGTTTAGGGTGGCCATATCTTGATCTCCCCGCTTCACTCTATCCACCATTTGCCCTATCTACACCAAGGGCAAGAAAAATAAAAGAAAAGAAAAAGAAAAGCAAAATAAAATAAAAGGATGCTCCTGTTTGAGAGCATTCAAATAAAGAAAAGATGAGTGTGTAAAAACACTCCAAAAATCTTATCGCAACCCTTTCTTCCACTTTCATACCCATTGAGCTAGGAAACATCAAACTTAGCTCATTTTACCCTTTTATGCAGCCACGTGGGTCATTTGGTGTGATTTGAGATATAAGTTGAATGCATGAATGTGAAACAGCACTCCTAGTCATTCTTGATTAACGCCACCATGAAACGGTTTACCCGGAACTTAATGGAAGAAATATAAATAACTTGTGTATTCTATGCGCTATAGTTGAAGTTCATATGCTTTGTTCTCTTTTCATGATTGGATTGTGAAAGAAGGAGAGGAGAGAGGTGAAATGTGTGTACATAGCCATCTTTGATCCCATTCAGCAACAATTGTCTTTTATATTGCATTTGCCATTTCTTTTTGTGAAAATGTGTAGAGAGATTGAGTTGGAGCATACTTGAGGACAAGTATGTTTTAAGTTTGGGCTAGTGATTCAGCCCTATTTTAGCGCTTAATCTTGTGTCTTTTTGTTTTTCAATCACATCTATACCTGTTAGATTACATGTCATTCCCCTAATATGCTTATTCGTATAAAATGCACTTATGGACATTATTTGCATATTTTTCAGGCATTTGGACCACACTTGATGGAAGAGAGAGAGAAGGGGCGATCCTAGGGTTCCCTTGCACTTGGAGAGGCCCAAAGTGAAGTCTGATGCTCCCTCGACCTACCCCTAGTGGCCAAAGATCAATTGAAGCAAAGAAGTCCAAGAAAAGCCAAAGATCCAAGTTAAAGTGTTGATCCAGGACCCAGCACGGCCGTGGTACCACAGAACGGCCGTGCTAGGTTAATTAGAAATCAACAGGTTCAACATTCAAGTGAACCAGAGAGCACCATGGCCGTGCAGAGCAGCACGGCTGTGCAATGGGTAGACACCACGACCGTGATCCGCAAAATGGCCGTGGCACAACAGAGAAAAACGGTCGTGCAACAGCACCACGACCACCTCCACCAAGCCCACCACGGCCATGCCAGACACCACGACCGTGGCACACCACCTCCACCACGGACGTGGCCTTTTCATCCCAAAATCGACCAAAACCCTGTAACTTTGATGGAATAAACCCACGACCGTGCTCCGTCCACCATGGTTGTGGCCTACCCTACCCACTATGACCGTGGTGACCCACCACGGCCGTGCTACTCACAAAACTCACCTAGTTTTCACTGTTTTTCCCATTTTTCCCCTACTTGACCTAGTGCTTCCTCCCCACACCTATATATACCTAGGTGGTGGCTGGGGCATGAGGCTAGCTACCTTGCTATCAATCGATGGTGATATTAGTTAGATATTTGATGTTGATTAATGAATATAGTGTTGATCTAACAACCTATGGTGACTTAATAGTCACTAATGATGGTGCATCAGGTCTCTACAACCTATGGTGAGTTAATCATATAGTTGTAGCATCAATTAAGCCTTAGACCAATGGTTTCTTGGGTCACTTGATGCAATGGTCAGACCTGTACTGTAATTGATGGTTTTAACAAATGAATTTTACCCAATGGTCAAGATCTAATGTTTATTCCTCCAATAAAGTGGAATGATGCGTAATGTAATATGTTGGTCCTAATAATGTGATTTAGATGGTTTCCTTTATATGATCAACTTAAGGAGGTTAATTGTTGACAATGGATGGCTTGTTTTAAATGAACAGTTGATCGTGGGTTTTACCCTACTCTCAATGGAACTTTTTGTGTTGTTAATTAAGGGATGTCTAGGGTTAGATGGTGACTCTTTCTAGAGCACAAATAAAGGACTTCATAGGTGGTTTATCCAAGGTGTTTACTTATGTAAACAACTAGTAGTCTTACCTTTTAAGCATCCAATGGTTCTGGGTGACATTGTGGTATGATGATATGGGTTGAATGATGATGGAACAAATGGAGGGTTCCCCATAATAAGGTAGTCTTACCAATTCACTCATATGAATAGAAGTTATGATAGCCATATTGTCTTGATATGTAACCCTAATGAGGTATATCTTGTTATACCTAGCTTTAATATAAATAAATGATGGTAATTGGGTATGAATAGTCCTTGAATGACTAATACAATCATGGAGTATTCTGTTACTGTTGTTGAAACCCTAGTATGCTGTAACCTGATGGTTACACCTTGATTTATGTGTGGGTTCATACTTGAGAATAGTATGGAATGTGATGGTGATGCTTCACCTAATGCATTCATGATCTAATGGGGATGTCATGAGTTAGGGTTTGGGTATGAATGTTGATTAGTAACATTAATATAATTTATTTTGTTGAACCTAAGTCTAATGCAAATAGATAAAGATGAGTGTTTATGTTTAACCTTCTTATATGATGGCTGATGGTGAAATAACCTCTTAAATATGATCATAACCTTAATATGTTAATTGGTGGTTAACATAGCCACATGGTTGATACTTTCTTATGCTAAACATGTGCATTATGAATATGATGAGGGTTAATCATATCTAGATTCCTTGCATGTTGATGTAATAAATGAATGTTCTTAATGTTAATATAACCCTTCTAAGATTGTTTATGAATATCTCCTAGATCATTAATGCAATATTGCGTTGATCCAGTGTAGTATATGTAAAGTGATGTTGTTGAGCCTTGTTATAATGCATGCAAAGATAATGATGATCTTGTAGGGAATAATATGATGGTGTTAATGACCTTTAAGCATGGTTGAGCCCTGAATGAGGTGTAATCCTCTAGTGTTGATAAGGGTTGATACCCTATGATATTGTGAAAAGAATTTATATCATGTAATAGTATGATGGTCTTAATGACCTTTGGGCATGGTTGATCCCTGAATGAGGTGTAATCCTCTTATGTTGAAAATAGTTGATACCATGTGATATTGTGAAAATGATTTATATCTGGTGATAGTATGATGACTAGTGTAGCCTCATGAATGGGAAGTGAATAATACCATGTGACGATGATATGATAAATTATGTTTCACACATTTTATATCTTTTGAAGTTGTGATATTTATATGTTTGTTAGAAGTGAATTAGGGTTTGTATGTGCACTTGTTTGATGTAGCCTTAATTCACCCAATTGGCATAACTAATCAAGTGAAACTCTAATCATGTAGTGTCGTGTGCCATAGATCCATCTGAGTGTCAGAACTTGCCATATGGTGAAACGAGTATTCCTAAGGGAAACTCAGAGCGCATACTGTTGAGTATGTTGGGGTGGCAAGTTGAGGATATATCCTTGTCATCCATAATGCAGGTTGTGGAGGATAGATATGGTCTTGCCTCATACATATGATGTGATTGAGAATGGCTACGGTCGTGTCTCGGTGATTATATATGTGACAAGATTGGAGGACAACTGTGTTTGTACCTCGGATGGTAGGGTATGCGTACCCGCCTCCTTTCACTAGTGGTGTGACCTGTACCAAGGACAGATTAGGTTGTTAGCAGCTTGACCTTATGTGTCGCTATGGCGGACCCATACTGATTGGGGGCGGAGATGATCTTAGGAGTCCATCACTTCCTAGATCTTGTATGGTATTGATTTCGACTTAGCAGTGGTCAGTTGGATTTTGAGTGGTATCCTCAATTTCCTCAGGGCAAAATAAAAGATGTAAGACAGCCATATGTAGCATATTTGTTAAGGGTTATACGCAATATTTCATATTAGATGATAACCCTTGTTTGCTTTCTTTTCACTGAGATCATGTATAGTACAATAAGAGACAATAGATATGCTTATGTTGTAGTTATGTCATGTTGTAAACATGCTTATGTTGTCAAATATACTAACACTAATGGTTAAGATGATGTTGTTAGCTATGTTTAATATTAATAGCCATGCCTATGTAATTAGAAATGCTTAAACTGTGAATCATGCCTATGTAGTTCATTGTGTTATGATGTTAGTTCTACTTATGATATAGATATGTTCTCTTTATTTGATATGCTAATATTGATAGTCATGTTATGTTATTAGACATATTCATGATGTCATGGATGCTTATGCTACTAGATTTCTTATGTTGTTAGCAAGGAATATGATGATAGTGAGATTAATGATAACGATTGTTATTAGATGCAATTCGATGATATTTGAGTAGATATCTATCCAAAGAAATGGATTTATTATATATATATATATATATATATATATATATATATATATATATGCATTGATGATCATACTTGTTGCTAGGATTATTTGCTTAATATGTTTAGCATACTTGAACTATTCCATCTGTTCAATTGATTATTAAATACTCCAACTGCTTAGTTATTTACTATTTAAAATGTTGTAATCCATAAGAATTGTTGGATGTTATATTTCTTGTTGGGATATGGGTCTCACCTCTGTGGTTTGCCACATTTTTTTAGGTAATCGGAAGTGATGAAAACAAACACGTGACAGCAAAGAGGTGCTATAGTAATGAATCTTTGAGAAAGTTGATTAGATGTCTAATGTGTCTTAGAGTCATCCCTGTATACTCATGTCTGGGCAGAAAAAAATTGTATATGGTGTTTCAAATGAATCAAACTTTTGTTAGCATATTAATGCTTGTTTGTGTTGCATATATGACTATTGTTCTCCTGTGTATATATGTTGTGGCTAAGGTGATAGAATAATTTGTATCAAATTCTTGGCATAGTATGGATAAAAGAAAGATGTTGGTTTCTTATGCAAATGTTTCCGAGGGGATGTTGATGTTGAAATCAGTTTTAATTTACCCATATTTTTGGGTATGTGATTAATTAGTGTTCGCTTGTGCTTTATGTTTTGAGTAATCTCATTTTGTGAAATGGGTTCTCACAAGTTGGTATCAGAGATTTAGGTTCACTGAGTCTATAGGGACACTAGGGCTTAGGACTAAGATGATGTCAAAATTAGGAATATGACATAAAGATATGGTGCATACTACTAAATCTCAGTACTTGGATGCCCTGGCCAGATATTCAATAATTGAAGAAAAAGTAAGTATGGAACTCTTATATTGTTATCTTTCTGATTACTCTGATCAAGTAGTCATTTTGAAACACTCCAAAGAGCATAATGAAGCAGAAATCATGGTGCAGATAACTTAATATTACCTCAAGAGAAGATGAGGATTACATCATTATCTATCAAAACTTGAATTGTTGGTAAATATAAGAGAAACATACAACACCATGAAATCTAAATCTGAATACAAAGAAGCAAAAGAGGAGTTCTTGAAGATGAAATTCAAGAAGATAATAAAGTAAAAGACAGATAAGTCTATTCTTATAAAGTGATTCAAGGTATGAAATCCACATAAGATAGAGAGAAATCCTATAACAAGTACAAAATGAGAAGATGAATGGGAACAATGACAATGAAATAAGGTGGAACCTGAGTTAATCTCAGACCAACCTATGTGTGTAAGAAAGTGTTAATGAAAAATCATTTTGGTATGTGAAAGAAATTAAGGGAGATGATCCCAGTTTAATGAAGAAAATGTGGAATATGATGATTTACTTGTCGATAAGTGGTTGAAATACATAATAAAATAAGAGAACATACCCAAGTGTGATAAATAGTCATCAAGGAAGGAGTAATGAGATATGTTAATCATGATGATTCCTATGCTAATGGAAAGGAACCCGAAATGAAAAAGGTAAAATGATACATAAGAAGTTGTAACCTACATAATGAAAATAGAATTGGTTACCTTTTTACTAGTGACCCTTGAACAATGTTGCTATGATGTGGGAAGTGTGTTTCCCTTTGTGTCTTTCCTTTCCAGGGCAAAACTTTCAAGTGAATCATTGCCACTTGGTATGTGTGGATTCACTGCAAACATGAGGGTGGATAGCTTACTATAGCATAAGGTTGTTTGGACTATGGTTCCAAGATCATATAGTTTGTGATGAGTTTGCTTTTGAGCTTTCCAATAATTAAGAAGACTCCTCTTATATGTTTTGAAATTTATTATGTTGGTAAAAGTAGATGAGATAAGGATGCGAGTTCCTTATAGCACATGAGGTGGATACCAAGGTAATGAATCCTAGTATCTAAGATGTATCAACAGTATGGGAAGTATGTGAAGGTTGGAGATGTTTACTAAATGAACATATCAAGTATTCCTCCCCCTTAAAGAGAGGGAGAGAGAGTTGATGATGATTTTATAAATGTTGTTTGGAAGGAAAAATAAAAGTGATTCTATAATGTTTTGTATGGTTCAGTGATATCTAGGCAAGACCACTATCAAGAATAGATGGTTTTTTTGTCAATATATATGTGATACAGTGTTCCTTTAAGATAAACATGTGATCAAATATCAATGCATAAGAGTTAGATTGGATGAAATAATTCACATGACCATGATGAGTTTAGAGTTATGTCCTTTAGACTAACCAATGTACAAATAGAATTCATGAATAGGAGGAACAGAGTGTTCCAGTCATGTCATACAAGTTATATCAAGCTTTAAATGATGACATGTCAAAGTATTTCAAATATTGACACAAATATGATCAATATTTCTTCAAAAACCTTAGGGTTGTCGAAGCAGCAAAAGCTATGAGACAAGTTGAACAAGAATGAGATGGGGTTGATTAAGTGTCTTAATGGGATCATGATATGTCTTCTAAGTAGGTTGTGTAAATCCTAGTAAGGTGAAAATAGTGTTGTTATTTCACCCCTAAAAAGGTTGACTAGGAATGATATTTCCTTGTATGGAATGACAGGTGCCAGTGTCAGCATTTCTTTTGATGCTGAAAAAGAACTGACAAGTGTTCCACTGTTAGTGTATCTAGAAAAAAAATGATGGATACATCGCCTTTTTTTATGCTTCAAGGAATGGTATGGGACACTTTCCATGATTGGTAAAAAGCTAGAATGTATGATTTTTGAGTAATGTTTTGATACAATAGATATAATTTTAGGTTGATAGCTAGAATTTAAAGTTGAACATTACTACTAGAGTTGTACATATGACATAATAAGTTTCTACATTCCATATTGAGAATGTCTTCTTAGGTGGGGTTTTTTGTGTTGACCCAAGATGAGATATGTATGAATGATGTGACATCACCATGGTATGCAATTAACCATATGAAGGTAATATGATGAGGTATAAATGAAGTACCCATCTTTGTTTACCTCGGATTTTGGGGGTGAAATCCCTGTTAGGGGTTTATAGTTGTAAGGCCCCTAACTTGATTAATGACTTGAATAAGCTTAATTTTCAAAATTTAATTCTTATAACCCTAATATAACCTTGTGATGTGCTTTGAAATCATAAGACAAGCTTTAGTTTCAAATTTGGTCCAATTTGGACAATATTTGAGCATGTTATGCAATTTTATGCACATTTTGGACTTTTATGCAATTCACCCAATTGATAGGGTTTATTTACAATTTATCACTTGCATTATGTTCCTTGTATATTCTTTCATAATTCTTGAGCTTTTTGAGCCATGGGGAACCTATTTAAACCTTGGTTTGAAGGTGTTTTCTCTAAGGGTATTTTAGGGTTTACCCCTTCATGGATGAGCTACCTTTAGTAGCTATCAACTAATGAATTATTTGTTTTTCTTTGAAATTTAAGAAACGAGGGATAATATTGTCTCTGTGGATGGTGGGGCAGCTTCTTGTGTGTGTGATTGTATATTCTTAATATTTTAATGCCATGGACACTTGGAAAGATACTAGAACTTCAACTTTATCTTTTTCTTTATCTTTATCTTAAAGTTTCATATACTTATACCTAAGAACCAAAACAAGAAATTTTCTCTCCACCACTTCCCTACTTATACAAACCTTTTCCTCCCTCTGTGCTTCTATGAATTTCCTATCCAAGGAAGATGAAAAATGGGATCTTCTTGGAAAAAGAATCTAGGGTTGCAATTGACTTCCTTTTAGGGTTTGAAAAGCTTCCTTCTAGTGATTTGACGTACGAGAGTAAGAATACCCTTATTTAGTATATTTATTTCTTTTTTATCCTTCCTCCAACCTTTCTCTAGGTCAGAACCTTGCTTTTCCATGGTAGAAATTTCTCTAAAGCTCTAAAACCCTACCTTTCTTGCTCCTTATGCTTAGGGTTTGCTCATTTGATGAAGAAAGGTGCTAGATGGACGAGTTCACAACTTATTCTTCGATTTTCTACCCTACTTGCTTGTGTTTTCTTCTATTTGGGAGTTTATCTTCTAATTAGAGGCAAGTTTTATAACTTTCTCCACATTTATTGCTTACCATAAGCTTACTAGCTCATGTTCTTGCTTTTAAATGATGATCCATGTATTAAAAAGCTATGCTTGACTTGGATTTTGGTTTTTATTATATTACATGTTTTGATTTCAGTTCTATATGAACCAGTAATCATTTGTACATTATTCCTAAGGTATAATATGACTTGGATCAGGTTGGTTTGACAACCTATGGTGCTAATCACCTATCAATCAATGGTCAATTTTAGGGTTTTAAGTTGATTTCTTCTATAAAGACATTACACAATGGTGCTGCCATTGCAACAACCCTATGGTGTTGTCTTCATGACAACTGATGGTCGTGACCAAGGGTGCCAACTAACATTCATCCCTTAGGTCAGGTGTTGGCCTAATTAAAAGCCTAGTGATTAACAACTAAGTACCCCAATGATGCTATCAATCGATGGTGATATTAGTTTGATATTTAATGTTGATTAATTAATATAGTGTTGATAAAAAAACCTATGGTGACTTAATGGTCACTAATGCCAATGAAGTGGCACCCCAGTGGTAAAAGTGATGATGTAAGACCGAGAGGTCATGAGTTCGAACCCAGGCGACGAGATGAATGAATTGCCCATTTTTTTTTAAAAATGGTCACTAATGATTGTGGAACAAGTCTCCACAACCTATGGGGAGTTAATCATATAGTTGTAGCATCAATTAAGCCTTAGACCTATGGTTTCTTTGGTCACTAGATGCAATGGTCAGACCTATACTGTAATTGATGGTTTTAACATATGTACTTGACCCAATGGTGAAGATCTAATATTTATTCCTCCAATATAGTGTAATGATGGCTAACGTAATATGTTAGTCCTAATAATGTGATTCGTATGGTTTCCTTTATATGATCAACTTAAGGAGGTTACTTGTTGACGATGGATGGCTTTTTTTAAATGAATAGTCGATTGTGGGTTTTACCCTACTCTCAATGGAACTTTTTGTGTTGTTAATCACGGGATGTCTAGGGTTATATGGTGGCTCTTTCTAGAGTACAAATCAAGGAATTCATGGGTGGTTTATCAAAGGTGTTTATTTATGTAAACAACCAATGGTCTTACCTTTTAAACATCCAATGGTTCTGGTTGTCATTGTGGTATGGTGATATGGGTTGAATGATGATGGAACAAATGGAGGGTTACCCTTAATAAGGTAGTCCTACCTATTCAGTCATATGAATAGAAGGGATGATAACCATATTGTGTTGATGCATAGCTCTAATGAGGTATATCTTGTTATACCTAGCTTTAATATAACTAAATGATGGTAATTGGGTATGAATAGTCCTTGAATGACTAATACAATCATGGAGTACTATGTTACTATTGTTGAAACCCTAGTATGCTATAACCCGATGGTTACACCATGATTTATGTGTGGGTCCATACTTGAGAATAGCATGGAATGTGATGATGATGCTTCACCTTATGCACATCTAATGGGGAAGCCATGAGTTAGGGTTTGGGTATGAGTGTTGATTAGTAACGTTAATATAATTTATCTTGTTGAACCTAACTCTAATGCATATAGATGAAGATGAATGTTCATGTTTAACCTTCTTATATGATGTCATGATGGTGAAATAACCTCTTTAATATGATCATAACCTTAATGTGTTAATCGGGGGTTAACATATCCACGTGGTTGATACTTTCTTTTGCTAAACATGTGCATTATGAATATGATGAGGGTTAATCATATCTAGATTCCTTGCATGTTAATGTAATAAAGGAATGTTCTTAATGTTAATATAACCCTTCTAAGATTTTTTATGAATATCTCCTAGCTCATTAATGCAATATTGTGTTGATCCAGTGTAGTATATGTAAAGTGATGTTGTTGAGCATTGTTATAAGGCATGCAAAGATAATGATGATCTTATAGGGATAGTATGATGGTCTTAATGACCTTTGGGCATGGTTGAGCCCTGAATGAGGTGTAATCCTCTTGTGTTGATAAGGGTTGATACCCTGTGATATTGTGAAAATGATTTATATCCTACGATAGTATGATGGTCTTAATGACATTTGGGCATGGTTGAGCCCTGAATGAGGGGCAATCCTCTTGTGTTATAAAGGGTTGATACCATGTGCTATTGTGAAAAGGATTTATATCTTGTGATAGTATGATGACTAGTGTAGCCTCTTGAATGGCAAGTGAATAGTGCCATGTGATGATGAGATGAGAAATTATGTTTCACACATTTTATATCATTCGAAATTGTGATATTTATATGCTTGTTAGAAGTGAATTAGGGTTTGTATGTCCACTTGTTTGATGCAACCTTAATTCACCCAATTGGCATAACTAATCAAGTGAAACTCTAATCATGTAGTACCCTATGCCATAGATCCATCTGAGTGTCAGAACTTGCCAGATGGTGAAATGCGTATTCCTAAGGGAAACTCAGAGCGCATACTATTGAGTATGTGAGGGTGGTAAGTTGAGGATATATCCTTGTCATCTACAATGCAGGTTGTGGAGGATGGTGATGGCCATGCCTCATACATTTGATGTGATTGAGAATGGTTGTGGTCATGTCTCGATGATTATATATGTGACAAGATCGGAGGACAACTGTGGTTGTACCTCAGATGATAGGATATGCATACCCACCTCCTTTCACTAGTGTCGTGAACTGTACCAAGGACGAACTAGGCTATTAGCAGCTTGACCTTATGTGTCACTGTGGAAGACCCATTCTGAACGGGGGCAGAGAAGATCTTAGGAGCCCCACTCTTCCTAGATCTTGTATGGCACTGATTTCAACTTAGCAGTGGTCAGTTGGATTTTG
Source organism: Alisma plantago-aquatica (assembly GCA_963693085.1). Lineage (NCBI taxonomy): Eukaryota > Viridiplantae > Streptophyta > Magnoliopsida > Alismatales > Alismataceae > Alisma > Alisma plantago-aquatica. Next base: position 123,383,522 of record OY856409.1, read on the forward strand.
AGTGGTATCCTCAATTTCCTCAGGGCATAATAAAAGATGTAATACAACTATGTAGCATATCTATTTAGGGTTATACACAACGCTTCATATTGGATGATAACCCTTGTTTGCTTTCTTTTCACTGAGATCATGTATAGTATAATAAGAGATAATAGATATGCTTATGTTGTAGTTATGCTCATGTTGTAAACATGCTTATGTTGTCAAATATACTGACATTGATGGTTAAGATGTTGTTGATAGCTATGTTTAATATTGCTAGACATGCCTATGTAATTAGGAATGCTTAAACTGCTAATCATGCCATTGTAGTTCATTGTGTTATGATGTTAGTTCTACTTATGATATAGATTTGTTCCCTTTATTTGAGATGACAATATTGATAGCCATGTTATGTTACTAGACATGTTCATGATGTCAGGGATGCTTATGCTACTAGATTGCTTGTGTTGTTAGCAAGGAATATGATGATAGTCAGATTAATGATAATGATTGTTATTAAATGCAATTTGATGATATTTGAGTAGATATCTATCCAAGGAAATGGATTTATTTTATATATATATATATATACATATACATTGATGATCATACTTGTTTCTAATATTATTTGCTTAATCTGTTTAGCATACTTGAACTGTTCAATCCGTTCAATTGATTATTAAGTACTCAAACTGCTTAGTTATTTACTATTTAAAATGTTGTAATCAATAAGCATTGTTGGAGGTTGTCTCTTGCTGGGACATGGGTCTCACCCTTGTGGTTCGACACATTTTTTTAGGTAATCGGATGTGATGAAAACAAACATGAGGAAGCAAAGAGGAGCTATAGTAATGGATCTTTGAGAAATTTGATTAGATGTCTAGTGTGTCCTAGAGTCATCCCTGTACTCTCAGGTCCAGGAAGGAAAAGTTTGTATATGGTGTTTCAAACGAATCGAACTTTTGTTAGCATATTAATGCTTATTTGTGCAGAATATATAAATATTTTTCTCTTGTGTATATATGTTGTGGCTAAGGCGATAGAACAATTTGTATCAAATTCTTGGCATAGTATGGATAAAAGAAAGATGTTTTGTTCTTATGCAAATGTTTATGAGTGGGTGTTGATGTTGAAATCAGTTTTAATTTACCCATATTTATAGATATGTGACTAATTAGTGATTGATTGTGCTTTATGTTTTGAGTAATCTCATTGAGTGTAACAAGTTCTCACAGAACAAATCTATATCATAAGTGGAACTAACATCATAACATAATGAATTACATAGGCATGATTAGCAACTTAAGCATTTCTAATTACATAGGCATGGATAGCAATATTAAACATAGCTAGCAGCAACATCTTAACCATCAGTGTCAATATATTTGACAACATAATCATGTTTACAACATGAGCCTAACTACAACATAAGCATATCTATTATCTCTTATTGTACTCTACTTGATCTCAATGAAAAGAAAGCAAACAAGGGTTATCATCCAATATGAAGCTGTGACGACCCGACACCAAACATTGAATAATGATAAATGCGGAAGCGATCATTAACAGCGGATTAATGAAAATCACTAAAAATTAAAACCATTTACAAAGAGATCCAAACATAGGAAAACTCTTTTAACAAGAACCAATGTACTTTATTTACATCTTGGTTCATAAGTACATATCTTGTATCATCTCTTCTCGAGGATTACAAGTATCAACTTCTCTGTTAAAACTACATACAGGCAGCATAAGAACCTCGAGGCATCAAGCCAAAATCTCAGATCAAATCATTAAAAGTACTAACTACTAACTCTGAGGACCTAAGAGTATAGAGATGACACATAGGACTCTCTATACAAAAATATGATAGCTAGTGCCTCCACCTGGAATATCACTGATGTCCCTGTTGTTGTTGTTACTGCTGCTCTTCTCCTGCTATAGGGTTTCTGCCTCTTCTTCTGCATCTACCTAAAAAGTTGGATCCCACGGGGCTGAGACAATCAAAATTGTCCCAGCGAGAGATATAACTCTCCACCAGAAATGTAATTATTGCAGTTTAATAGATTAAAACTGAGTAGAGGAATCATATATATTCAACAGCATATAAATCAATCTCTAAATAGATTAGAGAAATATTCTTATTCAAAGCATTTTAGTTATAACTTGATAAAGTAGCATGTCACTTATTCAATATTGAATTGAAGAACATGTATAACATTTATGCATCTAGGATATGCTAAGCAAGGTAACATCAATCAATGATTCTTGTATTTCAACCTTAAGCAAATACTCTACACGACTGATTACATTTTACAATCATATTTAAGCCCTGAGGAGAAGAGGTATACCGCTCATACTCCAACTGACCATTGTGAAATCGAAATCGGATCCATACATAGGTTAAGGAAAAGCCAGATTTCCATAACCCCCCTTATCTCAGTCAGTATGAGATCTCATGCAGGACATCTTGTGTCTCTACTAAATAGCTTTCTAGGGTATACTGGAAACTTCACTACAGAGTTACAACGACGGCTGCACTCTCTTCACAATCGAGAAATCTCTTGTTTATCTCACATCGATCCAACATTAAACATTATCGGGAGATTCGTGATACATCCATCCCGACACATATAATGAAGGATTTGAGATATTTAATGTTTATCTCACATCAATTCCTCCATTAGGGCATAAGGATATTCGTGCCCATGACCCCCACATACTCAACAGTATGCCCTCTAGGAGATCCCGTAGGAAAACTTGTTTCACCATCACCAACTACTGACGATGATGGATCTATTGCCAGGATTCTACATGATAAGATTTCACTTGATTAAATAAGTACATTATCATATTCTCTTAGCATCAGTCAGATTTTCAAACATAAATTATTATAACAAATTCTACAAAGAATGTGTAATACTTCTATCAAGTACTTTTCGAAGTTTTATAAAACATTGGGATCTTAATCCCTTGTCACATCATGGGCATTCTCATCCCTTAACATATCATCATCATGATTATGGAATATGGGTATTCAAACCCTCAGTTCATCAAAGAACACTTGTTACCACTTATTAGGTAACTAATATCTTCAGGTTATCTGACCAAGTTAAACATGATACTTGTTACACAAGCATCTCACACAGCTTTCAAGGCCCATTTAATTTCTTGTTACCTCTTACTTGGCAACAAAGCATATTATGGCTCATAAGGCCCATTAAATAATTTCGATAATAAAACATCATAGCTCATACCTGGCTATGCCCGACATCTCCAGATACCTGCATGATTAGTCCACATGATAACAATTATATCAATTACATATCAGCACCATGCAATGTAATGGTAGCATCACTATTCCCTCATTAGGGTTAGGGTTTCCCAAATCATGTCAATTAGGGATACTTATCCCATTATCTAAAATTAGAGTTATGGTTTATCATCATATTGCCCAAGATTAGGGTTTCATGCACTATAATCCAATATTAGGTTTTCACATACCTTCACCCTATATTAGGGTTAGGGTTTCGTATTAAGGTTTCATATAGCATTACATAGCATCACCCTAGATTAGAGTTTCACATCACATTACTATATTAGGGTTTCACATGGCATCACCCTAGATTAGGGTTTCACATAGCATCACCCTAGATTAGGGTTTCACATAGCATCACCCTAGATTAGGGTTTCACACCACATCACTACATTAGGGTTTCACATAGCATCACCCTAGAATAGGGTTTCACATAGCATCACCCAAGATTAGGGTTTCACATATCTTCACCCTAGATTAGGGTTTCACAAATCATTATCTCGAATTAGGGTTCTTTATAACTTTTCCCCAAATTAAGGTTTCATGTAACTTTAGCTGAAATTACGGTTTCATGAAGCATCCTCTTAAATTAGGGTTTTTCTTTATATTACCTTGAATTGGGATTTCACATATCATTACCCTAGATTAGGGTTTCACCTAGCATTGACCTAAATTAGGGTTAGGGCTCATCAACCTTTTGTATTAGGGTTTCATGATCTCTTTATCAAGGATCATACCCTAATTACATATTTTATTCATGTTGAAAATGTTGAGGCTTAACCACTACATGATTACTACGCATGTATGAATTCCTCTCTCTCATCCTCTCTAGGATGTTGATTACTTCAAGCTTGATTAAATTAGGTCAATCCTTCACTCAAGTACATACAATTAGGGTTAGCATAGTGTATTGAGATATTGCTTCCATAATCATCAAAGGTTAACCCCTCTAAGGGTACTAATCACCTTAGTACCTTAAAGGTACAACCATTGTAATTATCATCATTAACAATCATAGGGTTAATTGATCTTTCATAGCTTTGAGACTATTAGGTCTCCAAACGGTTTTGATACTTTTGAACCTTCAAACGGTTTTGACCTCCTTGACCTTCAAACGATTTTGAATCTATTTTCCCACATTAGGATTGAGATCGTTTGACCTCCAAACAGTTTTGAAACCATTTGGGCATCTAGGGTTGAGACCGTTTGCTCTTAAATGGTTTTGAAATCATTTGGTGCTTTCAACCCTTGAAACTGTTTGATCAAATTAACCTTGAGACCGAATGAACAACCCATTATTGAAACTGATTGAACATCAAACGGTTTTGAGACCATTTGGTCTCAAATGGTTTGAAGACCATTTCATCCTAAACGATCTCAAGACTGTTTGGTCCAAACCACCTTGAAACCGAAAGGATCATCTAGGGTTTCCACAATCAATCAATTTAGGGTTTGCACTCATTGAACCATCCAACATTGAGACCATTGAAAGTAGATCAAAATTTAACCCTTGAATATCCATCCATCCATGACTCCACTTGACCTCAAACGGTCTTGAGAACGTTTGGGCCATTCAACATAGAAATCGACTCAATCAATTTAGGGTTTCAACCAATCAATCCGATTAGGGTTTGTAATCAATGGATCATCCATTATTGAATCCATTATAATTAGATCAATTTGAATCATTGGATCTTCATTCATCCACATCAACAATTGACCCCAAACGGTCTTGAGACCGATTAACCTCAAACGGTCTTGAGACCGTTTGATCACCAAACGGTCTTGAGACTGTTTGGTCATCAAAGTTGAAGACCGTTTGCTCATGATATTTATTGAGGTGTGTGCTAAGATGATATCATCATCTTCAATCTTTAGACCTTAGAAATTTCCTGTGATTCTTATGGTGATTTCATCAACTAATCAATTGAAATTTTGGGAAAGAAGAAAGATTCAACATATGATGAAGAAGTGAAATCAATAATAACATTTAAGGGTTCAAGTTATATAACCCGCCTTTAAAGTTGATTTCAAGATTCAAGCCTCACGTCTTCAATGGTGAATGAAGCTTTCTCAACTGTCCAAGGTCCGTTCTCAAGTCTTTGGATGCAAAGGATGATCAGGGTTGGGCATTGAATGGAGAAAAGAAGAATATAAGCATTGAATTTCGATTTCCACCATGAAATCAAGGTTGAAGATGACTATGGAGCTTACCTACAGGTTGGGGCATGTTCTCCTCTTATACCTAATCTCCCTTTTCTTCGGCCCAAGCAAAGAAAGAAAGTAGATTCGAAAAGAGTCTTTCATGTGGGTGGAAAATGGGATATATGTAAGGGAATTTCAAGAGAGAGAAAGTGTTATAAAAATCCTTCAATTCCTTAAATTGGTGCCACTTATCCCCCTCACTTCCTTTCATATGAAGACATTATTCTTTCCCTCGAAATCCTCTTCTTTATCCAAGAATTAAAAGAAAACAAATTAAGCACCTTAATCAATATAATAATAATATCCAAAAATTAGTGGATATTACTTTTTCTTTAACTAATGTGAGTGGGTTCTCCACTCACTTTAGATATTTCGGTGCCATTGCAAGGAACAGGGACTTCCATACTTATATAAATTCAACCATCACACTTTTGGTTGAAGGGCACTTCCATTAATATATTTATTTTTGCATTAAATTGAATTAGGGTTTCAATTATGCTTAAATCTTGATTATTTTAATATCAAGATTCTCTCTCCTCCAAAGAGATTCAAATGAGACGCCCCTTTGATTTTATTGTCTCTAATTGATACCAAGAAACATTAGGGACTCTCTAAAGTGGTATTTTGCATATTGAACCCTAGATTTTGGGTAAATTGCACATTACACCAAAACTAGATTTTAATGCACAAACATTGCTTAATAAGCTCTTTCTTGGTGCTCAGGCTTTCACAAGCCATACCTCTACATCATTCTCATTCTTATGATGCTATAACAATTGAGGAATATTTTATCATGTAACATTTGCAATTTAACCCCTCAACTTGGGTAATTTGCACTTTATTCTAAAACGGGCAAAACATTGTTTTCAACATTATTCAAAAGGACTAAAATTGAATCATAAGCTCCTCTTGAGCCTTAATTACTTTTCAAAAGATAAAAGCAAGCATATAATTATCTTTCTTAAACAAAACATCTAGGGTTAAAGCATAACCCCGGTCAGGGATGTTACAAATTATCCACCCCTAACAGGGATTTCATCCCCGAAATCATCAAGAGAAAAGAGAAGGATACTTCCTCCTCATCTCTTCCTCTAGATCCCACGTAGCTTCTTCAATGCCACGGTGATGCCAGAGAACTTTCACAAGACACATGTTTTTCTTTTTCAACTTTTTCATTCTTTTATCAAGAATCATCACAGGTCCTTCAACATATGATATATCATCATTTAATTCTACCTCCACAGGTTGCAAAACTAATTCTGTGTCAGGACGACACTTTCTCAGCATGGATATATGGAACAATGGATGCAACTTATGCAGCTCAGGTGGCAAATCCAGCTTATAGGCTACCTTTCCAATCCGTTCAATGATTGGATAAGGCCCCATAAATCTAGGAGCTAACTTTCCCTTCTTTCTAAATCTAAGGACACCTTTCCAAGGTGAGACCTTGAGATATACTTTGTCTCCAACTTGAAATTCTAAAGGTCTTCATCGTTTGTCGGTGTATGACTTCTTTCTATCCATTGCAGTCTTTAATTGTTGTTGTATTACTTTAATCTTCTTAGTTGTCTGCTGCACTAACTCATGACCCAAAATTTGATATTATCCTATTTAATACCAACATAAAGGAGATCTACAACGTCTACCATGTAATGCTTCATATGGTGCCATATAAATACTGTGCTGATAGCTATTATTATAAGAAAATTCTATCAAGCTCAGGTGTAGATCCCAACTCCCTACAAACTTAAGGACACATGCCCTAAGCAAATCCTCCAAGGTTTGTATGGTCCTCTCAGATTGTCCATCTGTCTGTGGGTGAAAGGTAGTACTAAACCTTAACTGCATACCCAAAGCTTTATGTAGTCGTTCCCAAAAATGACTCGTGAACTGGGACCTCTATCAGAAACAATAGTAGCTGGAACCCCATGCAACCGCACTATCTCATCTATATATATCTGTGCAAGCTTCTCAGTAGTGTAGGTTGTTTTGAAAGGAAGGAAATGTGCTGTCTTAGTCAACCTATCTACTATCACCCATATGTAATCATGACCTTTGGTTGCTCTAGGCAAACCAACCACAAAGTCCATGGTCACTTGATCCCATTTCCACTGCAATATAGGCAAAGGTTGCATTGTTCCTGCAGGCTTCTAATGTTCAACTTTAACCTGCTGACACACCAGACACCGCATAACAAACTCAGCTACATCCTTCTTTAATCCTGGCCACCAATACATATCCTTCAAGTTATGATACATTTTGGTGCTTCCTGAATGCATTGCATACATCGAAGAATGAGCTTCCTCCAAGACTAACTTCCTTAAGTCATTGGCATCAGGTAATACCATCCTACCATGGTAGTAGACAACCTGATCCTATGACTCATGAAAGTCATCTCGTTTCTCACTACCATACTCTGACCTGATCTGCTGAACAACAACATCAGCTTGCTGTACTTCTTTAATCTGTTGTCTCATAGTAGGTTTCACTTGCATCTCAGCTAACAACCCAGCTAACAATGATACCTTAAGCTGTATATTGTTTTGCCTCAAGGAGATAAGCATATCTCTTTTAAAGAACACTAAGGAGTTCAACTATGCTTTATATAAGGCTAGTGATGATGATTTCCTACTTAGTGCATCAGCCACTACATTAGCCTTCCCTGGATGATAATCAATTGTACAATCGTAGTCCTTGATTAACTCCATCTAGTGGTGTTGTCTCATATTCAACTCATGTTGTGAGAAGATATATTTTAGATTCTTATGGTATGTGAAAATCTGGAATGTTTCTCCATAGAGATAATGTCTCCAGATCTTCAAAGCATGGACCACAGTAGCTAGCTCTAGATCATGTGTTGGATAATTCTCCTTGTGTTTCTTAAGATGTCGAGAGGCAAAAGAAATCACTTGCTTATCCTGCATCAACACACGTCCTAGACCATTCTTAGATGCATCACAGAAAACTATATACACCTTCCCTTGCTCAGGTAACACTAGCACAGGTGCACTTGTTAACTTTTCTTTCAACAGCTGGAAAGAATGTTGACACTTGTCATTCCAAACAAAAGGAACCTCCTTCTTAGTCAACTTGGTTAGGGGTAAAGCTATAGAAATGAAGTTCTTAATGAACCTATTGTAATAGCCTGCGAGTCGTAAGAAACTATGTATCTCCGTTGGTGTCTTTGGTTGTTCCCATTGCAGGATAGATTCTACCTTCTTAGGATCAATACGGATACTTGAGGTAGATATTATGTGTCCTAGAAAAGAAACTTTTGGTAACCAGAACTCGCATTTGCTAAACTTAGCATACATCTTATGCTCTCTTAGCACAGTTAAAGTCTGACAGAGGTATTGCTCATGTTGTTGAGCATCTCTACTGTATATCAAGATGTCATCTATGAAGACTACTATGAACTGATCAAGAAAAGGCCGGAAGATTCTATTCATGAGTTCCATGAATGCAGCTGGTGCATTAGTTAGTCCAAACGACATAACTATGAACTCATAGTGACCATACCTTATCCTAAAGGCAGACTTAGTTATGTCACTCTCCTTGATATGTAACTGATGATATCTTGACCTCAGATCTATCTTAGAGAAGATAGTTGCACCACACAACTGATCAAATAGGTCATCGATCCTTGGTAGAGGATATTTGTTCTTTATAGTCACTTTATTCAACTGTCTGTAATCAATGCATAACCGCATAGATTCGTCCTTCTTCTTAACAAAGAGAACTGGAGCACCCCATGGTGAAGTACTCGGTCAGATAAAACCCTTCCCAAGCAACTCCTACAGTCGTTTCTTGAGCTCTGCCATCTCAATAGGTACCATTCTATACGGTGTTTGTGCTATTAGTTGCATGCCCGAGATTAGATTAATCTCAAAGTCATTCTCTCGGGGCAGAGGAACACCTGGAAGTTCCTCAAGGAACACATCTTCAAACTCCCTAACTATCGGAACTTCAGAAAGATTAGGGTTCTCCATTGTGGTGTCTACCACATGTGCCAAGAATAAAAAGCATCCTTGTCGCATCAGCTTTTCAGCTACCATAGCTGACACTAGACAAGTTGGAAGAATCTTTCTATCTCCCTGAAAGATCCATGTGTCACCGTCATCTACGAACACAACTTGCTTGGAATCACAATCCAAGACAACCTTATATTTTTCTAGGGTGTCCATCCCAAGGATTATATCGAACCTGTGCATCTCAAGTGGTATAAGACCCACCTGAATGTGATGTTTAGAAAAGGAAAGAATGCATGAAGAACACACCTCCCACAACACTGCAGATCCCAACAAAGGGGTTTCTAACAACAGATTATCTGCTCTATGACTGACAGTCATATTGTAGTTATGAATCACTTCTTGAGTGATAAAGGAATGTGTAGCACCCGGATCAATCAAAATAGATACGAAGCAAGATGAAGACATATCAGAATGAAATAGTTCCATCTGACATTTCACAACTCAAGGGTTGACAACTGCTTTGGGTTGATTCATCGCATAGAATCTCGCCGTTTCTTGTTGTTGACCCTGTGCTCGATTGTTGGGTGCCAACGAACCATCTTGGGATGCTTGTCCATGTCCTCTGGCACCACTCAAAAACTATTTCGTCTGAGAGCCTTCCTGACTCTGCCTTGGAGGTTGAGTCACACTTACATCTCTAGCTCGACAATCTTTCATCAAATGCCCCATCTTTCTGCATATAAAACAACCTCTGCTCTCCCTCTGTGGCCTGGGTGGTTCTATTACTAACATTGAGGCTGAGTTGTGGGCTCCCTCAAGAAGTAAACTATGACCTCTATCCCTACTCGATGTCCATTGCGTCTGGGTATTGAATCTTGGCGGTGCTATTAGTGTAGAAAATCTCGGTTTCTTTAAACTTTTGGACCTTTGTCCTTGAAACTAAGTATACATATTCGTACTCTTAGTATGACGCTTCTCAATCACCGACCTTTCTATTAGTCTCACGGACTCCACAACGGTGGAGAACCTCTCCATGTTCTCTAAGGCAGACACAGGAGTGGTCAAATCAGCATTCAACCCCTTCTCAAAATGCTGAATTCTCTCTTCACCAGTAGCTACCATATGCAGACAAAACCGCAAAAACTCCATGAACTTTGCTTCATACTCGCTAATTTTCATTGGTCCTTGCCTTAACCTCTCAAACTGAGAGATCTTCTCGTCTAGAAACGTCTTGGGGAAGTATCTATTGATGAATTCTCATCGGAATACTTCCCATCCGATCTCAACTCCTAGCCTTTTGCCCTCTTCTATTATCCACCAGTGGCCAACACTCCCTTTTAGAAGGTACACTGCATACCTCGCCTTCTCTGCTTTAGGGATATTAAGGATTCTAAAGGCCTTCTCCAATTCAGTCAACCACAAGTCATCATCTGTTGGGTCAGTTGTACCAACATAATCTGTGGCTCCAACCCGGTGAAGTCGTTTGAAAGTCTTGCCGGCTCCCTGTCCTTCATGGTGAGTTGGTGCCCTAGGTGTAAGTGGTGACATCCTATCCGCCATATGCGTCATGGTTTCCATGAAATGCCCAAACAGATCATGGAAAGTTGGGTTCATGGAAACCTGGGTTTTCTAGTGCAGCCTGGTTAAGCTGGGGATGTTTAGGTACTGGTCCCTCCCTATCCTGATCCCTTGCACCTCTTCCTGGTGCAGCAATGCTTCTCTCAACAACATGTTCTTCATGTGATCCAGACATCTTTAAGTTCTTCTTCTCTTATATGAGTAGAAGACACTATCAGATAAACTGAAAGGCACTAGAACAGACTCAACAACCTTAATCCTATGTCTCTGTAGACTCAACGAACCTAGAGCTATGATACCACTAATTTGTGACAACCTGACACCAAACATCGGATAATGATAAATGCAGAAGTGATCATTAACTGTGGATTAATGAAAATCACTAAAAATTAAAACCATTTACAAAGAGATCCAAACATAGGAAAACTCTTTTAAAAAGAACCAATATACTTTATTTACATCCTGGTTCATAAGTACATATCATGTATCATCCCTTCTTGAGGATTACAAGCATCAGTTGCTCTATTAAAACTATACACAGGCAACATAAGAACCTCGACGCATCAAGACAAAATATCAGACCGAATCATTAAATGTACTAACTACTAACTCCAAGGACCTGAGAGTACAGAGACGACACATAGGACTCTCTATACAAAAATATGACAGCTAGTGCATCCACTTGGAATATCACTGTTGTCCCTGTTGCTTCTCTTCCCCTGCTATAGGGTTTCTGCCTCTTCTTCCGTGTCTACCTACAAAGTTGGATCCCACGGGGGTGAGACCATCGAAATTGTCCCAGTGAGAGATATAACTCTCTTCCAGAAATGTTATTATTGCAGTTTAATATATTAAAACTAAACAGAGGAATCATATATATTCAACAACATATAAATCAATATCTAAACATATTAGAGAAATATTCTTATTCAAAGCATTTCAGTTATAACTTGATAAAGTAGGATGCCACTTATTTAATACGGAATTGAAGAACATGTATAACATTTATCCATCTAGGATATGCTAAGCAAGGTAACATCAATCAATGATTCTCATATTTCAACCTTAAGCAAATACGCCACACAGATGATTACATTTTACAATCATATTTAAGCCCTACGGAGATGAGGTATACCGCTCATACTCCAACCGACCATTGTGAAATCAAAATCAGTATCATAAATAGGTTAAGGAAGAGTCGGATTTCCATAACCTCCCTTATCTCAATCAGTAAGAGATCTCATGCAGGACATCTTGTGTCTCTGCTAAATAGATTTCCAGGGTATACTGGCAACTTTTCTATAGAGTTACAGTGGCGACTGCACTCTCTTCGTAATAGAGAGATCTCATGTTTATCTCACATCGATTCGACATTGAACATTATCAGGAGATTCGTGCTACATCCATCCCGGCACATATAATGAAGGATTTCAGAGATTTAATGTTTATCTCACATCAATTCCTCCATTAGGGCGTAAGGATATTCACGCCCACGATCCCCACATAATCAACAGTATGTCATCCAGGAGATCCCGTAGGAAAACCTATTTCACCATCACCAACTACTTACGATAATGGATCTATGGCCAGGGCTCTACATGATAAGATTTCACTTGATTAATTAAGTACATTACCATATTCTTTTAGCATCAGTCAGGTTTTCAAACATAAATTATTATAACAAATGCTACAAAGAATGTGTAATACTTCTATCAAGTACTTTTCAAAGTTTTATAAAACATTGGGATCTCAATCCCTTGTCACATCATGGGCATTCTCATCCCTTAACATCTCATCATCATGATTATGGAATATGGGTATCCAAACCCTCAGTTCATCAAAGAACACTTGTTACCACTTATCAGGTAACTAATATCTTCAGGTTATCTGACCAAGGTAAACATTATACTTGTTACACAAGCATCTCACATGGCTTTCAAGGCCCATTTAATTTCTTGTTACCTCTTACTAGGCAACACAACATATTATGGCTCACAAAGCCCATAAAACAATTTCGATAATAAAACATCATAGCTCATACCTGGCTATTCCCAACATCTCATGATATCTACATGGTTAGTACATATGATAATAGTTATATCAATTTCATATCAACACCATGCAATGTAATGGTAGCATCACTATTCCCTCATTAGGGTTAGGGTTTCCCAAATCATGTCAATTAGGGATACTTATCCCATTATCCAAAATTAGAGTTATGGTTTATCATCATATTGCCCAAGATTAGGGTTTCATGCACTATAATTCAATATTAGGGTTTCACATACCTTCACCCTATATTAGGGTCAGGGTTTCGTATTAAGGTTTCACATAGAATTACATAGCATCATCCTGGATTAGAGTTTCCCATCACATTACTGCATTAGGGTTTCACATGGCATCACCCTAGATTAGGGTTTCACATAGCATCACCCTAGATTTGGGTTTCATGTAGCATCACCCTAGATTAGGGTTTCATGCCACATCACTGCATTAGGGTTTCACATAGCACCACCCTAGAATAGGGTTTCACATAACATCACCCTAAATTAGGGTTTCACATACCTTCACCCTAGATTAGGGTTTCACAAATCATTATCTCGAATTAGGGTTCCTTATAACTTTCCCCAAATTAAGGTTTCATGCAACTTTACCCGAAATTAGGGTTTCATGAAGCATCCTCTTAAATTAGGGTTTTTCATTATATTACCCTGAATTGGGATTTCTCATATCATTACCCTAGGTTAGGGTTTCACCTAGCATTGCCCTAAATTAGGGTTAGGGCTCATCAACCTTTTTTATTAGGGTTTCATGATCTCTTTATCAAGGATCATACCCTAATTACATATTTTATTGATGTTGAAAATGTTGAGGCTTAACCACTACATGATTACTATGCATGTATGAATTCCTCTCTCTTTCATCCTCTATAGGATGTTGATTACTTCAAGCTTGATTAAATTAGGGGAATCCTTCACACAAGTACATACAATTAGGGTCAGCATAGTGTATTTAGATATTGCTTCCATAAGCATCAAAGGTTAACCCCTCTAAGGGTACTAATCACCTTAGTACCTTAAAGGTACAACCATTGCAATTATCATCATTAACAATAATAGGGTTAATTGATCTTTCATAGCTTTGAGACTATTAGGTCTCCAAACGGTTTTGATACTTTTGAACCTTCAAACGATTTTTACCTCCTTGACCTTCAAACTGTTTTGAAATCATTTGCCCACCTTAGTGTTGAGATCGTTTGACCTCCAAATAGTTTTGAAACCATTTGGGAATCTAGGGTTGAGATTGTTTACTCTTAAATGGTTTCGAAACCATTTGGTGCTTTCAACCCTTGAAACCGTTTGATCAAATTAACCTTGAGACCGAATGAACAACCCATCATTGAAACTGATTGAACATCAAACGATTTTGAGACCATTTGGTCTCAAATGGTTTGAAGACCGTTTGATCATAAACGGTCTCAAGACCGTTTGGACACAAACAGTCTCAAGACCATTTGGTCCAAACCACCTTGAAACTGAAAGGATCATCTCAGTTTTCCATAATCAATCGATTTAAGGTTTGCACTCATTGAACCATGCAACATTGAGACCATTGAAAGTAGATCAAAATGTGACCCTTGGATCTCCATCCATCCATGACTCCACTTGACCTCAAATGGTCTTGAGACCATTTTACCTCTAACGGTCATGAAACTGTTTGACCTCAAACGGTCTTGAGACCGTTTGGGCCATTCAACATAGAAATCAACTCAATCAATTTAGGGATTCAACCAATCAATCCGATTAGGGTTTGTAAACAATGGATCATCCATTCTTAAATCCATTATAATTAGATCAATTTGAATCATTGGATCTTCATTCATCCACATCAGAAATTGGCCCCAAACAATCTTGAGACTGTTTAACCTCAAATGGTCTTGAGACCGTTTGCCCTCAAACGGTCTTGAGACCGTTTGATCACCAAACAGTCTGGAGACCGTTTGGTCATCAAAGTTGAAGACCATTTTCTCATGATATTTATTAAGGTGTGTACTAAGAAGACATCATAATATTCAAGCTTTATACCTTGGAAATTTCCTATGATTCTTATGGTGATTTCATCAACTAATCAATTGAAATTTCGGGAAAGAAGAAAGATTCAACATGTGATGAGGAAGTAAAATCAATAATAACATTTAATGGTTCAAGTTATATAACCCACCTTTAAAGTTGATTCCAAGATTCAAGCCTCACGTCCTCAATGGTGAATGAAGCTTTCTCAACTGTCCAAGGTCCGTTCTCAAGTCTTTGGATGCAAAGGATGATCAAGGTTGAGCATTGAATGGAGAAAAGAAGAATATAAGCATTGAATTTCGATTTCCACCATGAAATCAAGGTTGAAGATGACTGTGGAGATTACCTACAGGTTGGGGCATGTTCTCCTCTTATTCCTAATCTCCCCTGTCTTCGGCCCAAGTAAAGAAAGAAAGTAGATTCGAAAAAGAGTCTTTCATGTGGGTGGAAAATGGGATATATGTAAGGGAATTTCAAGAGAGAGAAAGTGTTATAAAAATCCTTCAATTCCCTAAATTGGTGCCACTTATCCCCCTCACTTCCTTGCATACGAAGCCATTATACTTTCCCTCGAAATCCTCTTCTTTATCCAAGAATTAAAAGAAAACAAATTAAGCACCTTAATCAATATAATAATAATATCCAAAATTAGTGGATATTACTTTTTCTTTAACTAATGTGAGTGGGTTCTCCACTCACTTTAGATATTTCGGTGCCATTGCAAGGCACAGGGACGTCCATAATTATATAAATTCAACCATCACACTTTTGGTTGAAGGGCACTTCTATTAATATATTTATTTTTGCATTAAATTGAATTAGGGTTTCAACTATGCTTAAATCTTGATTATTTTAATTTCAAGATTCTCTCTTCTGCAAAGAGATTCAAATGAGATGCCCCTATGATTTTCTTGTCTCTAATTGATACCAAGAAACATTAGGGACTCTCTAAAAGTGGTATTTTGCATATTGAACCCTAGATTTTGGGTAAATTGCACATTACACCAAAACTAGGTTTTAATGCACAAACATTGCATAATAAGCTCTTTCTTGGTGCGCAGGCTTTCACAAGTCATACCTTTGCATCATTCTCATTCTTATGATGCTATAACACTTGAAGAATATTTATCATGTAACATTTGCAATTTAACCCCTCAACTTGGGTAATTTGCACTTTAGTCCAAACAGGCAAAACATTGTTTTCAACATTATTCAAAAGGACTAAAATTGAAACATAATCTCCTCTTGAGCCTTAATTACTTTTCAAAAGATAAAAGCAAGCATATAATTATTTTTCTAAAACAAAACATCTAGGGTTAAAGCATAACCCAGGTCAGAGATGTTACAGAAGCGTTGTTTATAACCCTAAACAGATATGCTACACGATTGTCTTACATCTTTTCTTATGCCCTGGGGAATTTGAATCGTACCATACAAAGTCCAACCGACCCCTGTGAAGGGCTATTCAATTCTGTACAAGATCTAGGAGTGCTGGTATCCTAAGATCTCTTCCCCTCAGTCAATACGAGTAAAAAGGCAGTCACATATCAATCAAAGCTACCACCACAATGACATATAGTCAAACTGCTAACTACTAGTCTACCCTTGGTACAGGTCATGACACTAGAAACTAGGATATACAAAACTCTCTAATCTGAGGTACAACTGTAGTTGTCCTCAATCACATCAGATGTATGAGACATGACCATAGCCATCCTCCACAATCTGCATTGTGGATGACAATGATATATCCTCAACTTTCCATCCCCACATACTCAAAAGTATGTGCTCTGAGTTTCCCTTAGGAATACTCATTTCACCATCCAGCAAGTTCTGACACTGAAGATGGCTCTACAGCACAGGGCACTACATGATTAGAGTTGCACTTGATTAGTTATGCCAATTGGGTGAATTAAGGCTGCGTCAAACAAGTGGATATACAAACCCTAATTCACTTCTAGAAAGAATATAAATATCACAACTTTTAAAAGATATAAAATGTGTGGCACACAATTTCTCATCTCATTATCACATGGTACTATTCACTTTCCATTCATGAGACCACACTAGTCATCATACTATCATAAGATATAAATCCTTTTCACAATATCACAGGGTATCAACCCTTATCAATATAAGAGGATTACACCTCATTTAGGGTTCAAACATGCCCAAAGGTCATTAAGACCATCATACTTTTCCCTAAAAGATCATCATTATCTTTCCATGCCTTATAACAAGGCTCAACAACATCATTTACATATAATACACCAGATCAACACAATATTGCATTAATGAGCTAGGAGATATTCATAAATAATCATAGCAGGGTTATATTAACATTAAGAACATTCCTTTATTACATCAACATGCAAGGAATCTAGATATGATTAACCCTAACCATATTCATAATGCACATGTTTATCATAAGAAAGTATCAACCACGTGGCTATGATAACCCCCAATTAGCATATTAAGGTTATGATCATATTAAGGAGGTTATTTCAGCATCATTCTATCATATAAGAATGTTAAACATAAATACTCATCTTTATCTATTTGCATTATAGTTAGGTTCAACAAGATAAATTATATTAATGTTACTAATCAGCACTTATACCCAAACTGTAACTCAAGACATCCCCATTGGGTCACGGATGCATAAGGTGAAGCATCACCATCACATTCCATACTATTCTAAAGTATGAACCCACACATAAATCAAGGTGGAACCATGGGGTTATAGCATACTAAGTTTTCAACAACAATAAGAGAGTACTCCATGATTGTATTAATCATTCAAGGACTATTCATACCCAATTACCATCATTTAGTTATATTAAGGATAGGTATAACAAGCTATACCTCATTAGGGTTACATATCAACACAATATGATTATCATTCCTTATATTCATATGAGCAAATAGTTAAGACTACCTTATTAAGGGTAACCCTTCATTTGTTCCATCATCATTCAACCCATATCACCATACCACAATGTCACCCAAAACCATTGGATGTTTAAAAGGTAAGGCCATTCGTTTTTTACATAAGTAAACACCTTGTATGAACCACCAACGAAGTCCTTGATTTGTGCTCTATAAAGAGTCACCATATAACCCTAGGCATACCTTGATTAACAACACAAAAAGTTCCATTAAGAGTAGGGTAGAACCTAAAATTGACTGTTCATTTAAAACAAGCCATCCATTATCAACAAGTAAGATCCTTAAGTTGATCATATAAAGGAAACCATATAAATCACATTATTAGGACCAACATATTACATTAAACATCATTCCACTTTATTGGAGGAATAAACATTAGATCTTGACCATTAGGTCAAGTTCATATATTAAAACCATCAATTACAGTATAGGTCCGACCATTGCATCAAGTGACCCAAGAAACCATTGGTCTAAGGCTTAATTGATGCTATAACTATATGATTAACTCACCATATTGGAGACCTGATCCACCATCAGTAGTGGCCATTAAGTCACCATAGGTTTTTTGTTCAACACTATATTCATTAATCAACATCAAATATTAGGCTAATGTCATCACTGATTGATAACATCAGTAGGGTACTTAATGGTTAACCATTAAACTTCTAAATGATCCAAAACCTAACCTAATGGGATGAGCATAGGTTGTCACCATCATATGACACATTTTATCCTGATCATCAGTTGTCATGAACACAACACCATAGGGTTGTTGCAATGGTACCATCATGGGGTCATGGGTTTATAGAAGAAATTAGCTTTAAACCCTAAAACTGACCATTGGTTGATAGGTGCTTAGCACCATAGGTTGTCAAACCAACCTAATCCAAGTCATATTATACCTTAGGAATAATGTAAACATGATCACATGTTCATCTAGAACTGAAATCAGAATAGGGAACATTTTAAAAATCGAAATCCAAGTCAAGCATAACTTTTTTTGTGCATGTATCATTTTTTTTGAAGCAAGAACATGAGCTAGCAAGCTTATGGTAAGCAATAAATATGGATCAAGTTATAAAAATTGCCTCTAATTAGAAGATAAACTCCCAAACATAAGAAAACACGAGCAGGTAGGGTAGCAAATCCCAGAATAAGGTGTGAACTCGTCCATCTAGCACCTTTCTTCATCAAATGAGCAGACCCTAAGCATAAGGAGCAAGAAAGGTTGGATTTTAGAGCTTTAGAGCAATTTGTACCATGGAAAAGCAAGGCAAAAACCTGGATAAAGTTAGGAGGAAGTATAACAATGAAATAAACGAAGGAAATAAGTTGATTCTTACTCTTTTAGGTCAAGATCACTAGAATGATGCTTTTTAAACCCTAAAAGGAAGTCAATTGCAACCCTAGATTCTTTTTCCAAGAAGATCTCCTCTTTCTTCTTCCTTGGACAGGAAATTCACAGTAGAACATATGGATAATGAGGTTTGTAGAAGGAGGGAAGTGGTGGAGAGAAAATGGCTCGTTTGGGTGCTTAGGGATAAGATAAAGAAAAAGAAAAAGTTGAAGTTCTAGTATCTTTCCAAGTGCCCATGGCCTTAAACTATTAAGAATATACAAGAACACACACAAAAAGCTCCCCCACCATCCATAGATACATTCTTATCCCTCGTTTTTTGAATTTCCAAGAAAAACAAATAATTCATTAGTTGATAGCTACTAAAGGTAGCTCATCCATGAAGGAGTAAACCCTAAAATACCCTTGAGGAAAACACCTTCAAACCAAGGTTTAAATAGGCTCCCCATGGCTCAAAAATCTAATTAATGATTAGAGAATATCCAAGGAACATAATGCAAGTAATAAATTGCAAAGAAAACCTCTCAATTGGGTAAATTGCATAAAAGTCCAAAATGTGCATAAAATTGCATAAATTGCTCAAACAATGTCCAAATTAGACCAAATTTAAAACTTAAGCTTGTATTATGATTTTAAACCATATCAAAAAGTTATATTAGGGTTATAATAATTCAATTATGATAATTAAACTTATTCAACTCATTAAGTAAGTTTAGGGGCCTTATAATATAATAGGTCCATTACAATGAATGACTACAAAATTCATGACAACGATGATGTTGAGCTAGCTTATTTTCATATATTTCTGTATGTTTCTTATTAAAGAAAATGTAATTGTTTGGAGTTTCTTATCCCTGATATTCTATAATCTGTATGTTTCTTGAACTTCATGTGCAAACTAATCAAAGAAAACATAACATTTTCCTAAAAAAAGATACTATAATAGTCGTTAAAAGAAAATCAAAAGGGGTTTCCACCATTGAATTTTTTTGAACGATTTAGTGTAGGCGTATGTACACGGTCTACATAGTAGGGATGTCAATGGGTAAGGGTTAACCTATTTACCCTTTATTCCATACCCTTTAGAAAAAGGGTAAGGGTAAATGATTTTCTTACCCTTTATCCGCCTACCAGCTACCCTCTAACCCACTACCTTAGTGGAATAGGGTACGGGTAAGACATTTTCTGCACCCTCAAACCCACTACCCATCAAAATTTATATGTAATATATTAAATATATTGTCATTGTGTCGTTTCAGTCTGTGAAATATTCAATATTATGTGGTCATTATTTAAATTCAATACATGATATTCTTATCTACTTTTTATTTAGCTAATTTAGTCGTGTGTACATCATAATTTTGGAAGTATAAGACCAACATGTATGAAATAATGATATGTTCTATATTATGTACCATTTGATACATGTTGGTATGGTGGTTTAGACTTTTGTGGCTTATTTGAATGGTTATGATATAAAACATGAAATTGTAAGACTTGAGTTTATTATAAAAAAAAACTAAAATGTTAAATGAATTTGATATATTTGTAGTGGTCGTATCTACTTTGTTTATGCTTAATCTATTTTGTATGCAACAATATTTTGGATGGAATAAGACACGTATGTTTGTAAAAACAACTTTTTTTGGTGTAATGTCATTTAATATAATTCAAATGTAGCAGTATTTTTCTTTTAGGTGAAATTTATTTGTTAATTCATCAATATTAGGCATACTACTAACTGTATAGAAACAACTATTTCCTTGATACTATATTTCAATACAACGCAAACTATGTGCATAATGTTGAAGATTACTTAGAATCATTCTGAATAGTTAATAGTCATTCTTGAATATCTTGATATCTCACTTCATTATATAAATAAATTAGGCAAACTACTATTGTTAATATTAGCACACATTTTTAAAAGAAACTTAAATTCTCCACTTCACCCTTACCCTCCCCATTTATGTTGTGGGTAAGAGGGTAAGGGTAAGGGGAGGGTAAGTATATTGGTAGACTGGGGAATTACCCTACCCTTACTCACCACTCATGGTGAGTAAGAGTAAGGGTAAGACCTTACCCTCCCCATTGAAAACCCCTACTATATAGACACACACACATTCCAAGACGTTTCATTTGAAAATTTTATGTGATTATTGTAAGTGACTCTTCTATACTAAATAAAAAAATCCATTTTGGATTAGTTATGCAATTGTTTTAGCATTTTTATAAATTACAAACGCGTCATTTGTATATAAGAAAGCCCCACAAAAGGGGTTGGATGTAATTTTCTCCATTACTTTTTAGAATTACATTTTGGTCCTTTTGTGTTTACACCACACTTTTGTCTTTAATTTTTTAAGTTATATATTATATTAGGAGACTCATATATACTAAATGTCGATGCAATTTCTTCCATTATTTTTTAAAATTACATATTGTTCGCTATGTGAGTACACCACACTTGTCTTTAATTATTTAAATATATTATATTAAAAGACTCATCTATACTATATAAGAAAGCCTATGGAGAGGGTTAGTTACAATTTTTCTCTATTATTTTTTAAAATTACATACTGGTCCCTGTGTGTATGCCACACTTTTGTCTTTAATTTTTTAAATTATATACTATCTTAGGAGACTCATATATACTATATAAGAAACTCCATGGAAGGGGTTGGATGTTATTTTCTTCATTATTTTATAAAATTACATACTGGTCCCTATGTGTAAACCACACTTTTGTCTTTAATTTTTTTAATTATATTTTATATTATGAGACTCATTTATACTATAAACAAAAATTTGGGGAGGGGGTTGGATGAAATTTTCTCCATTATTTTATGAAATTACATACTAGTTCATGTGTGTGTACATCAAACTTTTGTCTTTAATTTTTTAAGTTACATATTGTAGTAGGAGGCCCATCTATACTATATAAGAAAGCCCAGAGTGGAGGTAGGATGCAATCTTCTCTATTATTTTTTGAAGTTGCATATTGATCCTTGTGTGTCTACATCACACTTTTATCTTTGATTTTTTAATTATATATTGTAGTAGGAGGCCCATCTATACTATATAAGAAAGTCTCGAAAGGGGTTGGATGTGATTTTCTCTATTATTTTTTAAAATTACATATTAGTCACTGTGTGTGTACACCACACTTTTCTCTTTAAGTTTTTAAGTTATATATTATATTAGCATGCTCATATATAGTATATAAGAAAGCTCACAGATGGGGTTAGATATAATTTTTTCTATTAATTTTTAAAATGACACACTGGACCCTGTTTGTGCACACCCTAGTTTTGTCTTTAATATTTTAAATTATACATTATATTAGAAGCCCATTGAGGGAGTTTTGATGCAATTTTCTCCATTACTTTTTGAAATTACATATCGGTCCCTTTATGTGTACACCACACTTTTGTCTTTAATTTTCTAAATTATATATTATACTAGATAGAAACCCGTGCGATGCACGGCCTTATGAATAATTGATAACACAAATTTTTGTGATATTTTAGACTATTTTTCTGTTATCAAAACTGCCCTTTTTAGCTATTTTCCTCTCTTTTATTAGTACTTTCGCAATAATTGGCCAAACAATGCTCTTAATCCAATATTTCCATCTTTTGCAGAGTTTTTCCTCATTTTGGTACAATAAGACCGTCCCGGCTCACAAATAAGTCCAAGTCTGTTTCGGCCTTCCTGACGCCCGATACGACCTCTGCCCGACACGGTGGAGCGACACGTTTGACGCACGACAGAGGGATGTCGCGCAACAAGAAGCTGACGGACGACACAGCTCTTACTCGACAGGGAGCCGAGCTTGCCACGACAACCCAAGCTTGTCGCATGACACAGGCCACCCACCGGCAGGCACCGCCCGTCACGTGACTGACAACCAACATCCCTGCGCCGTGCGATATGTGTATCGGCCGTCCATCAAACCTACAAATAAGGAGGACACGTGGGGCTTCGAGCACCATAACTTCCCCCAACCGCTGCCTATAAATAGTAGCTACAGGAAGTCAAAAAGAGAGTTCGGACAGTTCGGACAGTGCGGACAGTTGGGAGCTTGAGCCATCATCCGAGGAAACTACGAGAGAAAGAATATCGTGCCCCAGTGCTTGTGTCGGGCGACACTAGGTGAGTTATTCCTCATCCCGAGAGCGAGGGGATGGTTCACTTAGGACCGTCCCGGGCAACACTGTGGGCCGATATCGGCCCACGAAGATGAGCGACACAAGTGCCCGACAGTAGAACACGTTGCTCCACGCCCGACACAATATCGAACCCAATACGCTTCGCCCGTCATGCGTGCCGCCCGAGAGGGTGTGCCGCCCGACTTGAGCGTATCAGCCAGGTCCTTGAGCAATACAGTCAGCCGTCATGGTGTGCCGCTCGAGAGAGTGTGCCGCCCGACACGGCTATATCGGGCTAGGCCCCTGTCCGATATCGGGCTGGATAGCCACAGTAGCCTGTCGTCTTTCTACATCAAGGATGCGACACCTATATTTTAATTATATTATTTAATTCTTTATTTACGCAATGTATTAAGACCTTTAATGTTTATGAAAATAGAAAAGTTTAATTGCTTGTTGCTCTATGCTTGGTGCAAAATGTTAGATGACTGCTATGTTTGATATCTGAACTCTAGCTTGCATGTTTGGATCGCGTTTCGCTTAGCTACCGAATTGTGTTTTCCCATCGCAACAACTTCGGGAGTCGTGTTGTGGCTCTAATGTTTGGTCCGATTCTGGAGTACGAGAGTGCCTGGAACAAAGTTGTTTCGGTAACATTCCACTCTAACTTAAGTCCAGCAACCTCGAGAGGGGTGTTGATACTTGGTTAGAGGTACCCGCTCTGAGAGGAGGGGTGCAAGATGTTGCTGCTGCCGCTTGTTTTACTATAGTCTTATCCTTCGTACCTTGCTCTAGCTCTAGTTTTTCTCTTTCTATTTCTGTTGCATGAAAACCCCTAAAACTGCTAATTGACTAAAACCTTAAATCTCTCTAGTAGCTCCAGTTGGAGATAGTTTTCTTTGTTTTATTTTGTGACATCTTGTTGTTTCCCTTTTTGGGAATTTATATCTCTTTACCTGCCGGAGGGTAGTGTGTCGATTCTGGGTTCTCAACACTACCACCCTTATCCCTCTGTTCGACCCCGTATGTCTACTTCGACCCTGTAAACAAAGTTGTGGGGGCCTAGAAGGATTCAGGTTTATAAATGTAAAAGCTCGATTACCTCAAATCCGCCTCCACTTTTGGACGCGCAATTTAGGCCGGTCAACTTTTTGGCGCCGTTGCCGGGGACAAGGCAAAAATGGTACTGTAGACGAATCCGAATCCACTAACTACACTCCCGTGCCTCAAGCTTAGAAATGAGTTTGACAACACTCTTTTTCTTTTCTTCTTATGGTTTTTCTTTGCCTAAAAGTAAAAATTCAATTTTCTAAACTTGATTTTTCATGCCATTTCAGGAGCCTTGAAGGACAATAGTCTGTTTCCCCGAGTTCCGACGCCACTCGACTATCCAATCAACCGCAATCATCAACGCCATGCCTCCCCGCATCAACCCACATCACTCTGAAGGGGAACGGCAAGGAAGATCTGGGCATGAATCACCTCCACCAGATGGCAACGACCGCTATGACGGCAATAATTGGCTTGCAGATCAGGAGTCAAAATGCTCTGAGGAAGAACACCCTCAAGCTAGGCGTCACCACCGCCACCGAAACTGGAGGAACCAAGATCAGGCACATCACCGACAAGACGACGACATCAACGATTCTGAGGAGGAAGAGAAGATGTTGAGAGAGTTGGCATCAACAAAAGACAACAACTCCAGATGTCCCATCGTCACCCCGCGATTCAAAGCAGCCAATTTTGAGCTTAAGTCTTCTGTGCTCTCTATGATTCAGAACAAAAGCTTCAGGGGAAGTTCGAAAAATGACAACCCCTACCATCACCTCGATGCCTTCAAGAACATCTACGACACGATAAAGATGTGGGGGGTCCCCCAGGAGGTCATATATTGCAAAGGCTTCATCTTTTCCCTGGAGGACAAAACGCTGTCCTGGTATCTTAGGTTACCTCACTGGTCTTTGAACGGGTGGGGGCTTTGGCTGACGCGTTCGTTAACAAGTTCTACCCCACTGAAAGAACGGTTAGAAACCGGCAGAAAATAACCTCCTTCATGCAAAAGTCGAACGAAAGCCTCCACGATGCCTGGGAGCGATTTTAGGAGTACCAGAGGGATTGCCCCCATCATAACTACAAGAAGGGCTTCCTCGTCACCACCTTCTACAATGGCTTGACTCCTGATGAAAGAGTGTCACTGAACGCAGCAGCGGGCACTGACTTCCTAGGGAAGAAGGCAAATAAGTCCGAGATGATTATCAAGAACATGGCCGAGCTAATGGCCGGTGTTGAGTTTGATCGATCTGATAGAGGACAAGCAAGGAAGGTAGGTGAAGGGGCCACCCTTGAGTCTAAGGCACTGGAGTCAATCACTTCGCAGATATACAGAATTGCTACTGATGTTAAAAAATTGCGAGAAGCTGGCAGTAAAGGTAAGAAGTAGGTTGAGAAAGTGATGAAGTGTGTTACGTGCGGAGAAGGAGGTCACGGGGTGGACGATTGTGTCTACACCCGACCAGAAGCGGGCAGCGACTCTGACTCAGAAGATGAAAGGACAGAGAATGTCTCCTACATGAACTTCAAGAGGCCAGATCACCCTGGCTTTAATTACGGTAACAAGGATGCAGCAGAAAATTCGCATTAGTTGCACAACTCGGCCAAGCCAGCACCAACTTTTGAGAAAAGAGGAGGATCCGGCCAATATGCCAAGAACAACCAATTCCAACCAGCAAAAGGCAATTTCCAAACACCGGGAAAGTACCAAGGCCCAACCCGAGAATAGGACAAAGGAGCAAGCCAAGATGATGTGATTGGCTAGTTGTTTGATTTCGTTAAGAAACAGGATACCATTAATAACCAACTAGCGCAAAGTGCACTATCCAATTCTGGCATTTTGAACACGCTGCAGGTACAGTTGGCAGACATGCAGACACATCAACGCCAAATCGACCAGCAGCTAGCTCAGCTTGCCGAGATCATAAAGAACCCATCGGGGAAGATCCCGTCCAACACTGAACCAGCCAAAAGATCGGGACAGTAACTGCGGAGGAAAATGATGAGGAAGAGGCCAAAGACGTCCAGCTGAGGACGGAAAACTCAGCGCTTCTCGGGAGGCAACCCGAGATGTTTTTAAATTCTTAGTATAGGGCGCATTTACTTTCAAGAAAAATGAACATTATGAACATTAAAGTCTGTAATAAGGCCCGATTCAGCGCATGCGCCACATGCGCTGACCCTTATGGGTCACCGCCTTAGTTATATTGACCGGGATGGGTAATACCATCTGAGGCTAGGATCTTAGTCTTCGGCCAATGATGTTTTACTCATCGACCGCTTTTAAACACCCTGTTTTCAAGTGGTATCGGGCAGCAACCCAACCGGTGCTATGAATGCGCCCATATCGGGCAGTGGAATTTCGGGGATCGCAAGGGTCGTGCCGACGGATGGACTTGCCCATCTTACGAATTTCCCTAACGAACGACACGTGCCTCGGATTTACTTGTTTCACCCCGGTTGAGTTTGCTATTTATAGGGGGGGTTTTACCGTGGCGGGCTCCTTGCCTTACTGTTTTCACACTCCCGTATTGTGCTAAGACCTTGTGCTTTTGCTCCCGTGTCGTGCAAGACTGCCCTACTCTCGTGTCGTGTGGAAGTTCAGATCACAGCAAGGTAAAGACCGATAGACCCTATCGCCCGACAGGACTGTGCCGCCCGACACATTTCCATCTTTAATCAAGTAGCTTATCAGTCTTACGGGTCCTCGCTGAGCAACCTTGTATCGCCTAATATGGATGTCGCACAATGTACCTTTTATTCACGATTGCCCGATACATCATGTCGGGCGATAGCCGTGTCGCCCATCTTTGCACCACCTCGCCTGTTTTTGTTGTCAGGCGACATGCTGCTTTCTTTGTAAGAAGACCTTATCAGGCATCTTATCTTGTCGCCATCGTATCGCCCGACACGCCAGTATCAAGCGACAGACCTAACAAGTGTTTATCGCCTTATCGCTCTGTTCATATCGCGTGTTTGATCTTCTGACGTAACAGGCAATACCCACCTCTAGTATCGGGCACAAGGCTTCACCTCTGAAACCCGTGTGTCGCCTGATATGGGGTGTGGGACAATTTTTGTATAGAGGAGTACATGGCTGCACTTTTATTCTTTACTTTTTCAAATCATCAACACGTTTAACTGAGGAATTTTCTTATTATCTGACAGAAATGGCCCGCATCAAGACAACTACTGTCCCGGTTGACGCATAAGGCAGGAGAATCTACCCAGAGACTACTACTGAAGGGCAGACTGCCAGACCTAAGCACCCGAACCCAGGACCAGCCAGGGCGTCGACATCAGAGAAGAGGGCTAGGGTTGGAGAAGTGGCAGCTCCAACTCCAACATCAACACCTCTAGCAGCAGCGGAACTCCCAGAATTCCTGTCAGGGAGTTTCGAGCCAAGAGACGACGAGCATGCTCGTCGATATGCTGAACTAGCGACCAAGGTCTACCGACCGAGCAGGTTCTGCCATCAGGCCTCGTTTGCTGAACTAGGGATCTTGAGGAGGCTGAAGGGCGTCCTCGCTGCGGCAGGGTTGAAGAAGATCTGCTTCAGCCGGTCTTCATCTTACACCAAATTGATGAAGTAGTTTATGTCTTCTCTCCACCTGGTGAAGAGTTGTGCGGCAGAGAGGGAAAAATTTGGCGGGCCAGACAGACTCCAGGCCCGACTTTACAACTCGGAGCACTCCATCTCCTAGAAGCTATTGAATAAGATCTTCTCTTCCAATGAGGAGGAGAGGAATCTCATGGACAATGGTGAGAGGATCATTGATAGAGACGGGTTCAATCCCGTGGAACTCTGGAGCAAGCTAACCGGCGAGTCTTCGTTCAAGCCAGGAAGAAAGGTGGTGGCAGTGCACTCCTTCTTTTGGAGGATAGTGCACAAACTGGTGGCATGTTTGCTGTTCAGCAAGAATGAGTCCAGTAATATCTATATAGAAGAACTCCACGTCATGTGGCACATAATGGAGGGCCGAGTGATCAACCTCGTGCGGTTCTTGCTGAACAGGCTACATCCGATGAAAGAAGTCACCAAGGAGTACTGCATGGGCGGCATCATCAACCTAATCACAGTGGGACTCAGGTACCCAAAAGAGCCATGTAGCCTTTCAAGGATGCAAGGCGATGAGGTGATCGATACCAAGTACCTGATGAGGACCATCATCATTAGGACGAAGGGGAGAGACTATTTCTACAAGTTTTCAAGGACGGACCTACTCCTTCCTCTCCCTCGCTGCACCGATTACGATGCAGAAAAGCTGGTCTTCACTGCCGCTGAAATTGAAGCTGTAGTGAATGACGCAGCTTACACCACCGCCACCAGGGCCCAGGAGAGGGCAGCTCCATAGCTACTGACAACAACTGCTGATAGAGTTGCCACCACCCCATCTACATCAACCACCACCACAACAAGGACGGTGGTAGCTGAGAAAGAACTGGTGATCATTGAGGTTAGCGAGACAGAGACTAGGGGAGCTGCCGCAGGAGAGACGGCTGCAACCCCCGTCACTGTTTCAAGGCCTGCAGAGGCAGAAGAGGAACTTCAGCAAGGCGACAGCAATGGGGTGTTTAACGAGATCCTGAGGTAGCTCGGAAGAACACCGACACCTCCGCCGAAGTCCCCACCTGCAACAGTTGAGGAGATCGCCGAAAATGCAGAGGTGGAGCAGAGTCTGCCCTCACCATGACCATCCCCACCTAGATGAGAAGGCAAGGCGGTGGCAATTGCAAAAGCGTCGACGCCTCGCCTGGCGGCATCAGGATCGCGAACCATTTTGATAGATTCTACCTCGCCTGGTAGACCATCGCGCGAGCAAGATGTCGCGAGGACGGAAGGGAGACCCACCGGAGCTTCCCCGTCGCTCGGAAAGATGCTTGAGCATGAGCTCGATAATTTGTGGGAGGTAACAAATATCAACTCTGACGTTTGTATTTCCCTAACCCGCAAATTTGCGTCTTTCCAAAACAGGCTGGATAGCCAAGAAAGAAAGCTACTGACTCTAGCGAGCCTTCCCGGCGGACTAGAGGCCCTGAATGCAATAATGCAGCAAGTTCTCCAATGACTCGACAAGATCGAGGAGAGGCTGGACAGAAATGACGACCATCTACAGCAAAGGCAGCCGAGAAGGTCGCCGTCACCACCCAGCCGTGGCTCTCCTCCTTCTTCATCAGCTTCCCCTTCGGGATCATCATCTCCCTCCTCCAGTGGGCGATCTTCAACGCCCGAGGAGGGGACGCAACAAGGGTCAGCCGAAGGCTCTCCAGCAGGACAGGAGAGCTCCCTAGGCTTGGGAGAAGCAAACATCTCTGTCCCCCTAGATGAAGTCGAAGATGATAGCGTAGATATCAACATCGAGGGAGACTCTTCTGAAGAGTCTGAGGGGGAGAAGGGGGATGTCTACATAGTCAATAAGAGACATCTACCCCGAGGAAGGCGCTCGATGGCGGACAGATTCCGGGAGCCATCTGAGATACCCTCCTTCGAGATGGCCGACTTCGACAGAAAAGCCATCGAGTACCTGACGATCAGAGACCAGAAGCTGCTAAATAAGGTCTTAAGATCACAGGCAGATGAAGATGACATCGTCTGGACCGATGGGTACCTCTTCGTGCAATGGGGAGTTCTTCGAGTCATGTTCCGCATGCCGACAGTGGTCGGCAAAAGATTGTTCAGAGTCCTGGAGAATGCAATAATAGAAAATATCGACAGCAAGACAGGTTGGAGGGCACTATACACAGCCACCCCGACCTTGGCAAGAAGGCTGATGAAGGGAAATCTAGACTCCCGTGCGGTGGCCGACATGCTGCAGCACATTGAAGAGCATAGACCAAACCTCGTTTTGGCCCCGTATAAACACCGCAACGTGTGGTTCCTCTGTGTGGCAGACCTCAGGAACCACGACCTCCAGCTGCTGAGCTGCAGCCGCAATGAGGTACCACGCTCCGGGGGTGTTTTCTGTCGCCCGGAGGACAGGAAGCTAAGACTCCTGCCACTGCGTCTGCTACGAGCTATAAAGAAAGGAAGCCAACGTCACCAAGGTCCTTGGAACTTCTTTACTCTCCGAGACCTCCCCGTCCAGGCAGAAGAGGGGAGTGGAAACAACGCTATCGTCATCCTGGGTGCCATTGAGGCGCTCAACACATTTGGAAACTTGGGGGCCCTCAAAGGCACGTCCTTCTATCAACGCAGGGGCATTTATGCCATGTTGCTGATCAAGGAAAAGCGTTATTTCCGGGATGTAGGGGTACCGGAGCAGCTGCTGGACTGTGACCTGGAAGAAGACTCTTCTCAATCCAGCACCTCCTCAGAAAAAGAAGAGGAAGTGGCGACCGTCACACATGGGGCAGGCAAGCAGTTGGTGGTCCTGAAGAAAGTGCACGGGATGGAGGACACTGCTTCTCCTAAAGCTTCAGAGGGGATGATCACGAATTTCGACCGCTTTTCGTGTGCAACACTCACACAGGAGCAGGTCAATATAATCTAGCTGAAGTTAGCTGATTCTACCCCATCCGTTGTCGCCTTTTAGGCAGGCGATGTCGTAGTCCCGGTCGACGATCTAAGGGACATGGTGAAGGAAGGAGGATTCTTGGATGTAGTAGTTGCAGCCGCTTACATCCAGTATATACAGCCAAAGCTAGAACATGCATACATAGCCCAGCCCATGCTATTTAATGACGTCTGCCTCGCCGACGAAACAGGAGAGAAGCAAATTTTTTTAGCAGAATTGAGAGACGGGGTCCCAGGCACTATCTTTTTGCCAATTCTGCATTACAATCATTGGACGCTCCTAAATGTGTACACCCGGCAGTGAGCAGGAATTTTCTACAACAGCTCAGACAACAACAAGAACCATCCAGTGTTGTGTACATCAGAACGTTTGACATCCTTCGAACGCCTGGTCCGAAAATACTACGACGATGTGGCAAGGATGATCCAACCATTCATGGACATGCAAGGAGGCAAATGGCACGAACTCTAGTTCTGCCACCGCAGTCCGCAACAACTTCCCCTATCCAACGACTGCGACATCTATGTCCTGGAATGGATGGAGAACAAAGAAACGCCTGACCAGCTCCACCACACCTTCTATCACAGCAAAAGGGGGGAATATGTGTGGGAGCTTCTGTCTGACGCAGGCGCAACCTCACTGGAATAAACATTACCTCACCTTATCTACTTCACAACTCTGGGACAGAGTGTGGAGTAAGTTTGGGGGGGTACCATGTACCAGTGAGGGAGGTACAAAATTTTGAAAATTCTAACTCAATTCCTTTATGATTTTGTCTTAAATTCATTATTCTTTTGTTCCTTGTGTACATATATATGTTCATACCAAATTTTTAAAAATTCCTTTTATTTATATATTATCTCCATACATATGTACAAAGTTGCTATAATAGTAAAAACCTGTCGCGACTTCTTGCAAAGTTAGTTTTTTATGTGCTTAACGAGATACAAGTTTTGTTATATCTTTCTGATAATGTTGCTTCAAACAAACGAGAAGATTACATTTTTCCATGCCAAAAATTTCGAAAAATATAATAATCTCGCAAATAGCTAAGAGACGAGTATGGAGAAGGAAAAAGCTGCCCAAATAGCAAGAATCTTTTTATTTCCCCTTACCCAACAAAAATCCCAAAAAGAGAGAGAAGCCTTATGAGTGTGAATAAAAGCATGAGAGTTGTGCCCAATAAAAGAAAAGAAAAAAAATATATATATACACACTTGTTTTCCAAAAGTACCCATATTTAGGCATGGTAGATCCAGGGCAGTGGTACGTAGGATGTGAAATCACTGCTCTAAAGCCAACTGGCTTGGACTGCAGGGACCACTTGCCCGCTAACGAACCCTTATCTAGATGGACTGATGGGAAACAAGAAAAACCCAAAAAGCCTTAGCCTACCTTATACACAACTTTCTGCCCTAAAATAAAGCTGTTTGGTGCGTAAGCTAACTTTAGAATCATACAACAAAGTCTCGCCGAAGCTGTAGAGAAAAATTTTACTGAAATAATAAAGCAAAGAAACACATGGTCTTTTATTTGCAGTGAGTCAGCATTATCTCTAAACGCATTACTATACTTGTTTTACCTCTTGGCCTGAAAGCTATACTAAGCAAGAAGAAGCATCACAAAATAAAGTTTAAATATTGATTGAGGACAATCAAAACGCTAAGTTTGGGGGAGTTGATAACACAAATTTTTGTGATATTTTAGACTGTTTTTCTATTATCAAAACTGCCCTTTTCAGCTATTTTCCTCTCTTTTATTAGTACTTTCGCAATAATTGTCCAAACAATGCTCTTAATCCAATATTTCCATCTTTTACAGAGTTTTTCCTCATTTTGGTACAATAAGGCCGTTCCAACCCACAAATAAGTCCAAGTATGTTTCGGCCTTCCTGACGCCCGATACGACCTCTGCCCGACACAGTGGAGCAACACGTTTGACGTACGACAAAGGGATGCCGCGCAAGAAGAAGCTGACGGACGACACACCTCTTACCCGACAGGGAGCCGAGCTCGCCATGACAACCCAAGCTTGTCGCGCGACACATGCCACCCACCGGCAGGCGCCGCCCGTCACGTGACCGACAGCCAACATCCCTGTGCCGGGCGATATGTGTATCGGCCGTCCATCAAACCTGCGAATAAGGAGGACATGTGGCGCTTCGAGCACCATAACTTCCCCCAACCGCTGCCTATAAATAGCAGCTACAGGAAGTCGAAAAGAGAGTTCGGACAGTTCGGACAGTGCAGACAGTTCGGACAGTTGGGAGCTTGAGCCATCTTCTGAGGAAACTGCGAGAGCAAGAATATCGTGCCCCAGTGCTTGTGTCAGGCGACACTAGGTGAGCTCTTCCTCATCCCGAGAGGGAGGGGATGGTTCACTTAGGACCATCCCGGGCGACACTACGGGCCGATATCGGCCCACGACGATGAGCGACACAAGTACCCGACAGTAGAACGCATCGCTCCACGCCCGACACGATATCAAACCCGATACGCTTCAACCATCATGTGTGCCGCCCGACTTGAGCGTATCGGCCAGGTCCTTGAGCGATACAGTCGGCCATCACGGTGTGCCGCTCGAGAGAGTATGCCGCCCGACACGGCTATATCGGGCTAGGCCCCTGTCCGGTATCGGGCTGGAGAGCCGCAGTAGCCTGTCGTCTTTCTACATCAAGGAGGTGACACCTATCTTTTAATTCTGTTATTTAATTCTTTATTTACACAATGTATTAAGACCTTTAATGTTTATGGAAATAGCAAAGTTTAATTGCTTGTTGCTCTATGCTTGATGCAAAATGTTGGATGACTGCTATGTTTGATATGTGAACTCTAGCTTTCATGTTTGGATCGCATTTCGCTTAGCTACCGAATCGTGTTTTCCCGTCGCAACAACTTCGAGAGTTGTGTTGTGACTCTAGTGTTTGGTCCGATTCTGGAGTACGAGAGTGCCTAGAACGGAGTTGTTTCGGTAACATTCCACTCTAACTTAAGTCCAGCAACCTCGAGAGGGGTGTTGACACTTGGTTAGAGGTACCTGCTCTGAGAGGAGGGGTGCAGGATGTTGCTTTTGCCGCTTGTTTCACTGTAGTCTTATCCTTCGTACCTTGCTCTAGCTCTAGTTTTTATCTTTCTGTTTATGTTGCATGAAAACCCCTAAAAATTGCTAATTGACTAAAACCTTAAATCTCTCTAGTAGCTCCAGTTGGAGATAGTTTTCTTTGTTTTATTTTGTGACATCTTGTTGTTTCCCTTTTTGGGAATTTATATCTCTTTACCTGCCGGAGGGTAGCGTGTCGATTCTGGGTTCTCAACACTACCACCCTTGTCCCTGTGTTCGACCCCGTATGTCTACTTCGACCCCGTAAACAAAGTTGCAGGGGCCTAGAAGGATTCGGGTTTATAAATGTAAAAGCTCGACTACCTCAAATCCGCCTCCACTTTTGGACGCGCGATTTAGGCCGGTCAATAATAGATTGTCACAACATTCTACAAAATGAGTCACAGAATCCCATTCACACTTTTAGTTGAAATTTTGTAGATTTGTTTGTATGTCCAAGTTTGTTAAACTATTGTAAGGTACAATATAAATATGTACACTATAGAGTATAAAAATAAAGTCAAAACATATTGCAAAACCAACTTTTTTTTGTGTGTCCATACAACCCAATATAACATAACATGATTTTTTTTACAAACATTTCCCTACAACATAAATGAGATGATCGACAAATTAAGTGCCTTTAAAGGAATTACATGTCAAAATTCACTTCATTGGTTTCTTCATTCTAACTCCTAGCAGTCTATCTTTTTTGTTTGAGTGCTCAAGATTCTTTTCATAACTCATTCACAGTTCCTGCATGTGTAAGATTATTAGTTCACATCTTCAACTACATTTAGAATCAAGTAAATATGAGTCAACTACAACCTAAAGAATATAGATCAATTGATAGGAAATTTTGATGATGTAGCATTAGGATTAGCTACTTCACATGTTTCAAGTAATCCAAATATAAGAAAAGCAAAATATTTACTGTTGACTAACTCCGGGCTCTCATCACATGATATAATATATGCAACTATGATGAACACAAAAGTGAAAAGATGATTTAGAAGGTTATCCTCATTTAGAAATATAGCCAACATTGACCCAAGGCAAAATCCTAGTGTGATTATATTTTTCGCACTCTTTACAAAATATTATCCCCTATAGTCTATTGCATGCAAACTCACATGCTATCAATATAGAAGTCCAACCAACAAGAATATAAAAATTGATCGGATAAACATATTTATTTATAATCAAATTAATTGAACTATTAAAACTTACAAAATTGAGTTGAGCCCCATATTTCCCAGTGCATTATTAGGAAGGGAACTCCATAAACACAATCGACTAAAAGTTTTAAAGAACTTTAATTGTATGTGAATAGGCAAAAAAAGGAGTGTGCCCCATCCATATGCAATACTGAAACAAATAATAGAAGCCACACTCTCCAGTTTAAGTGATAAGTTATAAATAAAATACACCCCCACCCAACAGCAAGGCTTAATCTTAGGTGCAATCAACAATAGTATCGTAGGCATAGCTGAAAATTTTTGCATAAAAAAGTTACGTTCTACCATCCCTGTGTTTAGGTGGCCATAAACCTTTGCAGTTGTGGTAGAGACAAAATGACTGGTATGGTACTAACAAGGATGAAGGGCAATGTTAAAAGCTAGTATAGCAACAATTGTTCGCTATATTGTGGTGGAGGCATAAGTTGTAGCTACATGTTAATGAAGAGAAAATATAGTTATGTGGAAGTTAGAGTTGAGATACCATGCCTCACTTTGTGCGTATGCTTTCATTTATAGGCTCACATAAAGATTAAGAATTAAGCATTAATGTACTAAACAACTTGATTTTGTTATGTATTTTAGTCTTGTAATCAAAGACCTCGAGCAACCAAACTAACCAAAAGCAATCACTGTTATATACCACTCATCTTACCACTATCTGGGGTGATCGAAGAATTTCAATACAAGTATCTCACATTGAAGTTAGCAAGTAGATTTTAACTTTAAATTAAAAAAAACCATTTTACTAATGTAATGTTGATTTTCAATGGGATGAGAGGAAAGAGGCCTTTCTTTAATCAAACGGTCAAAGAAAAAGTGAAATGTAGAATAACTAATTATAAGAGAAATATCAAAACCAACATAATAAATCAATGCATTGGAATGAAATGTCAATATCTCAGCTGTTATATTACCCGTAGGTAACTGAAACAAGGTTTTAAATGATCATATAATGGTGGTCATTCAAGAACAAGGTGGGCTGATGAGTAGAGAACCCTATGTGCCCAATCAAGTCTTCCTACAGATCTCCCATATATAGCACAACCGAAACCGGCATTCAAGGCTAATGGTGGGAACTTCACGATTCCTGGAGGTACAAATCTAGTACAACGTTCTGATGATCCCCGCACCATTGTACTCAGCAAAACCCCCAAACTACTACAGACAAAAAAAATTGTTTGACTTGCAAAACATGCAAAAATGTTTGGCTCCTACTCCCTTGTAGATCCACAGAAGTGCATGGCATATCCTACAAGTCAAAGGTGAGACTGGATTGGAGCCTTTAAAGTACACCATGTGGTTTTGCACATCTTCGGTGACTCCAAAACCCGACGGTGATGTGGCAGCCAGCCGTGCGGCAACATTAGCCACCATAAGAGCCCACTGTATTCGAATCCAGTTGATAGCAGTGGTGTTCTCATTTCCTATTTTGTAGCTTCTTCAGGATAGTTGAACGTTGACGGTTACATTGATGCCTTGTTGGAATGAAGGACACGGCAAAACATTAATAATGATGGATAGTTTCTCTTGGGGGAAACCATTTAGCAATAGAAAGCTTTGAAAGACAATGGTTAAAAGTCCTACTTTGGTGACAGAAACTAACACAAGCACAGTATTGTTGCTCGTTCCCTCCTCCATTCCATAAGTAAATATAATTTATTTTCATGAAGTAGGAAAGCCAAGCACGCACCCAGATAGAAAAGAACAGAACATGAAAGCACTGTATTTATTTCTATGAAATAGGGAAGCCCAACCCTTTAAGCACCTCACACTGCAAGGGAGAAGTAGGGAAATGCTTGGGTCGAACCTGACTTGTACATGCTGGGTCGGAATAAGAGGGGAGGGGGAAGAAGTGGGATAGAAGCGATTGCCTCGATTGGCAAGGATTCTCGGCGATGGCTCCAGGGAGTGAGACAGTGGAGAATGGAAGAAGTTCAGTGATGCAAAACATCTAGAGCAATCGATCGATCATCTTTGCATAAAAATTGAAGAGAAGACCTA
Organism: Alisma plantago-aquatica; assembly: GCA_963693085.1. Classification (NCBI taxonomy): domain Eukaryota; kingdom Viridiplantae; phylum Streptophyta; class Magnoliopsida; order Alismatales; family Alismataceae; genus Alisma; species Alisma plantago-aquatica. The sequence continues at coordinate 123,421,010 of OY856409.1, forward strand.
GAATGATCCTTTGATGCACAATGAAGGACTAACATGTAATTCATAAAAATGATAGTTGAAATTGCATCCAACACCCCAAATCAACAACTTGTTAAGTTTTAAAATACAATTTTTTTCTTATGGTGAAAGAAATCTAACAATTTAAAGATAAAAAATGTAAGAAATATGTATGAATACTCAAAAGCTCCTACACATGCCACCTGTTGTCAATAAAGATGTTTAGTTCAGTTTCAGTGTCCGAAATCGAAGCCCATTATGGCAATAGTAGAAAGCACCATATGCCATGAGTAGCTAGTCAACATCATTATGTATACTGATTATGATACTCTCACCCATTCAGAATAGAACAAAAATTCCCTATAAAATTTGAACGTAAAAAATAAATAATTCTTCAAATAAATCATTCTTCATTTTCACTCGTAACTAAAATTGTTGTACTCTACAACATTATTCCTCTAACCTTCCCACCAGTTTGATATCTTCCTATTGGTTTGATATTTTTATGAATATTTTTTTATTTACATGAGAGAGAAGGTTGCCCATCTTGTTCCAAGTGTAGTCATCTATTTATGTTAATTGGTAACTATACAAATAACGATAACAACTAAATTGGTAAAATATACGTTTAGACAATGTATCTCCTTATATTGTGTTATTGTTTCAAATAGCAAACATCACTTAAAGTGTTACTGCAAACAAAAATTGACATTTTGATGCTAAAAGAGGGAGAGAAGTTTGGAAAAAAGAAAAAAAGAGTGAGGAAGATATTGGCCCTACCGCAATATCATGTATTCATAATGGGTTTGTAATGCATCAACCATATTGATAATTTCAAAAACACTTTTGAGACAAATTCATGCCAACAAATAAATGGCTATAACATATGCAACACTGAAAATTTAGGGAAAATTTTAGATTGTTAAGAAAATTTTGACATGATGACATCGTGGCTTATGGTGTGTTTGGTCTATACAAAAGAATGTGAGGAAGGAAGAGAGAACATAACTGGAAATGGTGACACCAGTATGGTGATCCTGTAATAGCATGTGGTATATGTAGTGTGTCTATCATTCATAGAGGCAAATACACCATGTTGACGTATACAACATTAGCATATACCATGCTCTAAAAATATTTTAGGGAGTGGATGACATCAAAATAACTTTCCAAATTAATCAGAATTTTGGTTAAAATTCGAGCAAGTTCTGGTCCAAATATTTGAGAAAAGATACTCGTCAAAACAAAAGACAAAGAGAATACGAAAAAATCAACATTTGTGTTCTTCGTTCCCTTGTCCATGCCTAAGTTGTAGATTTGTCACTTCAGTTGAGGAAGTAGGAGAAAGATTTTTTTTGCCTCCATCCAGTAACATGAAGAACTTTGACTTGTTCCCAATAGGAGAAGTATTAGAGGCAGCAGCTGCATCAGTAATGGAGTTGTAGCTTAACACGAAGAATAGAGTAATAATAGCCAACGTTAGAACTGTTACAGAGAAGGGTATTAGTAATGTACAATGTTTCGCACGAGATGATGGTTTATTAGTAATGCACAATATTTATCTATTTGTAATTAGGGATTATTTAATGCAAGAAAGAATTGATTGTATGATATCAAGCTATCGATGTTCTTTTTCATTAAGGAAATGTAGAAAACAATATGCCGTCAACAAATCCTTCGCGGTTGCTGGTGGTGGATCGTGAGTCCAAAACGTATCAAGAACAGAAATAAGCTTAATGATTATCCCATAGACAACGACGCAAACCTCCCCTACACCACTCCATTCATGGATAGAGAAACGACTATGAGGAGGAAGAGAAATAGAGAACAGGAGAAGATAAGGAAGAATAAACAGAGGGAAGAATGATCTACCTCATGAGGCATCTACCAACGCACTTTCTCGCCACCGCTACAATCGTCCATGGAGAATCCCCCGTCGTCGTCCAACTTTTTCTGCAAAACCCTGCGAGTGCTCACACAGAAAGGAAAGATGTGACTATCAGAAAGGGGGCGAATAGTCGAGAAGATGCTCGCCTCTTCAACTTGTAAAAAATTTCATATTATCGCCCTAGAATGTAATATATTTACACAATCAATAACCGCTTCTTTGGATGGACAATCAAGGACTGCTTCGTCATTTAAAAAAATTGTGGTGAATATTGCATTGAACACCCTGAATGGCCTTTCCTATATAGTATAGATTAGGAGATTCGTCTATATATAAGAAAGTGCATGGAAGAGATTGGATGCAATTTTCTCCATTATTTTTTAAAATTACATATTAGACTCTATGCATATGAGAAAGCCTATTAATATTTATATTACACATATTTATAGCATCTTCTTTTTTAAAGTTTAACCTAAAAATACATTGCAGCCTACTAAGGCATCAGTGCATAGCATAAATTTATGCCTAGTTTGTTAAATGATGAAACATATATAACCTGCAACAAGTTCATTTCTATCCACAAAATCTGCAATATCTTATTTCAATACCAAGATAAATTAAAAACCATATTTTTTTTCTGGGCACTCGTTGGGACACCAATTCCACTAAAAGACACTTTTGTCTAAACAATGCATTTAATCACTATGATCCTCCGTTGACAGCTCCACCCCTAAATAGTGCATTTGATCACTATGATTCTCAGTTGACGACTCTAGGCGGGAATCAACCATTTATGTGGCTACCGAGGCCGGTACTTATATTAACAACAGGGTTATAAATGGGTAGGATATGGTGTGGTTATGGTCATATCCATAACTGTAACTATTTAGTTAAGCATGTATGGATATGTGTATATACCTACTTTTTTAAAAGTTATACCCGTCTCATACCCATTTCCGTGTAACCGCAGTGTATATGAATGGATAAGTGGGTAATGGTTATATATAGACTTACTACAATAACACACCACAAACTTAGAGATGCAACAGAATACCACATTGATTAGGTGATATTCGTATTATTATGGCGCCAAATACATTCTTTTTTGTACAAATATAATATGTTATATATAAATAATATATCAACTTAAAATAGAAAACTAAGATTAGCATGTTGATGCAATTAAATTAAAATACAAAAAGTAAATGATAATTGTTCTTTGTTGGTAAATATCACATATATTTTGACTATACTATTAACTATATTAGATACTCAACATAGACCGTAAAAATAATGTTGGCTTGCAGAAAAAGTACAACCAACAATATGTAACATATCTCTAAACATGTTTATTCAAGATAGTGAGGAAAGATGAGACGAACGTGAGCAAAAATTTATGTCCCTAATTTGATGAAATGTCATGTGTAAATATGAAGGTGCTTCAGGTTTAATAGAATTGTTTATTTTACTATTGTAAGGTACTTATATTTACAAGATCTAAGCTAAAATATGGACCATTACATCCTAATATAAATATGTACTAATCTAAGGTACCTATATTTATCCTATGTGAGTGCTACAATATCTAACCTTACATTCTAATATAATTTATTTATATCAAATATATAATAAATAGGTATATGGGTATACATAGTAAGGACTGTATGAGTGAGAGACGGATACACAGGTATTAAGAATAAACAGCTAAATGGTTATTAAAATGTATACCCCACAATAGGTATAACGGGTATACCCATGTGCGTTGACAGCCTAATCAAACGCGTCAAGAGGAAATTAATCACTCATGTACCAACGATCGCTAGCCGATATTGGCAGTGAGGCTTAGGTGGCTGTCGTGATTCTTAGAAAATGGTGATATCAAGGACAAATTTATGATGGACAAAGATCCCGTTCCAAACTCAAGTACAATACACATGACAAGATCAGCTTCTTCAGAGTAATCCAATTACAATTGTAAAGATCAGAATCAACAACAGAAGAACGTCTGTACATACATCCTCCTCGATAACACCCAAACCAAGCGATTCGATCACTCAAAACGCAAACACCAATGACAGTTACTGTCCCACGACCTTAGAAAAAAGTGGCCGGATGCTGCACAAAATTCCGTTCAGGAGTGTGTTCGCCTCGCTGATTTGTGTATAACAACCTCATTCACACCGTTCACGCCACGGCTACAGCGTTGTCGCGCCGGCACCTCTTGTTAGCGTGGGAGTTCATGCCTCCAGTTCGCGGCCTGGTATCTGCGGAAGGCTGAGAACTGTAGTGTTCATTCGCGGAGGCCATGTTCTGCAGTCGAGTGTCATCGAACGTCTGCCACCCTTCGTACTCGTCGTATCCGGATGCCATGTCCTGTAGCATGCCCCAGAGATCATTGAGCGAGTATGACTTCTCTTCTTTCTTCACGTCCGCCATCATCCCCATCATCTCCTGTACAAACCCGGTGAATCCCTCCAGTTCCTCCTCGTCATCAGCGCCGTCTGTTGCGTCATACAGCCCGAAGTCGTATAAGTTCCTCTTGGTTGGGTCGGACAGAACCTCGTAGGCCTCCTGGATGGACTGGAACCGGCGCTTCACCTCGTCCTCCGCGCCTTCCTTGCCATACCACCGGTCAGGGTGCCATTTCTGCATATGAAAGGAGGCAGCAGGATGGTTAGGCATACGTTTCAGGAGGCAGGAGGTGGTGGAAAGAAGAGTGAAACATCCACTAGCAGCTATCACTTACCATGGCGAGCTTACGGTAGGCGGTACGGATTTCAGCTTGGCTGGAGTCCGGCCGGACGCCCAGCACATCGTAGTACGAGGTCGAAGACGAGGGCTCGGCTGCCGACCTCTTCCTGCTTCCGTTGCTGTCACCGCCGAAGCTGCTGTCAAAGAAGTACTCCATCGTTTGCTGGTTTAATAATAGCTAGCTAGCTGATGATCATTCAACCTCTGATGCCGATCCTCCTTCTCGGATGGATTCGGGAGATTACGTAGGAATTGGAAACCTCTCCAGGTGATATAACCGATGGGCGGTTGCCTGAAATTATATCTGAGGCCCGGGGATCTTCCAGAGAGAGAAGTGCGCTACTGTGTCGTGATGCTTCTGGGAGGAAAGATCGCGACTAGGTATGGGAGATATTTGCCGCCGTCTTTGTCATGGGCCTCGCAAGCTTCCATCCGAATGATTAGGCCTTTCCAGTTCGGTGCAATAAATATCCGTGCTGTGCCAAGCTCGAACTGCGGTTCGAGACGTTTCCAAGGATTTTTTTTTCAAGTTCGTTGCTTTTTACGTGGCACGGTGTGGCAGGGAGGAAATTATCTGGATTGTTCTTCCGGTTATTCGGTTTGGACGGAAGAAGGAAGGCTTTTTGTTCTCTCATGAAAACGATCCCTGTCATTTTCCTGACAATATCAGTATCAGGTTAGAAGTTTACACGTGTTCTTTTCATCGTCTAGCACTTTTCCTGTGTTGTGATACGTTTGATCGTCGCAAAGCAAAATTACATTTGTTATTCGCGTTTCCCGCACAACACGAAGAATGTCACCATGAGCTAAAAGCTTTGTAGCCAAACACAGACGTAACCGACCTACTTAGGATACGTTTGTTTTGCTGGTTTTAGTTGGATCAGAAAGCAAAATGGCATTTGCTATCTGCGTTTTCCGCACAACACGGAGAATGTCACCGTGAGCTAAAAGCTTTTAGCCAAATACATAGAGGTAACCGACCTACTTAGGCTACGTCTCAATTCGGCTTTCTAACGTTCATCCATATCTGCGAGCCGTCGAGAATAAGGTCAATTTACAATGAAAACATTATATCTACAATTCTCTAGGGCTATTTAAAGGAAGATATTTCAATTTGAAACATGTGATATCTGTACTATATATAATAACCGTTCGGGATTGATAAAACAATTATTTTCGACATTTTCTAAAATTACACCACAGGTCCCTGTGTGTACACTAATTTTTTTATTTATAATTATATATGATATAAGGAGAAGCATTCAATTCTCTCTGTTATTTTTTGAAATTACATAATGGTCCATGTATGTGTACACCACACTTTTCTCTTTAAATTTTTAAGTTTATATATTACATTAGGAGACACCACACTTTTCTCTTTAAATTTTTTAGGTTATATATTATATTAGGAGACTCATCTATAATATCAAGCCGTTTAGAATTAATAAAACAATTTTTTCCAATATTTTTTAAAATCACACACAAGTCCACTAAATTCTTTTTTTTTCATTTTTTAATATAAATGGTACAAGGAGAAGCATTCAATTTTCTCCATTATTTTTTAAAATTATGTAATAGTCTATTTGTGTGTACACCACACTTTTCCATTTAAAATTTTTAGGTTATATATTATATTTTGAAATTACATGGTGCTCCATGTGTGTGTACACCACACTCTACTCTTTAAATTTTTTAAATGATATATTTTATTAGGAGACTTATCTACACTATATAAGAACGCCCACGGAGGGGGTTGCATACAATTTTTTTCATTATATTTTGAAATTACATAATGATCCTTGTGTGTGTACACATTTTTCTCTTTATTTTATATATTATATATTATATTTGGAGACTCATCTATACTATATAAGAAAGCCCGCAGAGGGGTTGCATAAAATTTTCTCCATTATTTTTTAAAATTATGTAATGGTCCTTATGTGAGTACACTACACCTTTTTTCTTTGAATTTTTTAAATTATATGTTATATTAGAGGCTCGTTTATATTATATAAGAAAGCCCGTGGAAGGAGTTGCATTTAATTTTCTCCATTATTTTTTGAAATTATATAATAGTCCATGTGTGTACACCACACTTTTCACTTTATTTTTTTTAAATTATATATTAAATTAGGAGACTCGTCTATGCTATATAAGAAAGCCCGCAGAGGGGTCACTCTTTCTTATATAACATATATTTTTTTAACATTATATAATGGTCAATGTGTGTCTACACACTTTTCTCTTTAAATTTTTAAAATTATATATTATATTAGGATACTCATCTGTACAATATAAAAAAAGTCCATGTAGGGGTTGCATGTAATTTTTGACCTTTAAATTTTTAAATTTATATATTATGTTAGGAGACTCATCTATACTATATAAGAAAGACCGCAAAGGGTTGCATGCAATTTTCTCCATTATTTATTGAAATTACATAATTTTTGATGTGTGTATATACCACACTTTTCTCTTTAATTTTTTTAAAATTATATATCATATTAGGAGACTCATATATACTATATAAGAAAGCTTGCGGAGAGATTACATGCAATTTTCTCCATTATTCATCTAAAACTATATAATAAAGATCACGGAGGGGTTGCATGCAATTTTCTATATTATTCATCTATAACTCTGTAATAAAGCCCGCGGAGGGGATGCAAGCAATTTTATCCATTACTCACTTATAACTATATATGAAAGCACGCGGAGGGGTTGCATGTAATTTTCTCTTTAAAACTTTATATTATATATTATATAAGGAGACTCATCTGTAATATAAAAGAGCGCACACAGAGGGGTTGCATGCAATTATCTCCATTATGTTTTGAAATTACATAATGGTACATGTGTGTACACCATACTTTTCTCTTTATTTTTTAAAATTATATATTATATTAGGGGACTCATCTATACTATGACGACCGCTATCAAACTGACAACTAAATCGTCACAATAATTATGCAGACTAACTATTAGCAGCAGATTAATGAACATCACTAAAAATTAAAATCATTTTTCAAAGAGATCCATTGTCAGGAAACTCTTGAGGGAAGAACCAAAGCAACATATACATCAATTTTCACATTGTACATACATTGTACCATCTCATCTCAAGGATATCATATACCAGTTGCTTTGCACAAATACATACATAAGCAACATGAAACCTCAAGGCATACAAGCCAAAATCTTAGATCGTTTATAAAACTATTACGTACTAACTCCCAAGGACATGAGAGTACAGAGATGACACATAGGACTTCTATCTACAATACATGACAGACAACACACTCAACCTGAATTGTTACTGATGTCCCTGTTGTTGTTGTCCTCCCTCTATAATACATTCTCAACGTCCTTGTCTATGTCTACCTAAAAATGTTGGAACCAACGGGGTGAGACAAAATTCCTAGCGAGAGATATAACTCTCTGCCAACAACATTATTATTATAGGTAAACAATATAAAATTGAGCAGAAGATATTTTATATTAATAATCAAGATTAATCATTGTTTATAAGCAGAATAGAGCAATATCATCTTTTAAAGTAATGCAACTATCTATGATAGAGAAATAAATCATCTATTCACTTTATAAGAAATACGAAGAACACATATAACATCTATCAATTTAACATGTATAAAAATATTGTAACATCAACTAATGTTTCTATATTCAATCCTTAATCAAATACGCTACACTGCTGATTATATATTTACAATCACACTTATGCCCTGAGGAGATGAGGTATATCGCTCATGCTCCAACCAACCACGGCTACGTAAAGTATCGGTACCATACAAGGTCAAAGGAAGAGCCGACTTCCAAGACCTCACCTGTCTTAGTCAGTACGAGACCACTGGTAGTGACATCACGTATCAAACTACAATTAGCTTGCCAAGGTATAGTAGCATCCTTGGTATAGAGTTATAGTCGTAGCACACACTCTCTTCAGGAAGATCACACATCAATCCCCAATATATTAATATTGAGTCATGGCATATAGACATACTCTTATGATGATGAGGGAAACCACATAGCAATCTCTATTTGGATGTAAGGATATTTTCACCCATTACCCCCACATATTCAAAAATATGCTCTCCGAGTTAAACTCGTTTTACCATTCAGCAAATTCTGACACTGAATGGATATATAGCCAGGGCAACTACATGGTAAGGTTCCACTTGATTAATTAGGTGCATTACAATGTCTTTTAGCATCAACCATGTTACAAGCATGAATTATAATAGATGCCACAAAGAAAGGTGTAATACATTTATCAAGTACTTTCATAATCTTTGGAATACATTGAATGCATAACACTCGGGATCTCAGTCCCTTATCACATTACTGGGGATTCTCATCCCTTAACATTATCATCATCATGATTTCTAGATTTGGGTATTCAAACCCTTAGTTCATCGCTGAGCATTGTCACCTCTTATCGGGTAACTATTACCTCTAGGTCCTCAGACCCATGTATACATTATACTTGTTGCACAAGTATTTCACATGGCTCACAAGGCCCATTTAATCTGTATCATATGAAACATCATAGCTCATACCTGGGTATGCTCATGATCTCATGATATATGCATGGTTAGTATTTCATGATAAAAACAATATCAAGTACATATCATCACCATGCAATACAAGAGAAATACAACCTTACCATTATTAGGGTTAGGGTTTCCCTTTTTAACCAATTTGGGTTTCAAGTTCATATTATCAAGAAAACCCTAATTCATAGCTCCACATATATTAGGAGCATACATTGATATCATAAGTATTCAATCATACTTGTTTATTCACATCATTTATCATTAAATTATTATCACACAATGTATGAGTTTCTCTCTCATCCTCACTAGGATATTGATTACATCATACTTTATTAAGTTGGCTCAACCCTTTTCTCAAGGTACATTGGTCTACACTTATCAAAATGTATTAAACCATTTACATCTTAATGTATCATTTGACATAACATACTTCATGTGTTACTCAATCAAGTATATCAGATTTGAGGTTTTTACCTCTATATTAGTTTTGAGGTGCTTTCACCATATTGAGCTAGAGGTGTATGCTTATTACCATATCATCCAAGAGGTATGTTCTTACCACCATATCATCCAAGAGGTGTGTGCTTACCACCATTTCATCCAAGAGGTGTGTGCTTATCACCATATCGTCCAATAGGTGTGTGCTTATCGTCCAAGAGGTGTGTGCTTATCGTCCAAGAGGTGTGTGCTTATCACCATATCATCCAAGAGGTGTGTACTTATCACCATATCGTCCAAGAGGTGTGTGCTTATCACCATATCGTCTAACAAGTGTGTACTTACCACCATATCGTCCAAGAGGTGTGTGTGTCACTTATATCAGTTTACTCAAGTGTATGGTTTTGCATATCGGGTTAGACCCTTATGCTCATACCTTTTCAAACCTTCAAAGTATCAACCTACCATGTGTTAAGTGACAACCTAGACAACTGGTTAGTCCTTTTTCAACCAATCCAAATGTATAAAATGATAGGGGTGTGGGGTTCCAAGGCATAATAGATTTCATATCACCATATTAGGTTTCATTACCATATTGAGTTAGAGGTGCTACAACCCAATATCGGTTTCTGCCATGAAGATGTCATCATCATCAAGCTCTAGACTTGCATCCCTTACTATTCTAGTTTTTTGGAAAATAGTCCGATGCAACTATTAGAACTCATATAATAATCAATCATTCAACAAAAATCAAAATTTAAAGTAGATCAAAAAGTATAGCAAGATTGAATGTGAAGAATAACATGATTGGGTTCAAGTTATATAACCCACCTCAAGAACAACTTCAAAGCTCCAAGCTTCCAAAGCTTCACATTCCCAAGGTTTAAGATGAACTTATCAAAGATCCAAGACTTTTTCACAACTCCTCTATATGCAAAGAATCCCCATAGATAAGAACTTGGTGAAGAAGAAAGGAAAGGAAGAATCACAACCTGAGATTCATGCTTCAACTAAGGTTGAAGATGACCATGGCTTCACCTTAAGCTTAAGGATCAAGATCCTCTTTGCTCCTCAACTACAATGCATGATATCTAAGAGAAATAAAGTTGTAGGATTCAAAAATTTTAACTTGTAGGTGAAATGAGTGGTATATATAATTGAGGCTCATGAGAGAGAGTGTATAAGAGGTGTCATCACCTTATACTACTAGTTGACACATGTCCATGCATGGGTTGACACGTGTCCATGCATGCACATATTTATGTTGATATGAAAAACTCTTAGGGATAATCTAGGGATAATATTTTGGCCATTAGTTATATTGTTGAATAAGATATTTCAACCCAACATCACTTTATTCACAAACCGATACAACTTTTCCAAGGAAAGTTGTAAACCTATATCCATCACCTTCTTGAGGTGATTAACTCGTCATGGCCTTTGTAAAGAGTTGACAAAATGATATGGGACCTCCTATATGGCTTCTTGGCCGATAGGCACTCCCATATAAGCTCTACAACTCAATACAACTCATTTTAGGGTTTCAACTATACAACTCTTCTTGGTCTTTTCATCACCAAGAATACCATCACTCAAATATGATTCAAACATGGTATCTCTTTATTTGTCTCTCCTATAGATGATGCTAAGAGAAAGTAGGAACACTCTAGAGGTGGTAATTTTCATATCAACCCTACATTTTGGGTAAATTGTAATTTGCACCAAAATTGGTACACAAGGCACAAGCATTATTCAAACAAGCTCCAACTTGGAACTTAGGCTTTCCACAAGCCACCCCTTAGCATCATTCTCTCTATTATGATGCTCAATCACTTGAGGCACATTCAAAATGTGACATATTGCAATATTATCGCTCATCTTGGGTAAATTGCAATTTACGCCCACACTATCATATAATGCACAAACAGTTTGCAAATAGACTCAAACTTCAAAATTAAACTCTCCTTGAGTCTTACTTTTCAAAAGATTAAAACAAGTTTATAAATAACTTACTTAAGCAAAACTTGTAGGGTTACGACATAACCCATGTCACGAAACTCCACATAATGGAAACTTCTGACTTAGGTCGACACTTGGGCGTACCCATAATCCACAATAGAAAGAGCAAAAACCACTACCAATACTTGATTGAGAAGCTTCACTGGCAGATTGATAAATGGCAGAACAATTTCCTTTCTCTGGCTGGGAGGGTCACTTTGGCAAAATCCACCTTGCTTGTGCAACCGTGTTATACGATGCAAATGACACAGCTGCCGATGGCATGTTGTGACAAGATAGATCAGTTGATTCGGCAATTTATTTGGAGCGGCTCCATCCAGACTAGCAAGCTTCATCTTATTGCCTGGGATCATATCACTCTCCCCTACCATGCCGGTGGGTTAGATATCAGGAAGGAAAAGGATTTCAACATGGCGTTGTTAATGAAGAAAGCTTGGCAATACGTGAGGAAAGAACCGCTCCCATGGGTTCGACTTATGAAAGCCAAATACTCATCTCAATCTGCGAGTAATGGCTCAGGCTCCCATCAATGGAGAAGCATTAAGGGCTCTCTTCCTTTTCTTCTCACACATTCGAAGCAAGTAGCAATTTCAGGAGAGAGCACCAACGTGTGGACGGATGCTTGGGTTGAAGAAGGTCACACGCCGGTTATCCGCACATCTCTCGTAATACCTGAAGATATCAAGGATCTGAAAGTAGAAAGCCTGGTCAAAGATGACGGCTATTGGGATGTTGAGTTCTTACAGCATTGGTTCACTGACCAAACTACACAAAATATCTTGAGGATGCCACCCCCCCTCTCTCAATATGGTCTTGACAACCTAACCTGGTCCCTATCTAAGGATGGTAATTTCTCGGCCAATACAACCTATAGGGCACTCAGTGGCACAAATCTCCCCTTACCAACTGGTCACTTTGCTTCTCTCTGGTCCTTGTCCACCCCGCAGCGTGTTAAAGCCAATCTATGGCTTATTCACAGAGACTGACTTCTCACTAATGTCCTCAGATTCAGAAGCAAGATGATGGACTCCAGCGTCTGCTCTATCTGTAGCAATGCCCCAGAATCCACTCTCCATGCTGTTAGAGATTGCTACCTAGCCCGTAGCACTTGGTTGCTCCTTATCCCCCAAGAAGCCATTGAGTTCTTCAATTTCGACTCCACGGAGGACTGGCTTGGTTATAATCTCAAACATCTAAAATCTGTGGAAGGATGGCCCGTCCTGTTCTCCATATCATGTTGGCTTATATGGAAGAACAGAAACCTGAAAATCTTCGAGCAAACTGCAAAACCACCGCACTCTCTTGCTCTTTCATTTCGAGGGGAAGTAGCATCTATAAAGGTAGCCTTTCTCCAATCCAACACAGCTGGAAACAATCGACCTAAAGATCATTTCTATCTGATTGAGGTTGCCAAGGATTCAGTTGTGGTGAATGTCGACACAACTACTGATAATCCAAACGAATGCATGTCTACTAGTGTGATCATCCACAACACAGAAGGCATCTGGCTCTCTGGGGGCACATACTCTATGCGGGGTACAGATCCCATGAGGGGGGAACTATATGCAATCATGGATGGTATTCGACGCATATGAGCAAGACACATTCTCAACTTTATCATGATCAGCGATTTCCAATTAGCCGTCTTCTGGATCACGGGAACCCAACATCCGCCAACCAAATACATGCTGATCCTCCAGGCTATTCAGCGCCTTTGGTCAGAGCTTCATGGAGGTTCATTAATCCACGTACAGTGGAAATGGAACAACCTCTCCGATCAATTGGCAAAGCAATGTCTTAAATAGCCGGACCTTGCCGGAGAGCTCCAGGCTTGCCCGCCCTTTCTTTCTGCACTTTATGAAAAGGAGAGGACTTGTTACGCAAACATGGTTAAGCATGTTCCTGTTTCTAGATTAGCCCCTCGGGCAGTTCTGTAACCAGTTAGTCTGGTAGTACAAAAAAAAAGCAATGCAGCTATCTATGATAGAGTAATAAATCATCTATTCACTTTATAAGAAATACGAAGAACACATATAAAATCTATCCATTTAAGATGTATAAAAGTAGTGTAACATCAACCAATATTTCCGTATACAATCCTTAATCAAATACTCTACATGGCTGATTACATATTTACAATCACACTTATGCCCTGAGGAGATGAGGTATACCACTCATGCTCCAACCGACCACAACTACATAAAGCATTGATACCATACAATGTCAAAGGAAGAGCCAGCTTCCAAGACCTCACCTATCTCGGTTAGTACGAGACCACTGGCTATGTTCATCATCTCATGATACCTACTTGGTTAGAATTTCACGATAAAAACAATATCAAGTACATATCATCACAATGCAATACAAGAGAAATACAACCTTCCCATTATTTTTTTTATAACAAGGAACCACTCCCGGGATCGGCCACTATTGGACCCCACCCACCCAAGGGTAAACACCGGAACCATCCACGTACTTGGGGGCACCACGACATGCTCAGTAATGTGGGGCCTTGTTGTACCTCGAGGGTTTTTGCCTAGAGTTGAACCCGGGTCCCTTTATTGGGGATTGCCGAGCTGCACCATTGGGCCCATTATTAGGGTTAGGGTTTCCCTTTTTAGCCGATTGGGGTTTCAAGTTCATATTATCAAGAATCAAAACCCTAATTCATAGCTCCACACATATTAGGAGCATACATTGATATCATAAGTATTCAATCGTACTTGTTTATTCTCATCATTTATCATTAAATGATTATCACACAAAGTATGAGTTTCTCTCTCATCCTCACTAGGATATTGATTACATCATACTTTATTAAGTTGGCTCAACCCTTTTCTCAAGGTACATTGGTCTACACTTATTAAAATGCATTAAACTCTATACATCTTAATGTATCATTTGACATAACATACTTCATGTGTTACTCAATCAAGTATATCGGACTTCAGGTGCTTACCTCCATATTGGTTTTGAGGTTCTTCCACCATATCGGGCTAGAGGTGTGTGCTTATTACCATATCGTCCAAGCGGTGAGTGCTTACTACCATATCATCCAAGAGGTGTGTACTTACCACCATATCATCCAAGAGGTGTGTGCTTATCACCATATCATCCTAGAGGTGTGTTCTTATCACCATATCATCCAATAGGTGTGTGCTTATCACCATATCATCTAAGAGGTGTGTGCTTCACCATATCGTCCAAGAGGTGTGTGCTTATCACCATATCGCCCAAGAGGTGTGTACTTATCACCATATCATCCAAGAGGTGTGTACTTACCACTATATCATCCAAGAGGGGGGGTGTCACTTATATCGATTTACTCAAGTGTAGGGTTTTGCATATCGGGTTAGACCCTTATGCTCATACCTTTTCAAACCTTTCAAGTATCAACCTACCATGTGTTGAGTGACAGCCTAGAAAACTAGTTAGTCCTTTTTCAACCATTCCAAACATACAAAATGATAGGGGTGTGGGGTTACAAGGTATAATAGATTTCATATCACCATATTGGGTTTCATTACCATATCGGGTTAGAGGTGCTTCAACCCGATATCGATTTGTGCCATGATGATGTCATCATCATCAAGATCTAGACTTTTGTCCCTTACTATTCTAGTTCATGGACAACCGTCCTATGCAACTATTAGAACCCATAGAATCATCAATCATTCAAGAAAAGTCGAAATTGAAAGTAGATAAGCAAGTATAGCAAGATTGAAGGTGAATAATAACATGATTGGGTTCAAGTTATATAACCTGCCTCAAGAACAACTTCAAAGCTCCAAGCATCTAAAGCTTCACGTTCCCAAGGTTGAAGATGAACTTATCAAAGATCCAAGACTTGTTCACAACTCCTCTATATGCAAAGAATCACCATAGATAAGAACTTGGTGAAGAAGAAAAGAAAGGAAGAAACAACCCGAGATTCATGCTTCAACCAAGGTTGAAGATAGCCATAGCTTCACCTTAAGTTTAAGGCTCAAGATCCTCCTTGCTCCTCAACTACTATGCACGAAATCTAAGAGAAAGAGAGTTGTAGGATTCGAAAAGTTTCACTAGTAGGTGAAAGGATTGGTATATATAATTGAGGCTCATGAGAGAGAGTGTAGAGGAGGTGTCATCACCTTATACTACTAGGTGACACATGTCCATGCATGGGTTGACACATGTCCATGAATGCATACATATTTATCTTGACATGAAAAACTCTTGGGGATAATCTATGGATAAGATTTCGGCCATTAGTTATCTTTTTGAACAAGATAATTCAACCCAACATCACTTTATTCACAAACTGATACAACTTTTCCAAGGAAAGTTGTAAACTGATATCTATCACCTTATTGAGGTGCTTAACTCATCATGGTCTTTGCCGAGAGTTGAAAAAATGATATGGGACCTCCTCTATGGCTTCTTGGCCGATAGGCACTCCCATATAAGCTCTACAACTCAATACAACTCATTTTAGGGTTTCAACTTACAACTCTTCTTGGTCTTTTCATCACCAAGAATACCATCACTCAAATATGATTCAAACATGGTACCTCTTTCTTTATCTCTCCTCTAGATGATGCTAAGAGAGAGTAGGGACACTATAGAGGTGGTAATTTTTATATCAACCCTACATTTTGGGTAAATTGCAATTTACACCAAAATTGGTACACAAGGCACAAGCATTATTCAAACAAGCTCCAACTTGGTACTTAGGCTTTCCACAAGCCACCCCTTAGCATCATTCTCTCTCTTATGATGATAAATCACTTGTGGCACGTTCAAAATGTGACATATTGCAATATAACCCCTCATCTTGGGAAAATTGCAATTTAGACCCAAACTATCATATAATGCACAAACAGTTTACAAATAAAGTCAAACTTCAAAATTAAACTCTCCTTGAGTCTTACTTTTCAAAAGATTAAAACAAGTTTATAAATAGCTTACTTAAGAAAAACTTCTAGGGTTATGGCACAACCCAGGTCAGGGATGTTACATATGCTACATAAGAAAATCCACGGAGGGGTTGCATGCAATTTTTTCCATTGTTTTTTTAAATTACATAATGGCCTCTATGTGTGTACACCACACTTTTCTCTTTAAATTTTTTGAATTATATATTATATTAGGAGACCCATCTATACTATATTAGAAAGACTATTGGGGGGTTGCATGCAATTTTCTCCATTATTATTTCAAATTACATAATGGTCTCTATGTGTCTACACCAAACTTTTCTCTTTAAGTTTTTAAAATTATATATTTTATTAGGAGACTCATCTATACTATATAACAAAGCCCGCGGAGGGGTTACATGAAATTTTCTCCATCATTTTTTGAAATTACATAGCGGTCCCTATGTGTGTACACCACACTTTTCTCTTTATTTTTTTAAATGATATAATATATTAGGAGACTCATCTATACTATATAAGAAAGCCCACAGAGGGGTTCCAAGCATTTTCTCCATTATTTTTTAAAATTACATAATTGTCCATGTGTGTGTACACAACACTTTTCTCTTAAAACTATTTCAATTGTATATTATATTAGGAGACTCATCTATACTCTAAAGAAAACACACAAAGGGAGTTGCATGCAATTTTCTCCATTATTTTTTGGAATTACATAATGGTCCCTATGTGTACACCACACTTTTCTCTTGAATTTGTTTAAATTATATATTATATTAGGAGGCTCGTCTACATGCTATATGAGAAAGCATGTGGGGGAGGTTGCATACAATTTTCTTTATTATTTTATGAGATCACATAATGGTCCTGATATATGTACACTACACTTTTCTTTTAAAATTATATATTATATTAGGAGAGTCATCTATACTATATAAGAAAGCCCACTGAGGAAATTTCATGCAATTTTCTACATTATTTTTTGAAATTACTTAATGGTCCATTGGTACGTACACCACACTTTTCTCTTAAATTATATATTATATTAAGAGACTCGTCTATACTATAAAAAAGCCCGCGGAGGGGTTGCATGCAATTTTTTGATTATTTTTTGAAATTTCATAATGGTCCTTGTGTGTGTACACCACACATTTCTCTTTATTTTTTTTAATTTATATATTATAATAGCAGACTCATCTATACAATTTATGAAAGCCCACAGAGGGGGTTGCATGTAATTTTCTCCATTATTTTTTGAAATTACATAATGATCCCTTTGTGTGCACCACACTTTTCTCTTTACATTTTTTAAATTATATATTATATTTGGAGACTCATCTATACTACATAAGAAAGCCCATGGAAGGGGTTGCATGCAATTTTCTCCATTATTTCTTTAAATTACATAATGGTCCTTGTGTGTGTACACCACACTTTTCTATTTAAATATTTTAAATTATATATTATATTAGGAGATTCATGTATACTATATAAGTGAACCCGCAGAGGGGGTTGCATGCAATTTCTCTATTATTTTTTGAAATTACTTAACGATCCCTCTGTGTGTACGCCACACTTTCCTCTTTAAATATTTTAAATTATATATTATATTAGGAAACTCATCTATACTATATAAGAAATCCCGAAGACAGGTGCATGCAATTTTTTGCATTATTTTTTGAAATTACATAATGGTCCATGTGTGTGTACACCACACTTTTCTCTTTAAAATTTTTAAATTATATATTACATTACGAGACTCATATATATTATATAAGAAAATCTGTGGAAGGGGTTGCACTCAATTTTCTCCATTATGTTTTGAAATTACATAATGGTCCACTTGTGTACACAACACTTTTCTCTTTAAATTTTAAATTATATTTTATATTAGGAGAGTCATCTATGCTATATAAGAAAGCCCGCAAAGGGTTCACATGCAATTTTCTTCATTATTTTTCAAAATTACATAATGGTCAATGTGTGCCTACACCCGACCTTTCTCTGTAAATTTTTTAAGTCATATATTATATTTGGAGACTCATCTATACTATATAAGCAAACCCGAGGAGGGGTTGCATGCAATTTTCTCCAATACTTTTTATAATTACATAATGGTCCCTATGTGTACACCACACTTTTCCTATAAATTTTTAAAACTATATATTATATTTAGAGACTCATCTATACTATATAAGATAGCCCGTAGAGGGGTTGCATGCAATTTTCTCTATTATTTTTTAAAATTACATAATTGTCCATGTGTGTGTACACCAAACTTTTCTCTTAATTTTTTTTAAAATCATATGTCATATTAGGAAACTCATATATACTATATAAGAAAGCCTGCGGAGGGGTTGCATGCAGTTTTCTTCATTATTCATCTAAATCTATATAAGAAAGCCCGCATAGGGGTTGCATTCAATTTTCTCCATTATTCATCTATAACTATATAAGAAAGCACGCCGATGGGTTGCATTCAATTTTCTCCATTGGCCACTTATAACTATATAAGAAATCCTATGGAGGAGTTGCATGCAATTTTCTCTTTAAAATTTTAAATTATATATTATATTATGAGACTAATCTATAATATATAAGAAAGCACACAGAGGTGTTGCATGCAATTATCTCCATTTTTTTAATTACATAATGGTCCCTATGTGCACAACTTAGTCTTCTTGTTATTTTTCAAAATTATAAATTATATTAGAAGACTCATCCATACTATATAAGAAAACCCGTAGAGAGGTTGCATGATATTTTTCCATTATTTTTTAAAATTACAAAATGGTCTCTATGTGTGTACACCGCACTTTTCACTTAAATTTTTTTGAATTATATATTATATGAGGAGACTCATCTATACTATATAAGACTGCCCGTTGACGGGGTAGCATGCAATTTTCTCCACTATTATTTGAAATCATATAATGATCCCTATGTATACACCACACTGTTTTCTTTAAAATTTTAAATTATATATTATATTAGGAGACTCATCTATATTCTATACTACATAAAAAAGTCTACGGAGGGATTGCATGTAATTTTCTTCATTATGTTTTGAAATTACATAATGGTCCATATGTGTGTGCATCACACTTTTCTCTTTAATTTTTGAAATTATATATTATATTAGGAGACTCATCTATACTATTTATCGAAAAAAAGTAGACTCATCTATACTATATTAGAAAGCTTGTAGAGGGGTTGCATACATTTTTCTCCATTATTCACTTATAACTAAAAAAGAAAGCCTGTGGAGGGGTTGCATGCAATTTTCTCTTTAAAATTTTAAATTATATATTATATTAGGAGACTCATCTATATTATATAAAAAAGCACGTGGAGGGGTTACATGCAATTATCGCCATTATTTTTTGAAATTACATAATGGTCCATGTGTGTACACCACACTTTTTTCTTTATTTTTTAAAATTATATGTTATATTAGGAGACACATATATACTATATAAGAAAACCTACGGAGGGATTGCATGCAAATTTTTTTATTATTTTTTAAAATTACATAATGGTTTTTATGTGTGTACACCACACTTTTCGTTTTAAATTTTTTAAATTATATATTATATTAGGAGACTCATCTATACTATAAAAGAAAGCTCATTGAGGGGGTTGCATGCAATTTTCTCCATTATTATTTGAAATTACATAATGGTTCGTGTGTCTACACCACACTTTTCTCTTTAAATTTTGAAAATTATATATTATGTTAGGAGACTCATCTATACTATATAACAAAGCCCATAGAGGGGTTGCATGCAATTTTTCCATTATTTTTTGTATTACATAATGGTCCCTATGTGTGTACACCACATTTTTCTCTTTAATTTTTCAAAATTATATTTGATATTTGGAGACTCATCTATACTATATTAGAAAACCCGTAGAGGGGTTGGATGCAATTTTCTCCATTATTTTTTTAAAATTACATAATTGTCTATGTGTGTGTACACCACAATTTTTCTCTTTAAATTTTTTTGAATTATATATTATATTAGGATACTCATCTATACTATATAAGAAAACAAGCAAAGGGAGTTGCATGCAATTTTATCCATTATTTTTTGGAATTACATAATGGTCCCTATGTATGTACAACACACTTTTCTCAAAAAAAAAATTAAATTATATATTATATTACGAGACTTGTCTATATACTATATAAGAAAGACTATGGAGTAGGTTGCATAAAATTTTCTCCATTATATTTGGAAATTACATAATGGTCCCTATATATGTACACAACACTTTTCTTTTTACATTTTTTAAATTATATATTAAATTAGAAGAGTCTTCTATACTCTATAAGAAAGCCCATAGAGGGGGTTGAATGCAATTTTCTACATTATTTTTTGAAATTACACAATGGTCCATGTGTATGCACACCATACTTTTCTCTAAAATTATATATTATATTAGGAGACTCATATATACTATATAAGAAAGCCCGCGGAGGGGTTGCATGCAATTTTTCTTTTTTTTTTTGAAAATACATAATGGTCCATGAGTGTGTACACCACACTTTTCTCGTTAAAATTTTTAAATTAAATATTATATTAGGAGGCTCATCTATGCTATATATAAAAGCCCATAGAGGGGGTTGCATGCAATTTTCTCCATTATTTTTTGAAATTACATGATCATCCCTGTGTGTACACCACTTCTCTCTTTAAAATTTTTAAATTATATATAATATTAAGAAACTCATCTATACTACATAAGAAAGCCTATAGAAGGGGTTGCATGCAATTTTCTCCATTATTTTTTGAAATTACATAATGATCCTTGTGTGTGCACCACACTTTTCTCTTTAAATACTTTAAATTATATATTATATTTAGAGACTCATGTATAATATATAAGAAAGCCTGCAAAGAGGGTTGCATGCAATTTCTCTATTATTTTTGAAATTACATATTGGACCATGTGTGTGCACGCCACACTTTTCTCTTTAAATATTTTAAATTATATATTATATTAGGAGACTCATCTATAATATATAAATAAGCCTGAAGAGGGGTTGCATGCAATTGTCTCCATTATTTTTTTAAATTACATAATGGTCCTTGTGTGTGTACACCACACTTTTATCTTTAAATTAGATATTATATTAGGAGACTCATTTATACTATATTGGAAAGCCCATGGAGGGGGTTGCATGAAATTTCTCTATTATTTATTTGAAATTACATAGTGGTCCTTGTGTGTGTACACCAGACTTTTCTCTTTAATTTTTTAAAATTATATATTATATTAGAAGACTCATCACTATATTACAAAGCCCATGAAGGGGTTGCATGCAATTTTCTTCATTATTTTTTGAAATTACATAATGGTCCATGTGTGAGTACTACACACTCTTAAAATTTTAAAATTATACATAATATTAGGAGACTCATCTATCCTATATAAGAAAGCCTATAGAGGGGGTTGCATGCAATTTTCTCTTCTTTTTTAGATTACATAATGGTCCCCATGTGTATGAGAAGACCAATTATTACATGTATTGTACATATTTATTACATTTTCTTTTCATAAAGTTCAACCTATAAATTACTCACTGCAGTCTACTAAGGCGCATGTGCATAGCACAAATTTATGTCTAGTTCATAATAACAAGTTGGCGAACAGTGTTGCACACGAAGCAAACTACAAGAGAGATGCAAGATATAATCAAATTAGATGTGACAAAAAGCAAAATGCCCACATAGATTCAATATTAATAGAAAAAGGTTACTTTGTTGTGTATCAAGAAACGGACATCCCACCATCATATTTATTTATCGTATCCAAAAGAACAATAGTCTCACACAGTTAATATGTCTTTGATTAATTTATCCATGACAACCAAATTTAACACAAGGGTATACCCAAACACAATCTTTGTGTAACATCACAATTCTTTAGTTTCTATATTTTTCACAACAAATCATGACAACACTTCTTTCCTTAATATCCTGTTGCCAATAAAAAATTATGGCAGTTCTTTCAGGATTTGATGAATGGGGGCTCAAATTTTATATTTAAAAAAAATAAAATGTTCCAAATTCAAATTTGAATCCAAGGCCTACTACAAATCCATTGCACTTTCAAACAGTTGTACTTGTACTTTCTTCAAAATTTGGTGAATTTAAAATATAAAAATATAAGACTTGAATTGGTAAGTAAATTTTCTAATCGATGGAGTAATCATGTTATCTTTGTGACTTGGGTTTCAACCATGGCCCCAGTGAGTCCATTAGACTATTTTCTTTGCAAATAGGTCTTTGTGGCACAAGTTTAGGTGATAAAAGAAATTTGTGCATATATAAAGGATAATGGTTGTATGGTTTGTTAGAAAACAAAATTATATAAGTTTCCAAAATATTTTTAAGATAATTTGTAATTTTGATAATTAATAGAGTAATTATCTAAACAAGAATGGTAACACAAGTTTTGAGGCACTAAATAAAGATACTTCATCTTAATTTTGGAACACTTAAAGATAATGCAAAAACTAAGACAATTATAGAATTTGAGATAAAAAGGACTTTCCCTATGATGTGGGTAATTATTTTAAGGAAATACATAAAGGACAAGCTTCCCCTTTGAAAAATACCCCAATAATCCCAAAAATAGATATAAGTTTACAAATATATTACTGAGTTTCCATCCAAGTTTCATAGCAAAAGGATGTTCCTAGTAGCCTATGTAAAATCGAGAAGGAAGAGAGACTTTCTTATAATAATTAAAAAAAATTCCCTTGTTTGAAAAAAGGGAAAAGGATATCTAGAAACATCTCTTTGTTACCAAATTTGGCTCAATATGAAATTCTAGGCTAAAAAGGAATATGTCAACTTTTGGGACCAGTTGGAGTAAAGATGAGAGAGATATGAATTATTTAATTTCCACTATCAAGGTTTGCAAAGGGGTCCTCGGGATACCAAATTGAGACATAAATATTTTAGTTCTCATGAAAAATACTCAAGATAATTTATGGGATTGATAATCTAAATATAAGATTATGGAAGAAAATTTAGAAAAGTTCTAAGATATTTTGTGGTCAAGATAAATTTAGTTGGCAATAATGTAGATTTGTCTTTAAAACCAAGATTCAGTTAAATAAGAGAATAATAAAGGAGTTTTCCTTTTCCCAATGGAAGGTGATAGTATGAATAGAGTTTCTACAAAAATATGGTATGAGGGATGGTTTTATTTATGTGACTTTTGGGTCTATAAAGTAAAAGATATGAGGTTGTTATTATAAGGATAGGAGTGAGAAATATAGTCATTACTTTCCTAGCATGATGCCTTGCCAATTGTTTAAGAAAATTGTATGAAAACTAGACCCATCGATCTCCAACCATTTGTGCTATATAAGAAGTGGTATGAAGAGAAGATGGACTACCCAATTCCCTCCTTTTATGTGCATCCTCCCACAGGAGTGGGGTAGCAAATATCTCTTCCTTCATCATGGCAATTGACGCGATCGGAACCCACTAACCACAATTAGGGCACACCAATGAGGGATTACTACTAACCATCAACTTTTAACCACTTATAGGAAATCAACCATAACATTTTCTTTTATAGATATATAGTAACATCATTTAGCAAACTGACAATGTCTCACTTAAACATAACATTAAGGATACAGTAAAGTTTGACTACTACATATAAGAAAAAGTTTCAGACTTTAATATACATCATGTACAATTCATTACAATCTGCTCTCTTTTCTCACTTGCTCATTTTCAGGATCTAGAGGAAGGATAAGAGACCGTCTATCAATTTTAACTACTTCTTCTTTAGGACCTATGATCTATTCTTGATAAAAGCTAGCTTTTGTCTCCTTGGGAAGAGCTAATCCTGGACCTGAAAAATTATTTAGTAGGTTGGTGAGCTACTGGCTTGGTGAGTAGAAAATCAATAGGTAACCAATATATTTATGATGTTTACAATTAATAGAACTTAAACGCAAAGCATGTAAGCATGTCTATTTTAAAAATGTAAATCACTCATCATTGAAGTTGAACATATACTAAATACAATAAAAGGATAACCTAATCCATTAACATTATTTTTAATTCATTTATTATGCCACTGGACCCACATGAGGTGTACCACAACATGTGGAAGTACCAAAACAAGCTACAATCTCACTGTACAAGACTTAAAAGCATGTTCAAGATCCTAAGTTTGTTGTATCAATACCATGTATGCAACTAGCATCACCACATCTAGCTCTTGGTGGCTAATGGGAGTGGTCTGATATCTTAGACTCCACCTCTCAACCTAGGTACTCAAGCGTGGAGCCAAAGCCCTCAGGCTTGTTGTGCATCACTGGACCCACCGAAGATATCCACTGATAGCCACAACTCATAACTCAGGTACCACCAACATCACTGGTTGGTGTTGGATACCATTTTAAGGAGTTTTCCCTCACGGGCCTAAACCCCTACATCCAAATAGTGTGCTCTGGATTACCTCGACCTACGTGAGACCTCCAGTCAGGAAGCATGTTTCCTCCTCATACTGTAGGCCTCCAGTGAGGATTCTACAATGTCTAGGGCATCTAACGTCTAGTGATATTTAGCTGATTTAACATGATTCATCATCGTTACTAATCATTACCCTATTTTCATCATTTATGAATCTCACAATAATCACAACAATCATTTAACAATTTTTACAGTTTTCATAAACCACAGTTCAACTCTTTAGTCTCTTTAAGCCTGAACTAGGGCAACTCAGATTGCCTGTTGCCTCAATTTACACAATTTCATCATATTTTGTTCATAACCACTCATGTGGAAACTTTTGACATGATATTACATCACTCAAATATAATTAATAAATCATTTGAACTACTGAAAAATCACTACACAAGTTTATCAAATCCACCACAATTATCATAAAAGCAAGAATTAAATGTTGGAAAGCCATAATTTAAATTTATATGCTTTAAATATGGATTAGAAGTTAATTTGTCACTCAAAGTAAACATTTTCACCCATTGATCTCGCCTCTAGACTAGATAAACTCAAAATCTATCCTTTCTTGGTCTGATCAAAGCTTCAAACCTCAAAAATCTCATTCAAACAGTCATTCAATAAGTTATCAGCTCAAAAAAAGTTCCGTTGGAGGTAAAATATGAAGATTGAAGGTAAACGAAAACTTTTTCTTGATGAACTAGGGATCTCTGAGTAAAGGAACATGAAGAGAAGGAAGGGTCGATGATTAAAAACCACTTATCGAATCGAATCTAAGGCAAATCCTTCAATTTCCACTGTTCTTCATGTTCTTCCCTAAAAATCATCTGAGAAATCACCCTTTAGGCCATCTTTTCATCAGACAAAGGGTCTTAAAGGATATAGGGTCTAATGATGATTCTAATGCACTTCATTTCGTTGAAAATAGATATGTATAGCTTGATATATGAACATTTTACGATTGGCTATCCTGGGTGGTGATTCTTGGTGATCGCTGGGTCTTTGGCTACCAATTGGTCAGTGGGCCTTGGAGGTCGCTAGAACTTTAGAGACAATGGTCGTTGGGCCTCAATGGTCACTGAGAAATCCAATTCTTGGTGACCATTCTTGGTAATCATTCTCGGCGGTCACCGGGAAATTGTACATGTTACAAAAAGACCATAATTCACTCATTTTAACTCTGATTTGGTTCATTCTTTTTGTGTTGGATTCATAATTGAAATATATACAATCCTAAAGTATTAGTTTTATAATATCAAACGAAAATTTATTTATTAATTATTTCCTCAAGTGTCATTAACTCTCCTCTTAGATACATGTATGGGCGAATTTTATCCAAACAAGTATTTGAGATTGTCAAACTTAAGATGAAACACTAGATAATATATTAATAATAAAAGTGAAACAAATATTAAGGTTATCTTAAATTTGTAGGATTACCAGCAAAGCTAGAAGAGGGTTGTAACAATTTCCCCCCTCTAATAAAAATTTCATCTCAAAATTCCTAGAAGAGGAAAGAATACTTGTTACACATCTATGACTCTACTTCCTAAGTAGCTTCGTATATACCATGATTTCTCCAAAGAACTTTCAATAAGTATATCTTCCTCTTTTTAAGCTTCAGAATTTTGCAATCTAGAATTTGAATTGGTCCTTCAACATATGAGATATCATGTCTTATCTGTATAGGATATGGTTTAAAATCTTGTTTGTACCAGGATGACACTTCTTCAACATAGATACATGAAACACATCATGTAAATTGGCTAGCTCTGAAGGCAACTCAAGTATATATGTAATTGGTCCAATTCTCTAAATGATTGTATAGGGACCCATGTGTTTGGGAGTTAATTTGCCTCATTTTTCAAACCTCAGCACACCTTTCCATGGTGAGACTTTCAAATAAACCTCATCTCCAACCTCAAACCAAAGTGGTGAGATTACTCAAAACATAAAACACGATCAACTATTAAATAATCACATAGTCAAAAAAGTAGAAGAATTAAAACCAATTTCAACATCATAAACAAGTTCTGAATTATTTACATAAAGGTCCATCTTTTCCATTCTCATTTACCATAACAGGTAATTACATATGTATCCAGTGGCCTCAGCCACATCCTATATACAAAAGATATTCCACATGTACATGCCATATACACAACACTGGTATATTGCCAAAAGCTCACGTCGATACAAGTATATCACCTATAGAACACATACCATACATGAGATGACACTAGGACTCTACTACTAACAACTAAAACTATCCAACCTTCTAGGTCTATTGATCACCAGGATGTTCCTCTTCAACAACGCATTCTTGACCTTGTTTTCGATGACAACCTAAAAATATGTGGTGACCCACGGGTGAGACCCATGTCCAAGCGAGAGATATAACTCTCTTCATAAGATATTGATTAAAACTAAGTATTTAACAATAATATACCGAGAATTTGGAATATTGAATCAATGATTTAACAGTTTAGGAAATTCTAGCATACTAAACAAGTTGAGCAGCAAACATAATTATCAAGACATATAAAGAAACATTATCTATTCTTCTGGTAGTTACTTGTAAAGATTGCATCATATGCCACTTTAGTAGTACAAGGGGTATAGTAAGGGTTAACAATCAATGTGAAACACATTTAACCCTAGCAGATATACTACACAGTTGTGTTACATCTTTTATTATTATGCCCTGGGGAGTTTGAGTCGTACCACTCAAAGTCCAACTGACCACTATGAAGTGCCATTCAGTTCTGTATAAGATCTAGGAGTGCCAGTATCCTAGGATATCTTCTCCTTGGTCAATACAAGTAAAAGACAATGGCATATCAGTCAAAAAACCAACAATGACATATAGTCAGGTTGATAACACCTAGTCCATCCTTGGTATATGCCACAACACTAGAAAGTAGGGTATACAAACCCTATCATCTGAGGTACAACCACAGTTGTCCTCATTCACATCATATGTAACAATATTTGAGGTACGACCATAATCACCCTCCACAACATGCATTTGTGGATGACTAGGATATATACTCAACTTGCCACCCCCACATACTCAATAGTATGTCTCTGAGTTTTCCTTAGGGATACTTGTTTCACCATCCAGCAAGTTTTGACACATAATATGGTTCTACGGCACACGACACTACATGATAGGGTTTTAGTTGTTTAGTTATTGTCAATTGTGTGCAATAAGGTTGTATCATACAAGTGGACATACAAACCCTAATTCATTTCTAGCAAGCATGTAAGTATAACAACTTCAGAAGATATAAACTGTATGAGGCATAATTCTTGGCTGCACTATCAATATATGAGTTTATTGCCATCATGAGATTACACTTGTCATCAGACCATCACATGATACAGTTTTTATCAAATTAATATAGGGTTCCAACCCTTATCATGTTATGAAGAAGATTACGTCTCCAATAGGGCTCAACCATATCCAAAGGTCAATAAGACCATCACATCATTCTTAAAAAGATCATAATTATCATCCCATGCCTTATAACAAGGCTCAAAATATATTTAATCAAATATATGACATATAAGATTAACATAGCAAGAAACTATGATGTTCAACTAGCATCATATTAGGGTTTTAATCACAAAAAGAGAATATTTCATTGTCACACTAAATCATTCAAGAGGGTTGATTACAATCTATTACCATCACTTAGTTACATTAATGTTAGGTGTAACAATTTTTATCTCTTTAAAATTACACATCCACTTATTATGGTGATTTATTAAATATATCCATACAAGGGAAAAGGTAAGACTACAAAGTTGAAGGGCATTGAACCATCAAAATTTAATCATTAGAAATTCTAAATCAGTGGTTATTGAAGCATCAATCACAACGATTGAATCAGATTCATCATTCAAAACCAATGGTTGGTGTGTAGGTTTAACCCTTGGATCATATAATTAAAGAAACCATTGGTTTGGGGATTAATTGAATCAACTCAAGATACCTAGTTACATCACTGGTTGACACTGTTGATTGTCATCACCAATTGACATCATTGGTTGTCACCATCAGTTGACTCCATTGGTTGTCACCATAGGTTGATGAAATATATTGAAAATAGCTTAGGAACTCTAAGTATAGTCCATCGATTGAAAGGTTCTAAGCACCATCGGTTGTCATGCAACCTGATCTAAGTCTTCTTCTACCTTAGGATGGTTGTACACCTAGATTTAGGTTCATCTAGAGCTGGAAACTAAGCAAGGAACACCATAAAAATCGAAACCCTAAGCAAGCATAGCTTTTATATGCATAGATCTTTGTTTAAGAGCAAGAACATGAGTAAGAAAGCTTGTAGTAAGCAATAAAAGTGAAGAGGGTTATAAAACTCATCTCTAGACAAAAGAATTACAAGATTCTAGAAGCAAGAAATTTGAGCAAAGAAGGTAGGAAAACCCTAGGTAAGCTCTAAAATTGGACAAGTAGCACCTTTCTCCACAAAAAATAAAACCCTAGGTAGAAAGAGCAAGAAAGGTAGGTTCTTTAAGCTTTAGAGCAAGATTTACAATGGAATAGTAGAGTTCCATCCAGGAAGGTAGGAGGAAGAAGAATAGCAAAATAAATGAAGGGGAGAATGAGATACTTACTTTTTTAGGTCAAGATCACCAAAAGGAAGCTTTGTAAACCCTAAAAGAGAGTAAGACAAAGGCCTAGATGCTTAACCAAGAAGGTCGGTGTGACACCCATTGCCACACAAAGTGTGTTTACTCAAAACAAACGTGGAGTTAACACTAATAACCACATTACCACAAAATAGGGTAAATTAAAAATGATCAAATGATGACACCTCAAGGTGAATACATCATGTTTAAAGCCATAAAACTTGTATCACTTGTATTTCATTCATGCCAAAAGCTATTACATATCATTGTTCACTGGTTAACGAGCCACAACCTGTTACATGTGATAACATGTTCATGTACACAAATCACATATGTACCACAATGGTATAGTGCCAAAATCTCAAACCGATGTACAACATCTACAAAACTCTCCCAAGGACCTGAGAGTACAGGGACGACACATAGGACTCTATTACTAAACACTAGTTGCATGCCCATGGTCCAAACAACTACAACTCCTCTTACAAATAGCTTCAATAGCACAATTTTTATCTCAACGTTCATGTCCAGCTAAAAGATGTGGAAACTCATGCGGTGAGGCCAAACGTCCCAGCAAGAGTTATAACTCTCCTCCAACATCTATTAAAGAACAGATAACTAAGCAGGTAGATAAAGTACTTAGCATATTGAGCAGATTCAACTAAATGATATGTATCCAACAGATAATGTACATTAACAAGATATGAAGTTACTACTGAGTAGTAGATCAATTAATATTTTTAAAAGGAATATGAAGAACATGTATAACAGTTGACTTCTCTTACCACATTATAATTCAAGAAATCAATACAAAGATAAGGCAAGGGCTCAACCAATGTTATTCACTTTTGACCCTAAGCAAATACACTATGTGGCTGTGTTATGTATTTTATTATTGCCCTGAGGATTTGAGTTGTACCAATCATATCCAACTGACCACTACTAAGTCAAAATCAATGTCATACAAAGTCAATGGAGGAGTTGGAATCCACAACCTCCCCAATACCTCTTGGTCAGCATAAGAGAAAACACCGCAAAGATATATCAATCAACTGCATAATGATACATCGTCAAGATAAAGGATTGTCTCATGCATGGCCATCCATATATAACACCACCTAGACCACCTTGGTACAAGTAACGATGCTAGAAGAACAGGCTCACACATGGCCATTCTAAAAAGAATGATTGGCTCATGCATGGCCATCCATATCACGAGGAGAGAAGCTCACACATGGATGTATCACACAACCTATAATTAGGAAACCAAGGAGATACTCAACTTGCACCCCCGCATATTCAAAAATATGCACTCCGAGTTTCCCGTAGGAAGGAATCATATCACCATCCAGCACTAAGACTAACATTGGAATAGATATATGGAACATGGCACCTACATGATTATTGTTTCACTTGATTAATTAAGCCAATTGGGTATCTTTTATCATCAATCAAGTTACAAAGTACAAATCCAAAACAAATTCTACTAAGATAAGGGAATAGTGCAACTCCATAAGATATAAAATGTATAAGGTGTGAATTAGTCACATCATCACCGCATGATGCTTACAACACTGCCATTCACAAGACCATCACCAATGTCACATCATTGTGGGATATTAATCACTCAATCATATCATTGGAGGATGTCACCTCACAATAGGCATCAAGCCTTCACCAGATCATAGGACCCATCACATCAATGTGATCTCATCATATCTCATCAAGGCTTATATCCATCACCCTACATCACATAATAATCACCATAGCATACCCAAGCCATGGCATCCATTTCACCTACAAGGTTAGTGGTTCATAAACAAGAGAGAGAACATCATATATGGTAACCACTTCAAATGAGACAAGAAAGTACATCAAATGACCCAAACCAGGGTTAGGGTTACATATATAGCCGATTACAGTTCTTTATCATAAATCCATCACCCAACCTTAGATTTCTCTCCTCCCACATAGTAGGAGTGTGTTAGGGTTAAGTATTATCATCATTGTGATTAATTAGGCATGTCAACAACATTAGGTATCAACCATAAAATGTTTGTACACATGTAGCATTCTTACTATGACATATATATAGGTAACAATCATGTGTTCATGTACAAAACAACCCACCATAACATGTGTGTCTCGACCACCGATCCAGGTTGGTCACGAATAAGACACAATAGCAAAGTCTCGATCGAAACACATTAGGGTCACAACCGCAACACATCACAGAAAGCATGAGTCTTAGACCAAGCAAAAACATGTCTCGACCACCATCTATCATGGTGTCATGACCGAAATAAAATGTGGTCATGATCATCCATCAACAAGGTATTACAACCAGAAACAAAACCTAGCGTCTCGACCACTCTCAACAAAGTGTCTCTACCACAACATGTCAAGGTGTCTCAAACATCAAACTAGAACAAGAGTGTCAACCGAGACAAACCCAAGCAAAGGGGTACTGACCAAAACTAAAGCCATGTGTCTCGACCCAAGGACAAAACCAAGGGCAACGACCAAAACCAAACAAGGCCAAACCACCATTGCAACACTTAGCCACCAAAAAACAATGATGAACTTAGTCAAAATAGAAATTAATCATGGCTAAAATATGAGGGAATAATCAAGGAAAATCATCGTCAGCTTGAAGGAAAACTCCGCATAAAACGGTCACCAAAAACCCTAAAACATGTATCTTGAAACCACCATAAAAGAACCTCATGCAAGAGAGATAAACCACATTTAACACATCTAAAATAGAACTTAAACTCCATATAACACTAAAATACATGACCCTTATCTATGTATTCAAAACAAAGATCAAAATATAGGAAAAGGTCACACATTCCATGATCTTCTCAAAATCGGGTACCATAGATTAGGGTTTCAGATTCTAAGCAAACCAAGCATGATAATCATCATCATTCAAGTTTTAGGTCATGGTATTAACTACTAGCATATTAGAGAAACGTTTTAAAGAGATAAATAGCAAAATTCATGTAGGTAAAAGTGCAATAATCGAGAGGGTAGAGAGTTATATAACCCGCCTTAAGGAAGATCAACTCCAAGGATCACTAGCTCCAAGCACACGATCACCAAGGATAATGAAGCTCCACCCAAAAGATCCACTTTCAGTCATAAGAGAACCTAAAGAAGAAGAAGATACCAAGGTCAAAGATTTCTCAAGAAAAGAGAGCAAGGAACCCCTTGGCCGAACCAAAAGGAGGAAGAAAAGAGAGAAGAAACTTCCTTTCAATTGGGTACCACCATGTCAAAACATGGCCTATGACCCTTGTGATGAGGAGTTACTCTTCAAAACGACCACCATGGATGATCCATGGTCTATGGCCGAGAAAAGAGAAGAAGATGGGGTAGAAGATCAATGGAAAACACCATCAAGAAAAGGTATAAACTTACCAAGGTTGGAGATGACCAAGTGCCACCACAAGCACCAAGGGAGGGTTGATCGACCACCAAAGCAACTGGATCAACACACGTTAACTCCACAAAGCTCCAAGGTTGGCCACAAGCATGAGGGGGAAGAAGAAGGGTTGAAAGGTTCACCCACAAGGAGAAGAAAGGGGTTATATACATGAAGGAGGAGGGAAGTAGGGTGGACATGATGTGTCAACACCTAAAGGCACCAAAGGGACACTTGTCCAACCAAGAAACACACATTTAACCACTTAAAATATGCATGCACGAGATGGTGATACAACCAATGTTGGGTCTCGACCAGTTAGGTCCCCCAACCCATTGGTTTCGGTCGACACACTCTAAAGGGGTCAAAACAACATCAAGTCACATGTCTAGGTTGAGACAAAAGGTCACCACCACATCCTGGTCGAGATACACCTCAAGAAGAACACTTGTCTCGACCCAACTTCACTAAGACCATCATTGTCGAGACAAAACCAAGTCAAGGTAGGTGTCTCAATTGAGGCACACCCAAAACACACCCACAAGGTCAAGACAAGGGTCGCTACGCTCCAACCAAGCTCACATGGTTGACACTCAACTAAACCCTAATCACCTCTAGTGATGTCATCACTAATCCAAGGCTAAACCAAGGTGCCCCAAAGAACCAAATTCTCTCTCATGAGGCCAAGAAAGGGAAGGTACACTCTAGGTGTGCAAATTACAAGATAGCCCTCTCAATTGGGCAAATTGCAATTTGACCCAAAATAAGCACCTAAAGCACAAACATCATTCAAACAAGATCAAAATGGAATCTTAAGTTCTCTATAAGATCTATAATCATATTAAAGGATTATATTAAGGTTATAATCACTTAATAAAGCAAAAACAAATAGGGTTAGCACAAAAAAAACACAGTTTAGGGGTCTTATAGTCAGCCACCTTCTTCCTTGGGCAACTCCTCTACCACTCAGCAGGGAAAATATGAGATCTAGAGAAGATAGAAGAGATAAGGGAACAAACATTTGTGGGCCTAAGGATAGGTATCTAGAGCTTAAGGATAAGGGAGAGAAGAAGCTTGAGGTGTCTTAGCAACTCTCCGTATGTCCATGGCCTGGAGCTTCCATGGTCATGCAAGCAACAACTCCACTGGTTGTGGGAGTCTACTAGACCACCGAATGATGACCACCTGGGGTGTCCATTGGTTGTTAGCACATGGTAAACATCATTTGTTGAAACCCTAACTTACTAGGTGATGAACCATCATTTGATCACCTCCTTTAGGTGAACCATCACTCCAACTGAACAAAACTAGAAAAATAAATCAACCTAAGGCCTTCTAGGATGACCATCAGTTGTCACCACTTGTTGGTGACCATAGGATGTCAACCAAATAGGGGGATCATCGTTGATGGCTCCTAAAGGTAGCTCATCCATAAAGGGGTAAACCCTAATTCACTATTGAAGGGAATCACCACTGAACTAAGGTATAACTAAGTGCCCCATGGCTCAAAAAGATCAAGAATGATGAGAAAATAGATAAGGAACATAATGCATGTGATAGATTGCAAAAAAAAAGCTATCATGTGGGTAAATTGTCAAAAAGTCCAAAAGTACATAAAATTGCATAACTTGCACAAACAATGTCCGAACTGGACCAAACTTGAACTTAAGATTGTCTTATGATATCAAAACTTATCACAAGGTTTGATTAAGGTTTTAAACACTCAATTATGATAATTATGAATGTTCAACAATTTAATCAAGATCAGGGGTCTTACATTTTCTACATAACTTTTCTCTTTGTCCTGAGCAGCCTTTAACTGTCATCTAATCACAAATATCTTTTCTATTATTTCTTCCACAAACACCGAACCCAGAATTTGCCTTTCTTCAACTTCATAAAATCAAATAGGAGATCTACACTTTCTCCCATACAGAGCTTCATAAGGGTCCATTCCTAATCTGGAATGGTAATTGTTATTATACGAAAACTCAATAAGATTTATATGATCATCCCAACTTCCACTAAACTACAAAACACATTCTCTCAACATATCCTCTAGGGTCTAATTGTCCTCATTGACTATCCATGTAAGACCCATGACCTTGATTTATGGTTGAACATGCTTTATTATCATAATCAGATGATTAACATTGTAATCAAGCCATAAAATGTGTGTTAATATCATGTGACAAGCTTAATTTCAAGTTTGGTCATGTTTGGACACTGTTTGGGCAAATTATGCAATTATATGCTTGTTTTGGGCTTTTATTCAAATTACCCATATCTAGGGGTTTTCTTATAATTTTTCACATGCTTGTGTTCCTCACATGTTTTGTTATCATGCTTGAGTTTTTTGTGCCTTGGGTGGCTTGTTGCATCTTGGTTTGGGGAGACATCTATTTAGGGTTGAGCTTAGGGTTCCATGTCATGGATGAGCTACCGTGAGTGGTGGAACTCGATGGTTCCCCTTGTTTGTTGGGAACCGATGGCCTTCCTAGTGTGTTGGGATCCTAAGGTGGTCCCCAGATGTGTGAGATTCAATGGTTTTCTCTTTTGGATCTCCTTGGATCAATGGTTCACCAAGTAGAGGTGCACACTGGTGGTGGAGCTAGGGTTTTCACCCTTGATCAAGATCTGATGGTTCCCCTATTTGGGAGGTCGATGGATGGCCTGTGAGTCAACATTAGATGGATCCCCTAAATCCCAAAACTAATCGACCTAGTGGTTTTCATGGACATGATGATTTGTCCAGGGGACACATGACAAACTTAGCTAGACACCTTAACCTTCTCCTCTCTCTCACCCATAGCTTTATATACCTTCCTCCTGGCATGCAAATGAACCCTTTGGACCCCCTTTCTTCTTCATTGTTGTTTAGAGCTCGTCCCCCTTGCATGGTGGAGAAGAAGGAGTCAAGGTAGATGTGACATCTTGTCACACTAATTGAGATTACTCAAAACATAAAACATGATCAACTACAAATTAATCACATAGTCAGAAAAGCAGAAGAATTAAAACCAATTTTGACATCATAATAAAGTAATGAAACATTTATATCAAGGTCCATCTTCCATAAACTCATATATCATAACATGTATTTACATCTGTATTCAGTGGTTGAGGCCACAACATGTATACAAAAGAGATATTCCACATGTACATGCCATATATAAGCACTGGCCTACTTCCAAAAACTCATGGAAATACAAGTATATAATCCAAAAAACACATCCCATACCTAGACCTAAGAGTGAAGGGATGACACTAGGACTCTACTACTAACAACAACATTTATCCAAACTTCCATGTGTACTGATCACTAGACTTCTCCTCTTCTACAACATGATCTTGGCCACATTTCTAGCGACCACCTAAAAAGATGTGGTGACCCACACGTGAGACCCATATCCCAATGAGAGATATAATTCTCTACACCAGTTATTGATTACAATAGATTATTTTAACAATAATAGACTAAGTAGTTGGAGCATTTGATAAGCAATTGAGAAGATTGAACAGTTCTAACATACAAAGAAAGTTAAATATATAAGCTTAACAACAAGTATAATTGCTCAGAGGAGTGGCTCAAGTGGCCAAGCACGATGTCTCCTAACAAAGGGTCTCAAGTTTGAATCCTAGTTTCCTCCTTAGTTTACCACCCTCTCGAGTGTTCGGCCTCCACCACGGGTGTGGGAGAGGGAGAGAGAATGCCTCTCTTTATCCCATAATTACTTAGATTTCATAAGATTTCATCTTGTATGAACAGTGTAGTATAAAGACAAGTCAAGGTCTAATCAACCAATGTGAAATGTATTTAACCGAAGAAAATATACTACACATATTGTATTATATCTTTTATAATTTTGTCCTAGGGAGTTTGAGTCATACCACTCAAAGTCCAACTAACCACTGCAAAGTCAAAATCAGTTTCACACAAGATCTAGGAGAGCCAAAATCCTAAGATCCCAACTATGCCCGGTCTGTACGGGTTGATATACATTGACATAACAATCAAGATGCCTATAATGACATATAGTCAAGCTAATAACAAATAGTCTGCCCTTGGTACAGGTGATGACACTAGACACCAGGGTATGCAAAGTCATTCCCTTCCACCTAAGATACAATCACAGCGTACTCCATCACTACATATATACCATTATCCGAGGCATGACCGCAACCATCCTCTATAACCTGCAACTGTGGATGACAAGGATATACAAGAAGCGTGCCATCCCCACATACTCAACAATATGCACTCTGAGTTTCCCTTACGAATACTTGTTTCACCATCCAACAAGTTCTAACACTGAAGATGGTTCTATGGCACAGGGCACTATATGATTAGAGTTTCACTTGATTAGTTATGCCAATTCCATGAGTTAAGGTTGCATCATAAAAATGAAAATACAACTCTAATTCATTTCTAATAAAGGTATAAATATAACAACTTTAGAAGATATAAAATGTTTGAGTGTAAATATGACTCACAATACCATGGAACACTTGTTTATTGAATTTCATGAGACTATACTAATCAACATACCACCATAGGGTACCATTCAACATCACATTAATCTAGGGTTCTAACCCCTTTCATGTTTATAAAGAGGATAACATCTCCAATAGGGATCAACCATGCCCAAAGGACATTAAGACCATCACATCAACCCCTGCAAGTTCATCATTATCTTTCCATGCCTTAGAACAAGGCTCAACAAGTCATCAACACATGTGACATATAAGTTTTAACATATAAAGGAACTGTGATGTTCATATATCACCATATTAGGGTTCCAATCAACAATAAGAGAGTATTTCAATATCTTACTAATCAATCAAGAGGGCTAATTATAATCAATCACTATCACTTAGTCATATTAGGGTTAGGTGTAACCAACTACATCTCATTAGAGTTACACATCCACTTATTATGGTGATTTATCAAATATATTTATATGAGGGAAAAGGTAAGACTACAAGTTAAGGACATTGAACCATCAAATTTTCATCACTAGAATCAACACATTACCCTACATGATTCATCCCAAACCATTGGATATTAAAGCATTAAATTCTCATCATTGGATCAGGTTCTTCATTTTAAAACCATTAGTTGGTGTGTAGGTCTAACCCTTGAATCATTTGACTCAAGAAACCATCAGTTTATGGATTAAAAAGATCAACTCATGAGGCCTAGTCTCACCATCGGTTGTGACACTTTGTGTCACCATTAGTTGGTGTATTCTGAGCTACCATTGGTTAATACCATTGGATGTTGAGCTAATTCTACCATCGGTTGATGCCACCTTTAGGGCACCAAACCATTGAGTGTTGGTCATTCAAAAGATTCCAAAAACTGACTTAAAGGTGTGACCATAGGTTGACACCATTGTTTGTCACCATCAGTTGTCATAAAGGTAAATCCATCAGTTCTAGTATAAGGACATCCGTCATTTATAGCGTTAGGAAGAAAACAACCTAAAAACCTATGTATAAGCCATCAGTTTAGAAGTACTAGGCACCATCAGTTGACATGTAAGCAAGAACCAAGTCATCCTATACCTCAAGAAAGTCGTTCACATGGTTCCAAGTCCATCTAGAGCTGGAAACAACTTAAGGAAGAACATAAAAACCAAACTCTAGGCAAGAATAGCTTCTAAGTGCTTAGATCTTCATTTTAGAACATGAACATGAGCAAACAAGCTTGTAGTAAGTAGTAAACATTAAGAGGGTTATAAAACTCACCTCTAGGAAGAAGATAAGACCCCAAGCAGCAAGAAAACTCGAGCATAGATGGTAGGAAACCCTAGATAAGCTCTGAACTCTGCCAAGTAGTTTCTTCTCTACAAGGGAAGCAAACCCTAGGCATAAGGAGCATGAAAGATGAGTTCTTTGAGCTCAAGAGCAAGTTTTACCATGGAAAACCATGACTCTGCCCAATAAGAAGGTAGGAGGAAGAAGAAAAGAAAGATAAGTGAAGGAGAGAAGGATAAACTTACTAGCTTAGGTCTAGATCACCCAAAGGAAGCTTCACAAACCCTAGATGAGGGCAAATCTGAGCCCCAGATGCTCCAACAGAAGGTCGACTATCTTCTTCCAAATTAGGCACTTTGTTCACCACCAATTAGGGGAGGACGAAGCTCCAAAGAGGAGGGAAGAGATAAGGAACCAAAGATTTCATCTGTGAGTTAAAGGATAGGTATATAAAGCTTATGGGTAAGGAAAATGAGAAGCTTGAGGTGTCCTAGTAGCTCTCCATGTATCCATATCCTAGAGCTTCCACGGCCATGAAAATAGAAGCTCCACCGATAATGGAGACCTGATTATCCATCAGTTCTTGTCTCTCTAGGACAACAGTCAGTTGCCAAGCATGGAAACCATCGGTTCCTTGGAACCCTAGTCACTTAAGTGGTGAACCATCAGTTGGTCACATCTTTTAAGTGAACCGTCGGTCCAAGTGAACCCAAACAAGAAAACCATTGATTAACTGCATCTAGGGATGACCATCAGTTGTCACCACCTACTGGTGACCATCAGTTTTCCACCAAATAGGGGGACCATTAGTTCAAACCCTCTAAAGGTAGCTCATCCATGAAGGGGTAAACCGTAAGTCACCTTTGTGCAACTAGGTGCCACATGGCTCAAAAAAACCAAGCATGGTTAAAAACATATAGGGAACATAATGCATGTGAAAAATTGCAAGTAAAACCTTAGATGTGGGCAAATTACATAAAAGTCCAAAATGTTCACAAAATTACATATCTTTCTCAAACAATGTTCAAATTAGACCAAACTTGAAACTTAAGCTTGTCACATGATACTAAAACATCTTAAAAGGTTATATTAAGGTTTCATACTCTAAATTATGGTAATTAAGTATCTTAAACACTTTAAGCAAGGTCGGGGATCTTACAACTATAAACCCCTAACAAGGATTTCTCCCCCGAAATCCTATGCAAAGAGAGATGGGTACTTCCTATGCATCCCATATTCTAATTCACATGTGGCTTCATCTACGCCAAGGTGATGCCACAAAAACTTCACTAACACTATATCTTTCTTCTTCAACTTCTTCACCTTTCGATCCAGGATCAACATAGGACCCTCAACTTAGGAAACATCCTCATCTAACTCAACCTCTACTAACTAGATTGTATGCTCTGTATCTGGATGACATTTCCTCAATATGGAGATATGAAAGAAATTGTGTAGCTTGTGTAGCTCTGGAAGTAGCTCTGACTTGTATGCCACCTCTCCAATATGAGCCAGGATAGGGTATGGTCCCATAAACCTAGGAGCCAACTTACCCTTCTTACCAAACCTCAACACACCTTAATGAGTAGAAACCTTGAGATAACTCTATCTCCCACTTGGAACTCAAATAGTTTGTGGCGGTTATCTACGTAAGACTTCTATCTGTCCTGGGCTATTTTCAACTATTGTTGTATAACCTTAATTTCCTCTGTAGTCTGTTGTACTAGCTCAAGACCCAAAAGTTGGTACTCACCTATCTCTTACCAACAAAGTGGAGATCAACAATGTCTCCCATAAAGAGCCTTGTAAGGTGCCATATCTATGCTTCTCTGATATTTTTTGTTATAAGAAAACTCTATCAAACTCTAGTGTACATCCCAACTTCCAAGAAACTACAACACACATGCCCTTAAGAGACCCTCTAAAGTCTAAATAGTCCTTTCAGACTGTCCATCAATCTACGGGTGGAAAGTTGTGCTGAACCTCAGATGTGTTCCCATCATTGAATGTAAGTGTTCCCAAAATTGACTTGTAAAATGTAGACCTCTATCAGAAAATATAGTCATTGGAATGCCATGTAAATAGACTATCTCATCAACAT
Organism: Alisma plantago-aquatica; assembly: GCA_963693085.1. NCBI lineage: Eukaryota > Viridiplantae > Streptophyta > Magnoliopsida > Alismatales > Alismataceae > Alisma > Alisma plantago-aquatica. The sequence continues at coordinate 123,462,029 of OY856409.1, forward strand.
TTACATGTGCCAACTTTTCTCCTTAAACGTTGTCTTGATTGGAAGGAAGTGAGATGACTTAGTCAATATGTCAACTATCAGCCATATTGATTCATGTCCTTTGTCTATTATAGGAAGACCAACCACAAAGTTCATACTAATATGATCCCACTTCAACTATGATATTGGCAATAGTTATAATGTCCATGCAGGTTTTTGGTTCTCAGCTTTAACCAACTGACAAACTGGACACCTGGTAATGAACTCTGCCACATGACACTTTAATCTGACCACCATACAAGTCCTTTATATTATGGTACATCTTGGTACTTCCAGGATGCATGGCATACATCGAAGAGTGATATTCCTCAAGTACCATCTTCCTCAACCCATCAACATCAGGAACTATTGTTAGTTGTGAAAACAAACTGTACTGGCATCTGTGTCATTGAAGCCATCATGCTTCTCACTGCCCAATTCTGATCGGATATTCTATATAAATGTATCATTCTATTGTGCATCATAGATCTATTGTCTCAATGTAGGCTTAACATGTAACTATGCCAACAACCTTGCCAACAAGGAAACCTCCAGTTGTACATTCATCTAGCAAAGAGACACTAACATGTCTCGCTTGTGGCACACAATGAACATAACTGTGCCTGATCTGCATATGACGACAAAGAAAATTTCCTGCTCAAAGCATCAACTACCACATTTGCCTTTACCAGGTGGTAGTCAATTGTACAATCATAATCCTGAATTAGCTCCATCCATCTCCTCTGCCTCATATTCAACTCCTACCTCAAAAAGATATATTGCAAATTCTTGTGGTCAGTGAATATCTGACACTTTTCTCCATAAAGGTAGTGTCTCCTGATCTTTAAGGAATGGACCACTACTGCAAGTTCCAGATCATGCATTGGGTAGTTCACCTCGTATTTCTTAATCTATCACAAAGCAAAAGAAATCACATTTTTTCCTGCGTTAGTACACATCCCAACCCATTCTTTGAAGCATCACAAAAGACAATATAGCCTCTCCCTTGTTTTGGTAGCACTAACACTGGTGCACTAGTCAGTTTCTCTTTCAACTGCTGGAAAGAATGTTGACACTTGTCATCCCAAGAAAAAGGAACATCCTTAATGGTTAACCTAGATAGGGGTAACTTTACAGAATTGAAATTCTTTATAAACCTCTAGTAGTAGCCTGCCAAACCTCGGAAACTATGAATCTCTATCGGTGTATTAGGTTGTTCCCATCCCCGAACAGACTCCACCTTCTTAGGGTCCACACAAACACCCTTAGATGATATGACATGAACCAGAAAAGACACTTCAGACAATTAGAACTTGCACTTGTTAAACTTAGCATATAATTGGTCCTACCTTAACAAAGTCAACACCTGACGAAGGTGTTGCTCATGTTGTTGGCTATCCTTAGAGTATATAAGGATGTCATCTTTGAAAACGAACACACACTGATCTAGATATTGTTTGAACACCATGTTCATCAGATCCATGCATGTTGTCATTGCATTGGTTAGCCCGAATGACATAACCACAAACTAGTAGTGACCATACCAAATCCTAAAAGCTGACTTGGGTATGTCATCCATCTTTATCCTAAACTAGTGGTAACATTATCTTAGATCTATCTTTGAAAACACAGTGGCACCTCTTAACTGGTCAAAAAGGTCATCAATCCTTGGAAACAAATATTTATTCTTTATTGTTACCTTATTCAACTGTCGGTAATATATGCACAACCTCATTGAACCGTCCTTCTTCTTGACAAACAACATTGGAGCACCCCAAGGGGAAGTGCTTGGTATGAGAAAACCCTTCTCTAATAGTTCCTACAACTATTCCTTTAACTCCTACATCTCTAATGGTTCCATCATATATGGTAACTGTGCTATGGGTTGTGTTCTAGGAACAAGATTGATCTCAAAATCAATCTCTCTAGGAGGGGGAACACCAGGAAACTCCTCAAGAAAAACATCCTCAAATTCCTACACCACTAGTACCTCCTAGATACTAGGACCTCTCATCTGGGTATCCACAACATGTTCCAGAAAAGCTTCACAACCTTATCTCATCAACCTCTTTGTTGTCATAGCTGATACCAAACATGTAGGAAGAATCTTCCTATCACCTTGGAAGATCCATGAGACATCTTTATCATGGAACGTCACCACCTTAGTACTACAGTCCAATATTACCTTGTACTTCTCCAAAGTATCCATCCCTAGTATCATATCGAATCCATGCATGCCAAGTGGAATTAGGTCCACTTGAATGTTGCATCCTAAGAAAGAAAGAATGCAAGAGGGACATACTTCTTGCAACTCGGCAGAACCAACTAAAGGAGTTTCTAGCTGAAGGCTTTCATATCTATTACAAATAGGAAGATTACAACTATCTATCACCTCTATGGCGATAAAAGAGTGTGTCACACCCGGATCAACTAGAACAGATACAAAACAAGAAGCAGACAAATCAGTATGAAATAACTCTATCTAACCTATATGACTAGTGGATTGGCCACTACTTCTGGCTGGCTCATGGAATAGAAGCTAGCCATCTCCCGTTTCCATCTACGTCCTCTGCTAGCTTGTCTAGAGGATCCTTCCTGTGACGCATGCCCGTGTCCTCTACCTCCAACATTCTTAAACTGTCGTGACTGTGAACCCTGCTACTCTGCCTTGGTTGCTGAGTCACCTCCTCATCCTTCATAGGGTAATACAGCCTTGTATGCCCGACCTTTCCACACTTAAAATAGGTTTTATCCTTGTACCATGGCCTAGACGACCTTGTCACTAAAACGGATGATGAGTTGTGAGTTCTTCCTATGAAAAACTATGACCTATGGCCCTACTCAGGGACCATTGTGACGGTGAATGTGACCTCTGCTCACTAAAAGTTGACCTTTGTAGCAATTGTGGCAAAGAGAATCTTAGCTTCTTAAAGCCTCTAGAAGACTGTCCTTGGAACTGAATTGGAATATTCTTAGTGTTGGCTTCACATTTCTCTATAGCAGACCTCTCAATCCGCCTCACTGACTCCACAAAGGTGAAAAACCTTTCTCCATTCTCCAAAGATGATGTTGTTGTAGTCAACTATGTACTTAAACCCCTTTCAAAACTACAAATTCTCTCCTTATATGTGGTTTCCATATGAGATAAAACCTCAGAAGCTCCATAAAACTTAACTCATACTCATTGATGGTCATCGATCCTTGACAAATCTTCTCAACTGATAGATCTTCTCATCTAGACAGATTTCTAGGAAGTACCGACTGACAAACTCCCACCAAAACTCTTCCCATCCTATCACAACTCCTAGCCTTTTCTCCTCTTCTATGGCCAACCAGTGGCCAGCGCTACCCTTTAACAGGTAGACAACATGTTTCACTTTATCTTCTTCAGGTATGTTCAAAATCTTGAATGCTTTCTTCAACTCAATCAACCACATGTCGACATCTATTGGGTCACAGGTATCTGCATATTCAATCACCCTGACACGTCTGAGCAGATTGATCATTTGATAAGCAATTAAGCAGATGGAACAGTTCTAACATACTAAGCAAGTTAAGTTGATAAGCTTAACAAAAAGTATAATTACTCAGATTTCATAATATTGCATCTTGTAAGAACTGTAGTATAAAGACAAGGCACCAGTTAATCAACCAATGTGAAATGTAATAAACTCTAGCAAATATACTACATGGTTTGTATTACATATATTATTATTATGCCTTGGGGAGTTTGAGTCATACCACTCAAAGTCCAACTGACCACTGTGAAGTCCAAATCAATTCTGCACAAGATCTAAGAGAGCCGGAATCCTAAGATCTCAAATATGCCCACTTACTATGATTCGAAATACAGTGACATAACAGTCAATCTCCCTAAAGAAACATAATAGTCAAATTGATAACAACTACTCCTCCCTTGGTATAGGTAATGACACTAGACACCAGGGTATGCAAAGCAATTCCCTACCACCTGAGATACACATGTAGCGTACTTAGTCACATCATATATACCAATATCTAAGGCATGACTGCAACCATCCTCCATAACCTACAATTGTGGATGACAATGATATACACTCACCTTGCCACCCCACATTCTCAATAGTATGCACTTTGATTTTCCCTTAGGAATACTTATTCCACCATCTAGCAAGTTGTAACACTGAAGATTGTTCTAGGACACAGGGCACTACATGATTAGAGTTTCACTTGATTAGTTATTCTGATTGGGTAAGTTAAGGTTGCATCATATAATGGACAAACAACCCTAATTCATTTCTAACAAAGGTATAAGTATAGAAACTTTATAAGATATAAAACATTTTAGTGTAATGTAAGAACCCTCTACACTAAATGAGATTACTCAAAACATAAAACACAATCAATCACCAATTAACCCAAATGGGTAAATTAAAACTAATTTTGACATCAACACCCGCTCAGGAACATTTACATAAGATCCCAATATCTTTCTTGTATCCATACTATGACAAGAATTTGATACAAATTCACCGTAGCCATAACATATATACACATGAGAAAAACATTTGTATATGCCACACAAACAAGCATTAACATGCTAACAAAATTACGATTCATTGGAAACACCATATACAAACTTTTCCTACCCAGACCTGAGAGTACAAGGATGACTCTTGACACACTAGACATCTAATCAACTTTCTCAAAGATTAATTACTATAGCTCCTCTTTGCTACCATAAGTTCTGTTGTCATCACTGTCGATTACCTAAAAAGATGTGGCAAACCACAAGGGTGAGACCCATCTCCCAGCAAGAGATATAACCTCCAACAATGTTTATTGATTCCAACATTTTTAGGTAATGAGACCGTTTGAGCAGTTTAATCATATATAACAAATAAGCTCAACAACACTGATGATTAACAAAATACATAAAGGAGCAGATAATAACTATCTTCATTATCCAAACTATTCTCATATCCCTATTAACAGTATAAGGAGTCTAACAACATGAGAATATCTAACATCATGAATAAGTCTAGTATCATAAGCATAGATAACAACATCAATATGTCTAACAAGTTGAACATAGCAACATCATAAGTAGAGTTAACAATTTAAGCACAACTATCTGCATAAGAATGATTAGTAGTATAGGCATCTCTAGTTACAAAGGCATAGCTAGCAATATAATCATAGCTAACAACATGTGATAACGAATGTCATAATCATAGCTAATAGTAATAATATCTCTATCAACTTAAACATTACTATTGCATGTACACATTTACAACATAAGCATATCCACAACATAAGAATATCTACTATCTTTTAATGCATTAAACATCAGCTCTATGTACAGAGAACAACAAGGGTTATCATCCAATATGAAGTGTCGTGTATAACCCTAAGTAGATTTTCTAGATGGATGTATTATATCTTTTATTATTCCCTAGAGAGATTGAGTCATACCACCCAAAGTCCAACTGACCCCTGCGAAGGGCTATTCGGTTCCGTACAAGATCTAGGAGTGTCGGTATCCTAAGATATCTTCCCCTCAGTCAGTACGAGTAAAAAGGTAGTGACATATCAGTCAAAGCTTCCACTATAGTGACATATAGTCAAGCTGCTAACCACTAGTCTGCCCTTCGTATAGGTCACTACACTAGAAACCAGGGTATACAAAACCCTCTAATATGAGGTAAAACCACAGTTGTCGTCAATCACATCAAATGTATGAGGCATGACCATAGCCATCCTCCATAACATGCATTGTGGATGACAAGGATATATCCTCAACATGCCACCCCCACATACTCAATAGTACGCACTCCGAGTTTCCCATAGGAATACTCGTTTCACCATCCAACAAGTTCTGACACTGAAGATGTCTCTACGTCACATGGCACTACATGATTAGAATTGCACTTGATTAGTTATGCCAATTGGGTGAATTAAGGATGCATCAAATAAGTGGACATACAAATCCTAATTCACTTCTAGCAAGCATACAAATATCACAACTTCAAAAGATATAAAATGTGTGAAACATAATTTCTCATCTCATCATCACATGGTACTATTCACTTGCCATTCATGAGACTACACTAGTCATCATACTATTACAAGATATAAATCCTTTTCACAATATCACAGAGTATCAATCATTATCAACACAAGGATTACACCTCATTTAGGGCTCAACCATGCCCAAAGGTCATTAAGACCATCATACTATTCCCTACAAGATCATCATTATCTTTGCATGCCTTATAATAAGGCTCAACAACATCACTTACATATAATACACCAGATCAACACAATATTGCATTAATGAGCTAGGATCAATAAGATCATCATACTGTTCCCTACAAGATCATCAAGGCTCAACAACATCACTTACATATGATACACCAGATCAACACAATATTGCATTAATGAGCTAGGAGATATTCATAAACAATCATACCAGGTTTATATTAACATTAAGAACATTCCTTTATTACATCAACATGCAAGGAATCTAGATATGATTAACCCTTATCATATTCATAATGCACATGTTTAGCATAAGAAAGTATCAACCATGTGGCTATGATAACCACCAATTAACATATTAAGATTATGATCATATTAAGGAGGTTATTTCACAATCATTCCATCATATACAAATGTTAAACATGAATACTCAACTTTAATATATTTTCATTAGAATTAGGTTCAACAAGATAAATTATATTAATGTTACTAATCAGCACTTATACACAAACCCTAACTCACAGCATCCCCATTGGATCATGGATGCATAAGGTGAAGCATCACCATCACATTCCATACTATTCTCAAGTATGAATCCACACATAAATCAAGGTGTAACCATCGAATTATAGCATACTATGGTTTCAACAAAAATAAGAGAGTACTCCATGATTGTATTAATCATTCAAGGACTTTTCATACCCAATTACCATCATTTGGTTATATTAAAGCTAGGTATAATGAGATATACCTCATTAGGGTTACCAATTAATTCATTATGGTGATTATCAATCATAATCATATGAGGGTAAGGGTAAGATTACAAGTTTAAGGCATTGAACCATCAAATTGTCATAATTAAAATCATAACATTACACTATAGGCTTCACCCAAAACAATGGGAATATTGAGGCATCAACTTCTAACCATTAAATGTTAAAAAGGTAAAACCATTGGTCATTTACATAAACATCTTGAACAAACCATCTATGAAGTCATTGAGTTGTGCTCTAGAAAGAGTCACCATCTAACCCTAGACATCCCTTGATTAACAACATAAAAAGTTCCACTGAGAGTAGGGTAAAATCCATAAGCAATTGTTTATTTAAAACAAGCCGTCAGTAAATGAGCTTCTTAAGTTGATATAAAAAAGGAAACCATTTAAATCCTTTTATTAGGACCAACATATTACATTCAGGCATCATTCCAATTTATTGGATGAAGAAACATCAGATCTGAACCATTAGGTCAAGTTCATATATTAAAACCATCAATTGGAGTATCATTCCAATTTATTGAATGAAGAAACATTAGACCTGAACCATTAGGTCAAGTTCATATATTAAAACCATAAATTGGAGTATAGGTCCGACCATTGCATCAAATGACCCAAGAAACCATTGGTTTAAGGATTAATTGATGCTACAACTACATGCTTAACTCACCATAGGTTGTGGAGACCTGTGTTGGGTTTTTGGGGAGATAGAGAAGGCAGCGGAAACAAAAATTTTCTCCCCAACCCATACCGAGGAAACGCGTCAACGTCTATATAATAGGAAAGGATGGTTTGTGGAATCATACCTTGTCCCGAGGCTTGCTCGGCGAAAATACCTCACGCAATGCACGGTCTTCAACTCCGGTCTTGGACGGTGTCTGTGCAGCTCCTGGTCGCACCGGGACTGACGACTCCTCCTCCTACCGAACTGTCGGATGACAGTTGTCCTCCTAAGCGGCAGTGTCCTCCCGCCTCTGTAGTAGTCCACACGGACCACCTGGAACTCCACTCTCCTTGTCCCACAAGGAAGTGGAAGGAGTCGCACCCTCCTATTGACGTACTAGTCGCCAACACACTCTCCTGCTACCAGTTGGAACTGCAGTTGTCCTTCCCTTGCTGCACCTCCCTTTTGCGGGAAGCACTTGCTCGGGCTCTCTCATGGTTACCAAAACCAGAGAGAACGACAACTTCGCAAAGCAACCGGCTTGCATTGAGTTGTTCTTTGAGAAGCCCCCAATACCCCTATATATATAGGCCGGTCATGGGACAGGGTTCTCTGTGCCCGGCAATATGGGACTAAAGAAGGAGTAGAAGGGTTCGAGAATTTTCCACAAAAAGCAACCGGTTCGCAACTTGAAATGATCGGTTCACAACTGAACCGATCGGTTCGGCCATTGATTTGATCGGTTGGACCTGAGCCGATCGTTTGGGGAACTCCAACCGATTGGTTGGTGCCCTGAACCGATTGGTTCATGGTCCTAATCCGGCTCAAAAAGACTTTCCTTGTTTCGTTCTCAATTGGTATCGAATACCAATGGTATTCCCAATCGAATTGGGCAATTTGAAACCAAAGGAAAATTCTTGCCGACATGACTTTCCCAACTGGTCGGTTGCACCAGTTGAGCCGATCGGTTCAACTCTTGAACCGGTCGTTTCAACCTGGGCATGAGCCGATCGGCCTGGACACTCCAGCCGACCGGTTCAGCACCTCAGCCGACTGGTTCATCACATGAGCCGATCAGTTGGGAGCACAGGTTGGGCAAAATCAGTCAATTGCGATTTCAATCAATCTGATACTCCAATCAATGTGTCCAACACCTTGAACCATATGATATTGAGCTATCGAATGATTGAGTGTTTAATTGAACTACTAAACTCCTTTAGTAATCAATCTAAACATTGCTTTGTGGACAAAACTCCTCTTCCAGGTTAAATCCTATGTGTGTGACCCTGCAGGTCCATTTCACATTGGCAGTGAAAGTCCATAACACTTATGACTTCACAAGCAAAGAGCGGTGCCTAGTCACACATCATTTCTACCCAAGTGAAAGTAGAAAGTTGGAGAACAACTTTCATCCTGCAATCCGTGAATGGTGTTACAGTGAATGTATAATTCCTTTGTCACTGATATCCCGAATGAACTCAAGGCATGGAACAGTCATCCTTAGTCAACATTCATTCACTTTCTTGATCTCAGAGCAGATTGAACGAGATATGTATGACATCAATATCACATACTGATTCACACATGCGTGCGCACGCCTATCTCAATCCTACTCATCAAGTGGCCTTGGATATCAAACTCCCTCAGGAGGGACAAATCCCATATCTATGACTCACCCCTCAAAAGCCCCATGTGTCAAAGCCACCCAATCATCACCTTTATAACAACCCATGTTTCAGGACTGCGTTTGATGATGTCAAAGTGTGCCCAACGAAATGTGTTGAGTGTAGTGATTTCAGGTCAAAGAATCACACTCACCACCATCACTGTGAGTACTGACTGTGACTACCATCTCATGGTTCCATGTGTAAAACTCACGGTGGGTCTGTCCGGTACACTTGTTCTCTAACAAGTACCTATGTGTTTGGTTTGATATCTCTATATCATGACTAATGAGATTCTATCATCAACCAACACCACAATCTAGTCTTGTGTTTCATTGTTGTCTATCTACCTTCCACAATGACATCCGACTAGGGACATAACAAGAATGTACAAACTCTTAGCATCCGTATGATCTCATCATTCAGGTCATGAACCTAAAGGCATACGTCATTGAGTACTGTCACTCTCTAGACATTCAATCTGTTCTATCACTATCTCATATGACTGAACCAGAAAGAATTGGAAGCTTGCCTTTGGTGTTTATCAAATCAATCTTAATGTATCCCACCAATCATCCCATGATTGGCTCTCAGGGCATACATACCAACAGACTCCCACTTGCACTGCGAGCCAATCACCCTTGAATCATATTCATAGTGATTTTCAAACATGTCCCACATGTCACTGTGCTCTAGTGCCAACATAGTGAGTAATGGCAACATCTTGCCAAAGTCAGTATAAATTGCATGTCTCTCATCTCTTCGCTGTACGTCACACATATGAGATGGAGTTGCCGTAATATGCGATCTAGTATTCCTTTGCTAACCTTTAGCCACATTGCATGATCAAGGATTCCAGACTTGTCATCAATGATTGAAATATAAGTTCATCTCATGAACTATCAGATCCATATAGTATCCACTGATGTTCACTAACACACAGATTCTCGGCATTTCCCTTTTAAATGGTTTTATTTGAACACTTCCAATTATTAACAAACTTTCACTTTTATACATCCTATGTATATTTTGCGATTTATTCTCTGTCTTTTCGGAAGTTCACATCAATGTAACTCTTTACATCGAACTCTTCCTTATCTCCATAGAACTAGTACTTCCCAAGTACTTATCAAGTTCTTATGGTATTCCAGTAACCCTTACTGGAAGTAGACAGACATCCACTCGGCATGTCCTACATACGAGTTATCAGGATGAGCACATCATATTGCCATGTCCTACATACAAGATGATGAATGCATTTTATTCTTGCCATGTCATACATGCAAGACAATGGGATGATTACATACATGATAGATTCATATCTATTCTTAGTGGTCCCATTCTTCATAAGAATTGGACACTTGGCCTTGAGATACTAATATCCATATAACATGGACAAGTTGTCTCCCACTGAATCTGTGCATACTGAACCCTTCAGTACAGATTGCCAATGTATGCTTTCTCTTTCCAGGTCAAGATATTTTTTGAGAACTATCTCTATAGATCTCTATTCCTATCATACAGGAAACATCTCTATCTTCCTTAAAGATAATTTCCACTTTTGGATTTCCATTTTAGAACATTTCCATTTCACATCAACATGTGAAATGTGAATACGCTCCCACTAAATCACAGATCCCTTCTTTATCTTTGACATATCAGTCAAACCCTTTGACTATATCATCAAAGTAAAGATCCAATTTTGAGTTGCTTATACTCAATCAATCACATTGATTAGTCCATTGTAACTTATAGACTTCATTTGCATTAGTGGATTCATAAAACTTATAGGTTGTGTCACGTACACATCCTTGTTTTATTCCTCATAGGAATGCGGTTTTAGTATCCATATGCCAAATGTCTCAGTCATTAAGTTGCAATCAACAAGCATCATCCTTCTCAAAATGTTATCCATGTGTCTTAACACTTAAGACTCATTTGCACTTATGGATATGATCCAATGAGTGCTACCATCAAGGTCATACCTTATGGATCACATGGAAGTCATTTAGGATGTAATGGTTCTATACCATAACTCAAAATCTGATTCCTCATATTCATCTAGATAGTTGACTCATCATATGAACAACTCATCACATAGATGATTTAGGTGTATCTGTTAAGGATATAAGAACTCACAACCCTTGTGATTCTTAATTTCCTTTATTAGTGTGGGGTATTCTTTTATTAAGAAGAATGTCATTATTTGATAATCATTCTCTAACTCCTTAGAGTATGATTCCTTCTTGATTTAGACATCACCATGCCTTAATCATGAGTTCACTATGATACACTATCATAATCACTCATAAGGATCTCAAACATTTGGTTCAAGTATTTCATTCATTGATCTCATCAAGAATTAACACTTTACCAAATTTGTACTTCATCTATGATAATCTTGAACACTTCAAGATATTCATATTGGTATTTCTCTAAACACCATTTGAAGTATTAGCATTTGTTCTAATAGGTATGTAAATACATCACATGTATTATACCTAATAGGATAATCATTCTCTCACTACCATTAGTTAAGATTGATTAATCACGTCCAAGATATTCATGTCTCTTACTGGTTCTCTAACCAAAAGAGTCTAGATTTATCCATCATATGGACACTAGAAATGAATTTCTCATGATTGATGCTAATTCGATTGTTTGAGTTATCAATAACTTTAGGTATCATTTTATCTTATGCATACCATGTATCACAAGATAAACAAGGCATTTCCACAAAGATCATATCTTTAAGATCGAAACGTCACCTTTATTAATTGCCATCATTGTCATACAATATGCAATAATAAAGTGTTTCTATCTATTGGCAATATATGAAATAGCAGTTCTCAACTCTATTTCGTGCCCTTTAGGCTGAAATAAACTGAAAAGTACTCCTATCTATGGCAGCAACACTTGCTCCAATGATGGGTACTTCTTTCTTGGTCCTTTCACAAAGGCCATCACTTCTCTGCGGATATTACATATCATATATGACATATCCATATCTTGGTATCATATACCTCAGATAAAGAAGCAGTTCATTTCACGATACCTTAGGTGGAGATCTCCATCCCCTCCTTCATCTTCTTTTGTTCTTCCAGATATAGAGGACAATCCCTCATACACCCTTTCCCCATGTGCCTTGAGGCTGAAGACGGCTTGGATTGTCGGCTAGCATCAGAACACTTCTTAGCTTTGCCCTTGTCCTTGCCCTTAAGATTACCTTTTCTTTGATCATATCAAAGACTATGGTTTGTCTCTCTTCATCTTTGCCTCTACTATCCTCAACATGTCCAACAACTCTGTCAACGCTTGTCAAAGTTGTTCATGTTGTAGCTTATCATGAATTGTATGATTCTCACAACATTTGCAGTATCATACCAATAGCCAACTCTTGGCTCAGAGGGAATCCTTCTTAATCAGGTATTCCACATACCTAATCACATTGAGTGTGTGAATACCTTACTGGATCTCCTTCTGTCATGACATACTAGGACAGTGTCTTGGTGACATCATATGTCTCATGTTGTTTCTGCAACTCATAGTTTAGAGAACACAACATCAAGCACTCCTCATCAATGTCATCCTCAGTATGCTTCCATAAGCATACTTTCAACCATTGATGTGGTGGGATCGAGTTTATCTAGTTCTGGTATAACTAGGACTTAGAGCTTTCACTCTTTGATTGAGAACACTTCTCATCATCCTAACCAATCGTGGAATTATTCCCATTTAATTTGTTGGTCTCAAAGACCGATCGCAAATAAAATGATTTTTTGATTAACCATTTATTTTAACAAAAAGGAAATATATGCAATTTTAGTCTAAAAACTCATTTTTGACTTGTTTGATTGATTTGAAAAGTTGACGATAAAATTAGGCCTTTAATTAATTATTGCTCCCACTATTTTACTTCAAATTGATAGCCCTCACCATCAATTCAGAAGATTGCGGTGTACAACCTTCTAGTGGGCAAGATCCTGAAATCCTCTAAGTCATGAGTCAGCTTTGGCTGATCGCCCACAACTTAGATCTCTCAGGTAGGCAACTTTTTCCAATTGCATCATATGCAACTCTTGTTGAATGAACATGCACAACTCCTTGCCATGAACATTCCTTGCCTCTGGGCTTAGACACTCTAAGAATCACCAGTTAAGTCTAACCCAAAAGCCGACATGGTAGAACATGCACCCTGCTTTGGCAGAACCTACATGTCTACCCTTCACACTTCCACAAGATAGACGGCGCACCACGCTTTGGCGTAACCTACGCTTGGTCGATCGAGCTTTTCATGTGTGCCGCTAATGGAAGGCATATAAGACTTAATATTTTAATGAGGGATTTGGTTTTTATATACATATACATATCCAATCACCACAATACATAGTACATATCATATACATGCTATATCCCACAGAAAACATGCACAAACGATAAAAAGCGATGATTATGGCCATCCTAATGTGATTCCTCGAGCCAAGAGGAATCACGGTCATCTAGGTCAACATCACATGCAACCTGTACAAGATGAACATCTGTGCCTTGCCATCCGAGTTGATCAACTCATCACATGAATGATCTGTACTCTCCAGCCGGTCATCTGGGTGCCACCAGCCGATCGGTTGGCTCCTCCAACCGATCGGTTCGCCTGGTCATCGTGAATCTCGTCATGTCTGCCACCCACTCGTCTCGCTCCTCAAACCGGTCATCAACCGATTGGTTCACTCCTTGAACCGACCGTCTGGAACGTCAACCGATCGGTTCACGCCTTGAACCGATCGTTTCAGCTGTCATCTTGATGTCCGCCAGTCTTCGACATAACAGGAAATAAAATCTATCCTATTTATTACATTTCTTTAAAAAGGGAAACCCCGAGTTACATTCGGGGGGAGCAAAGGTAGGAAAGAATCTCGAATTATTTCGAGTTACATCAGGAATAAGAGAGGGAAGATCGGTGCGCAGACCGAGATGCAAGCAACCACAAACAACCACACACAGATAGGGGTTTATAGGCCATAATCACGCTACACACATCCACCACAAAACTCGTTTAATGGCGACGCGTATCGAGTGCATTAATAATACATTTCATATATGTAATTTGGGATTTGTGGATTTAGGACTGGACATGCATAAAGCCGATATTATTCACATCGTATGCAATAAATAAAGGCGACAAACCAAAATCGATCATATCGATATTCCTAAAATATAGAGCAGTTGACCTCGCTCTGATACCACTGTTGGGTTTTTGGGGAGACAGAGAAGGCAGCGGAAACAAAAATTTTCTCCCCAACCCATACCGAGGAAATGCGTCAACGTCTATATAATAGGAAAGGATGGTTTGTGGAATCATACCTTGTCCCGAGGCTTGCTCGGCGACAATACCTCGCGCAATGTGCGGTCTTCAACTCCGGTCTTGGACGGTGTCTGTGCAGCTCCTGGTCGCATCGGGACTGACGACTCCTCCTCCTACCGGACTATCGGATGACAGTTGTCCTCCTAAGCGGCAGTGTCCTCCCGCCTCTGTAGTAGTCCACACGGACCACCTAGAACTCCTCTCTCCTTGTCCCACAAGGAAGTGGAAGGAGTCGCACCCTCCTATTGACGTACTAGTCGCCAACACACTCTCCTGCTACCAGTTGCAACTGCAGTTGTCCTTCCCTTGCTGCACCTCCCTTTTGCGGGAAGCACTTGCTCGGGCTCTCTCATGGTTACCAAAACCAGAGAGAACGACAACTTCGCAAAGCAACCGGCTTGCATTGAGTTGTTCTTTGAGAAGCCCCCAATACCCCTATATATATAGGCGGGTCATGGGACAGGGTTCTCTGTGCCCGGCAATATGGGACTAAAGCAGGAGTAGAAGGGTTCGACAATTTTCCACAAAAAGCAACCGGTTCGCAACTTGAAATGATCGGTTCACAACTGAACCGATCGGTTCATCCATTGATTCGATCGGTTGGACCTGAGCCGATCGTTTGGGGCACTCCAACCGATCGGTTGGTGCCCTGAACCGATCGGTTCATGGTCCTAATCCGGCTCAAAAGACTTTCCTTGTTTCGTTCTCAATTGGTATCGAATACCAATGTTATTCCCAATCGAATTGGGCAATTTGAAACCAAAGGAAAATTCTTGCCGACATGACTTTCCCAACTGGTCGGTTGCACCAGTTGAGCCGATCAGTTCAACTCTTGAACCGGTCATTTCAACCTGGGCATGAGCCGATCGGCCTGGACACTCCAGCCGACCGGTTCAGCACCTCAGCCGACCGGTTCATCACATGAGCCGATTGGTTGGGAGCACAGGTTGGGCAAAATCAGTCAATTGTGATTTCAATCAATCCGATACTCCAATCAATGTGTCCAACACCTTGAACCATATGATATTGAGCTATCGACTGATTGAGTGTTTAATTGAACTACTAAACTCCTTTAGTAATCAATCTAAACATTGCTTTGTGGACAAAACTCCTCTTCCAGGTTAAATCCTATGTGTGTGACCCTGCAGGTCCATTTCACGTTGGCAGTGAAAGTCCATAACACTTATGACTTCACAAGCAAAGAGCGGTGCCTAGTCACACATCATTTCTACCCAAGTGAAAGTAGAAAGTTGGAGAACAACTTTCATCCTACAATCCGTGAATGGTGTTACAGTGAATGTATAATTCCTTTGTCACTGATATCCCGAATGAACTCAAGGCATGGAACACTCATCCTGTCAACGTTCATTCACTTTCTTGATCTCAGAGCATATTGAACGAGATATGTATGACATCAATATCACATACTGATTCACACATGCGTGCGCACGCCTATCTCAATCCTACTCATCAAGTGGCCTTGGATATCAAACTCCCTCAGGAGGGACAAATCCCATATCTATCACTCACCCCTCAAAAGCCCCATGTGTCAAAGCCACCCAATCATCACCTTTATAACAACCCATGTTTCAGGATTGCGTTTGATGATGTCAAAGTGTGCCCAACGACATGTGTTGAGTGTAGTGATTTCAGGTCAAAGAATCACACTCACCACCATCACTGTGAGTACTGATTGTGACTACCATCTCATGGTTCCATGTGTCAAACTCACGGTGGGTCTGTCCGGTACACTTGTTCTCTAACAAGTACCTATGTGTTTGGTTTGATATCTCTATATCATGACTAATGAGATTCTGTCATCAACCAACACCACAATCTAGTCTTCTGTGTCATTGTTGTCTATCTACCTTCCACAATGACATCCGACTAGGGACATAACAAGAATGTACAAACTCTTAGCATCCGTATGATCTCATCATTCAGGTCATGAACCTGAAGGCATACGTCATTGAGTACTGTCATTCTCTAGACATTCAATCTGTTCTATCACTATCTCATATGACTGAACCAGAAAGAATTGGAAGCTTGCCTTTGGTGTTTATCAAATCAATCTTAATGTATCCCACCAATCATCCCATGATTGGCTCTCATGGCATACATACCAACAACCTGATCCACCATCATGCATCAGTAGTGACTATTACATCACCATAGGTTGTTAGATCGGCACTATATTCATTAATCACCATCGAATATCAAACTAATATCACCATTGATTGATAACATCATTAGGGTACTTAGTTGTTAATCACTAAGATTCTAATTAGGCCAACACCTGACCTAAGGGGTGAACATCAGTTGTAAACCTTAGTCACCACCATCAGTTGTCATGAAGACAACACCAATGGTTGTTGCAATGGTACCACCATTGAGTAATGTATTTATAGAAGAAATCAGCTCTAAACCCTAAAATTGACCATTGGTTGATAGGTGTTTACCATCGGTTGTCAAACCAACCAGATACAAGTCATATTATACCTTAGGAATAATTTACACATGATTATAGGTTCATATAGAACTGAAATCAGAATAGGGAACATTATAAAAATTGAAATCCAAGTCAAGCATAACTTTTTTGTATATGGATCATCATTTAAAAGCAAGAACATGTGCTAGCAAGCTTATTATAAGCAATAAATGTGGAACAAGTTATAAAACTTGCCTATAATTAGAAGATAAACTCTCAAATAGAAGAAAACACAAGCAGGTAGGGTAGAAAATCCAACCATGAGCTGTGAACTCATCCATCTAGCACCTTTCTTCATCAAATGAGCAAACCCTAAGCATAAGGAGCAAGAAAAGTACGGTTTTAGAGCTTTAGAGCAATTTCTACCATGGTACAACAAGGTTCCGACCTGGAGAAAGGTAGGAGGAAGGATAAAAGAGAATGAAATGGAGGAAGGAAGGGGATTCTTACTCATTTAAGTCAAGATCACTAGAATGAAGCTTTTTAAACACTAAAAGAGAGCAAAACAAAACCCTAGGAGCTTCCACCAAGAAATTCACCTTCTTCTTCTACCTTGGATAAGTCCTCTACAGCTAAACATATAGGTAACGAGGTTCTTAGCAGGAGGGAAGTGGTGGAAAGCAAAACTTTCATTTGGGAGATCAAAAATAGATATATAAAGCTCTAGGATAAGGGGGAGAAGAAGCATGAGGTGTCTAAAATGTTCTCCATGCATCCATGGCCTTAAACTATTAAGGATATAAAAGAAGCCACACAAGAAGCTCCCCTACCATACTTAGAGACATGATTAACTCTCCTTTTTTGAATTTCCAAGACAATCAAATAAATCGTTGGTTGATAGCTCCTAAATGTAGCTCATCCATAAAGGGGTAAACCCTAAAATACCCTTGAGGAAAACACTTCAAAACCAAGGTTCAACTAGGCTCCCCATGGCTCAAAAATCTCAAGAATGATGAGATAATATCCAAATAACATAATTAAAGTGACAAATTGCAAAGAAAACCTCTCAATTGGGTAAATTGTAGAAAAGTCCAAAATGTGCATAAAATTGCATAACTTGCACAAATAGTGTCCAAATTGGACCAGACTTGAAACTTAAGCTTGTATTATGACTACAAAGCATATAACAAGGTTATATTAAGGTTCTAAACTTTCAATTATGATATTTAAGTATGTTAAATACTTTAAGCAAGGTCAGGGGTCTCTCATGTAGATCTGAATCACATTACCACATAACACTGGTTTGCTTAATTTCATGAGACATTACTAAACAACATACCACCATAGGGTACAATTCAACATCACATTAATCTAGAATTCCAATCCTTATCACGTTTATAAAGAGGATAACACCTCCAATAGGGCTCAACCATGCTTAAAGGTCATTAAGACCATCACATCAATCCCTGCTAGTTCATCATTATCTTTCTATGCCTTAGAACAAGGCTCAACAAGTCATCAACACACATGCGACATATAAGTTTTAACATAGCAAGTAATTGTGATGTTTAGATAGCAACATATTATGGTTCCAATCAACAATAATAGAGTATTTCATTATCTTAATAATCATTCGAGAAGGTAATTATAATCAATCATCATCACTTCATCATGTTAGGGTTAGGCGTAACTAGATACATGTCATTAGTGTTACACATCCACTTATTATGGTGATTTATCAAATGTATTTATACGAGGGAAAAGGTAAGACTATAATTTAAGGTCATTGAACCATCGAATTTATCATTAGAATCAACACATTACCATATAGGCTTCATCCCAAACCATTGGATATTGAAGCATTAAATTCTCATTATTAGATCAGATTCTACATTCAAAACCATTAGTTGGTCTGTAGGTGTAACCCTTGAATCATTTGACCCAAGAAACCATCGGTTTATGACTTCAAAAAATCATCTCAATAGAGACCTAGTCTCACCATCGGTTGGTGTAGTCTGAACTACATTAATACCATTGGATGTTGAGCTACTTCTACCTTTGGTTGATGCCACCCTTAGGGCACCAACCATCTAGTGTTGGTCATTCAAAAGAGTCCAAAAACTGACCTGAAGGCGTGACCATTGGTTGACACCATTAGTTGTCACCATTATCTATCATAAAGGAAACTCCGTAGGTTCTAGTATAAGGACATCCATTGTTTATAGCTCTAGGAAGAAAACAACCTGAAAACCGAAGTATAAGCCATCGGTTTAGAAGTACTAGGCATCATAGGTTGACATGTCAGTAAGAACCAAGTCATCCTCTACCTTAGTATAGTGATGCACATGGTTCTAGGTCCATCTAGAGCTGGAAACTACTTAAGGAACAACATAAAAACCAAAACTCTAGGCAAGAATAGCTTCTAAATGCTTAGATCTTCGTTTTAAAGAAACAACATGACAAACAAGATTTTCCTAATCAATAAACGTGAAGAGGGTTATAAAAATCACCTCTAGGAAGAAGATCAGACTCCAAGTAGTAAGAAAACTTGAGCAAAGAAGGTAGGAATCCCTAGATAACCTCTGAACTCGGCCAAGTAGCTTCTTCTCTACAAGGGAAGTAAACCCTAGGCATAAGGAGCAAGAAAGATTAGTTCTTTGAGATTAAGATAAAGCTTTACCATGAAAACCATGGTTTATACAAGAAGAAAGTAGGAGGAAGAAGAACAGTAAGAGAAATGAAGGAGAGAAGGAGAAACTTACTAGCTTAGGTCTAGATCACCGAAAGGAAGCTTCACAAACCCTAGATGAGGGAAAATTCGAGCCCTAGATGCTCCAACAAGAAGTTTGTCTATCTTCTTCCACCTTAGGCACTGTTCTCACCACCAAGTAGGGGAGGACGAAGATCTAGAGAGGAGGGAAGGGATAAGGAACCAAAATTTTCATTTGTGTGTTAAAGGATAGGTATATAAAGCTAATGGATAAGGAAAAAGAGAAGCTTGAGGTGTCCTAGTACCTCTCCATGTGTCCATAGCCTAGATCTTCCACACTCATACAAATAGAAGCTCCACCAATCATGGAGACCTTCTTAGACATCAGTTATTGGCCATCCGGGCTAACCATTCATTTTCAAGCATGGTAACCATCAATTCCTTAGAACCCTAGTCACTTAAGTGGTGAACCATCGATTGGTCACATCTTTTAAGTGAACCCAAACAAGAAAACCATCAATCTACTTCCTCTAGGGATGACCATCGGTTGTCCACCAAATAGAGGGACCATCGATTCAAAACCTCTAAAGGTAGCTCATCCATGAAGGGGTAAACCCTAAGTCACCTTTGAAGAGTAATACCTCCAAACCATGGTACAAATAGGCGCCCCATGGCCCAACAAGCTCAAACATGGTAGGAAAACATATAAGGAACATAATGCATGTGATAAAATGCAAGAAAAATCTCATATGTGGGAAAATTGCATAAAACTCCAAAATGTATACAAAATTGCATATCTTGCTCAAACAATGTCCAAATTGGACCAAACTTGAAACTTAAGCTTGCCACATGATACTAAAACATATTACAAGTTTATATTAAGGTTAAATGCACTCAGTTATGGTAATTAAGAATTTTCAATACTTTAAGCAAGGTCAAGGGTCTTACAGTTAAGAAATTTGGCCGATCTACCTTGCATGTGCATCTAGGTTTCAGATCTACCCTCTCATTGAGCTTTTAGACCTTCCTTAGCTTGTTCTTGACCTAAGAAAGTAATTTGTCCCTCCTTTCCTTCATTTTTATTGCTTTCCTATCTTCTTCTCTCTTCTTCTTAGTTGGACCCATGGTGTTCCATGCTGGAGCTTGTGTTAGAGTTTGAAGAACACCTCTTTCTTGCTTCCTTGACCTAGGGTTTGTTTCCTTTTTGGAGAAGGAGCTAGCTTGGCCAAGTGGAGTGCTCAATATAGGGTTTCCTTCTCTCCTTCTTGGAGCTACATTTCTATTTGGATCTTCATCTTCATCCTACATGTGAGTTATATAACTTTCTCCACGTTTATTGCTTACTACTAGCTTGCATATGCTAGATCTTTCTTAAAAATGAATTTCTAAGTAGAATGATACTATCCTTGCCTAGGGTTTGAGATTAAGTGGTGATTCTTGAGTAGTATATTATCTTTTATGAACCCTAAATATTGTGAATGGACCTTCCTTTGTAGAGGAAGCTTTAAACCTTGCATGCATCTGGAAATCAATAGCTTTTGCTCTCAAACGATGGTTACAACTTAGGGTTTTTGAGATCATTTCCTCCTTGTTTTGGAACCTGATGGTTTGATTCTTGTTTCTATTTTTCTTTACCTTCTTGTTCCAACTGATGGCCTTAAGTTATCTATTGTTTTGTGCTCTCTCTTGTGCACACAACCGACGATTATGTTTCCCTCACAAACTTTAAGGCCCCTGAACTTACTTAATGAGTTGAATAAGCATAATTATCATAATGGAATTCTTATAACCCTAATATAATCTTGTGATATGCTTTGAAATCATAAGACAAGCTTAAGTTTCAAATTTGGTCCAATTTGGACATTGTTTGAGCAAGTTATGCAATTTTATGCACATTTTGGACTTTTCTACAATTTACCCAATTGAGAGGTTTTATTTGCAATTTATCACTTGAATTATGTTACTTGGATATTATCTCATCATTATGCAGCTTTTTGATCCATGGGGCGCCTATTTAATCCTTGGTTTGAAGGTGTTTTCTCTAAGGGTATTTTAGGGTTTACCCCTTCACGGATGAGCCACCTTTAGTAGCTATCAAATAATGAATTATGTGATTAGCTGGGAAATTCGACAAAGGAAAGATAAGAAGGTCTATAAGTACGGTGGGGGATCTTCTTATGTGTGTTCTTGTATATTCTTAATAGTTTAAGGCCATAGACATATGGGGAAGCTACTTTTACACCTCATGCGTGCTTCCATCCTTATCCATGGGCTATATTTACCTCTTCCTTGCCCAAGTACGAAACTATGCTTGATTTCTCTTTCCTCTAACCTGGAGGAATGGATACACTCTGTTTTCCTATAGAACTAAGTGATCTAAGGTAGAATACAACCTCTTTTTGGAGAAGAAGGTCTCCTAGAGCTCCATCTAGCCCTACCTAGGGTTTCCAAGGTCATCTTCTAGGGATTTTGACCAAGGCAAGTTGTTTTATTCCTTCCATCCTTCTCTATTTATCTTGCTCTTATCCTTCCTTAGACCTTCCTATAGGTAAGAACCTTGATGTTCCATGGTAGAATTGCTCTAAAGCTCTAAAACCCTACCTTTCTTGCTCCTTATGCTTAGGGTTTGCTCATTTGATGAAGAAAGGTGCTAGATGGACGAGTTCATTGCTTATGCTTGGATTTTATACCCTACCTTCTCGATATTTCTTCTGTGTGGGGTTTCATATTCTCATTAGAGGCATGTTTAATAACTTGCACCACATTTATTGCTTACCATAAGCTTTCTAGATCATGTTCTTGCTTGAAAATGATGATACATGCACTAAAAAGCTATGCTTGACTTGGATTTCGATTCTTATAATGTTCCATGTTCTTATTTCAGTTATAGATGAACTTGTGATCATGTTTACGTTATTCCTAAGGTATAACATGACTTGGATCAGGTTGGTTTGACAACCTATGGTGCTAAGCACCTATCAACCAATGGTCAATTTTAGGGTTTAAAGCTGATTTCTTCTATAAACCCATGACCCGATAATGGTACCATTGCAAAAACCCTATGGTGTTGTCTTCATGACAACTAATGGTCGAGATCAAAGGTGTCATATGATGGTGACAACCTATGGTCAACCCCTTAGGTCATATTTTGGATCAATTAGAAGTTTAATGATCAACCATTAAGTATCCTAATAATGTTATCAATCAATGATGACATTAGCTTAATATTTGGTGATGATTAATGAATATAGTGTTAATCTAAAAACCTATGGTGACTTAATGATCAATAATTATGGTGGATCAGGTCTCCAAAACCCATGGTGTGTTAATCATATAGTTATAACATCAATTAAGCCTTAGACCAATGGTTTCTTGGGTAACTTGATGCAATGGTAGGACCTATACCAGAATTCATGATTTTAATATATGAACTTGACCCAATGGTCAAGATATAATGTTTATTCCTCCAATAAAGTGGAATGATGGATAATGTAATATGTTGGTCCTAATAATGTGATTTAGATGGTTTCCTTTATATGATCAACTTAAGGAGCTTACTTGTTGACAATGGATGGCTTGTTTTAAATGAACATTCGATTGTGGGTTTTACCCTACTTTCAATGAAAATTTTTATGTTGTTAATAAAGGGATGTCTAGGATTATATGGTGACTCTTTATAGAGAACAAATCAAGGACTTCATAGGTGTTTTATCCAAGGTGTTTACTTATGTAAACAACCAATGGTATTACCTTTTAAACATTCAATGGTTCTGGGTGACAATGTGGTATGGTGATATGGGTTGAATGATGATGGAACAAATGGAGAGTTACCCTTAATAAGGTAGTCTTACCTATTCACTCATATGAATAGAAGGAATGATACTCATATTGTGTTGATATGTAACCCTAATGAGGTATATCTTGTTATACCTAGCTTTATTATAACTAAATGATGGTAATTGGGTATGAATAGTCCTTGAATGACTAATACAATCATGAAGTACTATGTTAATGTTGTTGAAACCCTAGTGTGGTATAACCCAATGGCTACACCTTGATTTATGTGTGGGTTCATACTTGAGAATAGTATGGAATGTGATTGTGTACTTCACCTTATGCATCTATGATCCAATGGGGATGTCATGAGTTAGGGTTTGGGTATAAGTGCTGATTAGTAACATTAATATAATTTATCTTGTTGAACCTAACTATAATGCAAATAGATAAAGATGATTATTCATGTTTAACATTCTTATATGATGACATGATGGTGAAATAATCTCCTTAATATGATCATAACCTTAATGTGTTAATTGGTGGTTGTCATAGCCACATGGTTGATACTTGCTTATGCAAAACATGTGCATTATGAATATGATGAGGGTTAATCATATCTGGGTTCCTTGCATGTTGATGTTATAAAGGAATGTTCTTAATGTTAATTTAACCATTCTATGATTGTTTATGAATATCTCCTAGTTCATTAATGCAATATTGTGTTGATCCGGTGTATTATATGTAAGTGATGTTGTTGAGCCTTGTTATAAGGCATACAAAGATAATGATGATCTTCTAGGGAATAGTATGTCTTAATGACCTTTGGGCATGGTTGAGCCCTGAATGAGGTGTAATCCTCTTATGTTGATAAGGGTTGATACCCTATGATATTGTGAAAAGGATTTATATATTGTGATATTATGATGACTAGTGTGGTCTCATGAATGGCAAGTGAATAGTACCATGTGATGATGAGATGAGAAATTATGTTTCACACATTTTATATCTTTTCAAAATTGTGATATTTATATGCTTGCTAGAAGTGAATTAGGGTTTGTATGCCTACTTGTTTTATGCAGCCTTAATTCATCCAATTGGCATAACTAATCAAGTGCAACTCTAATCATGTAGTGCCCAGTGCCATAGATCCATCTTCAGTGTCAGAACTTACTGGATAGTGAAACGAGTATTGCTAAGGGAAACTCGGAGCACATACTGTTGAGTATGTGGGGGTGGCAGGTTCAGGATATATACTTGTCATCCACAATGCAAATTATAGAGGTTGTCTATGGTCAAGCCTCATACATCTGATGTGATTGAGAATGGTTGTGGTTGTGTCTCGGTGATTATAACATGATGTGATTAGAGGAAAACTGCAGTTGTACCTCAGTGATTGAGTTTGTATACCCTAGTTTCTAGTGTCGTGACCTGTACCAAGGGCGGACTAGTGGTTAACATCTTGACTATATGTCACTGTGGTGGAAACTTTGACTGATATGTCACTACCTTTTTACTTATACTGACCGAGGGGAAGAGATCTTAGGATACCGACACTCCTAGATCTTGTATGGAACCAAATAACCCTTTGTAGGGGTCGGTTGGACTTTGAATGGTACGATTCAAATTCCCCAGGGCATAATAAAAGATGTAATACAGTCGTGTAGCATATTTGTTTAGGGTTATATACAATATTTCACATTGAATGATAACCCTTATTTGTTATCTTTACATAAAGATGATGCTTAGTGCAATTAAGAGATTGTAGATATACTTGTGTTGTGGATATGCTTAAGAGTGTATATGCGTACATACATTAGCCATGCTTATGGTGATAACTATACTGCTACAATTGATTATAAAAATGATGCTAGATATCTCATGTTGATAGTTATGTTTAGCATGCTATCCATGCCTTTGTAACTAGAGATGCATATACTGCTAATCATGCTTATCTAGATAGTTGTGCTTATTGTAAAGAAGTGAAACCACCTCCTTACTAAAAAAAATTTGAACATTAAAACATCTATCCCAAACATACTCTAAGGTATTTTGGAGCAGGTGTAAAATTTTCAAATCTTTATATAATGGTAACCAAAAGACCATAGTATAGCAGCGGAAGAAAAAGTTTGACTATATTTCAATTTATCATATGATTACAAAGGTACCTCAATAACATTGCCCAAAGGGTTTTACATAAAAGATACATCATAAGGATCCGTCTAGAGGAAATATAAACCAAAACAAGTTTGTCTCCAAGCTTCACCATCACAAGCTAAGTTAAAGTCCACATGTCACGCCATCCATGTCCTCCACCTAGGGTTGGAACCATACCCCAGAAAGAAAGAAACAATAGGAGACATCAGCAAAAAGTTGGTATGTGTATACTAAAAAGAAACTTTGAGCAATGTAAGGAAATAGGGACATCAAATATAAACGCTTCCCATACAAGAGATAAGGCTACCCAATCGGGCATAAAAGAAAAGAATCACCATCATAGTAAAAGAAGATACTTTCCATAGTCAAAACAATAAAGATTGTGCAACATAAGCACAGGTCATAACCATCATCCTGCATGCATGTGAGATAAGCATAACACTAGAATATTATAAGAGACAAAGGTGGCCAAGAATCACACATCTTGAACTTAGTGAGACATTAGCCAAGAATCACACATCCTGCCCTGACATAAGGAATCACACATCCACCACCCAAACATATATATAACATGGTCTAGGAATCACACATCCTGCCCTGGCATGGGGAATCACACATCCACCATCCAAAATATCACAATGTTGCCACAAATTATAATGAGACAAAACCAATGCAATTATACTACTCTAAAGCTATTGAATCACATAGCAGGTAAATGTAAAGGCAAGTAGGAGGTATGATAAAAATTATACAATGTTGCCATATCACACAATGGACAACTCATGCATCCACAAATAAATATCCACATCACAGTGGGTAGATACCATCAACAAGTCTATCAAGAACCATAGCACAAGATAAGATATCAAGAAAATATTCAAGATCACAGTCACCAAAATAGTTCACATGAACCATGATAACAAGAGACTAGACATATGGTGTAGGACAATTTCAAAAGAATGATAAGATAGGTGAATTGCTCAAAATAGAGGAATAGGGGATACAAAATACCTTATTTCAAGATTTTAGAAACACATGCCATCAACCTAGAGGTTTCCAACATCAACTTTACATAATTACAATTATTCACATGAGGGTTTGTCATATGTATTAATGTAAAAGAAACTAGACTTTTGGAATTTTCATACAAAAATCGAATTTAGACTCTTAAAATATCACCATTGTCTTAGTTAGAGTTTTCTGATCAAAATGACATATAATATTATGTATTTTGAAGATATAGACTTTTAGATGCATTTTTGATGATTTTTATTTAATTAGTTCATTCTCAAAAACACTTTTTCGAAAAACATAGAATCAGGCATCGAAAATATTTTTATTAGAAAGATCATCTTTTTTCATTCCAGAACATATCTTACTTTTATTTTCGACCAACGAATAAAAAAAATATCAAGTTTCTAGTTCTGACCAATGAAAAGTTGCCACATAGGAAGAGGCGCTTGAAACAGAAAGGAAAAGGGAGCGACCAAGGGCAAAACCATAAAAAGCCACCCGACCCTTCTTCAACCTCTAGCAACCCGCACACCGGCGGCTACTTGGGGAAGATTTTGGGCATTTTTGCAATTCAAGACCAAACTCGAAACTGAAAGATGCGTATGAAAGCTAAAGCAAAGAGGAACTCTACCGTACCTTCAATTTGGACGAAGATGGCATGTACAAGGAGCAACAAGGTCCGCAAGTCAAGGGAGGAAAACTCGATCTATGTCACTTCATGCTTAGTCTCCATCAAAATTGAGAGTACGAAAACAAAAAGCGATGTCTAACGCACACATAATTACCCTTATTTATAGGTATGGGTGTGAAACACTCCAATTTGGTATGGAACTTCCCAACTAATGAAAACAGAAATCTGGTTCTTCTCAAATACTTCACGAAATGTTGCAAATAAGGAATTAAAACGTGCACAATCATATTTGGAATATAATGGAGAAATAATCATGCAAAAAGATGGACTACAACCTGAGAAATCCGCAAAATACTGAGCACCTATATTATTCACATGGCACAATCCTACCCAAGGTAGGAGACAAGTCAAGAATCGTTGGATGTGGGTCCCAGTGGTCCACTTCATGCTCAGCCATTCGATGGAGTGAGACACATAAATCAAATTAGAATAAAATGTGATCACATTAATTTCTCTTTTTCTCTTTCTTCTTTTGAAGGCTTAAACGAATTCCAAAATTAACCAAAATTTACATCCTGACTGATTTGGACTTGTTGAATCTGAATATAGAACTATTATTACCTTTTGAGAACTTTTAATAGGTTAAATAATTCATACCTCATTTTCTCTTTCCTCCTTCATTAACAACATTAGGATTATCCAAAAATTACAAAACATCACCCACAAGTCATGTTCAATGTGTTGGATATGAATTTACCATTAGTTTCATTTGTTGAAGTTGTTTGTTATTTTAATTAATGATATAAATGTTTTACACATGTTCTCTTTCCTAAATTTACCTTCTCATCATATTTTTTCCAAATTGAGTCAAAATTTGCCCAATGGTATATTTTAACATATAAAACACGAATTTGGAATTATTTTATTTTTTGAAGAATTTATTATTTTATTTAATACATTTAAATTTTATCACTTATTTTATCCTTTTAATTTATTCGGGGTATCTAAAAACTTTCCAAAAATATGAAACTTGGCCTATAATCAATACTAAACGTGAGAAACAGTATTTTCACATTAGTTGCTTTTTTTCAACTTATATTTTATATTTTAGGTGTTTAAATCAGTTTCTCTCTCCTGAATAAAATAAAATATTTAACATTGACCAAATTAAATGTAAATTTGCCCAAAGGCTTTTTCCATATTTAGATCATGAATCTAATGTTATTTTCCACTTTTGTAGTCAATAATTATTTTATTTGATAATTTGGAAAAACTTAGATTTTCTCTGTCCAAAATGAATTAAATTAATTATATTTATGTGAATAATGTGAAACTTGACCTCCAAGGTAATTGGGATCCAAGGAACACAATTTTTAACTTAGATTTCACTTTTAAGACTTTCTTATATGAGTTATGTCACTTGGACCACTAATTGCCCATTATCATAATTACTTATTCAATTAATTTCTTTATCATCTTATTATCATCAAATGAATTTTACATTATTCATGTATTTGATTATTAGGATCATTCTAACCTCAACCTTGTTTGGTCAAACCCAAAAGGTCAAACCTCCAGGGTGGGGTCTAAGATCTGGTATGTTACAACACTCCACCCCTTAAAAGGATTTCGTCCTTGAAATCTATAGATCAAAACATCAACAACTAATTACTCTCCACCCCTTAAAAAGGTTCAACCTAATAAGTCAAACTAAACAACTTTTTAGAGCTACCCACATCTTTTAGTTTGTAAAAGTTTTAGAGATTTATTTTTCATGTATCCAACTACGAGTCACAATCTAGGGTTGAGCTTTTAGGTCCTTGTGTCTCTAACCTATCAACCCTATAAGAACATCAAAAAGTCATAGGGTAATTCATCTACACCATTATTTCAATCCTAGTTACAAAACTAGGGTTAGATTCTAATCAACTAATTCTAGGGTTTCACTATCCAAAACTTCTCATATCACTCCATTGTGACTTAGTTAAGGAAAACTTTGATGAAATCCAAAAAACTTTTGTACATATAGTAATATAATTGAAAAAATATTTTTTTGAAGAATAATACGATATAAAACAATGGTGAGCTCAAAACTAATGCGGAACTAAGTCACAATTTTCCATATTAAGAATTCTTAATCTCATCCTCAAATTGGACCTTATTACATAAGAAGATCATCATTGATCAAAACTAGGGTGAATATCTCACCTAGAGGAAACTATCTAAGTTAAGGGTTTAAATAGGGAGAAAAAATTGAAAAAGTCAGATTCCGACTACCATGGGCTCTGATACCATGTTGTAAAGAAGTGAAACCACCTCCTAACTAAAAAAACTTGAACATTAAAACATCCATCCCAAATATACTCTAAGGTATTTTGGAGTAGGTGTAAACTTTTTAAAATCTTTATATAATGGTAATCAAAAGACCATAGTATAGAAGCAGAAGAAAACATTTGACTATATTTCAATTTATCATATGATTACAAAGGTACCTCAATAACATCTCCCAAAGGGGTTTACATAAAAGATACATCATAAGGATCCATCTTGAGGAAATCTAAACCATAACAAGTTTGTCTTCAAGCTTCACCATCACAAGCTAAGTGAAAGTCCACATGTCACTCCATCTATGTCCACCACCTAGGGTTGGAAGCATACCCCAACAAGAAAGAAACAATAGGAGACATTAGCAAAAAGTTGGTATGTGCATACTAAAAAGAAACTTTGAGCAATGTAAGGAAATAGGGACATCAAATATAAATGCTTCCCATATAAGAGATAAGGACTACCTAATCGGGCATAAAAGAAAAGAATCACCATCATAGTAAAAGAAGATACTTGCCATAGTCAAAACAATAAAGATTGTGCAACATAAGCACATGTCATAACCATCATCCTGCATGCATGTGAGATAAGCATAACACTAGAATATCATAAGAGACAAAGGTGGCCAAGAATCACACATCTTGAACTTAGTGAGACATGAGCCAAGAATCACACATCCTTCTCTGGCATGGGGAATCACACATCCACCACCCAAGCATATATATAACATGGTCCAGGAATCACACATCCTGCCCTGGCATGGGGAATCACACATCCACCATCCAAAATATCACAATGTTGCCACAAATTATAATGAGACAAAACCAATGCAATTATACTACTCTAGGGCTACTAAATCACATAGTAGATAAATGTAGAGGCAAGTAGGAGGTATGATTAAAAATTATACAAATGTTTCCATATCACACAATGGACAACTCATGCATCCACAAATAAATATCCACATCACAGTGGGTAGATACCATCAACAAGTCTATCAAGAACCATAACACAAGATAAGATATAAAGAAAATATCCAAGATCACAATCACCAAAATAGTTCAAATGAACCATGATAACAAGAGACTAGACATATGGTGTAGGCCAATTTCAAAAGAATGATAAGATAGGTGAATTTCTCAACATAGAGGAATAGGGGATACAACATATCTTATTTCAAGATTCTAGAAATACACACCATCAGTCTAGAGGTTTCTAACATCAACTTTACCTAATTACAATTATTCACATATATTAGGGTTTGTCGTATGCATTAATGTAAAAGATACCTGACTTTTGGACTTTTCATACAAAAATCTAATTTAGACTCTAAAATATCACCATTGTCTTAGTCAGAGTTTTCTGATCAAAATGACATATAATATTATGTAATTTAAAGATATAGATGCATTTTTGATGATTTTTATTTAATTAGTTCATTCTCAAAAACACTTTTTTGAAAAACATAGAATCAAGCATCGAAAATATTTTTATTAGAAAGTTCATCTTTTTTCTGATTCCAGAACATATCTTACTTTTATTTTTCGATCAAAAGATATCTAGTTTTTATTTCTGACCAATGAAAAGCTGCCACGTAGGTTGAGACGCTTGAAACAGAAAGGAGAAGAATGGAGCGATCAGGGGCAAAACCATAAAAAGCCACTGACCCTTCTTCAACCTCCAGCATCCTGCACACTGGCGGCTACTTGGGGAAGATTTGGGGCATTTTTGCAATTCAAGATCAAACTCGAAATCGAAAGATGCGTATGAAAGCTAAAGCAAAGAGGAACTCAACCATACCTTCAATTTCGACGAAGATGGTGTGTACAAGGAGCAGTAAGGGCCGCAAGCCAAGGGAGGAAAACTCGATCTACATCGCTCGACACTTAGTCTCCATCGAAATTGAGAGTACAAAAATGAAAACCGATGTCTAACTCACACATAAGTACCCTTATTTATAGGTATGGGTGTGAAACACTCCGATTTAGTATGGAACTTCCCAACCAAGGAAAATGAAAATCTAGTTATTCTCAAATACTCCATGAAATGTTGCAAATAAGACTTAAAATGTGCACAATCATATTTGGATTACAATGGAGAAAGAGTCATGCAAAAAGATGGACTACAACCCGAGAAATCCACAAAATATTGAGCACCTATATTATTCACGCGACACAATCCTACTCAAGGTAGGAGATAAGTCGAGAACCATTAGATGTGGGTCCACAGTGGTTCACTTCATGCCCAACCATCCGATGGAGTGAGACACATAAATCAAATCCAAATCAAATTAGAATAAAGTATGATCACATTAATTTCTCTTTTTCTCTTTCTTCTTTTGGATGCTTAAATGAATTCCAAAATTAACCAAAATTTACACCATGACTGATTTTGATGTGTAGAATCTGAATATAGAATTAGTTTTACCTTTTGAGAACTTTTAATAGGTTAAATAATTCATACCTCATTTTTCTCTTTCCTCCTTCATTAACGACATTAGAATTATTCAAAAATTACAAAACTTCACCCACAAGTCATATTCAATGTGTTGGATATGAATTTACCATTAGTTTCATTTGTTAAGTTGTTTGTTATTTTAATTAATGATATGAATGTTTTACACATGTTCTCTCTCCTAAATTTACCTTCTTATCATATATTTTTCGAATTGAGTCAAAATTCACCCAAACGTATATTTTAACATATAGAACACGAATTTGTCATTTTTTTATTTTGAAGACTTTTATTATTTTATTTAATACATTAAAATTTTATCACTTAATTTATCCTTTTAATTTATTAGGGGCATCTAAAAACTTTCCAAAAATATGAAACTTGGCCTATAAGCAATACTAAATGTGAGAAACACTATTTCACATTAGTTGATTTTTTTAACTTCTATTTTATATTTTAGCTATTTAAATCATTTTCTCTCTCCTGAATAAAATAAAATATTTAACATTGACCAAATTAAATGTAAATATGCCAAAATTCTTATTTCCATATTTAGATCATGAATATAATGTTATTTTCCTCTTTTGTAGTCAATAATTATTTTATTTGATAATTTGGAAAAACTTAGATTTTCTCTTTCCAAAATGAATTAAATTAATTATATTTATGTGAATAATGTGAAACTTGACCCCCAAGGTAATTAGGACCCAAGGAACATGAATTTTAACTTAGATTTCACTTTTAAGACTTTCTTATATGAGTTATGTCACTTGTCCCACTAATGGCCCATTATCATAATTACTTATTCAATTAAGTTCTTTATCATCTTATTATCATGAAATGAATTTTACATTATTCATGCATTAGAGTATTATGATCATTCTAACCTCAACCTTATTTGGTCAAACCCAAAAGGTCAAGCTTCTAGGGTGGGGTCTAAGATCCGGTATGTTACACTTATATTTTTAGCTCTTCTTATGATGTTGATGTGTTCAACCAATTAGACATGCCCATGTTGTTAGCTATGCTATGTTACTAGACTTGCTCATGATGCTATATATGCATATTCTATTGAATTTCTTATATTGTCAACAAGATAAAGGATGATAGTCTGGCTAATGATGATAGTTATTATCTGCTCCTTTATGTATTTTGTTAATCATCAATATTGCTGATCTTATTTGTTATATCTGATTAAACTGCTTAACTATTTAATTACTTAAAAATGTTATAATCAATAAACATTGTTGGAGGTTATATCTCTTGCTGGGACATGGGTCTCACCCTTGTGGTTCACCACATTTTTTAGGTAATCAGAAGTGATGAAAACAAACATGTGGCAGCAAAGAGGAGCTATAGTAATGAATCATTGATAAAGTTGATTAGATGTTTAGTGTGTCCTAGAGTCATCCTTGTACTCTCAGGTTCAGGTAGGAAAAGTTTGTATATGGTGTTTCAAATAAATCAGACTTTTGTTAGAATATTAATGCTTGTTTGTGTGACATATACGATTATTGTTCTCTTGTATATATATGTTGTGGCTAAGATGATAGAATCATTTGTATCAAATTCTTGGCATAGTATGGATACAAGAAAGATATTGGGCTCTTATGCAAATATTTTTGAGTGGGTGTTGATGTTGAAATCGGTTTTAATTTACCCATATTTTTGGGTATGTGATTAATTTATGATTGATTTTGTTTTTTGTTTTTGTTTTGAGTAATCTCATTTAGTGTAACGAGTTCTCACAAGTTGGTATCAGAGCTTTAGGTTCACTGAGTCTATAGGGACACTAGTACTTAGGACTAGGATTATGTCTAAGTTAGGAATATGACATAAATTATGGTGCATATTGCCTAATCTCAATACTTGGGTGCCCTGGCCAGGTATTCAATTATTGAAGAAAGATAAGTATGAAACTCTTAGATTGTTATCTTTCTAATTACTCTGATCAAGTAGTCATTTTGAGACATTCTAAAGAGCATAACGAATAAGAAATATTGGTGTGAATATCTCAATCCTACCTTAAAGAAGATGAGAATTGCATCATTATCTATCAAAACTTGAATGTTTGGTAACTATAGGAGAAATATACAACACCATGAAATCTAAATCTGAATACGAATAAGGAAAAGAGGAGTTCTTGAAGATGTGATTCAAGAAGATAATAAAGTAGAAGATAGATAAGTCTATGCTTATAAAGTGAATCAAGGTATGAAATCCACATAAGATAGAGAGAACTCTTATAACAAGTACAAAATGAGAAGATGAATGGGAACAATGTCAAAGAAATAAGGTGGAACCTAAGTTAATCTCAGACCAACCTATGTGTGTAAGAAAGTGTTAATGAAAAATCAGAATGGCATGTGAAAGAAATTAAGGGCAATGATCCCTGTTTAATGAAGAAAATGTGGAATATGAGTATTTACATGTTGATAAGTTATTGAAAAATATAATAAAGTAAGAGAACATACCCAAGTGTGATAAATAGTCATCAAGGAAGGAGTAATGAGATATGTTAATCATGATGATTCCTATGCTAATGGCAAGGAACCCGAAATGAAAAAGGTAAAATGATACATAAAAAGTTGTAACTTGCATAATGAAAATAGAATTGGTTACCTTTTTGCTAGTGGCCTTGAACAATGTTGCTATGATGTGGGAAGTGTGTTTCCCTTTGTGTCTTTTCTTTCTAGGGCACAACTTTCAAGTGGATCATTGCCACTTGGTATGTGTGGATTCGTTGTAAACATGAGGATGGATAGCTTATTATAGCATAAGGTTGTTTGGACTATGGTTCCAAGTTCATAAAGTTTGTGATGATTTTTCTTTTGAGCCTTCCAAAAATTAGGAAGAATCCTCTTATATGTCTTGATATTTGTTATGTTGGCAAAAGTAGATGATATAAGGATGTGAGTTGCTTATAGCACATGAGGTGGATACCAAGGTAATGAATCCTAGTATCCAAGATGTATTAATAATATGAGAATTATGTGAAGGTTGGAGATGTTTATTAAATGAACATTCCAAGTATTCCTTTTCCGTAGATAGAGAGGGAGAGAGAGTTGATGATGACCCTCTAAATGTTGTTTGGAAGGAAAAACAAAAGTGATTCTATAATGTTGTGTATGGTTCAATGATAGTTGGGCAAGACCGCTATCAAGGATAGATGGTTGTTGGTCGGTAGATATGTAATATTGTATTCCTTTAAGATAAACCTATGATCAAATATCAATGCATAAGAGTTAGATTGGATGACATAATTCACATGACCATGATGATTTTAGAGTTATGTCCTTTAGACTAACTAATGTACAAATAGAATTTATGAATAGGAGGAACAGAGTGTTCTAGTTATGTTACACAAGTTATATCAAGATTTGAATGATGACATGTCAAAGTATTTCAAATATGGTCAAAAATATCATCAATATTTCTTCAAAAATCTTAGGGTTGCCGAAGCAGCAATAGCTATGAGACAAGTTTAACAAAAGTGAGATGGGGTTGATTAAATGTCTTCTTAGGTGGGGGTTTTTGTGCTGACCCAAGATGAGATATGTATTAATGATGTGACATCACCATTATATGCAACTAACCATGTGAAGGTAATAGGATGAGGTGCAAAGGAAGTACCCATCTTTGTTTACCTTGAATTTTGGGGGCGAAATCCATGTTTGGGGTTTATAGTTGTAAGCCCCCTAAACTTGCTTAATGAGTTGAATAGGCTTAATTACCATAATTGAATGCTTATAACCCTACTAAAACCTTTTGATATGATTTGAAATTATAAGACAAGATTAATCTTCAAATTTGGTCCAATTTGGACACTATTCTGGACTTTTCTACAATTTACCCAATTGAGAGGTTTTATTTGCAATTTATCACTTGCATTATGTTACTTGGATATTCTCTCATCATTATTGAGCTTGTTGATCCATGGTGCACCTATTTAATCCTTAGTTTGAAGGTGTTTTCTCTAAGGGTATTTTAGGGTTTACCCCTTCACGGATGAGCTACCTTTAGTAGCTACTAACTAATGAATTATGTGATTGGCTGGGAAATTCGACAAAGGAAAGATAAGAAGGTCTATAAGGACAGTGGGGGAGCTTCTTGTGTGTGTTCTTGTATATTCTTAATAGTTTAAGGCCATAGACGCATGGGGAAGCTACTTTTACACCTCATGCTTGCTTCCATCCTTATCCATGGGCTATATTTACCTCTTCCTTTACAAGTACGAAACTATGCTTGCTTTCTCTTTCATCTAACCTAGAGCAATGAATCCACTCTGTTGTGATGTAGAACTAAGTTCTCTAAGGTAGAAGACAACCTCTTTTTGGAGAAGAAGGTCTCCTAGAGCTCCATCTAGCCCTACCAAGGGTTTCCAAGGTCATCTTCTAGGGATTTTGACCAAGGAAAGTTATTTTCTTCCATACTTCTCCATTCCTCTTGCTATTCTCATTCCTTAGACCTTTCTCCAGGTCAGAACCTTGTTTTTCCATGGTACAAATTGCTCTAAAGCTCTAAAACCCTACCTTTCTTGCTCCTTATGCTTAGGGTTTGCTTGTTTGATGAAGAAAGGTGCTAGATGGACGAGTTCATAGCTTATGCTTGAATTTTCTACCCTACCTACCCGAGATTTCTTATGTGTGGGGTTTCATCTTCTCATTAGAGGCAAGTTTTATAACTTGATCCACGTTTATTGCTTACCATAAGCTTTCTAGATCATGTTCTTGCTTGAAAATGATGATCCATGCACTAAAAGGCTATGCTTGACTTGGATTTCGATTTTTATAATGTTCCCTATTTATATTTTAGTTATATATGAACCTATGATCATGTGTACATTATTACTAAGGTATAATATGACTTGGATCAGGTTGGTTTGACAACCTATGGTGCAAAGCACCTATCAACTAATGGTCAATTTTAGGGTTTAAAGTTGATTTCTTCTATAAACCCATGACCCGATGATGGTACCATTGCAATAACCCTATGGTGTTGTCATCATGACAACTGATGGTCGAGATAAAAGGTGTCATATGATGGTCACAACCTATGGTCACCCCCTTAGGTCAGGTTTTGGATCAATTAGAAGTTTAATGATCAACCATTAAGTACCCTAATAATGTTATCAATCAATGATGACATTATCTTAAGATTTGATGATGATTAATGAATATAGTGTTAATATAACAAACTATGGTGACTTAATGGTCACTAATTATGGTGGATCAGGTATCTAAAACCTATGGTGAGTTAATCATATAGTTGTAGCATCAATTAATCCTTAAACTAATGGTTTCTTGGGTAACTTGATGCAATGGTCGGACCTATACTATAATTAATGGTTTTAATATATGAACTTGACCTAATGGTCAAGATATAATGTTTATTCCTCCAATAAAGTAGATTTATGGATAATGTAATATGTTGGTACTAATAATGTGATTTATATGTTTTCCTTTATATGATCAACTTAAGGAGCTTACTTGTTGACAGTGGATGGCTTGTTTTAAATGAACAGACGATTGTGGGTTTTACCCTACCTTCAATGGAACTTTTTGTGTTGTTAATCAAGGGATGTCTTGGATTATATGGTGAATCTTTATAGAGAACAAATCAAGGACTTCATATGTGGTTTATCCAAGGTGTTTACTTATGTAAACAACCAATGGTCTTACCTTTTCAACATCCAATGGTTCTGGGTGACATTGTGGTATGGTGATATGGTTTGAATGATGATGGAAAAAATGGAGAGATACCTTTAATAAGGTATTCTTACCTATTCACTCATATTAATATAAGGGATGATAATCATATTGTATTGATATGTAAACCTAATGAGGTATAGCTTGTTATACCTAGCTTTAATATAACTAAATGATGGTAATTGGGTATGAATAGTCCTTGAATGACTAATACAATCATGAAGTATTATGTTAATGTTGTTGAAACCCTAGTATGCTATAACCCAATGGTTACACCTTGATTTATGTGTGGGTTCATACTTGAGAATAGTATGGAATGTGATGGTGATGCTTCACCTTATGCATCTATGATGCAGCCTTAATTCACCCAATTGGCATAACTAATCAAGTGCAACTCTAATCATGTAGTACCCTGTGTCGTAGAACCATATTTAGTGTCAGAACTTGCTGGATGGTGAAACGAGTATTCCTAAGGGATACTCAGAGTGCATATTGTTGAGTATGTGGGGGTGGAAGGTTGAGGATATATCCTTGTCATCGACAATGCAGATTGTGGAGGTTGGCTATGGTCATGCCTCATACATCTAATGTGATTGAGAATGGTTGTGGTTGTGTCTTGGTGATTATAACATGATGTGATTAGAGGACAACTACGTTTGTACCTCAGTGATTGGGTTTGTATACCCTGGTTTCTAGTGTCGTGACCTATACCAAGGGAGGACTAGTGGTTTACAACTTGACTATATGTCGCTATGGTGGCAACTTTGACTGATATATCACTGCCTTTTTACTTGTTCTTACCGAGGGGAAGAGATATTAGGATACCAACACTCCTAGATCTTGTATGGAACTGAATAGCCCTTCATAGGGGTCGGTTGGACTTTGAATGGTATGATTCAAATTCCCCAGGGCATAATAAAAGATGTAATACAATCATGTAGCATATTTGTTTACGGTTATACACAACGTTTCACATTGGATGATAACCCTTGTTTGTTAGCTTTACATAAAGATGATGCTTAGTGCAATTAAGAGATAGTAGATATACTTTTGTTGTGGATATGATTAAGACTGTAGATGTGTACATACAGTAGCCATGCTTATGGTGATAACTATACTACTACTGCTGATTATAATCATGATGCTAGATATCTCATGTTGATATTTATGTTTAGCATGCTAGCCATGCCTTTGTAACTAGAGATGCATATACTGCTAATCATGCTTATCTAGATAGTTGTTCTTATGTTTTTAGCTCTTCTTATGATGTTGATATGCTCAACCAATTAGACATGCTCATGTTGTTAGCTATGCTATGTTACTAGACTTGCTCATGATGCTAGATATGCATATGCTACTGAATTGCTTATATTGTCAACAAGATAAATGACGATAGTCTGGCTAATGATGATAGTTATAATATGCTCCTTTATGTATTTTGTTAATCATCAGTATTGCTGGTCTTATTTTTTATATCTGATTAATCTGCTTAATTGTTTAATTACTTTAAAATGTTGTAATCAATAAATGTTGTTGGAGGTTATATCTCTTATTGGGACATGGGACTCACCCTTGTGGTTTGCCACATTTTTTTAAGGTAATCGGAAGTGACGAAAACAAACATGTGGCAGCAAAGAGGAGTTATAGTAATGAATCTTTGATAAAGTTGATTAGATATCTAGTGTGTCCTAGAGTCATCCTTGTACTCTCAAGTCTGGGTAGGAAAAGTTTGTATATGGTGTTTCAAATAAATCAGACTTTTGTTAGCATATTAATTCTTGATTGTGTGGCATATACAATTATTGTTCTCCTATATATATATGTTGCGGCTAAGATGATAGAATAATTTGTACAAATTCTTGGCATAGTTTGGATATAAGAAAGATGTTGGGCTCTTATGCAAATGTTTTTGAGTGGGTGTTGATGTTGAAATCGATTTTAATTTACCCATATTTTTGGGTATGTGATTAATTAATGATTGATTGTGTTTTTGTTTTGTTTTGAGTAATCTCATTTAGTGTAATGGGTTCTCACACAAACAATGGTTTGGTTTCCCCGCATATGATGGTTTTGATGCCTACATGAAGTGGTTTCTCTATATGGTTTTCCTTCCTATTCAAACAATGGTTTCACTTGGGTTTTGGATCTAATTTCTACATGTTTACCACAACTAATGGCTTCACCAGGTTCCACACTCAATGGTCCCTTTAGGTCCTCAACCAATGACTTTTCTGGTTCAGCACTCGATGGCCTCATTGGTTGAAACAATAAATGGTGAGCCTGGTCCTAAGTGCGATGGTCTTCATAGTTTCACAACCGATGGTGGAAATGGATGCCACAACCGATGGTGACACTGGATGCCATAACTGATGGTGGTACTTGATGCCACATCCGATGGTGGATCACATGTCCACAGCCTATGTCTTGACTAAGTCATGTGTGATGACTCTTCTAGGTCATAACTCGATGATTTTCCTAAATGAATGGTTCAATATTTGGCTTGTACTTCATCCAATGGTTTTGCTTATCCAACATCCGATGGTTTTGAGTGAAGCTCATGGTATGACGGCTTGATTTTGATGATGTAGAATTGATGGTTATATGATCATAACTTTGTAGTCTTACCTTTTCCCTCGTATGAAGGTAAACTAATAGTCACCATAGTGAGATAATGTGTAACACTAATCCTATTTATTTTGACGTCTGTTGCCAAACATCAATTAAGATAAATGCGGAAGCGTATGATTAACATCGGATTACTGAAAATCACTAAAAATTAAAACCATTTGCAAAGAGATCCATTCTCCAGAAAACTCTTTCAACAAGAACCATAATATTATATTCACATACTGGTGCACATAGTACATTCTCTGTACTATCTCTTCTCAAGGAATATATATATACATCATTGCTTTGCTAAAAAGCACAAGTAGCAAAATCCTCGAGGCATCATGCCAAAATCTCATATCAATTATAAAAACACTATCACTGACTCCTAGGACCTGAGAGTACAGAGACGACACATAGGACTCTATTTACTTATATACAAGACTTGACAACCAATATCTCCACCTGAGGATTCACTGTTGTCCCTATTGTTGTTGCTGCTGCTGTTCTTCCCTTTTTATGAGGTTTCTGTTTCTACCTCCACCACGTCCACCTAAAAATGTTGAATTCCACGGGGGTGAGACAATTTATAAGATTGCCCCAGTGAGAGATATAACTCTCTGCCGAAAACATTATTATTGCAGTTTAATAGAAATAAACTAAATAGTGGAATCATATATTCAACAATAGATAAATCAATATTTATGCAGATTAAAGCAACATTTCTATTCAAGCATTTAAGCTATAATTGATAAATCCTCATCCTCTTATTCAATAAGGACTTGAAGAACATATATAACATTTATGTATCTAGAACATGCTAAGAAGAATAACATCAACCAGTGATTCTCGTATTTCAATCTTATGTAAATATGCTACACGGCTGATTACATTTTACAAACATTCTTAAGCCCTGAGGAGATGAGATATACCGCTAATACTCCAACCGACCATGATTACGTAAAGCATCGGTACCACATAAGTTCAATGGGAGAGCCAGATTCCATGACCTCATCTGTCTCGGTCAGTACGAGACTACTTTAGCAGAGACATCATATGTCAAACTGCAATTATCTTTCCAGGGTATATTGGCATCTTCACTATAGAGTTATAGCCCATAGCATGTACTCTCTTCAGGGTTATGGCCCGTAGCCAATGCATGGTATTATATTGAGGAGTTATGGTCCATAGCCATACTCTTATTGGGGTATGGTCTGAAACATATCCCATACATAGGACATAGCCCGTAGCCATTCCAATGGGGCATAAGGATATATTTTCCCAATCACCCCCACATATTCAAAAATATGCGTTCCGAGTAAAACTCGTTTCACCATTCAGCTAGTTTTGATGCTGATGGATCTGTGGCCAGGGAAACTATATTCTATGGTATCACTTGATTAATTAAGTACATTATCATATTCTTTTGGCATCAGCCAAATTTCAAACATAACTTATTAGGACAA
Source organism: Alisma plantago-aquatica (assembly GCA_963693085.1). Lineage (NCBI taxonomy): Eukaryota > Viridiplantae > Streptophyta > Magnoliopsida > Alismatales > Alismataceae > Alisma > Alisma plantago-aquatica. Next base: position 123,504,026 of record OY856409.1, read on the forward strand.
GTGCTAAAAAGAAACATGTACTGTTTTCATCAGTTACTTCTCAGTCTTTATAAGACATTGGGATCTCATTCCCTCATTTCAATATTGGGAATTATCATCCCTTAACAATCTCAATACTATATTTATATGGATCTGGGTATTCAAACCCTTAGCTCATCACTGAGCACTGTTACCACTTTTTTAGGTAATTATCTCCTTCAAGTCATTTGACCAAGGTAAACATGATACTTGCTACACAAGCATCTCTTATGGCACTTGAGGCTCATTAACTCTCTTGTTACTATTTACTAAGCAACAAGGTATATTATGGCACACAAGGCCCAATGAATAATTTCAATGAATAAAGCATCATAGCTCATACTTGGCTATGTTCATCATCTCAGGATACCTGCATGGTTAGCACACATGATAACATATATATCAATCATATTTTCATACTAATCAAGAGTAACACCACTATTCCCTTACCAGGGTTAGGGTTTCCCATTTCATTTCAATTAGGGTTACACATCCCCTTTGTTCAATTAGGACCAATTTTTCATCATTTCATTGTCTAAGACTAGGGTTTCATGCTATATAGTATAACCCAGAATTAGGGTTTCACACATCTTCACTCTATTTAGAGTTTAGAGTTTACTATTCACATCACATCACCCCAGATTAGGGTTTATATTCAATAACCCACAATTAGGGTTTACTATTCATCCCAATTAGGGTTTCATGTTCAATTAACCATTATTAAGAATTACTATTCCTTTGAATTAGAGTTTTTCATTTCATAACCTTAACTTAGGATTACTCTTATCTTCACCCTCAATTAGGGTTTCACTATTACCCTAGATTAGGGTTTCACTTAGAATTGCCTTAAACTAGGGTTTGAGTTCATTAATCATCTCAATTAGGGTTTTATGATATCTTTATAAAGGATCATGCCCTAATTGTATAGCACATCATTTTGAATGTTTTAGACTTAATTGCTACATGATATCATTCATGTATGAATCTTTCTCTCTCATCCTACTCAAGATGTTCTCTACTCAATTCTTGATTAGATTGAGCCTACTCTTTATTCAAATACATGCATTTATGGATAGCATGATGTATTGATTTATTACATCATATGCATTAATGATTAATCCCAATAAGGGTATCAATTATCTAAGTACATCAGGTCTCCAATTGGTTTAATCAATTGAACCTTCAATTATATGAGGGATCCAAAAGAATTGACCAATTAAACTTTCAATTACATTAGGTGATCAATTGGATTAACCAATTAAATCTTCAAATGCATTAGGTATCCAAATAGATTGACCATATTGGACCTTCAATTATATGAGATATCCAAATGGATTAACCATGTTGATCTTCAAAAGATTTGATTACTTAGACCCTAAATGATCTTAGTTCTCATAATTTAATTGGTTGAAAACCATTTGGGCAAATTGCCCTTGAAAACGATTGGACAAGAAAGGTGTTGAAACCGATTGAACTTTGGGTCTCCAAACCGTTTGAGACTGTTTGGACTGTCCAAACGGTCTCAAGACCGTTTGGGTCCAAACCCTCTCAAAACTGAATGGACCAAAAAGTTCTTTCAACACTTAAACAGTTCATGGTTTCAGTAGATGAACCAATTAGCAATTGAATCCTTGATTTCTTCATCCATTGAACTATTGAATAATCCTTCAATTGAATCACTAATTAGGGTTTTGAACCCAATTGGACTAGGATTTCCACTCAAGAACCTTCAATTAGGGCTTTGAAATCGAGGAACCATCAATGATCAACATTGTGGAATTGATTTAATTGAAATTAATAAATCATCATCAAAATTTTGATATAACCTGACCTCAAATGATCTTGAGGTCATTTGGATGATCTCCAAACGGTCTTGAGACCATTTTCCCCATCCTATACTTGAAATTTGTGAAATTCCATTAGGGTTTTGATCATTAAATTGATCATCAAATCAACTATTAATTGCATTCCAATTTGGTATCTCTGGACCTTCAATTACTCAACCATACTCAACCCTAGACCTCCAAACGGTCTTGGTTGACCTCCAAATGGTTGAGACCGTTTGGGTGACCTCCAAACGGTCTTGAGACCGTTTGGGTTAATCAACCCAAAAAATCTAAATCAACCAATTGGAATTTCAGCACTTAACTCGATTAGAGTTTGGTAATTGATGAACCTTCAACTAATGAACCCTTAGGAATTAATCAATTAAATTTAATGGGTCATCACCCATCATCATTAGAATAAAATCTCCAAATGGTCAACTGTGGTCAACTCTTCCAAACGGTTTGAAACCGTTTAGTTCCTAACAGTTTGATGAAATCGTTTAATTCCAAACAATTTTGTTGAAACCGAATGGACAACTTGTTAAAACCTATTGGAATAGGAATTCCTTGGGAACAGTGTCCAAGATGATGTCATCATCATCTATCTTCGTCCCTTTAACTTATAGTACTTCTGATTTCATGAATTTTCCAATTACAACAAACAATTAATCAAGAAGATGAAGGAATCAACGAAATTGCAAGATTGATAGTTGAATAACAATGTAGAGGGGTTCAAGTTATAAAACCCGCCTCCAATTGAGCTTCAAAACTCCAATCTCACATCAAAAATGGTGGATGCAACTCCTTTTACTATTCCAAGGCTCGTCCTCAAGCTTTGAGTGAAAAGGAATGGTTAGAATTGAAGATGGGATCGAGATAAGAAGAAATCATGCTTTGTTTTGTGATTTCCACCATGAAATCAAGGTGAACGAAGGTCAAGAAGCTTACCAACAGGTTGGGGGTCGTCCTACTGATCCTCCAAAGCTTCCTTGGTCGTTTTTCAAGCAAAGAGAAGAAGTGGATTCGAAATTACCCTTTCATTCTATGGATAAAGGAGCATATAGGTGAATTTTATTGAAAATTCATTTAAGAGAGAGAAAGTAGGGATTATCTCTTCCTTTTCCTTGACACTTTACCCCTTCCCTTACTTAGATACGAGGATACCCTCCTTGCCTCTAATTCTTCTCAAATTATCCACAATTTAAAGAAAAGCAAATTAAGCACCTTAACCCTTATAATATTAATATCCATAAGTTAGTGGATAATTCTTTTTCTTATAATAATGTGAGTGTAGTCTTCACCTCCTTAGGATATTTCGTTGCCTTTGCAAGGAATAAGGATGTTCACACTTGAGAAAATTCAACCATCTGGTTTTTTGTTGAAGGTCCTTCAATTATTTTATTTATTTTTACATTGAATTGAATTAAGGTTTCAATTATGCTTAAATCTTGATTATTTTAATATCAAGATTCTCTCTCCTCCAAAGAGATTCAAATGAGGTGCCCATATCATTTTATTTTCTCTAAAAGATTCCAAGAAGCATGAGGGACCCTATATAAGTGGTATTTTGCATATTGAACCCTGGGTTTTGGGTAAATTTCACATTACACCAAAACTAGGTTTTAATGCACAAACATTGCTTTATCAGCTCTTTCTTGGTACTCAGGCCACCACAAGCCATATCTCTGCATCATCTTCATTCTCATGATGCTTCAAAACATGAGGAACATATTATCATGCACAATTTGAAATTTAACCCCTCAACTTGGGTAATTTGCACTTTAGTCCGAAATAAGCAAAATATCATTTCAACATTATTCAAAAAGGACTAAAATTGAAATATAAGTTCCTCTTGAGCCTTAATTACTTTTCAGAAGATAATATCAAGCATATAATTATCTTTCTTAAACAAAACACCTAGGATTAAAGCATAACCCAGGTCAGGGATGTTACAAATTATCCACCCCTTACAAGGATTTCGTCCCCGAAATAATCAATAAAAACATTAAGAGAAAAGAGTAGGGTATTTCCTCCTCATCTCTTCCTCTAGTTCCCATGTAGCTTCTTCAATGTCACGGTGAGGCCAGAGGACTTTTACAAGACAAATGTCTTTCTTTTTTAGCTTTTTAATTCTTTTGTCAAGAATCAACACAGGTCCTTCAACATAGGATATATCATCATTTAGTTCTACCTCCATAGGTTGTAGAACTAACTCTGTGTCAGGATGACACTTTCTCAACATAGAGATATGGAACACTGGGTGCAATCTATGCAACTTAGGTGGTAACTCCATCTTATAGGCTACCTTTCCCATCCTCTCAATGATTGGATAAAGCCCCATAAATCTAGGAGCTAACTTTCCCTTCTTCCCAAATCTAAGGATACCTTTCAAAGGGGAGACCTTGAGGTATACTCTGTCTCCAACTTGGAATTCTAAAGGTCTACGACGCTTATCAACGTAAGATTTTTGTCTATCCTAAGCCGCATTCAACTGATGTTGTATTACTTTAATCTTCTCAATTGTTTGCTGCACTAACTCAGGACCCAAGAGTTGGTACTCCCCTGTTTCATACCAACATAAAGGAGATCTACAACGTCTACCATATAATGCTTAATATGGTGCCATCTCAATAATGTGCTGATAGCTATTATTATAAGCAAATTCTATCAAGCTCAGGTGTAGATCCCAACTTCCTACAAATTGAAGGACACATGCCCTAAGCAAGTCCTCCAAAGTTTGTATGGTCCTTTCAGATTATCCATATGTCTGTGGGTGAAAGGCTGTACTAAACCTTAATTGTCTACCCAAAGCTTTATGGAGTCACTCCCAAAAATGACTCATGAACTGGGGACCTCTATCAGATACAATAGTAGTTAGAATCCCGTGCAAACACACTATCTCATCTATGTATATCTGTGCAAGCTTCTCAGCAGTATAGGTTGTTTTGACAGGAATGAAATGTGCTATCTTAGTCAACCTATCAACTATCACCCAAATGGAATCATGACTTTTGGCTGTTCTAGGCAAACCAACCACAAAGTCCATGGTTACATGATCCCATTTTCACTGTGGTATAGGCAGAGGTTGCATTGTTCCTGTGGGCTTTTGATGTTCAGCTTTAACTTGCTGACACACTGGACACCGCATAACAAACTTAGCAACATCCTTCTTCAAACCAGGCCACCAATACATATCTTTTAGGTTATGATACATCTTGGTGCTTCCTGGATGCATAGCATACATCGAAGAATGAGCTTCTTCCATGACTAACTTTCTTAAGTTATTGACATCAAGTACTATCATCCTACCATGATAACAGGCTACCTGATCATCTAAATCATGGAAACCATCTTGTTTCTTGCTACCATACTCTGACCTGATCTGTTGAGTCACAACATCAGCCTGTTGTGCTTCTTTAATCTGCTGTCTCAGAGTAGGTTTCACTTGCATCTCAGCTAACAACCCGGATAACAACGGTACCTTAAACTGTACATTATATTTCCTTAAAGAGATAAGCATATCTCTTTTAGAGCACACTAAGGAGTTTAACTGTGCTTTATCTAAGGCTGGTGTTGCTAATTTTCTACATAAAGCATCAGCAACCACATTGGCCTTCCCTGGATGATAATCAATTATACAATCGTAGTCCTTGATTAACTCCATCCAGCGGCATCACCTCATGTTGTGAGAAGATATATTTTGAATTCTTATGGTCTGTGAAAATCTGGAATGTCTCTCCATAGAGATAATGTCTCCAGATTTTCAAGACATGGACCACAACAGCTAGCTCTAGATTGTGTGTCGGATAATTCTCCCCATGTTTCTTAAGCTGTCGAGAAGCAAAATAAATCACTTGCTTATCCTGCATCAACACACATCCTAGACCGTTCTTGGATGCATCACAGAAGACTATGTACCCCTTGCCTTGCTCAAGTAATACTAACACAGGTGCACTTGTTAACCTTTCCTTCAGCAGTTGAAAAGATTGTTGGCACTTGTCATTCCATACAAAAGGAACCTCTTTCCTGGTCAACTTTGTTAGGGGTAAAGCTATAGAACTGAAGTTTTTAATGAACCTCCTGTAATGGCCTTCTAGTCCTAGGAAACTACATATCTCCGTCGGTGTCTTTGGTTGTTCCCATTGTAGGATAGATTCTACCTTCTTAGGATCAACACGAAAACCTGAGGCAGATATTACGTGTCCAAGAAAAGAAACTTCTGGTAACCAGAACTCACACTTGCTAAACTTAGCATGCAACTTATGCTCTCTTAGCAAAGTCAAAGCCTAATGGAGGTGCTGCTCATGCTGTTGAGCATCTCTACTATATATCAAAATGTCATCTATGAAGACAACTATAAACTGATCAAGAAAAGGTCAAAAGATTCTATTCATGAGCTCCATGAATGCAGCTGGTGCATTAGTTAGTCCAAACGACATAACTATGAACTCATAGTGACCATACCTAGTCCTAAAGGCAGATTTAGGTATATCACTCTCCTTAATACGCAACTGATGGTATCCCGACCTCAAATCTATCTTAGAAAAGATAGTTGCACCACGCAAGTGATCAAACAAGTTATCAATCCTTGACAGAGGATACTTGTTCTTTATAGTTACTTTATTTAACTATCTATAGTCGATGCATAACCGCATTGACCCATCCTTCTTTTTAACAAAGAGAACCGGAGCACCCCATGGTGAAGTACTTGGTCAGATAAAACCTTTCTCAAGCAACTCATGTAGTTGTTTCTTGAGCTCTGCCATTTCGGTGCCATTCTATATGGTGTTTGTGCTATCACTTGCGTTCCTGGGATTAGATTAATCTCAAAATCAATCTCTCGGGGTAGAGGAACTCCTGGAAGTTCTTCAGGAAATACATCTTCAAATTCCCTGACTATCAGAACTTTAGAAGGATTAGGACTCTCCATTGTGGTATCTACCACATGAGCCAAGAATGCAAAGCATCCCTATCTCATCAACTTCTCAGCTACCATAGCTAACACCAAATAGGTTGGAAGAATCTTTCTATCTTCTAAAAGATCCATGTGTCATCGTTGTCTGTGAACACAGCCTGCTTGGAACCACAATCCAAGACAACCTTATATTTCTCTAAGGTGTCCATCCCAAGGATTATATCAAAACCCTGCATCTCAAGTGGTATAAGATCCAGTTGAATGTGATGATCAGAAAAAGAAAGAATGCAAGAAGAACACACTTCCCGCAACATTGTAGATCCCAACAAAGGTGTTTCTAACAACAAACTATCTGTTCTATGACTGATAATCATATTGCAGTCATAAATCACTTCTCGAGTGATAAAGGAATGTGTAGCACCCATATCAATTAACACAGATATAAAATAGGATGAAGACATATCAGAATGAAATAGTTCCATCTGGCCTGTCACAACTCGTGGATTAACCATTGCCTCGGGCTGATTCATTGCATAGAATCTCGCCGTTGCCTGCTGTTGACCATGTGCTCTATTATGGGATGAAGAAGATCCTGCCTGGGATGCCTGTCCACGTCCTCAGGTATCACTAGAAAATGGCTTTCTCTGAGAGCCTTGCTAACTCTGTCTCGGGGGTTGATTCACCACTGCATTCCCCGTTGGGCAATCCCTTGCCAGATGTCCTACTAGTCTACATTGATGACAAATTCTATTCTCTTGATGTGGTCTAGAGGGTCCGGTTACTGATGTTGATGCTATGCTAGGGGCTCTACTCAGAGGAAAACTATACCCTCTACCCCTGCTTGATGTCCACTGTGTCTGGGTATTGAACCTCTGTGGTGCTACTGGTGCGGAAAACCTTGGTTTCTTGAAACCCTTAGACCTTTATCCATGAAACTGAGGATACACTTTCTTATTACTGGTTTGTTGCTTCTCGATCAGAGACCTCTCTATCTATCTTATGGACTCCACAAAGGTAGCAAACCTCTCCCGGTTCTCTAAAGCAAACACCAGAGTGGTTACTTCAGCATTCAACCCCTTCTCGAAATGCTGAATTCTCTCCTCATCAGTAGATGCCATATGCAGACAAAACTGCAAAATTTCCATGAACTTAGCCTCATACTCGCTAATGTTCATTTGTCCCTGCTTAATCCGTTCAAACTGAGTAATTTTCTCATCCAAAAAAGTCTTGGGAAAGTATCTACTGACGAATTCTCATCAGAACTCTTCCCATCCAATTTCCACACCTGGCCTCTTGCCTTCCTCGACGGTCCACCAGTGACCAACACTATCTTTCAATAGGTATACATCATGTCTCACCTTCTCATCCTCACAGATATTAAGGATTCTAAAGGCTTTTTCTAGCTCGGTCAGCCACAAATCTGCATCAGCTGGATCAGCCGTACCAGCATAATCTATGGCCCCAACCCGGCGAAGTCATTCAAAACTCTTGCTGGCTCCATGTCCTTCATTGTGGGTTGGTACCCTCAGTGCAGGTAGTGGAATCCTATCTGTCATATGAGTCATGGCTGCCATAAATTTCCCAAACATAGCTTGGAAGGCTGGGTTCCCCATATCTGTTTGGTTGAATTGGGGTTGTTCAGGTACTGGCTCCTCCCTATTCTGGTCTCTTGCACCTGTTCCTGGTGCAGCAACGCTACTCTCAGCAACATGTTCATCATGTGATCCAGACATCTTCAAGTTCTTCTTCTCCTATATGAGTAGAAGACACTATCAGATAAACAGAAAAACATTAGAACAGACTCAACGACCTTAATCCTATGTCTCTGTAGACTCAGCGAACCTAGAGCTCTGATACCACTAAATTGTGATGTCTGTTGCCAAACATCAATTAAGATAAATGCGGAAGCGTATGATTAACAATGGATTACTAAAAATCACTAAAAATTAAAACCATTTGTAAAGAGATCCATTCTCTGGAAAACTCTTTAAACAAGAACCATAATATTACATTCACATACTGGTTCACATAGTACATTCTCTATACTATCTCTTCTCAAGGAATATATATATATATACATCATTGCTTTGCTAAAAAGCACAAGCAGCAAAATCCTCGAGGCATCATGCCAAAATTTCAGATCAATTATAAAAACACTATCCCTAACTCCTAGGACCTGAGAGTACAGAGACGACACATAGGACTCTATTTACTTATATACAAGACTTGACAGCCAGTATCTCCACCTGAGGATTCACTGCTATCCATGTTGCTGCTGCTACTGTTGTTCTTTCCTTTTTATGAGGTTTCTGTTTCTACCTCGACCGCATCCACCTAAAAATGTTGAATTCCACGGGGGTGAGACAATTTATAAGATTGCCCCAGTGAGAGATATAACTCTCCGCCGAAAACATTATTATTGCAGTTTAATAGAAATAAATTGAATAGTGTAATCATATATTCAACAACAGATAAATCAATATCTATGCATATTAAAGAAACATTTCTATTCAAGCATTTAAGCTATAATTGATAAAGCAGCATGCCTCCTATTCAATAAGGACTTGAAGAGAATATATAACATTTATGTATCTAGAACATGCTAAGCAGAATAACATCAACCAGTGATTCTCGTATTTCAATCTTATACAAATACGCTACACGACTGATTACATTTTACAAACATTCTTAAGCCCTGAGGAGATGAGATATACCGCTCATACTCCAACCGAGCCCGATTACGTAAAGCATCAGTACCACATAAGGTCAATGGGAGAGCTAGATTCCATGAGCTCATCTGTCTCGGTCAGTACGAGACTACTTTAGCAGAGACATCATGTGTCAAACTACAATTATCTTGCCATGGTATATTGGCATCTTTGCTATAGAGTTATAGCCCGTAGCATATACTCTCTTCAGGGTTATGGCCCGTAGCCAATGCCTGGTATTATATTGAGGATTTATGGCCTGTAGCCATACTCTTATTGGGGTATGGTCTGAAACCAATCTCGTAAATAGGACATAGCCCGTAGCCATTCCTATGGGGCATAAGGATATATTTGCCCAATTACCCCCACATATTCAAAAATATGCGTTCCGAGTAAAACTAGTTTCACCATTCAGCTAATTCCAAAATTGATGGATCTGTGGCCAGGGCAACTACATTCTATGGTATCACTTGATTAATTAAGTACATTATCATATTCTTTTAGCATCAGCCAAGTTTTCAAACATAACTTATTAGGACAAGTGCTACAAAGAAACATGTACTGTTTTCATCAGTTACTTCTCAGTCTTTATAAGACATTGGGATCTCAGTCCCTCATTTCAATACTGGGAATTATCATCCCTTAACAATCTCAATACCATAATTATATAGATCTGGGTATTCAAACCCTTAGTTCATCACTAAGCAATGTTACCACTTTTTCAGGTAATTATCTCCTTCAAGTCATTTGACCAAGGTAAACATGATACTTGCTACACAAGCATCTCTTATGGCACTTGAGGCTCATTAACTCTCTTGTTACTATTTACTAAGCAACAAGGTATATTATGGCACACAAGGCCCAATGAATAATTTCAACGAATAAAGCATCATAGCTCATACCTGGCTATGTTCATCATCTCATGATACCTGCATGGTTAGCACATATGATAACAGATATATCAATCATATTTCAGTTTCATACTAATCAAGAGTACCACCACTATTCCCTTACCAGGGTTAGGGTTTCCCATTTCATTTCAATCAGCGTTACACATCCCCTTTGTTCAATTAGGACCAATGTTTCATCATTTCATTGTCCAATATTAGGGTTTCATGCTATATAGTATAACCCAGAATTATGGTTTCACACATCTTCACTCTATTTAGAGTTTAGAGTTTAGAGTTTACTATTCACATCACATCACCCCACATTAGGGTTTATATTCAATAACCCACAATTAGGGTTTACTATTCATCCCAATTAGGGTTTCATATTCAATTAACCATAATTAAGAATTACTATTCCTCTGAATTAGGGTTTTACATTTCATAACCCTAACTTAGGATTACTCATGTCTTCACCCTCAATTAGGGTTTCACTCAGAATTGCCCTAAATTAGGGTTTGATTTCATTAATCATCTCAATTAGGGTTTTATGATCTCTTTATCAAGGATCATGCCCTTGTTGGGTTTTAGGGGAGGCAGAGAAGGCAGCGGAAACAAAAATTTTCCTCCCCAAACCCAGATCAAGGAAACGTGTCAACGTCTATACAATAGGAAAGGATGGTTTGTGGAATCATACCTTGTCCCGAGGCTTGCTCGGCGACAATACCTCGTGGCTTGCATGGTCTTCACCTCCGGTCTTGGACGGTGTCTGTGCAGCTCTTGTTCGCACCGGGACTGACGACTCCTAGTCTCACCGGGACTGTCGGGATTGACAGCTGTCCTCCGAGCGGCAGAAATCTCCTACCTCTGAATTAGTCCACACGGACCACCTGGAGCTCCAATCTCCTTGTCTCACAAGGAATTGGAAGGAGTCATACCCTCTTGTCAGTGTACTAGTCACTGACACACTCTCCTGCCACCAATCGCTTTCTGCAGTTGTCTTTCCCTTGATGTGCCTCCCTTATTGGGTAGCACTTGCTCGGGCTCTCTCGATTACCAAAACTAGAGAGAACGACAACTTCACAGAGCAACTGGTTGCACTGAGTTGTACTTTGAGAAGACCCCAATACCCCTATATATAGGAGGGTCATGGGACAGGGTTCTCTATCCCGGGAAATATGGGACTAAAGAAGGAGTAGAAGGGTTCAAGATTTTCCACAAAAACAACCAACTCGCAACCTGAACTGATTGTTTCATTTCTGAAACGGTCAGTTGGGGACCTGAGTCGGTCGGTTGACACCTCAACCGATCGGTTGGGACACCTCAACTGGTCGGTTCACTTCTGAATCGGTCGGTTCGTGGTCCTGGTCAGTTCCTGATGGACTTTTCATTTTTGTTTCTAATTGGTATCAAATACCAATCCTTGCTCCAATCAAATTGGGCAAGTGAAATGAAAGGAAAATTCTCACCAATCCTACTTTCCCAACTTGCTCAGTTGCAACAGTTGAACTGATCGTTTCAACACTTGAAGCAATCGTATCACCCTGTCCATGAGCCGATCGACTCACCACCTGAGTTGATCGGTTCACCAAGCTGAGCCAATCGGTTCATCACATGAGCCGATCGGTTGGGAGTGCAGATTGTGCAGAATCAGTCAATTGCAGTTTCAATCAATCCGATACTCTAATCAATCATTCCAACACCTTGAACATTATGATTTTGAGCTATCAATTAATTGAGTGTTTAATTGAACTGCTAAACTCCTTTAGTAATCAATCTAAACATTGTTTATGTACAAAACTCCTTTTCCAGGTTAAATCCTATGTGTGTGACCCTGCAGGTCCATTATACGTTGGCAGTGAAAGTCCATAACACTTATGACTCACAAGCAAAGAGCGGTGCCTAGTCACACATCAGTGCTATCCAAGTGAAATAGAAAGTTGGAGAACAACTTTCAATCCTACAATCCATGAATGGTGTTACAGTGAATGTATAATTCCTTTGTCACTGATATCCCGAATGAACTCGAGGCATGGAACAGTCATCCTGTCAACATTCATTCACTTTCTTGATCTCAGAGTAGATTGGAAGAGATATGTATGACATCAGTATCACATACTGATTCACACATGAGTGCACGCCTTTCTCAATCCTACTCATCAAGTGGCCATGGATATCAAACTCCCTCAGGAGGGACAAATCCCATATCTATCACTCACCCCTCAAAAGCCCCATGTGTCAAAGCCACCCAATCATCACCTTTATAACAACCCATGTTTCAGCACTGCGTTTGATGATGTCAAAGTGTGCCCAACGACATGTGTTGAGTGTAGTGATTTCAGGTCAAAGAATCACACTCACCACCATCACTGTGAGTACTGACTGTGACTACCATGTCATGGTTCCATGTGTCAAACTCACGGTTGGTCTGTCCGGTACACTTGTTCTCTAACAAGTACCTATGTGTTTGGTTTGATATCTCTATATCATGACTAATGAGATTCTGTCATCAACCAACACCACAATCTAGTCTTGTGTGTCATTGTTGTCTATCTACCTTCCACAATGACATCTGACTAGGGACATAATGAGAATGTACAAACTCTTAGCATCCGTATGATCTCATCGTTCAGGTCCTTAACCTGAAAGCATACATCATTGAGTATTGTCATTCTCTGGACATTCAATCTGTTCTATCACTATCTCATATGACTAAACCAGAAAGAATTGGAAGCTTTCCTTTGATGTTTATCAAATCAATCTTAATGTATCCCACCAAACATCCCATGATTGGCTCTCAGGGCATACATACCAACAGACTCCCACTTGCACTGCGAGCCAATCACCCTTGAATCATATTCATAGTGATCTTCAAACATGTCCCACATGTTACTGTGCTCTAGTGCGAATATAGTGAGTTATGAAAACACCTTGCCAAAGTCAGTATAAATTGCATGTCTCACATCTCTTCGCTGTACGTCACACATATGAGATGGAGTTGCCATAATATGCGATCTAGTATTCCTTTGCTAACCTTTAGCCACATTGCATGATCAAGGATTCCATACTTGTCATTAATGAGCGGAATATCTATAAGTTCATCTCATGAACTTCCAGACCCATATAGTATCCACTGTTGTTCTCTAACACACGGATACTCTACATTTCTTTTTAAATGGTTTTATTAGAACACTTCCAATTATCAACAAACTTTCACTTTTATATATCTTATATATAATTTGCGATTAATTTTCTATCCTTTCAGAAGTTCGCATCAATGTAACTCTTTGCATTGAACTCTTCCTTATCTCCATATAACTAGTACTTCCCAAGTACTTATCAAGTTCTCATGGTATTCCAGTAACCCTTACTAGAAGTAGACAGACATCCACTCATCATGTCCCACATATGAGTTATCAGGATGAGCACATCATATTGCCATGTCCTACATACAAGATGATGAATGCATTTTGTTCTTGCCATGTCGATACATGCAAGATAATGGGATGATTACATACATGATAGATCCATATCTATTCTTAGTGTTCCCATTCTTCATAAGAATTGGACACTTGGCCTTGGGATACTAACTCCATGTAACATGGACAAGTTTTCTCCCACTAAATCTGTACATACTGAACCCTTCAGTACAGATTTCCAATGTATGCTTTCTCTTTTTTAGGTCAAGAGGTTTTTGAGAACTATCTCTATATATCTCTATTTCTATCACATAGGAAACATCTCTATCTTCCTTAAAGACAATTTCCACTTTTGGATTTCCATTCTAGAACATTTCCATTTCACATCAACATGTGGAATGTGAATACGCTCCCACTAAATCACAGATCCCTTCTTTATCTTTGACATATCAATCAAACCCTTTGACTATATCATCAAAGTAAAGATCCAATTCTGAGTTGCTTGTACTCAATCAATCACATTGATTAGTCCATTGTAACTTATAGACTTCATTTGCATTAGCGGATTCACAGACCTTATAGGTTGTGTCACGTACACATCCTTGTTTTATTCCTCATAGGAATGCGGTTTTAGTATCCATATGCCAAATGTCTTAGTCATTAAGTTGCAACCAACAAGCATCATCCTTCTCAAAATGTTATCCATGTGTCTTAACACTTAAGATTCATTTGCACTTATGGATTTCGTCCAATGGGTGCTACCATCAAGGTCATACCTTATGGTTCACATGGATGGTCATAAACCATAACTCAAAATTTAGTTCCTCATATTCATCTGGATAGTTGACTCATCATATGAACAACTCATCACATAGATAATTGAGGTGTATCTGTTAAGGATATAAGAACTCACAACTCCTTGTGATTCTTAATGTCCTTTATTAGTGTGGGGTATTCTTTTATTAAGAAGAATTCAGTTATTTGATAATCATTCTCTAACTCCTTAGAGTATGATTCCTTCTTGATTTAGACATCACCATGCCTTAATCATGAGTTCACTATGATACACTATCATAATCACTCATAAGGATCTCAAACATTTGGTCTAAGTATTTCATTCATTGATCTCATCAAGAATTAACACTTTACCAAATTTGCACTTCATCTATGATAATCTTGAACACTTCAAGATATTCATATTGGTATTTCTCTAAACACCATTTGAAGTATTAGCATTTTTTCCAATAGGTATGTAAATACATCACATGTATTATACCTAATAGGATAATCATTCTCCCACTACCATTAGTGAAGATTGATTAATCATGTTCAAGATATTTGTGTCTCTTACTGGTCCTCTAACCAAAAGAGTCTAGATTTATCCATCATATGGAAAATAGAAATGAATTTCTCATGATTGATGCTAATTTTATTGTTTGAGTTATCTATAACTTTTAGGTATCATTTTATCTTATGCATATCAAATATCACAAGATAAGCAAGGCATTGCCATAAAGATCATATCTTTGAGATCAACTTTATTAATTGCCATCATTGTCATACAATATGAAAAAATAAAGTGTTTCTATGTATTGGAAAATATGAAATAGCAGTTCATAACTGTATTACATGCCTTTTAGGCTGAAAATAAACTAAAGTACTCCTATATATGGCGGAAACACTTGCCCCATTTATTTAGTGTTTTACACTTTACATCTTGGTATCATATACCTCAAAAGTGTTACAAGTTTACTTTCATGACACCTTTAAGTAGAGACGTTTGTCGCCTCCTTCTTCTTTTGTTCTTCCAGATAGAGAGGACAATTCCTTTTTCAATGTCCTGGATTTTGACAATGGTGGCAATTGCCTTTCTTGGTCACACCTCCCTTGGCCTTGAGAGTTGAAGATGACTTGGGCTCCTGGTTAGCATCAGAACCTTTCTTAGCTTTGCCCTTGCCCTTGCGCTTGGAATTGCCTTTCTTACTCATGATCACCATCACAGACTTAGGCTTGTCCTTCTTCATCTGTGTCTCGGCTGTCCTCAACATGCCCAACAACTCTGACACTGGCCTATCAAAGTTGTTCATGTTGTAGTTCATCACATACTGACTGTAGGATTCTGGCAACGATTGCAGTATCATGTCAATAGCCAACTCTTGGCTCAGTGGAAATCCCAGTCTTGTCAGGTTCTCCACATACCCAATCATCTTGAGTATGTGAGGACCAACTGGATCTCCTTCTGTCATGACGCACTTGAACAGTGCCCTTGAGACATCGTATCTCTCTTGTCGTGCTTGATCTTCATACATGTTCCTGAGATGTTGAATCATCTCAATGACACCCATTTTCTCATTTTGTCTCTGCAACTCGTGGTTCATAGAGCACAACATCAAGCATTTTGCATCAATGGCATCATCTGAATGCTTCTTGTAAGCGTCCCTTTCTGCCTTTGGTGCATTAAGAGCAGGTTCCTCTAGAATTGGAGTATCCAGGACATAGAGCTTTCGCTCTTGAGTGAGAACAATTCTCAATGTCCTATACCAGTCATGGAAGTTTGTCCCATTTAGCCTGTCCTTTTCAAGGACCGATCACAAAGAAAAGTGATTGTTGTTTGTTGTCATTTGTACTACAAAAGAAAATATGCAATTTTAGTCCAAAAACTCATTTTTGACTTATTTGATTGATTTGAAAAGTTGACGATATAATTAGGCCTTTAATTAATTATCGCTCCCACTATTTTATTTCAAATTGATAGCCCTCACCATCAATTTGGAAGATTGTAGTGTACAACCTTCTAATGGGCAAGATCCTGAAATCCTCTAAGTCATGGACCAGCTAGGGATGTCACTCACAACTTAGATCTCTCAGGTAGGCAAATCTTGCCAATTGCATCATATGCAACTCTTGATAAGATGTCATATGCAACTCCTTGCCATGATAACCTCCATGCCTCAAGGTACTAGATCCTATCTAGGTCACCTTGTTAAGTCCGACCCAAAGCCAACACGATGAATATGCACCCTGCTTGGGCAGACCCACATATCCATCCTTCACGCTTCCACGAGATAGACGGTGCACCACGCTTGGGCGTTCCCACACTTGGTCGATCAAGCTTTTCACGTGTGTCGCATTTGGAAGGCATCTAAAACTTAATATTTAATGAGGGATTTGGTTTTTTATATACATATACATATCCAATCACCACAATATATAGTACGTATCATATGCATGCTATATCCCACAGAAAACATGTGAAATGATAAAAGCGATGATTATGGCCATCCTAATGTGATTCCTTGAGCCAAGAGGAATCACGGTCATCTAGGTCTACATCACATGCAACCTGTACAAGATGAACTCTATGCTTTGCCTTCCGAGTAGATCAACTCATCACATGAGTGGCCTGCTCGATCTAATCGGTCATCTGGGTGCCACCAGTCGATCAGTTGGCTCCTCCAACCGATCGGTTCGCCCCGTCGTCATGCATCTCCTCATGGCTGCCACCCGCTCATCTCGCTCCTCAAACCAGTCATCAACCGATCAACTCACTCCTTGAACCGATCGTCTGGAACGTCAACCGATTGGTTCACACCTTGAACCGATCGTCTCAGCTGTCGTCAGGATGTCCTCCGTTCTTCGACATAACAGGAAATAAAATTCTATCCTATTTTACATTGTAAAAAGAGAAACCTCGAGTTACATTCGAGGGGAGCAAAGGTAGGAAATAAATCTCGAATTATTTTGAGTTACATCAGGAATAGGAGAAGGAAGATCAGTACGCAGACCGAGATGCAAGCAACCACATACAACCATACATAGATAGGGTGTATTGGCCATAACCACGCTATACATCCACCACAAAACTCATTTAAGGGCGAGCGTATCGAGTGCATTCATAATACATATCATATATGTAAATTGGGATTTGTGGATTTAGGATTGGACATGCATAAAGCCAATTTTATTCGCATCATATGCAATAAATAAAGGTGACAAACCAAAATCGATCATATCGATAATCCTAAAGTATAGAGCAGTTGACGTGGCTCTGATACCACTGTTGGGTTTTAGGGGAGGCAGAGAAGGCAACGGAAACAAAAATTTTCCTCCCCAAACCCAGAACAAGGAAACGCGTCAACATCTATACAATAGGAAAGGATGGTTTGTGGAATCCTACCTTGTCCCAAGGCTTGCTCAGCGACAATACCTCGTGGCTTGCGCGGTCTTCACCTCCGGTCTTGGACGGTGTCTGTGCAGCTCCTGTTAGCACCGGGACTGATGACTCGTGGTCTCACCAGGACTGTCGGGATTGACAGATGTCCTCCGAGTGGCAGAAATCTCCCGCCTCTGAAGTAGTTCACATGGACCACCTGGAACTCCAATCTCCTTGTCTCACAAGGAATTGGAAGGAGTCGCACCCTCCTGTCAGCGTACTAGTCACTGACACATTCTCCTTCCACCAGTCGCTTTCTGCAGTTGTCATTCCCTTATTGTACCTCCCTTATCGGGTAGCACTTGCTCGGGCTCTCTCGGTTACCAAAACCAGAGAGAACGACAACTTCACAAAGCAACTGGTTGCACCGAGTTGTACTTTGAGAAGCCCCCAATACCCCTATATATAGGAGGGTCACGGGATAGGGTTCTCTATCTCGGGAAATATGGGACTAAAGCAGGAGTACAAGGGTTCAAGATTTTCCACAAAAACAACCAACTCGCAACCTGAACAGATCATTTCATTTCTGAAATGGTCGGTTGGGGACCTGAGCCGGTCGGTTGACACCTCAACCGACCGGTTGGGACACCTCAACCGGTCGGTTCACTTCTGAACCGGTCAGTTCGTGGTCCTGGTCAGTTCCCGATTGACTTTTCATCTTTTGTTTCTAATTCGTATCAAATACCAATCCTTGTTCCAATCAAATTGGGCAAGTGAAACGAAAGGAAAATTCTCACCAATCCTACTTTCCCAACTTGCTCAGTTGCAACAGTTGAACCGATCGTTTCAACACTTGAAGCAATCATATCACCCTGTCCATGAGCCGATCGAATCACCACCTGAGCTGATCGATTCACCAAGCTAAGCCGATCAGTTCATCACATGAGCCGATCGGTTGGGAGTGCAGATTGTGCAGAATTAGTCAATTATAGTTTCAATCAATCTGATACTCTAATCAATCAGTCCAACACCTTGAACACTATGATTTTGAGCTATCAATTAATTGAGTGTTTAACTGAACTACTAAACTCGTTTAGTAATCAATCTAAACATTGTTTGTGGACAAAACTCCTCTTCCAGGTTAAATCCTATGTGTGTGACCCTGCAGGTCCATTTCACGTTGGCAGTGAAAGTCCATAACACTTATGACTTCACAAGAAAAGACTGGTGCCTAGTCACACATCAGTGCTACCCAAGTGAAATAGAAAGTTGGAGAACAACTTTCAATCCTACAATCCATGAATGGTGTTACAGTGAATGTATAATTCCTTTGTCACTGATATCCCGAATGAACTCGAGGCATGGAACAGTCATCCTGTCAACGTTCATTCACTTTCTTGATCTCAGAGTAGATTGGAAGAGATATGTATGACATCAATATCACATACCGATTCACACATGTGTGCACGCCTTTCTCAATCCTACTCATCAAGTGGCCATGGATATCAAACTCCCTTAGGAGGGACAAATCCCATATCTATCACTCACCCCTCAAAAGCCCCATGTGTGAAAGCCACCCAATCATCACCTTTATAACAACCCATGTTTTAGGACTGTATTTGATGATGTCAAAGTGTGCCCAACGACATGTGTTGAGTGTAGTGATTTCAGGTCAAAGAATCACACTCACCACCATCACTGTGAGTACTGACTGTGACTACCATGTAATGGTTCCATGTGTCAAACTCACGGTGGGTCTGTCTGGTATACTTGTTCTCTAACAAGTACCTATGTGTTTGGTTTGATATCTCTATATCATGACTAATGAGATTCTATCATCAACCAACACCACAATCTAGTCTTGTATGTCATTGTTGTCTATCTACCTTCCACAATGACATCTGACTAGGGACATAATGAGAATGTACAAACTCTTAGCATTCGTATGATCTCATCGTTCAGGTCCTTAACCTAAAAGCATACGTCATTGAGTACTGTCATTCTCTAGACATTCAATCTGTTCTATCACTATCTCATATGACTGAACCATAAAGAATTGGAATCTTGCCTTTGATGTTTATCTAATCAATTTTAATGTATCCCACCAATCATCCCAGGATTGGCTCTCAGGGCATACATACCAACAAACCTAATTGTATATCACATCATTTTGAATGTTTTAGACTTAATTGCTACATGATATCATTCATGTATGAATCTTTCTCTCTCATCCTACTCAGGATGTTCACTACTCAATTCTTGATTAGATTGAGCCTACTCTTTATTCAAATACATGCATTTATGGATAGCATGATGTATTGAATTATTACATCATTATGCATTAATGACTAATCCCACGAAGGGTATTAATTATCTAAGTACATCAGGTCTCCAATTAGTTTAATCAATTGAACCTTCAATTATATGAGGGATCCAAAAGAATTGACCAATTAAACTTTCAATTACATTAGGTGATCAATTGGATTAACCAATTAAATCTTCAAATGTATTAGGTATCCAAATAGATTGACCATATTGGACCTTCAATTATATGAGATATCCAAATGTATTAACCATGTTGATCTTCAAAAGAATTGATTACTTAGACCCTAAACGATCTTAGTTCTCATAATTCAATTGGTTGAAAACCATTTGGGCAAATTGCCCTTGAAACCGATTGGACAAGAAAGGTGTTGAAACCGATTGAACTTTGGGTCTCCAAATGGTTTGAGACCGTTTGGACCCAAACGGTCTTGCGACCGTTTGGACTCAAACGGTCTTAAGACCATTTGGTCCAAACCCTCTCAAAACTGAATGGACCAAAAGGTTCTTTCAACACTTAAACAATTCATGGTTTCAGTAGATGAACCGATTAGCAATTGAATCCTTGATTTCTTCATCCATTGAACTATTGAATCATCATTCAATTGAACCATTAATTAGGGTTTCGAACCCAATTGGACTAGGATTTCAACTCGAGAACCTTCAATTAGGGCTTTGAAATCGAGGAACCATCAATGATTAACATTGTGGAATTGATTTAATTGAAATTAATAAATCATCATCAACATTTTGATATGACCTGACCTCAAACGGTCTTGAGGTCGTTTGGATGATCTACAAACTGTCTTGAGACCATTTTCCCCATCCTATCCTTGAAATTTGTGAAATTCCATTAGGGTTTTGATCATTGAATTGATCATCAAATCAGCTATTAATTGCATTCCAATTTGGTATCTCTGGACCTTCAATTACTCAACCATACTCAATCCTAGACCTCCAAATAGTCTTGGTTGACCTCCAAACGGTCTTGAGACCGTTTGGGTGACATCCAAATGGTCTTCAGACCGTTTGGGTTAATCAACCCAAAAAATCTAAATCAACCAATTTGAATTTCAGCACTTAACTCGATTAGAGTTTGGTAATTGATGAACCTTCAACTAATGAACCCTTTGGAATTAATCAATTAAATTTAATGGGTCATCACCCATCATCATTAGCATCAAATATAAAAATGGTCAACTGTGGTAAACTCTTCCAAATGGTTTGAAACTGTTTAGTTCCTAACGGTTTGATGAAACTGTTTAATTCCAAATGGTTTTGTTGAAACTGAATGGGCAACTTGTTAAAACCGATTGGAATAGGAATTCCTTGGGAAAAGTGTCCAAGATGATGTAATCATCATCTACCTTCGTCCCTGTAACTTATAGTACTTCTGATTTCATGAATTTACCAATTACAACAAATAATTAATCAAGAAGATGAAGGAATCAATGAAATTGCAAGATTGATAGTTAAATAACAATGTAGAGGGGTTCAAGTTATAAAACCCGCCTCCAATTGAGCTTCAAAGCTCCAATCTCACGTCAACAATGGTGGATGCAACTTCTTTTCACTATTCCAACGCTCTTAGTCAAGCTTTGAGTGAAAAGGAATGGTTAGAATTGAAGATGGGATCGAGATAAGAAGAAATCATGCATTGTTTTGTGATTTCCACCATGAAATCAAGGTGAACGAAGGTCAAGAAGCTTACCAACAGGTTGGGGGTCGTCCTCCTGATCCACCAAAGATTCCTTGGTCGTTTTGCAAGCAAAGAGAAGAAGTGGATTCGAAATTACCCTTTCATTCTATGGATAAAGGAGCATATAGGTGAATTTTATTGAAAATTCATTTAAGAGAGAGAAAGTAGGGATTATCTCTTCCTTTTCCTTGCCACTTGCCCCCTTCCCTTCCTTATATACGAGGATACCCTCCTTGCCTCTTATTCTTCTCAATTATCCACAATTTAAAGAAAAGCAAATTAAGCACCTTAACCCTTGTAATATTAATATCCATAAGTTAGTGGATAATTCTTTTTCTTATAATAATGTGAGTGGAGTCTTCACCTCCTTAGGATATTTTTTTGCCTTTTCAAGGCATAAGTATGTTCACACTTGATAAAATTCAACCATCTCGTTTTTGGTTGAAGGTCCTTCAATTATTTTATTTATTTTTACATTGAATTGAATTAAGGTTTCAATTATGCTTAAATCTTGATTATTTTAATATCAAGATTCTCTCTCCTCCAAAGAGATTCAAATGAGGTGCCCCTCTCATTTTATTTTCTCTACAAGATGCCAAGAATCATGTGTGACCCTCTAGAATTGGTATTTTGCATATTGAACCCTAGGTTTTGAGTAAATTGCACATTACACCAAAACTAGGTTTTAATGCACAAACATTGCTTTATCAGCTCTTTCTTAGTACTCAGGCCACCACAAGCCATACCTATGCATCATATTCATTCTCATGATGCTTCAACACATGAGGAACATATTATCATGCACAATTTGCAATTTAACCCCTCAACTTGGGTAATTTGTACTTTAGTCCAAAACAAGCAAAATATCATTTCAACATTATTCAAAAAGGTCTAAAATTGAAATATAAGTTCCTCTTGAGCCTTAATTACTTTTTAAAAGATAATATGAAGCATATAATTATCTTTATTAAACAAAACACCTAGGGTTAAAGCATAACCCAGGTCAGGGATGTTACATTTATCTTGTTACACCTAACCCTAATACAAATAGTTGATGATGGTTAGTCATACTTAGCTTCCTTGTATGATTAGTATGATGATGGAATACTCTCTCTCAATGTTGTCGTAACCCTAATATGTTGCTATATGAAAATCATAATCTTCTTAATCTAATGTGATGCTAAACCTTTGTATCATAAGTATAGTGATGGTTTGTTGAACCTTGTTATAAGGTATGGAAAGATAATGATGTGCTTGCATAGAATGATGTGATGGTTTAAATGACCTTTAGGCATGGTTGAGACCTTATGGAGGTGTGATTCTCTTCGTGATGTGATAAGGATTGATATCATGTGATAGTGGGATGATAAGTATAGTCTCATGGATGGTAATGAACTTGTATACTATGATAGTGTGATAAGGAACATGTCTCATACATTTTATAACTTCTAGAGTTGTTATATATCAATGCTTGCTAGTTATGAATTAGGGTTTGTATGTCCACTTGTTTGATGCAACCTTTATACACCCAACTAGCATTAACTAATCAAGTGAAACCCTAATCATGTAGTGCCCTGTGCCGTAGAACCATTCTAGTATCAAGATTTGCTGGATGGAGAAACAAGTATTCCTAAGGGAACCTCAGAGTCTCATACATAATTTTTTGAGTATGTGCGGGTTCATGGGACTGTGTGTCCTTGTAATCCTGATCCCAAGGTTATAAAGGATGGTTGCGGTCATTCCTCAGATGGAGATCGGCTACGGTCGTGTCTTTAATATTTCTATATGTGATGGGATTGATGATAGCTTTTGTTGTACCTCAGATGATAAGGGTTTGTATATCCTAGTTACTAGTGGTGTGACCTATATCAAGGACGAACTAGGTTGTTAGCATCTTGACTATATGTCGTTGTTGACAACTTGACTGATATGTCATTGTATTGTTGACTCAAACTGATAGAGAGAGAGAGAGAGAGATCTTAGGATTCTAGCTCTCTTAGATCTTGTACATAACTGAATAACAATTTACAGCGGTCAGTTGGACTTTAAGCGGTACTACTCAAACTCCCCAGGACTTAATAAAAGACATAATTTATTATACTCTTAATAATCTAACATTGCACACATTGGTATTGAGTGGGAAGCTATTGACCATACAATTTATTTATTATTGAATAATAGGATTTCATGTTGAAACATCCAAATCTAAGTCAATCTATTGGCTTATTTACTTTGATAATACAAAAAGATACATTTTTATTAAATATGTTTAGTACATAACACCATTTGACAAAGTGATTAAAAATGCATGCGACAATACATTGTATCACACGAGAACAACATTAATGCAAAAGTATTCAACATACCTAATAGCATTGAGTTGGGAAAAATTCATTACGATCCACTAATTTATGTGTTAGTACTTCATGTGTATACATTAACTATGAAGAAATAACAATTTCAATGGTTTAGTTCAAATATTATTATATGAACAAGTCGAAGATAACAATCAATACACGTAGTCAATGACAGATGAAATAATGACTATTTGTTGTCATCTAACACAATTGTCTCATATTAGGTTATCTACATATGTGATTTGTAATATGTATAACCGGTTGTTATTAATTATCCAATTGTACAATTATTATCGTGTTATTTGAATAGATATCATATAACAATCCAAATTTCACCATTTTATTTTATGAGAAATAACTGCATTGTGACTGAATTTGCTTCCTATTCTACACCATTAACTAAATTAAATGGTTTCACACTAATATCATTTCCTTATAACAACTACAACAACCACCACCACCACTACCACAACAACAATAATAATAATGATGATAATGATGGTACTTGTTGTATAATGGGATTTTTAAAATAAATCATAATTCTTTTTAGTATCAAATATAAAAATATTCACAACATAATATCATAACTTAGAATAAAAAAGCACAATAATCATTCATCGAAACCTCTCCAACGGGCCACTGCGTCAAATGGCTCTTCACCATTTGGCATCTCTATCTTGGATGCGTCACGTGGCACAACAAGACTCCGTGAGTTGTGTGCAGCTGTAATACATTTAAAAAAGGTTGACTAATAATAATAAAGAACCAAATAAAGTGATGTATCCACTCCGACCCCTAACCGTTTTTTAATATAAATTACAAAATTTATTGTTTTGGTGGTTATTTAAAAATCTTATCTATTTATATACTTTTATCTGGTGGGAGACTATTGGGAATGTAACTAGCTGCTGAAAGACGAGCGCTCAGACTTTTGTATGGCAATGGGCCTGCCTCCCTACATCAATGGAGATAAAAAAAGGCCATCTACGACGGTTGCCCAGCCATCTTCCCGGAACCCAACCCATCCTGATATCTATCGTGTCACATTGCAGCCCCTGAAATTTGGGCCCAGTCCAATGGCACCTTGAGGGCAGGTTTCCTAGAGTAGTTATTCATGCTTCATTTGTTTTTTGTTTTTTTTGGGGTGGGGATTTGTTAGGCTGTAATTTTTGGTTTTATACTACACCTTATTATACTTTTGGTACCTCGCACAATCTGGGAGTGGTCCGGTGCAAGAAATTGGCATTGTTTTCCAACTTTTTTGACAGGCTGTCCATGCAAGCGTGCTCTGTTTCTACTCTAGGCCCCTTATTTCGTGGAAGAGAAGATTCAAACTGCGTAATCGGTTAGTGTATTTCAAAAGCACCCTAGGACTTCAGCTCTTATTGTCTGCGTAATCGGTGAGTCGTATCGAAGGGATTCATACAGATTCTGAAATTGTTATGAGCAGAAACATGACGAGCTAGTGAGTCGTATCGAAGGGATTCAAAAGCACCCTAGGACTAAATCGCTATGAGCAGAAACATGACGAGCTGGTGAGTCGTATCGAAGGGATTCATACAGATTCTGAAATCACAGAGTACAGCAGCCACTGCACGTAAAATGTCACTGCGGCTGTGAGCACCAGATCTATCTTGTTCCTTCCGCTTAGCACTCTGTAGACTCCCAGGCCCATAAACACATCTGCTATCCAGCTGACTAACACCAGCCTAGTGCAAAATGCCACCGGCACTGTAGTCCAGACCTTGTGGGATTTCGCGTAAAGCTGGTGTGAGATCCAATCCCAATATTTCGGTGGACCCTCGGCAAGGAAGCAACCAGCGCAGGTTAAGCAGAGGGTCTGACCTAGTTAACTGCCTGTGACCAGCCAACTATTTTGTGTGTGAGACATAGTCAACGGCCCAGCCGTGCAGAAGAATTACATTATCCAGTAGTGAATGATATATATTTGGTGGATCGTATCTTGGGTTGATGTTTTCGATCTTGATAATGATGCTGCCCGATTCTCGTTAAATAGGATTTAAACTTATTATGGTGCGTAGAAAATCCTACACAAGTTTCTCGTAAGTGTCTTATGAGAACGGTTAGGCATAGGTTTGTTCATACACGTCAAAAATGCGACGAAACTACCAAAACATTTTGTGCTGGTAGCCATCAGTAAGGGATGAAGGACGCGGAAATAAAATGCTTCACCACTAGTGAAGGCAATTAAGTTGCTTATAGGATATAAAACTTGAAAAAGTACAAAATCTTTGGAGTAACAATGATATTATTAATGTCGTTACATGCAACAACAACATGTGTAATTTAATTAATAAGTTCAGACAAATCTAATAAGAAACGAAGATCAAACAAAACAGGAGAACAAAAATAAAAGGAGTCAGAATTCACAAACCAGATCGTTCGTTGAGAAACGAATGTGATACTTAAAGAAATCAGTGCCCGGCAATCCTCGCGGATAGGCACCGTTCTCCCAGACTCGATCCGAGACGAACATGGAACAGACACATCTCGCTCGCGCTTGACGTCATCTCGTTGCACCACCACCAGTGCATCACAACAACCACAGGAACCTCCGCCTGACAGTTGTGTCTCGGTGACGGGAAGAAGGAAACCGCGCTTCGCACAGGAGAAGAACTCCACGAAACGGCTCAGGGACGAATGCGGTCGCTCTCTGGATTAGGGCCTCAAAACACACGTGAAACGACGACTGAATTTCATAAACTGTGTGTTTAACCCTAATGTCCAGAGGCATATATATAGCTACACACGTCCCATATTCCTATTCCCAGTAAGACGCAAACACTCGGTCGCTCTTGTACATATTGCGGAAAAATCCGCAAATTAAACATTTTTCAGTTAGGATTAATAAATCCGAATAGGAAAGAAACAATTAATTACACGAGTAATTAAGTACTTAGTTGTATCCTAGTGCAAAAAGAAGATGGAAGATGAAAGACATTTTCCACAATCTACAATCTACAATCCACAAGCCACAAGCTACAAGCCCGAGCCCGTGCCCGGCTAGGCCAGGCCAGGCGAGACGAGGCATGGGGTGGCGCGTACGTGCGTTGTGATGTGGTGACCCCACCCACCAAGGAGGTGAGAATACCTCCCTCCTAGGACCCCTTAGACACTAGTTCCCTATGTGATTCTACATATGAGGATCACAAAAGTTCTAAGAGTGAGCAATATGGGATAAAACTTCTTTGCCATTTGCACTAGAGACAAAACTACTTTTCTCACATGTACTTGCTGCACTACGTTGGGCTTAACCCATACTA
Organism: Alisma plantago-aquatica; assembly: GCA_963693085.1. Classification (NCBI taxonomy): domain Eukaryota; kingdom Viridiplantae; phylum Streptophyta; class Magnoliopsida; order Alismatales; family Alismataceae; genus Alisma; species Alisma plantago-aquatica. The sequence continues at coordinate 123,531,614 of OY856409.1, forward strand.
TCTACATAGTTGCTACAGCTGCCATATATCTAATAATCCCCCACAAAGTCCAATGTGTAGTGTGCTCTACCATTCAATCCTCCATACTGTGCTTTCAACATATATCTTTCGGTTTGAATCTACCTGAGTTATCCAACTGTGACCCTCGCAGGAACTAGGTGAACAAAAGTCTTGAACCTGAACCTTGGGTACAAGAGTGTAGGTTGGTAACAACACAATAAAGACATGATAGAAAAGAAAACAATGCATTAAGGCCATGCATACAAAATTCTATATCATGATTGATAACAGAGAACAACCCAATTATCTTGTTTTGGCCTACACAACATCAATCACTTAGTTGGAGTCTCAAAGGATGTACTGCTAACATCATATCCTAAGACTTGACACCATTCAGAGACTACTCTCTTACTAACTTACAGTCATGACACTAACATGTTTCCAGGAGATAGACACACATATGCTTGAAGCATCAAACAAGAATACATAGTGTCATCTGATTCATCTGATAGCTTGTTATTACCACATTGAACCCAATTTGTGGGATATCCACTCTTTTGGGTTGGGTTGCTACTGCCTACAAATCTATAGGGGTTTCAATCCCATCCCCAACCTGGATTTTTCCATTAAAGCCAAGGTAAGACCTTTAGTGAAAGGATCAGCTGTGTTATCTTTGGTACCGACGTAGTCGACAACCATGACCCCATTAGACACTAACTCCCTTACAGATTTCAATCTAACTTGGATGTGTCTATGCTGTTTTTAATTGTACTTGGAACTCTTTATGTTAGCAATAGTTGTAGTGCTATCACAGTGAACTAAAATTGCAGGAAGCGGCTTCATTACCATAGGTAAACTGGACATAAGTCCATGTATCCATTCAACTTCCAATCCAGTTTCATCTAAAGCACACAACTCTGCTTCAAAAGTGGACTGAGACAATATGGTCTATTTCTTAGACCTCCAGGAAACAACTCCTTCTCCCAACAAGAATACATATCCTGAGACACCATTACTCCCAAAATTCATAGCAATCCAGCTTGCATCACTATATCCTTCGACTACAGAAGGATGTTTACCATAATGCAGCCAGAACTCTGTCAAGAGCTTCCCAATGGGTCTTGTTGGGACAACTGGTGTATCTACTTAACTTGTTCATGACAAACACAATGTCTGGACGTGTGCAGATCATAAGATACATCAAACTTCCGATAATCTGAGAGTATCATAATTGAGACATTGGAATTCCAGTCTCATTCTTGAACAAGGGCTTGTATGAATCATATGAAGTCTTAACAGGTTTATGTGATGTGTACTCAAACTTCTTTAGTATCTTCTCAACATAGTGAGACTGTGAGAGAGTTATACCATTAATAGACCTAATGATTTTAAGCCCTAAAATCACATCAGCGACACCCATATCCTTCATCTCAAACTTGCTACATAAGAATGACTTTGTCTCATTTACTACTTTCATATCGGAACCAAAAAAGCAGGATATCATCGACGTATAAGCATAACAAAATGAATCCATTATTGACAATTTTGTAGTAGAGACACTTATCAAATTCATTAGAAACAAAGCCAAATGATGATATCACAAAATCAAACTTCTCATGCCATTGCTTAGGGGCTTGTTTAAAGCCATATAATGACTTAAAAAGTTTACACACTTTGGGCTCATTCCCACGACCCACAAATCTCTTAGGTTGTTCCATATATATCTCTTCCTGAAGATCACCGTGTAAGAACGCAGTCTTCACATCCATCTGATGGATATAGAAATTATAAATGGAAGTCAATGCTATAAGCACTCAGATTATGGTCATATGGGAAACAGGTGAATCGGTAACAAAATAATCTATTCCTTCCCTTTGTGTGTAGCCCTTAGCAACTAACCTAGCATTATACTTATTGATTGTCCCGTATGCATTAAGTTTCTTCTTAAAGATCCATTTGCAACCAACTGTAGAACAACTAGGAGGCAAATCCACCAATTCTCAAGTTCCATTCGAGAGAATTGATTGGATTTCATCATTAATGACTTCTTTCTAAAACTTAGCTTCGGGAGAATCCATAGCTTGTTTGAAAGTGACAGGATCATCTTCAACATTGTAAGTGAGAAACTCACTTCCAAAGTCGTTGGATGTCCTAGGCCATTTACTTCTCCTTGGTTCAACTATTTCTTCAGAATCATCAGATTTAGAAATAGCTTATTCTGAGTCACCCCCCACATTTGTCATCCTTTCCACGTGCTCGGGAATGGAACATGTGGTAAATGAATCTTTTTGAGATACTTCATTGGGCACACCAGTTTTCATAGGAAATACATACTCAAAGAATGTTGCATCACATAATTCCACAATTGTATTGACCTCAATGCCAGAGATATCTGATTTTACAATCAAGAATCTGTAAGCATAGCTTGTCTCTACATACCCCAAGAATATGGAATCAACCATTTTCGGTCCCAATTTCTTCCTTTTGTGTTTAGGGACAAGCACCTTAGCAAGGCACCCCCACACTCGAAGATATTTAAGACTCAGTTTCCTTCCTCTACACAACTCAAATAGACTAGCTACTCTCTGAATGCTTATGGGGAACTCTATTTAGAATATGACAAGCCATATTCAAAGCTTCCCCCCACATAAAGTTGGGTAATGTAGATGTTTGGAGTAAGGTATTTACCATATCTATTAAGGTTCAGTTTTTACGTTTAGCTATCCCATTTGATTGTGGTGAATAAGGAGCAGTGACATCATGAACTATACCATGTAATTGGCAAAATTCCAAAAACAAGTTTGAGGTATACTCTCCTCCCCTATCAGACCTTAATCGCTTAAGTACTTTACTGGTTTGAGTTTTAGCTTCTTTCTTATAAATTTTAAATTTATCCAATGCCTCATATTTACTTCTAAGTAAAAAGACATAGCAGTATCTACTCGCATCGTCAATAAAAGTTATAAAATAATGCTTTTTATCCCTCGTAGAAACACCATTAAATTCATAGATATTTGTATGCACTAAATCCAAAATTTCTAAATTCCTATTCACAGAATGAAAAGGCTTCCTAGGCAGTTTAGCTTGCACACAGATTTCACATTTATTATTGATAATTTCATATTTAGGGATTAAATTTAGATTCATCATATGCTTCATTGAGGCAACATTAACATGTCCCAAACGTGAATGCCAAACAACGAATGAACCAAGATTCATGCAAATAGAACTATAATCATTCAAATTTAAAATAAAATTTGAAACAGGTTCAACATGGATCTTAAATAAGTTCTCCACATCACATAAGTACCCCTTTCCAAAAAATAAAGAATCATGAAGGCGTGTAATAATAGCCGTATTACATTTGCAGTCTACTCTATAACCTTCCCTAACTAAAATTATGCCACTAAGGATATTGTGTCGAATGGTTGGAACATGTCTGACCCTATGAAGAGTCAGCACCTTCCCTGAAGGGAACTTCAAGTCCACCCATCCTTTGCCTTTTACTTCTATAGAGCTGGAATCGCCCAAAGTCACGGACCGACCTCAAGAGGCCTGGTAAGACACAAACATGGATTTATCAGTACATACATGTACATTAGCCCCAGTGTCAATTATCCAATAAAGTGGTTCAAAAATAGAAAGGATTTTAGGTTTAATAGACACGTACCCATCATTAAGGTTCAAGAATGTAGTCATCATGTTGACCACAACCTCCTCAGTTGCAGATGCGGCATCTTTCTTTGCCTTCTTAGAAGGACAATCCTTGTTCCAGTGGCCAACCTGTCCACAAGTCCAACAAGGTTTGTTCTACGTTTTCTTTTGGATCTTTGCCTTAGGTTTATGTTCATTCTTAGATTTCTTATCTTTGGTGGTTTTAGCAGAAGTAAAATTAACGGTAGGATTTGCATCAGTAGGCACCTTGAATATTTTCTCCTTTAAGTGTTCTTCTTGTATATTAATATCCATCATTAGTTCTTCCATTGTATGTGTCCCTTTTCGGTGCTTCAGAGACATACCAAATGATACCCATGACTTAGGTAACTTTTCTATGATAGACATAACAAAGAACTTCTTAGGCAATACCATCTTGGCATCTGAGAGTTCATGAAGTAGGAGTTGTAGATCATGTGTTTGGTCAGAAACAGACTTACCCTCTACCATCTGAAACTTAAGAAATTTAGATACGCAGTATTTTTCAACACCTTGGTTCTCAGTACTAAAATTCTTAATTAACAATTCCCATAAAATTTTGGATGTAGTGACAGGAGGCTTTGAGTAAGAGTCATACAATTTGTTATTTAAACCAAACAGAATCAAACTGTGGCATGTTTTGTCACCCTTCAAACATTAGGGTTAAACACATTTCTTTCGAACACAACGGTATAGTATCATGTCTCTTAACATGATACTATACTTTAATCTAATTAGAAATCTCAAAGAGGTTTCAACAAAGCTCGTCGAGAATTGTTATATCTCTTTCTATGAGGTAGTGAAGTCTAACCACTGGTATGCAATATTTCTTAATGCAGGACATGCCAATGTCGGTCTATAGACCCCTCTAACCAAGTGATGTAACTATTTGTGCCTGGAGAACCTATAAACTAAAATAAGGCTCATCCCATATTCAAAAAGCATCTGTCCTATCTGGTTGGTCTCTTTGTATCAAGATATAAATGTGCATTTGTGTTTGCACAAAATTGAACAAATTCATAATAAACTTTTTTATCTCCACGAGGACAGTACAAACCCTTACTTGTGTAAGTAAGGTTTGTTGTTGTCAAAGTCTTTGGGAGTAGACCCTTACCTAGCTAAATAAGGTTTTGTTAGTGTCAAAGTATTTTCGAGTAAATCCTTACCTAGCTAAATAAGGAATGTTAGTGTCAAAGTCTTAGCAAGTGAACGCTTACCTACCTAAATAAGGTTTTTTAATATCAAAGTCTTTGCAAATAATGTTTATTTGTATTATCATCTTGTGTCTCACTGTACTATATCCCATGACAAGTCTTTTATATAAATCATGGAACTCTTATTTTATGTATATTCAAATCTGATTTTTCCCTAATTGCTCCTTGAACATTTTACAGGGAAAGTCAGTCATCACTTTCAACAGAACTGAGTTAATGCACAAAGTCCCAAGGTTTCAGCCAAAATTGGTGTATTATATCATTTCATATTCCTTACATGTTAATGAATCTTGTCTAGTGGTTCGATCTATTGTAATAAGAAGCTTGCTGGAAGACTATGCATATCTTTATTCTACTAGATCTCATACTAATTTGCATCAAAAAATGTTTAACTTTTAGTCATCACACCAATATTCCTTCCATCATCTTATATTTTGTGAAACATTGGGACTAAGGATAATAAAATCTCACTAAATTAGTACTTTATTTGCGATTAATTTTCATGTTGATGCATTCAACATATAAATGTGTATGATGAATATGAACTTTTAATGGTATGCACAAGGATGTTTTCTTAGTCTTCGAAAAATCAAAGAAAAGAGGGATAGTTTTTTTTATCATGCGGCATTCAATACATGCTTTTATCCCCCAATAACCCATAATCTTGGGTCTATAAATAACATCACAAGAGCAACTGTAGAAATTTCTCTATTTGTCTATGGCTCCCATAGACAACTTCTTTTAACTCAATGCATTCCATTTTGCGTTGATGATGGGATGATGGATGATACTAAGAATGTGAATTGATGAATTGACTTGAGTTTTATCTAAAGGGTTCAGTAGCCAACAAGAAATATGGAGATATGCCTACATAGTGAATGGTCTAGTATGTATTTTCATAGAATGAAGTTGTATAAAGTTAGTAAGTTAAAAAAAACATAAGGGAGTTGTTGACAACCCACTTTTGGTCTTCTTGAATATGAGGGTTACATGAGATTTAGATGCTGACTTAGAATGTGAAATTCACCTTTTTATTAACCTGATAAACACGATCAACATGATAAATAATCAAATTAGATAATGAAATATATTCAACAAATATAGATCCAGTTGGTTAACTATTGGCACTAGGGTCACATTGGAATGAAAAATAGCATAAGATTCCTAGGATCCATATTGTTCATCATAACATATGATAGAGGTGGACGAGATATGTGTTGCATTACTCATTCGACCAACACCCTAATTATTTTAATCAAACATATGATTAGACATTAGAACACATTTCAACTCATACCAATTGATGTTTTTGCCAAGAGTTCTTTCTTCAAATGTTTCTAGTCTTTACCATAATCAAGATCACACTCATGAACTAAACAAGTATTTATCATACCAGAAAGTGTTAGACCAACATAATAACTTCTCTATAGATACTCCAATTGTGACCACCTTGATTGAACAATACAATTGAATAGGGTAGAATTAAATTTCACTAGTGTATCTCAAAAGCCTAGGCATAAGCAAACAAAACATCCCAATTGAATGGTAAAATATGCACCTAGCAAATGTTCATACACACATCATTATGTGTTTTTGTGAAATTATTTTCAACAATCATTTTATGTGATTTTTGTTTCCAAAACAAACAACGGGTGCTTAATAGTAGAATACCCTTTTAGTTTCTAGATGAATTTTGAAAATGATGACTTATATATGACCAATCCCCAACATACCTCCCTATCCCTATACATTAGAGTTGTTAGTCATCATATATGAATCCTGCTAAAGTTAGAGAGGTTTGAACCTCGAGACACCCACAAAAGTGTCTTTCACCCACCAAGAAAAAGCCATCCTTTCTAAAAAAAATTTAATGTTTACCCCTAATATTAGGGCTCACACTCCCTTTTATATATAATGTACAATTTCAAGTATCTCTACTCCATTTTCTCTTGGAGAAAATGATAAATGGTGTTCTTTTACACTCTAGTCGATACATTGCATATTCTTCTATCACAATTGAGATATTTATATGAATTTTTTTCCATGCAAAATCTATAATTGGTTGTGTGCTCTTTTTCACTCTAGACATGCAATACCAACATATTGGGTGTATGGGGATCTCATACCTTCATGACACATAACTCAATACCTCACTTACATCTGGATTCATGGATATCAGTTATATAATTCATATCTTAGAAATTTACAATGAACATCTATCTTTTCTTTTGTAAACTTGGTGGTGAATACTCCCTAGATCACATTATTCAACTTCTCCAATTGCACAATGGGAGGGGATTGCAATGAGAATAGAGTGCCAACTTTGATGGGGACATCACCAAAGTTGCTAATCACTTTAGCCAAAGAGCGTACAATCATTTTCTTGTTTTTGTGACCCAAAAAAACATGTGAGATACATATATCTGCCCACACTTCTATCATGATCTACATGTATGCTTCTTCAACATTCCTTGCAACCAATCTCTACTACTAAAAAAAAAAGCTTTTGCACTAGTTAGAAAAGATCTTAGATGAATGCTACAAATTGGCACCTAGATGGGTACTATAAGAAACCATGTGTCAGACATTGATTACACAATCTTAAATTTAAAGTGTGTGGTGACAGTTCAAGTTGGTGAGAAAACATGTGTCAATTTTTGGTGGTTGTTTTATAATCATACCTGTCGTTATAGGTTGTAATAACCAATTATTTTGTTGTTAACTGATACACCATTGTTTTTATAAAATGTTGTAGAACTTTTAGAACTATTGAAATTTATCAACCCCATCGGCTACAAAATGAATAGATTGAACGAGAAACCTGAAACAAACCACATTTCATTGAATACCACAACACATAAAATCATTTTTTGACATTATATTTTACTAAATATTGTAAAGATACAACAATTTGTTTCATTTTCAAAGAAACCTAGCAATCCAATTGTAATTTCACTCACATCACATTGATCTCAATGCCAAAAGTTCACAACAACACAATTAATAACAAAATAATTATATGTTTTGTTATAGAAGCAATGCCCAACAAGTTGACAAATATATATTGAATTAAGAACAAACCAATCTAACACTTTTTCTTGAGTTATACAACTTCCTACAAATATGTACCTCTTTTTATAAGAGTTCAAGTTGTACATGTCTGACAAAGAATCCAGACTAAGTTTCATAAAGATCTCCTGATGCTTCAATTAAGTATGGTTGATCGCTGATAAACTACAATATGCACATGTGTGGTAGTAGACTTTAAGCACCTATAACCCAAAGTTTATGTATTTTCCTGATCATATATGAAATTTAAATGAATATATATGTATATGTATATGTATATATATGTATATGTGTATATTTATATATACACACATATATATATGTAGTTTAAGAGAGTATGATGCTAAGAAGATTTAAGCACCCAAAACCAGGAGGATGACCAGTCGGGTCCAACTCATACAAAAAACATTGTTGAGGATGAATCACTAGCAACTGTCGGTGTATACTCCTTCATGTCCACATTGATATATATGGAAATGAAATTGATATTAATATAGTAAAAGTATTTTCTGATAGATGAGTAGATATGTTTTCTTTGTAATACAACCTAATGTTTAATCCACACAAAAAACTATCAAACAAGTATCCAAGAGTCTTCATACTGACAACCAGTAGTGGTTGAGTTTATTTCATGTCAGTCGCAATCATTCATTGGAATAGGAGTCTACTAGGTGCAACTTCATCTTTACAACATGGATTGGTTCAAACTATAACAGATTGTGGGTTTCTTCATGTACCTGGTGATCATCTTTCATCACATATTAGAAATCTTCTTGTGTTTTTTGGGGAAGGATTAGTTCCTATTTTGCTTCTTCTTCCTCCTTGACTTTTCCATTAGTGTTAGAAATAATTAACTTTGAACACTTCACTTTTCAACCACCTATAAGGATTCAAAAATATGTAACAAATAAAAGTTATGGAAAAAAATTAGGTGTGCTGATGGGTTTTAGAAAAAGTTTCTTTTTTACTGGAGGATTTAGAAAAACAAGGAAGAATTTTGAGAGTGATAAAAATGTCCTCCTTGAAACCATACAAAATCCTTTGAGGAGTATACAATCCTCTATTATCTAATAGTTTATGTAGTCATTTTATCCTCTCTATAGTGAGAGCTAGCACATCTTCATCTACCTAAGTCATACACACTCCATTTTGGGCGACAAGAATGCCTTGAAGGACTTTCCATCCTATGAGTTGTTGAAAGTTAATTGGGTTCATCCTATTGTATTTGTCCTGAGCATTCCCAATTATACTTGCATAAGGAATGCTGGTATATAGCAAGTTTTAACAACCAACATGGACTTCATTTAGTTATAAAATCATTGATGACAAACATAATATCTTGGTTTCCCTTTAGTTTTTGAACAATCAGTGATCCATAGTTCTTAACAAAAGGTGCATTTTATTGTATTGAGCCAAATTAGATAATATTTGAAAATTTTAGGTCAAATTACAATATACTAGGTTATACTAGTTCAAATGGGTCTTTATATCCATAATAATATAAACAATGTAAATTAAAAATAAAAAGTGCAGAATCTCAAATCTAGTGAAGACATTGGTGGATCTAAAATTTTGATAGAGATCATACAACCTAATGACATCTAAAAGTAATGCATCATATTCAATATAACACACCTGGTAAACATCTTGGACAAATGTCATTCATTTCAGCATGCAATTTAAGTTTGTGTAACACCTAGATTTTCATAACACATGAGCAGAAGTTATGTTTTTTTCTTCATCTGGGAGTGTCACAAACTTGATTATCATCACAATTAAAGTAAATGAAACACTTTTGCATATATTTGATACTGATTCATACATAGTTCTTGTCAACAGAAAACTACATCATGTTCATCCATAAGATTTCAGAACTCTAGATCGTCTAGGTAAATGACACCTCACTAGGTAGAGCTTGAAATCTCCTAGTCCTTTGCTTGTCCTTTTGTTATGCAATTGCTCTAAAACCCACAGACATCACGTCCCCAGCCATGCATTGGGAAAATGACAGTCGTTAGAGTAAGTGGCATGAGTATTCTAAAATATACATTGCTAAAGAATTGAAATTGGATTTTATAAACATGAAACTAACATCAACCTCTGAGTAAAATCTGTAACACATTCTTTCTTATTACTTAATCTGAATTCATATCTTTCTACCTTATCTTTCTCTAAAGACATGTACCCTGGTACATGGATCTCAAGACCTGCACGTAAGAGCATGGGTCATACTTATCTTATCTAATCCCCTTTCATCATACTCATGGATGAGATTATGGGCATGCTCTAAACTAAGGTATCTTTTACTTACGATTTTAATCTGACTGTGGCCACCATTATATAATAAGTCCTCTGATGACACCGAAGTGTCCTCTATGGTGCAACACACCCTCTGTTGGCACAATGTGCCCTCTATTGACACTGAAGTGTACTCTATGGTGCAACACACCCTCTGTTGGTACAATGTACCCTCTGAAATGGAGTAAACACTCCTCTGAATTGGCAACAGATGCCTCTGAATCGTCCCAAGACTCTCTAAATGAGGACTTATCATATAATGTATTATGTGAAGGTTCTGAATTAATTATCTTAAGTCTAAGCTTACTAAATTTTGAATCTGGACTTATCTGAAACTAAATACTGAGTATTAAACATGTATTGAATTCTAAATCTGAATATGAATCTGAATCTGAATCTTTTATTCTTAAGTGATAAACTGAATCTACAACTGAATATGAATATGGATCTCAATTACTGCATAATTGAGATTGGGTCTAAAACCATTATCATGTATCTTTATTCAAATTTGGCTACTCACACCACGAGTAGTCTAAGTCTGAATCTAAATCTAATAATATTATTATTATGTGGATAAAACTTATTTTGAATCTCTGATTTGATAGTATAACTTCATTGATACTAAACATAACAACTGAGTTTCAAGGCTTAAGAAGGAGGATCTTATCTGAATATATATACTAAGTATTCAAAAATAACTTTAATAAAGTATGTGAGAGTAATTTAAGCATAGAATATCTATAAACATACCATCTGATAGGATGATTCAATCTCTACAAAAAACTCATTATAAAAAATCTTGCCTTGAATCTTAATGTATTCATATGAACTTATGTATTAAATCTTAAGTCTTACAATTGGAATCTTATGAAATCGTACTTTGAACTTAATCATAACTTAATGCATCATAATCTTATATTTATCATCATAAACTCAAATTACAATACACTCTAATAGGGTCCTTATATTGAAAAAAGATCATGTCTTAATACATTCAAATCTCACTTTGTATTTTTCTTCTAGATGTTTCTCATTCTATGAAATCTGATTAACTCCTTAGTTCTTAGATCTTTACATATATAAGAAATCTTGATAACGTGTTACTACTTGATATCTTAATTCTCAATTATATGTATAAAAGTGAGGAACCCTAATAGTATGTTCATACTCAAAATCTTGACACATGGTTATATCTCATTACCATGGATGTATGTCAATCTTAACTTGTATTTCTTATCTTGTGGTCTTGAACATTCATTTAGAACAACATTAAGAAACATGAGAGTAATTTAGCGTTCTATCCTTGTTAATTCATTACCATCTCATGGCACATCTCTAATTTCTACATTGAGCATATGAAATATCATATTCATAAAGTATTGAAAATCTTACCCACATATCTGATTAGAACATTGGATATGAAGTTCTCATTTATGATGCATGTATATGTACTAGATTTGATAAACTAAAATACTCATGAGCATGAACCACTTACCTCTTATACTGAGGGTATCTATAAGGAAGTCATGATTCCAAGTTCCATAACTTTAATAACCAGGATATCATCATAGTTGTATTAGTTCAAGTGTATGTTCCCTCTTTCTATTTCTAAATCTCAAACCCCATCTTCCTAACTATATATACCACTTAGGGTTCTTAAACATAACTTTAATCTATGATCACCATAAAATCTTGGCATTGAAATTAAAATAAACTCTTATTATATATTTACTATAATCTTTATATTCAACATAAATCGTCGTATGCACTAATATGAACATATACTTCATATAATGAGAATAATTCTCAAACATACTCACATATTCTAAACTTGCTGACTAATTTGGAAATCAAAGTAAAATACCATCACGTTACTAACATCAGGCCTAATTAGCCATACATATATCACTTATTGTGTCATGATAATCATATATTATTCTTACATAATGGACACTTAGGTCTAAAACTAAATACTAATATGATAACACAAGAAACTCCATCAAATATTCAGAAAATTAATCATATAATGTAGTAAGATCATGAATTAAAATATCAGTTCATTTCATAATCAGATCATGGGTGAAATATCCAAAATAACCTTATTAGGGTTTACATCAAAAATACTAATAAAATATCAAATCTGAAAGATTAGGCTTTAGAGTCATGTTTACCATATCAAAACATACCTACTGTAATATTTTTATAAATTAATGGAGTCATTTTCTATTTTTAATTTACAACACATTGAAATCTCATTACTATTAGTAATCCAATTATAACAAATATCAGACATCAAAAGCACCCCTGAATTCCATTTTTACAAAATAGTATACATGACAAGCTTTCCACAAACATCTTATTTGCTAAGAGCCGAGCTCCGTATCTAAAGATATTATTTTTTTGAAAGTGCCTTGGTTTGAATAAATCTCAGTCGTCAATAATGGATCCAATGGCCAGAATCTCACTTGCCACAACAACTGGCCCAGCGTAATCCCTTGTCCATCATCACGCACGTGGAAAGGGGACTGTGGCTCCCCTATTTCTCATCAAATATAGGGTACCTCTGAGTAGAGCTCCTCGGATGACCGCAAGGCAACTAGATAGGCCACTGGTTTGTGCTATGAGGCCTCCTCCTAGTCCGGTACATACTCCATGGAATGGGCAGCACCATCAATGATCACAAGCAGGCCAAAATCAGAAACCCTTAGCCTCCATTGTACTGCCGCCGCCATGGCTCCCCTTTGCCTCATCTTCTTTGATCTCCTTCTCAAACCCTCAGTTCCCAGTCAAATCTTAGCCTTAGCTTTGGCTAACCCTAGGCTTTCCAGATCCATGGTTGATATAGAAAACTGGAGTCCGGATCGTGTGGGGGATCATCTCTTTTGCAGACTCTGTTCGAGTCTTTTCTAACAGAGGCAACGCTCTCCAATGTGTGTTGGGCTGGAGTCGCCCCTTTTTATTTTTCTTTTTACCTTTCTTCTGCATAAAAGTCCAAATTAAAGACATATTTCTACAACCTAGCTCATAGCTCCACATGACTCCAAATTTTGGTACAAACACTATATTATCATCATCTTTACATGAGCAACATTCTAAGTAGAATCTAACTGGATAGACAATCCAAAACTATCTTTTGAATAAAAACTAGATAATTACTAATTTAATCACCTAGGCCACCAAATAAAACAAAAACATCTAAATTTTCTTCCTTGATCTTATATATCAATTATACATCTATTAAAATTATATTTAGTATTTATTATGAACATGAAATGATAAATCCCCAATTTTGAACTCCAAGGACCCATATGTGAATGTTAATTGGCTCAATCATGATTGAATAAGGTTCTAGGGTTCCCGGGCCATTCCCTGATCTCTAAAATGGTCCATTATCTATTCTCGATTATGGAACTAAAGCATGAATCAATATTCCCTCAATGGAAGCTTTTATATGATACATTAGGTCAACGTTACTTTACTTCCTTAATAATGAGACCTAAGTAGATCTAGAGCTCAAATCAATAACCGAAATCATATCATGTATTCATCACATTAATGTTTACATGAACTATTCATTTATATTCATCTACACCTAACTACAATCATACACATTTAAGCCATTATATGTGTATTGGTTGACCAGATGACTTGTATTACAAATATTGTGGACTTAATTACATACCTTGCCATGGTTAAGTTCATTAGGTCCCTTGGCACACACTTACTAGAAAACTCCACATTAAAGACTTACAATTTCTATGAAATTGAGGATGTTATAGTTTGTTTTCTAGGCCCAAACTAACTTGAATTCCTTGTTCAATAACTTGATTTCATCCAATGGTGACTAGTAAGTAGGTGGTAGATTGATTGTTCATTGAAAGAAGTGGCATCAATATTTTTCCTACACTAAAAATTTAATTGTTATTAGTTGTAACCTACAGAGTTATCATATACTAAATAATGTTATAGTTTTATTATCTAACTCTCTGGATGTTTAACTAAAATGAATAAAGTTGTAAAACTTGCATCCTCTATGTTCACCCTTAGTGTGATTTATTTGCATCCAACTTTTCATAGAGATTACAAGGAAATAGAAGGGAGACGAGCAACAAGTTGCGCTGCCAATCCCTGATGAATAGCAAATCCAATCCTACGAAACACGACATCCATAGACCTAGGAGTCATCACATTGCTATGCATAACTTTTTGAACTCTCTTAAGAAGGTCCACTGCTTCTGGTGCCAAGAATCCAAAGGTATCAAAACTAAACGGGATAAAAAACATGTTGATTTTCGATACATTCTTTTAATGTTTTTCCACTTTAGTAGAAATAGCTTTAGGGGCAGCATGTACCACAATAAATTCACTGCCTTTCAGACCCACCAATGGAGAGACCCATGTTATATCTACACATGCATGTTTTCCTCCAACCCAGCCAAAGATGAGAACATCTGCTGGTTTAAGTGTTGATCTTCCCTCCTGTGGATTAGTCAAAAAATTCATAGGTGCTTCCTTCTTAGCTACAACTCCTTCATGTCTAAGTACATCATGTAGAACATCCCTTACAAGATCATGTCTATACTTGAAACCCGAGAGCTCCCTGCAATGAACTGCATGTGACCCAAAAGTGTTTAAACATGATTTGCGACAGACTGGGCATACCTCATCAGTAGGAAATAAAGGAATCATAAGGCGATATCTGAGAATATATAGTATGATATTCTACTTGTGACATATGCAGACCAAGACCATCAATAGGAATAGAAAGAAGAAAATCCTGAGCATGTTTAGCTTGTAAGCACTGGAAAACAACTTTCTATCTAATGGTCATGTCAAATTCAACATCCATGTCCTTAATAATTTTGCTAAAAAAGGAACTTGCCAAAGCATTTTGGGCTTTAGGGGGGACGGTGTCCTTATTAGAAAAACAATTAAGATTGAAGGATGGAATCATAGCACGAAGATAATCTAAAGCATTGTTAAAATCAAAGTCCATACCGCGTATCCCACTGTCTCGCAATATATGATCTTTGAGCACCCAAAACTGGGCTCTAGAGGCCACAGAGGCATATGAAGAAGCCTCCATAGCTGAATATGTACCCAATCCATCGAGTGTAATCGGTAAGGATGTCACTCGCCATTAAAAGTCCCCAAAGAAAGGACCTCCACATACCACAATATCCTCAATAGACCCATGCAACCCTTTTTCAAAAAAAGTTGCAGCCTGCTCCATGTGTGTAGGTTGGCATGTCCTTTAGCCGAACATAATCTTGGAAATACCCATGCAAGAATGTATCAAAAAGGAGCTCACTTTGTGGATCATGCAACTGAGGGAGTAGATGCATCAAGTCAACATATTTGGTAGCCCTCCTCATGGTTAACTCCTCAATAAAAGCTTTGTCCCTACTAATAGCTCCTCCAAGTAGTTTTACTCCTAACATAGGCCTCCCAATGTCCACAGGGAACAACTCCTTAAGAAGATTCCTACCATCACAGGTAGGCCAAAAAAGTTCTATTTTACGGATATTAAAAATCAGCCCCAACTCTGGACCCCTGCGCTGAATAATGTCAAGCACCTTGGACACCTCCATTGTATCTCCAATGACGGTCCCATCATCCAGATACCAGGCATGGAGAAGAAGCTTACTCTTGTCTCTGATCTCATGAATAAGTGTGTGCAGAACAAGAGAAAAAAGAAGTGGACCCAGAGGATCACCTTGTTGCACTCTAGTGGCTGACCATATATGTTTGTCTCCAATGTACAACCTAGATGCTTGATCGTAAAGAAATTCCACCCATAAAGAGATAGATGGGAAACTCTTCCTCACCTCCCAAAGCAACACAGACCTATCCCCCAGGTTGAAAGCATTAGAAGAATCAACTGTAAGCATAGAGAGAGACCCATCTTCATGATGCTCACTTAGAAGCCTATTGACACTGTGTAGAATTGCTTCAGCCCCACCAGAGACACCCACTCCAAATTGATAGTCATTGAAATACTTAGCCATATCCTTTCTGACTCCTATCATTGCAACTTTGGACACTAGATGCCTCCAAATAGTACCCACTGCAATAGGGCATATGCCATTGTCAGCCTTAAGTAATGGAGTAAGAGGTGTAGAAGCTACAAACTCCGCTAAACTCAAGGGATATCTAAGTGTGATTGGTTTTGCATACAATCAATCATGGGGTTGGGAAGTATCTATTGCAATCAGCTACACCACATAGAAAAAAATAACATTCTTAAATTGTTACTTCATATATTAAAGTGGTTAGTTAGTAAGCTACATTAAAAGTAACTTAAGTTTTCTCACACAATAGTATGTGGCAATAAACAAATAAAATAATAAACTTCTAGGTAGTATTTCATCCTTCCTCCTCTATAGAGGCATCACCATCTGTTTGAAGGTGAATTCATTCATGTAGATAGTCAAATCATTACCTTAAAGTATACATTTATAATATCAATCCACCAATTTCTCCTTTTACAGATGATATGTTGCCACAACTAGACTTAAACTGATCAAATATGGAGTGGATATTGCTAAAACAATATCAGAATCTAGAAAAAGCACTTGATCCAATATCTGATCTGATATCCAAAGAATATCATATGACAACACTAAAATAGATCCGAGAAAATAATATCCAAATTCAGATAAATATTTGATCGAGCCAAAAATCATACATTCAATATTACTAAATCTATTATATATGAAAATTTGATATTATATTAAATAGGTATGATCAAATATTCATATATTAATATTTCTATATAAATTATAAATATTTGATAATATATGTATATATTTGTCAAATTTGGATCATTTTAGAGTGGATATAGCAATATCCAAATTCTGGTCTAAAATTTGATATCAGATATTCAATCTGAATTATATGGATGTCAGATTTTTTCTTCAAAATTTTAGTCTCAAATTCAGATCGAAGTCCGAGTTTTGGATATCAATTTATAGGCCTTAACACAATCGGTGATCCCTTGTTTATGTTCTCTTCTTAAATTACTGGATTAAGTTAACTTTTCGTCCCTTAGTTAAGTCAACATGCACAAGTTTTGCGGTAGGTTGTGCATCTGTACCATCATACAACATGCGATTTGGATGACTTAGTGTCTGCACTTAATGGTTAGTGTGTGTTGTTGTATTCAAAATGATGATTATTGACTTCAATGGCATCTATGTATACTTTACCATGTAACCAAGAGCACACAGACATACAACCATCCTTCTATCTATTTTGTAAAAGGTATTTTTATAAATAGAATAATAGATATTTGATTGCAAATTAGATAGAAAAAGGTCATACACTTGATATTAAGCTAAAATTATATAACCCCCATAAGATATCTTCATTTCTATTTTTCTAAAATACATTCACAAGTTATTCAAAGGGGGAGGAAAATGTCATAGTCTACAACTATGAAACATAATGTTTTTTATTCTAGAGAGTGAATGGAAGTGTAAATATGAATATATAGGGTTCTTGGCTTAACTTTACATTTTTTTTATTTTATTTATATGATTAAATTTCTCATGTTCATGTTAAATTATTCAAACAATTCAAATTAAAATACACATAAATATATATTATACATGTATGCACTATATTAACTATTTTACTAGAAAATAATCGAATCATCTAATACATTCATAATATAAACATGCATACACATACATTTTATGATGGGACAAGATTTCCACATGAATGTATATTCTTCATGACCATTAACATACATTGTACCCCTTGTCATTCCTCATAATAGTTAAATTAGAACCTTTGACTACTACTAGTCCTTGGAATATTCAGTTTGATTCAAACTTGTGTCCAAAGCCAAAACCAATTATTATTTCATTGTATTTTTGTAACCAAAAGAGATTGTTGTTATTGATCCTGCTCTTTAATGCATGTGAACAAAGAGTCAATGTTTACACTCCCAATGAGGTAGACTGTTTCTTAACAGAAAAATAAATAAGAAAGCTAGAGAAAACTACATGTTTTTCTATGGAGTCTGCAATGTTATTAATTGTGCACATGATAAATTCAATTCTATCTCCATTGCATTTGTTCATTAGTTGTCTTGTTCTAAAAATACGTGTCTTGAACTTCACGAGATCCAACGTCTGTGTCTCAATCATTTTTACTGCTTCTAGTGAATCTAATAGTTGGTGGAGCTCAACCACCTCTCTTCACTGCCAATTTCAAGAACTTTGATAATGGCTTATAATCCTACCCCAAGGTGTTGGGAAATAGGGGTGACAAATAAGATAGTGGAAACAAAAAAATTAATGCCTTATTCCCTAACTATTAGATCCCATCAACAACAATGTATCTAGGAAATAGGGTAGCAAGAGATATGCTTGCTCCTGGAGCAAGTCCAGTGACAACTCTTGCAACAACGTTCTTCTTATATACATTGCCCATGGACTGCTATCTGCGGCAGCCTCCTGTTGTTGCACCATGGACAACAGTTGACACATCCTCTTAGAGGATGGAAAAGGCCTCCTCACCTCAACGTAGTCCATACAAACCACCAACACCTCCACACTACTTTACCAGAGTGAATGAGAAGGAGTTTCTCCTTTGAACATCAACCTTCTAGGGTTGATCACTCTCCTACATTGTCTCTCCCTTGATACCCCTCCCTTTTATTGGTAGGACTTTCTCAAGATCTCTGTCTATCATAACCAGAGAGGAAAACAATTGTCAGAGCTTATTGTTGTGTATGTGAAGCTTCCAGTACCCCTCTATTTATAGGAGGTACAGGGTTAGGGTTTCCAATCGATATGGGAGTCAAAGAGCCAGAATTTAATGAATTTTCTAGAAGCTAAGAACGGTGAACTAGTTGGTTCAATATTGAACTGGTTGGTTCATGGATGAACAAGTTAGTTGACATAGTGAAATAATCATTTCACAATGTTTCTGATTTGCAAACATATTACTTTCAATGTGATGATTAATGCACAACATGATGTTAGCATCAATCCTTGATCTAATCGAATTGATCAATGAATCGAGCAGTTTACAACATAAACTGGTCATCTTAGACCTTGATCTAATCAGTTCACTAAGTGAACCAGTCAATTCATGCCCTGGTTCAGGAATTGTTTAGTCGATGTTGATTCCAATTGACGTGGCACTTGAATTAATCGATTCAACACTTCAATCGGTCAGTTCACACTCTAGTAAGTAAATTTTCAACCATTGTTGTTTAAATTGAATACCTAAACACTTTAGTAATCAAGTTAAAATCCATTCATGATTAAAGTCCTATTCCAAGTGCATCCTATGTGTATGAGCCTATAGGTCCCAGGTTTCTTTGGTAGTGAACGTCCATAACCGATTTATGACATCACAAGCATTAAGCAGTATCTAGCAACACCATCATTGCTACCCAAGTAATTAGAAAGTTGAAGAACAACTTCAAACTATAATGCATTATTAGTGTTATAGTCTGGATTCAACTCGAGGCATGGAATCGTCATCCTCTTAATGTTCAATCCATGCTCCTTGAACTAGAGCAAATTGTGTGAGATGCATGTGACCTCACATATCGCATATTAACTCACATGAGTATGGCCATACATTTCTCAATTTCACTTATCAAGTGGCCTGGATATCAATCTCATGTAGGAGGGACAAATCCATCTACATCATTCACACTCAATCCCCATGTGTCACAACGCACCCAAACATCTCCTTTATAGCAAACCTTATTCAAGGACATGTTGGATGATGCCAAAATACATTGAAGGACATGTGATGTGTATAGTGAATTCAAGTCTAAGAATGAAAATCATGACTTTCACTATGAGAGCTGATTCTGACTACCATTCCATGGTCTCCATGTATCACTCTCAGGGTGTGTCTATCCAATACACTATTCTCTAACATGTACCTATGTGTTTGGTTTGATATGTTGGGTTTTACATGGTCAGAGTAGGTAGCGGAAACAAAAAAAATTACTTGACCATAAACCCATAACCAACAGATCGCATCAACATCTATGTAGTGGGAATGATGGTTTTAGCGAGTTATACCTGGTCCTGAGGCTTGCTCAGTGACTATACCTCATAGCAAGTGTGATCTTCAACCACCTATCTTCAACAACGTCTGTGTAGCTCTTGGTCTTGACCCATACTATGGTTGATTGTTGTCCTCCTGAGCGGCAGAAGTCTCCCACCTCTATAGATTGTCCACACGGACTACCTGGAACTCTAGTCATCCTGAAGAACAGACTAGAAGGAGTTGTCCTCTTCTGTTAGTGTACTAGTCACCAACACACTCTCCTACAACCAGCTGCTTTTCTATAGTTGTCTTTCCCTCACTATTCCTCCCTGGATGAGTAGAACTTTCTTGGGCTCTCTTGGTTACCAAAACTAGAGAGGACAAATTTGCAGAACAACTTATGTTCTGAGTTGTGTCTTTATTGTGTGTCTGGAGAATCCCCCTGTACCCCTCTATTTATAGTAGATGGTAGGGTCAGGGTTTCCAGTCTGTGTGGGAGTAGAACAGTCTGAATTTTCCATTAATATTTTGCACTGCGGTAGACGAACCGATCAGTTTACTAGTGAACTAATTAGTTGGCATAGTGAATCGGTCAGTTCACTTATTGAACTGGTCAGTTCACTTAGTGAACTGAGCGGTTCACAAGACAGAAATACTTGTATTTGACTTTCCTAATTCATTTCTAATTAATGCAAAGATTAATTCATGTCCCGATCAAATTGAACAAGTGAAATGGGAAACTTTTCTCATGAATCGAGAAACCCAACACTTTCTCATTTGATCCAAGTGAACCAATCGATTCACAAGAGTGAACCAGTCATCCCACTGAGCATGAGTCGATTGGTTCACCCAATGAATTGGTCAGTTGGTGGTCCAGATTGTGTAGAAATCAGTCAATTCAGTTCTCAATCAATCTGACACATAATTAGTTGGTTCAACACTTGAACTTGATGATTCTGAGTCAAGTCTATTGATTGAATGTTTGATTGAACCTAAACACTTTATTAATCAATCTAAACATCATTCCTGGATAAACTCCTCTTCCATGTGAATCCTATGTGTGTGACCCTATAGGTCCCATATCACGTTGGTAGTGAATGTCAATAACTAGCTTATGACATCACAAGCAAAGATAGGAGCCTAGTCGCACATCAATGCTACCCAAGTGATATGGAAAGTTGGAGAACAACTTTCAATCCTACAGTCTGTGACTGGTGTTCCAGTGAATGTATAATTCCTTTGTCTCTGATATCCAGAATGAACTCAAGGCATGTAGTTGTCATCCTTTCAACATTTAGTCATGTTTCTTGAACTAGAGCAGACTGTCTGAGATATATGTGAACTCAATATCATATATTGATTCACATGTGCATGTGCATGCTATTCTCAGTCTCTCTTATCAAGTGGTGTAGGCATCATACTCCCTTAGGAGGGAAAAATCCCATTTCTATCACTCACAGTCTATCTCATGTGTTAAACCCACCCAATGATTATAAGATTAAGGGGGAGCTCACAAAAACTATCTTCACTATAAGATTAAGAAGGAGTTCACAAAACTTTGTAAACATCATAAAGAAATTTTGAAATTAGTTATGATCTTAGTATCTTTAAAGTAATCTTGGTTATGAAAATAAAGAAGCCTACTATATTTATGAATATAATGTATATCTTGTCCTAAATGGAATTCTCTAAACAAATTAGGGCTTAACATACTATGTATTTGGTTAGAGATACATTCATTGATTATACTTGTGGGCTCCGATCTCGAAAACCACGATATAAACACGATTTAAACTTAGTGGAAACATTCGATTAGTTGCGGAATATGAAAGATTACTGGAAATTAAAATTTTTGAGACAAGATCTGGAGATTTTAAAATTTCTTTTATAAGAAACCAAGTAAACAGTTTACATCTCTGTTAAACCACTTCTTGAGTAGTTATATACAACATGATTCAAAATTCTCAGGAGCCAACACCAAAAACTCAAAACACTGATTCCTAGGACCTGAGAGTACAGAGACGGCATAGGACCATTTAACTACATAACTCAGCAGCCAGTATCTCCACCTGAGATTCACTACTGCCCTTGGTACTGTTGTTGTCATTGTTGCTCATCCTTAAACGGTCTCCTTCGTCTTTGACGACCACCTAAAAAGAGTTGAAATCTACAGAGTGAGACAATGTACAAATTGTCCCAGCGAGAGTTATAACTCTCAACTAGAAGCTTTATTATAACATTAAGGAATATCATAGACAAAATAACATAATTCGTACAACAACAGGTTTAATAACAAGAGAAGCAACTTCCATCTGAGCAGTCATGTCTTTAAAGCATATAAAGGACATGTATACAAAATATCTGAACAGATCATTAATGTAAACAATGTAATACCAAACATTGTTCCTCATAGTAACCTAAGCAGATATACTACGCGGTTGATTATGTTTTACAAACATTATTATGCCCTGTGGAGATGAGGTATACCGCTCATACTCCAACCGATCACTAGTAAGTTGCATCGGTATCATATATAGGTCATCAAAAGAGCCGGATTCTTATGAACTCATCTTCCTCAGTCAGTTAGAGGATTGTTTGCAGGACATCTTGTGTCTCTGCTGTTATAGCTTACCAGGGTAATCTGGTCCTTCGCTATTTTAGAGTTACAGTGGCGTTCTGTACTCTCTTCGTCACCGGAAGATTTCTTGTTTATCTCTCACCGATGCGGTGTTTGTGTCTTCTTTGGGAGATTTGTGGTACATCTCACCATTTGGTTTTGTAATGAAGGATTGACGGTATCAATTCCTACACTAGGATGTAAGGATTTACGCATCCATCTCCCCCACATACTCAAAAGTATGTGATCCAGGAGTTCCCTTAGGATAACCTGTTTCACCATCATTTGGTCTCTGACAATGATGGATCTATGATCAGGGCTCTACATGGAATGATTATACTTGATTAGTTAGGTACATTTCAGTATTCTTTTGACATCATACATGTTCTCAAACATTAATCATTAGCATGGCAGCTATGAAGATAGAATACTAAATGTAACAAGTCTAACTCACATCAATTATCATTTCTCAATCATTTCATCACAAGTCATCTGTTAAGCATGACTTTGATGATATTTATAGCTTTCACAGCCCATCAGTCTCATAGGATGCCACTCAACAAGGCATCAGAATATTTCACTTACTCATAAAGCTAAAGCATGCTTTCAATGAATATAGTTTCATGGTCCATACCTGGATATGATCATCATCTCATGACAACCTGCATGGTTAATTCAACTGATAATAGTAAACAATTCATTCTAGAAGTTACACTTTCAAAGTCTTAGAAGAGTCAAGTTCCCCAATATTCATCAATTAGGGTTATTCATTTCCTTTACTTATGATTAGGAATATTGATTACTCATCTCATACTTCAATCATGAGGATTCATGCTTAAAAGCATAACTGGAAATAGGGTTTCACCCTATACAAATTAAGGTTATTGAAATCTCTTTATCCTATAAGACATCATATTTGGTAACTTGTTCTCAAAGTTTCAAACCTAAAGGCATGACACAGGACGAAGGTTAACATACCCCGTCCTTCATTGTTAATATTTCCTTTTTAGATTATTAGTCCAATTCTAGTATGCAACTCTGCCATCCTTAGAAGCATACCAGGGTATGGTGAGTATTTGCCTTAAATACAACATTTATTGAACATCATAATGATTATCAATTCAATGTATGAATTTACTTCTCAATCTTATCATGGTGTGAACACATCATACTCATTGATTTGACTATACTTTATTTAAAGGCATTACCTTATAAACATCTCCAGGAATTCATAATTGCTAGGTCATATACTAGGCTCACTATTCATCCCACTAGGATTTCCATATTTTCATTTCTAATTTAGGGATTTCTCATCCATATTACATCTACTCTGGATTAGATTTATTAAACTTCTTATCTCACATGGGATAAAGATTCCTCATATAACAACTTGTATTTTAGGGTTTCATACTCAAAGGCATAACCCTGAATTACTACATTTATCAGATCACCATAAATTAGGGTTTACTATTCTCATTATATGTTATCACCCTAGAATTAGGGTTTACTATTCACATTATATGTGATCACCCTAGAATTAGGGTTTACTATTCACATTATATGTTATCACCCTAGAATTAGGGTTTACTATTCACATTACGGTGAGTTGAACTCATAACATTGTCATGTATGAGGAACATCATCATTGATGCTCTCAGATTAGTTTAAGATTCATCATTTATCATAATTAGGGTTCCCTGATCTCACATAGGTGGATCATACCCTAATCATGCACATTCATGTGTATTGAAGGTACTTTATTTGAATTTTCATCATAAAAGGGTACTTTCTCTTTCTTAAGATACTTTCTCTCTCCTCATACTTGTAGATGGTGATAACACCAATCTAGATCAGGTTGGGTTAAGTCCTCTTTGATTAACATAGACCAAATCACCACTATTGAGTGATTAGGGTTTGATTAGAACAAGGTTTCACTCAATTGAACCTTTCAAGGGTATTATGGTAAATTACACATTGATCATCATCATGGGTTAATTTACTAACCACTTGACCCTTAATGTCTTTTGGTATCATTACGGTTTAGGTTGAACAACTATTAAACCATTTAAGCCTTCACGACATTAGATAGACTTAACTTCAAAAGTCTCCACTAGGTTTCACACCTTCATCCTTCATACGATCTTGAGGTCGTATGCCCTCATTCGATCTTGAGGTCGTATACCCTCATTCGATCTTGAGGTCGTATACCCTCATTCGATCTTGAGGTCGAATGCCCTCATACGGTTTGAGGTCGAATGACCTTATACGGTTTGAGATCAAATGACCTTATACGGTTTGAGGTCGAATGACCTTATACGGTTTGAGATCGAATGACCTTATACGGTTTGAGGTCGTATGCCCTCATACGGTTTGAAGTCGAATGCCCTCATACGGTTTGAAGTCGAATGCCCTCATACGGTTTGAAGTCGAATGCCCTCATACAGTTTGAAGTCGAATGCCCTCATACAGTTTGAAGTCGAATGCCCTCATACGGTTTGAAGTCGAATGCCCTCATACGGTTTGAAGTCGAATGCCCTCATACGGTTTGAAGTCGAATGGACCGCCAAAGTGGTTCAAAGGGTAAAATCGATTAGGGTTTCCTATGTTGAAGTCATCAATTGGTCTCAAGCTTGCTAACCACTTACCAATTGAGACAATTAGGGTTAGACTTAACAACTTGGTCACTCAATTGACCCTCAATTGATTTCCAATTAGGGTTGGAGTTGGTTCAATTAAGGTCTATAAACGTTCAACCATCAACACTCAACAATGTGAATCAAATCGAAGTTGAACCCATCAATTGACCTCCAATTGGGCTCAAACTTGGCCCAAACAGTCTTGGGATCGTTTGGATATATTCCAAATGGTCTTGAGACCGTTTGCCCAAGAATTCATCAAAATCTAGATTGATTTGATAGGGGTTGAACCTTAATTAAGTCACAATTCAGCAATTTGATTATTTCAATAACCCATTGTAATTGGGCCCTCAATTGATCAAATTACCTTAACCCTAGACCTCCAAACGGTCTTGGGTTGTCACCAAACGGTCTTGAGACCGTTTGGATGAGTTCCAAACGGTCTTGAGACCGTTTGCCCATCCATCCTTTGGACTCTAGTGAAAATTCATCAAGGTTTGATTTATTGAGTTGATTATTACATCAATGCTTAATTGCAATGTAATTTGGTATCTTTGTACCTTCAATTGGTCAACTATACTTGACCCCAGACCTCCATACGGTCTTGGGTGATCCCCAAACGGTCTTGAGACCGTTTGGATGATTCCCCAAACGGTCTTGAGACCGTTTGGGCTAATCAACCCAAAATCTCAAATTAGCTCATTGTGATTTCAGCACTGATTTCAATTAGGGTTTGCCCTAGTAATCAGCCTTCAACTCTTAACTCGTTTGTAATTAGCCCATCAAATTTGGTGAGTCATTAATTAACATCATTATGAACAGTAATCTCATACGGTCAACACTTAGTCAACCATCGTATACGGTCTTGAGACCGTTTTCCCAAAAAGGGCAAATTAAGCGGATTGAAAAATCAGGACTAAATTCAATTGAATTTGCTAATTGTTTTGCCTATATCTCACGATTCCTTTGGAGTTAACCTCTCAAATTTTGTGGGTGATTAACATACATAATTTTGAACAGGATTCCCATACGGTCCATGCTTGGTCAATGCGGCCATATGGTCTTGAGACCGTATGCCCTCATACGACCTTGAAACCGTTTGCCCACCAAACGGTTTTGTAAACCGTATGGGCAATTGGTTGAGGTCGCATGGTAAAGTGGAAAACTGTGGATAAGCATAGGAAATAACGCCCTCATCTTCTAGCTCAAGAACAGAAACAGTTCCTCACGGATTTTCTTGCAAGAAAGCAAGGGAAGATAGGGAAGAAGAAGAACTAGCAACTAAAAGCATAGAAAAGATGTATATAACAAAGCATAGGTTTAGAGTTATAAAACCCGCCTAAAGCTTGCTCCTTGAGCTCCAAGATTTCGAGATCCAAGCCTTTAATGGCATCCTAGAAGCTCCACAGGTCGGCCAAGGTGAATCCTCCAAGGAAAGTTGAGAAGAGATGGCTAGAAAGATAGAGCTAAGTGAGCTAGCCATGAATTTGACCTTGAATATGAGTTTCCTCCATGAATTCAAGCAAAAGGGATGATCCAAACTTACCTAGGACCCTTGGTCGTCCTTCTCTGCTCCAGAGCTTAGCCTTGGTCGGTTTTGAGCAAGGGGAAAAGAAATGAAAGGAAGAGGATCGTTCCCTTGCTAAGTGAGAAAAGTAGTATATATACTTAAGTGAAATTTCAACATAAGAACATATGTTTTCCTCATTTCTCATCTAAGTCCTTCCTTTCTTCCTTGCACGTCCCCACATCTTATTTATAAGGACAAACTCCTTCTAAGGTCGAGAATTGAAGGCAAAAAGGATCAACCCATCACTAAAGTATACACATAAAAGGGCTATTATACATACACCTTGATTATTCAATCACAAAGGTGTTCTTTATTATATGATTATTCACATGAAGTGACCTTTTTATCATTTCTCTTCTAAATGATGCCAAGAGTCATAAAAGATGTTTTAGATGATGTATTTTACAAGTTGCACCCCTCAAATTGGGTAAATTGCATTTTACACCAATTTAGGGTTTTCAAGTACAGGGGTTGCTTCCACAGCTGCACCTTGGTGCTCAAGCTTGGGAAATCCCTCAAACCTCATCATATTCATTCTTATGTTGTCTCAACATTTAATGAACATATAAAAATTTGAATTTTGCAAGTTAACCCCTCTGATTGGGCAAATTGCACATAGGTCCCTATTTTGCAAACAATACTTCAACATTGATTTATAAGGGACTGAAATGGAAACATATGTTCCATAAAAGCTTTAATTATATACTAAAGGATAATTACAACCATCTAATTTCATAATTAGGCAAAACACCTAGGGTTAGCTCATAACCCAGGTCAGGGGTGTTACAAATCATAAACCCCTAACAAGGATTTCGTCCCCGAAATCTCAGGAAGAAAAGGGGAAAGCAGATATTGTTTCAGCATACACATTGTTACATCCCTAGGTAACATACCATTTTCAGGGAGATGTTATAGAATTTTGATCAACATTCTTTAGGATCAGATTCAAGCCCTGATACTTATTCAAGACCATATAAGGGCCTTTTCACCCTGAGTGTATCATCACATCTGATAATTAGCATACTAACTCCCTTTATTATATGCATTAACTATCTCATCAGTTACACATTCTTATCATAGAGAAAAAAAAGTTTTCTTGTTACACAAAGATTTACTTAATAGACATTCTGGAGAAGGATATGTTTATTTTAAGAACATAAACCCCTAACAAGGGATGTTCTTAAAATTCTATCTTTATTTAAGAACATAAACCCTTAACAAGGGATGCTCTTAAAATTCTATCTTTATTTAAGAACATAAACCCTTAACAAGGGATGTTCTTAACATTCTTACTTTGGTATTACTTACTTGTGTTATCAAAACTTTATATCTCTTTCTTCCTTTTATCATGGGACATTGCTCATTACATATATTCTTTCAATCATTACTAATCATGGTTGACCTTCTTTATTCTTATTTTTCTTATCTTATGATGCTCTTTAAGTTGTTTTAGATTGACTACTTGATCAGAGTAATCAAAAGATAACAACTTCAAAGTTTCCATATTTACTTCATCATCAGTAATTGTATACCTGGCCAGGGTATATGACTACTAAGGTAAGAAAATATGTACTTGTATATTACTATGTTCCTTCTCTTTTTCCATCCTTACAAACATAATTATTAACTTTACTGAATCCTACATTCAGATCAATTCTTTAATACCTTTTCTTCTTATAGAAGTAACATGTAATATAAAACGATTATATCTGATGCATCATTGAAAACTTTTATGAGACCAATCAAAGAATAGTTCAATCAACTACTATTTCAACTTATCCAAAAGGTCATAAAGAGATTTATAAGAAATACCATTTATCTTGTCTAATCAATCATGGCTCGAGGATTCTATCAAATCCTTGCATGTCAAGGTATAAGATCCACTCGAATGCGATGATTAGAAAAGAAGAGGATGCAGGGAGGTCATACCTCCTGCATAACAACAGACTCTCTCAACGGAGTCTCCAACAACAACTTCCTTCCCTATGACTGAATGTCATATTGCAGTTACGGATCACTCTTCGAGTGATAAAAGAGTGCGTAGCACCCAGGTCAATCAGAACAGATACTACACAGGAATTAGACATATCAGAATATAAAAGTTCATCTGACCTGTCATAACCTGTGGATCGACCACTGCATCAGGTGGGTTCATAGCAAATAACCTCACTATTGTCTGTGGTTGATTTGGTGCAGATGATCCAGCTTGGGACGCTTGTCCACGTCCTTGAGCTGCTCCTTGAAATTGCCTTCTCTGTGATCCTTGTTGCCCTTGCCTCGGAGGCTGTGTCACACTGACAGGCCTAGACTGACAGTCCCTCTTCAAATGTCCCACCTTACCACAGTTGTAGCAGCTTTTCTCCAATTATTGTGGTCTAAAGGGTTCCTTATCCTTTCTGGAAACCGTTGCCTTGATGTACTAGGTCCTAGTTGTGTTGGGGACATCAGAAACTTCTTCCTTTTGGGAATTCTAGGCCTTTGCTTTTGGGTTTGGATAGGCCTTTTCCCAATTCTTCCTCTATATATCCTTTCTAGACAATTAGATCTGATATGGCCAGGCTTCCTACAATTATAACAGGTCCTGGTCTCTGGCTGTATTCTAATCCCTACATTACTGTGGACTGATTCATCAGGCTGAGGTTGAGCATAGGCTTGCTATGAGTTCAAAGCTTTATCATTTACTTCTGCTTCAACCTGCTGCTGAGGGTTACATATCCTATGGATATCCAAAACATCATCATTAGGAGCTGGTAATCTGGGTTGTACTGCTAGTGTTTGATCCACTAGGTACATCATGGTTGCCCTAAATTCTCCAATAGTGATTCCTAAGGAAGGATTCCTTATCATGGTTGGATTAACTAGGGGAACCTCAGGTAAGTGTTCCTCTATTGCTTGCTCCTGTGCACTCCATCTGGGTGTAGCATTGTTGCTTCCTACAACAAACTCCTCGTCCTTATATGTCTTCTTCTCCTGAGGAGCAGAAGATTCTATTAGATGAGGAAGAAACACTAAAGACAGACTCGACATCCTAAGTCCTATGTCTCTGTAGAATCGACGAACCTAGAGCTCTGATACCACTTAATTGTGGGCTCCGATCTCCAAAACCACGATATAAACACGATTTAAACTTAGCGGAAACATTCGATTAGTTGCGGAATATGAAAAATTACTGGAAATTAAAATTTTTGAGACAAGATCTGGAGATTTTAAAATTTCTTTTATAAGAAACCAAGTAAACTGTTTACATCTATGTTAAACCACTTCTTGAGTAGTTATATACAACATGATTCAAAATTCTCAGGAGCCAACACCAAAAACTCAAAACACTGATTCCTAGGACCTGAGAGTACAGAGACGACATAGGACCATTTAACTACATAACTCAGCAGCCAATATCTCCACCTGAGATTCACTGCTGCCCTTGGTACTGTTGTTGTCATTGTTGCTCATCCTTAAACGGTCTCCTTCGTCTTTGACGACCACCTAAAAAGAGTTGAAATCTACAGAGTGAGACAATGTACAAATTGTCCCAGCGAGAGTTATAACTCTCAACTAGAAGCTTTATTATAACATTAAGGAATATCATAGACAAAATAACATAATTCGTACAACAACAGGTTTAATAACAAGAGAAGCAACTTCCATCTGAGCAGTCATGTCTTTAAAGCATATAAAGGACATGTATACAAAATATCTGAACAGATCATTAATGTAAACAATGTAACACCAAACATTGTTCCTCGTAGTAACCTAAGCAGATATACTACGCGGTTGATTATGTTTTACAAACATTATTATGCCCTGTGGAGATGAGGTATACCGCTCATACTCCAACCGATCACTAGTAAGTTGCATCGGTATCATACATAGGTCATCAAAAGAGTCGGATTCTTATGACCTCATCTTCCTCAGTCAGTTAGAGGATTGTTTGCAGGACATCTTATGTCTCTGCTGTTATAGCTTACCAGGGTAATCTGGTCCTTCGCTATTTTAGAGTTACAGTGGCGTTCTGTACTCTCTTCGTCACCGGAAGATTTCTTGTTTATCTCTCACCGATGCGGTGTTTGTGTCTTCTTTGGGAGATTTGTGGTACATCTCACCATTTGGTTTTGTAATGAAGGATTGACGGTATCAATTCCTACATTAGGATGTAAGGATTTACGCATCCATCTCCCCCACATACTCAAAAGTATGTGATCCAGGAGTTCCCTTAGGATAACCTGTTTCACCATCATTTGGTCTCTGACAATGATGGATCTATGATCAGGGCTCTACATGGAATGATTATACTTGATTAGTTAGGTACATTTCAGTATTCTTTTGACATCATACATGTTCTCAAACATTAATCATTAGCATGGCAGCTATGAAGATAGAATACTAAATGTAACAAGTCTAACTCACATCAATTATCATTTCTCAATCATTTCATCACAAGTCATCTGTTAAGCATGACTTTGATGATATTTATAGCTTTCACAACCCATCAGTCTCATAGGATGCCACTCAACAAGGCATCAGAATATTTCACTTACTCATAAAGCTAAAGCATGCTTTCAATGAATATAGTTTCATGATCCATACCTGGATATGATCATCATCTCATGACAACCTGCATGGTTAATTCAACTGATAATAGTAAACAATTCATTCTAGAAGTTACACTTTCAAAGTCTTAGAAGAGTCAAGTTCCCCAATATTCATCAATTAGGGTTATTCATTTCCTTTACTTATGATTAGGAATATTGATTCCTCATCTCATACTTCAATCATGAGGATTCATGCTTAAAAGCATAACTGGAAATAGGGTTTCACCCTATACAAATTAAGGTTATTGAAATCTCTTTATCCTATAAGACATCATATTTGGTAACTTGTTCTCAAAGTTTCATACCTAAAGGCATGACACAGGACTAAGGTTAACATACCCTGTCCTTCATTGTTAATATTTCCATTTTAGATTATTAGTCCAATTCTAGTATGCAACTCTGCCATCCTTAGAAGCATACCAGGGTATGGTGAGTATTTGCCTTAAATACAACATTTATTGAACATCATAATGATTATCAATTCAATGTATGAATTCACTTCTCAATCTTATCATGGTGTGAACACATCATACTCATTGATTTGACTGTACTTTATTTAAAGGCATTACCTTATAAACATCTCCACTAATTCATAATTGCTAGGTCATATACTAGGCTCACTATTCATCCCACTAGGATTTTCATATTTTCATTTCTAATTTAGGGATTTCTCATCCATATTACATCTCCTCTGGATTAGATTTATTAAACTTCTTATCTCACATGGCATAAAGATTCCTCATATAACAACTTGTATTTTAGGGTTTCATACTCAAAGGCATAACCCTGAATTACTACATTTATCAGATCACCATATATTAGGGTTTACTATTCTCATTATATGTTATCACCCTAGAATTAGGGTTTACTATTCACATTATATGTGATCACCCTAAAATTAGGGTTTACTATTCACATTATATGTTATCACCCTAGAATTAGGGTTTACTATTCACATTATGGTGAGTTGAGCTCATAACATTGTCATGTATGAGGAACATCATCATTGATGCTCTCAGATTAGTTTAAGATTCATCATTTATCATAATTTGGGTTCCATGATCTCACATAGGTGGATCATACCCTAATCATGCACATTCATGTGTATTGAAGGTACTTTATTTGAATTTTCATCATAAAAGGGTACTTTCTCTTTCTTAAGATACTTTCTCTCTCCTCATACTTGTAGATGGTGATAACACCAATCTAGATCAGGTTGGGTTAAGTCCTCTTTGATTAACATAGACCAAATCACCACTATTGAGTGATTAGGGTTTGATTAGAACAAGGTTTCACTCAATTGAACCTTTCAAGGGTATTATGGTAAATTACACATTGATCATCATCATGGGTTAATTTACTAACCACTTGACCCTTAATGTCTTTTGGTATCATTAGGGTTTAGGTTGAACAACTATTAAACCATTTAAGCCTTCACGTCATTAGATAGACTTAACTTCAAAAGTCTCCACTAGGTTTCACACCTTCATCCTTCATACGATCTTGAGGTCGTATGCCCTCATTCGATCTTGAGGTCGTATACCCTCATTCAATCTTGAGGTCGTATACCCTCATTCGATCTTGAGGTCGAATTCCCTCATACGGTTTGAGGTCGAATGACCTTATACGGTTTGAGATCGAATGACCTTATACGGTTTGAGGTCGAATGACCTTATACGGTTTGAGATCGAATGACCTTATACGGTTTGAGGTCGTATGCCCTCATACGGTTTGAAGTCGAATGCCCTCATACGGTTTGAAGTCGAATGCCCTCATACGGTTTGAAGTCGAATGCCCTCATACGGTTTGAAGTCGAATGCCCTCATACGGTTTGAAGTCGAATGCCCTCATACGGTTTGAAGTCGAATGGACCTCCAAAGTGGTTCAAATGGTAAACTCGATTAGGGTTTCCTATGTTGAAGTCATCAATTGATCTCAAGCTTGCTAACCACTTACCAATTGAGACAATTAGGGTTAGCCTTAACCACTTGGTCACTCAATTAACCCTCAATTGATATCCAATTAGGGTTGGAGTTGGTTCAATTAAGGTCTATAAACGTTCAACCATCAACACTCAACAATGTGAATCAAATCAAAGTTGAACCCATCAATTGACCTCCAATTGGGCTCAAACTTGGCCCAAACGGTCTTGGGATCGTTTGGATGTACTCCAAACGGTCTTGAGACCGTTTGCCCAAGAATTCATCAAAATATAGATTGATTTGATAGGGGTTGAACCTTAATTAAGTCACAATTCAGCAATTTGATTATTTCAATAACCCATTGTAATTGGGCCCTCAATTGATCAAATTACCTTAACCCTAGACCTCCAAACGGTCTTGGGTTGTCACCAAACGGTCTTGAGACCGTTTGGATGAGTTCCAAACGGTCTTGAGACCGTTTGTCCATCCATCCTTTGGACTCTAGTGAAAATTCATCAAGGTTTGATTTATTGAGTTGATTATTACATCAATGCTTAATTGCAATGTAATTTGGTATCTTTGTACCTTCAATTGGTCAACTATACTTGACCCCAGACCTCCATACGGTCTTGGGTGATCCCCAAACGGTCTTGAGACCGTTTGGATGATTCCCCAAATGGTCTTGAGACCGTTTGGGCTAATCAACCCAAAATCTCAAATTAGCTCATTGTGATTTCAGCACTGATTTCAATCAGGGTTTGCCCTAGTAATCAACCTTCAACTCTTAACTCATTTGGAATTAGTCCATCATATTTGCTGAGTCAATAACTAACATCATTATGAACAGTAATAGCATACGGTCAACACTTATTCAACCATCTTATACGGTCTTGAGACCGTTTGCACAAAAAGGGCAAATTAAGCAGATTGAAAAATCAGGACTAAATTCAATTGCATTTGCTAATTGCTTTGCCTATATCTCACGATTCCTTTGTAGTTAACCTCTCAAATTTTGTGGGTGATTAACCTACATAATTTTGAACAGGATTCCCATACGGTCCACACTTGGTCAACGTGGCCATATGGTCTTGAGACCGTATGCCCTCATACGACCTTGAAACCGTTTGCCCACCAAACGGTTTTGTAAACCGTATGGGCAATTGGTTGAGGTCGTATGGTAAAGTGTAAAACTGTGGATAAGCATAGGAAATAACGCCCTCATCTTCTAGATCAAGAACAGCAATAGTTCCTCACGGATTTTCTTGCAAGAAAGCAAGGGAAGATAGGGAAGAAGAAGAACTAGCAACTAAAAGCATAGAAAAGATGTATATAACAAAGCATAGGTTTAGAGTTATAAAACCCACCTAAAGCTTGCTCCTTGAGCTCCAAGCTTTCGAGTTCCAAGCCTTTAATGGCGTCCTAGAAGCTCCACAGGTCGGCCAAGGTGAAACCTCCAAGGAAAGTTGAGAAGAGATGGCTAGAAAGATAGAGCTAAGTGAGCTAGCCATGAATTTGACCTTGAATACGAGTTTCCTCCATGAATTCAAGCAAAAGGGATGATCCAAACTTACCTAGGACCCTTGGTCGTCCTTCTCTGCTCCAGAGCTTAGCCTTGGTTGGTTTTGAGCAAGGGGAAAAGAAATGAAAGGAAGAGGATCGTTCCCTTGCTAAGTGAGAAAAGTAGTATATATACTTAAGTGAAATTTCAACATAAGAACATATGTTTTCCTCATTTCTCATCTAAGTCCTTCCTTTCTTCCTTGCACGTCCCCACATATTATTTCTAAGGACACACTCCTTCTAAGGTCGAGAATTGAAGGCAAAAAGGATCAACCCATCACTAAAGTATACACATAAAAGGGCTATTATACATACACCTTGATTATTCAATCACAAAGGTGTTCTTTATTATATGATTATTCACATGAAGTGACCTTTTCATCATTTCTCTTCTAAATGATGCCAAGAGTCATAAAAGATGTTTTAGATGATGTATTTTACAAGTTGCACCCATCAAATTGGGTAAATTGCATTTTACACCAATTTAGGGTTTTCAAGTACAGGGGTTGCTTCCACAGCTGCACCTTGGTGCTCAAGCTTGGGAAATCCCTCAAACCTCATCATATTCATTCTTATGTTGTCTCAACATTTAAGGAACATATAAACATTTGAATTTTGCAAGTTAACCCCTCTGATTGGGCAAATTGCACATAGGTCCCTGTTTTGCAAACAATACTTCAACATTGACTTATAAGGGACAGAAATGGAAACATATGTTCCATAAAAGCTTTAATTATATACTAAAGGATAATTACAACCATCTAATTTCATAATTAGGCAAAACACCTAGGGTTAGCTCATAACCCAGGTCAGGGGTGTTACAATACTATAATCTTAAAAGAATCTCATATCATTTCAGGGCTTAACATCCTTTGCAAATGATTGAGAAATAAATTGTGGCTAAATTTGACATAAAAAAAATAAGTGGTTTGCATTCAATTGTGTTGATTACCCTTGTTTTAAAAATTGATCATCAAATTAAGGGGGAGTAATAAAAGTCATGATTATCTTAGTTATCTTTTTCAAATGACAAAGGGGGAGAAATAATATAAATAACATAAAGTGAAATGAATTTTATAATCTCTCGGCTAGCACACACTTGCATTCACAAACAAGAGAATGGCTGCAAAAGGTAAAATTCAAGTATGAAACTCATATGATTTATATTTCCTTGATTTATAATTTTGAAATGTTTTGTCATCTTCAAAAAGGGGGAGATTGTTGGCTAAATTGAACATTATTATAATCCCTTTGTTTTGATGATGACAAACATTTCTTTCTTGTGGTCTTAACTTGCTATTTGAGTGTTTCAGGGACACAAATATAAGGTGGTGGATAGTGAAGACTTGGAAGATCAATTTGCTAAAATTGCTTTATTTTCATGATTGTAATCAATATAAAAACTTGTACAAGTTTATAATGTACAAGTACTTAGATATCTTGTAAATCAAGCATTTAAATCTTCCCTATCCACACACAACACTTAGATAGGTCATCTCCTAAGTTAGTGTCACAATTGCACATTGATACACACACTCAATATATGAATACATTGAATCAGGGATATTCTCGGTTGACAAAAACTTTGACCGAGACACTCTCGGTAGACAAACTCCTTGACCGGGAATAAACCCTCCTAGCCGTTAGACTGAGTTAAAAAAAATAGTTGGGAGTTGAGTTGAACGTTGCAATACACTTACTCCAGACTTACCCTCAGTTGACAAATTCCTCGACCGAGAGTCTCCTGGTCGACAAACTTCTCGACCGAGAATAGTTCTATCTGCACTTTTCAGAACTAATCAACTAGCCATTCCAAATGCAATTTGTGGATAACTAATGGCTAGTTGAGCACTAAGAACACTCTAGAAGGTGTCTAGAATGTCCCCAACCATTAGCAAACCACTCCTATAAATAGGACAACCATAGGACACCTCTAGACACAACTTGCATACACAATTACACTTCAGATTCAAGCCTTGTGAGCAAACAAGCTGAGCTACACTTGCAATCTATTTTCTTTGAGATCTACATTAGTGTCCTATTGGCTGATATCTCCTATCCACTATACATCCACATACATCCACTTTGGGTAGGAGATCAAACACTTGATATAGGATCAAAACGTTGTACTCAATTGGTAACATTGTTTCTTTCTTCCAATATTGTTCCTTTTATTGTATTTTGTTCTCCTTTGCTACTCCTAGGTTGGAGGCTATAGAAAGGAGGTTGTTGGAGCTTCTTCAGGTGGTGAAGGTAGCTCGGCGTGACTTTGGACTACTTCTAGAATGTCTCAATGGGAAGCTACTTCAAGGAGGAAGGCTACTTCAAGGGGGAGCTTGAAGTTACTTCAAGTGAAGGCTGCTTCAACGTTGGTGAGATGACTTCGGGGTGAAGGCTGTCCAAAGGGTTGGGAAGGTATTTGTAATTTTATGTAACATCCTTGCGAGGTAATAAAATTCAAATACTTTCAAAATCCCAATCAGAAACAATTGGATAGTGGACTGACTGCCTTAGTATTTGCTAAGGGTGGAACCACTCTAAACGTCGTGTCTCTTTCACCAACATTCTTGTGATTGTTTGTTTGGTTGAATTAATTTTAAAATTATTATAAAACCATATTCACTCCCCCTCTAGTGGTTTTTTAGGCACCACCATGCATCTTACATGAAAAGATACCAATATAAGAGTACTTGCCACGATTAAGTAGAAAGGGGGTAGTTAGATGTCTTAAATAATTAAAATAAGAAATTACTTCAAAGGCAAGGAAATGATAAGTAATCGACATATTCAGTCATCAACTTTTTCCCAATCTGATATAATTGTATTATTAAGTTTCCCTCAGAATTTGGGAGCAATTGGACTTTCATGGAATCCTAAGGAAGTTCTTAAAGAAATAGATAAAGTGGGAGTCCTAGTTTGAATAAGACATACATATGATTTTAATTGATATATGCCTAGCCTAAGTTAAGAGCATAGCCACGTGATAGGAGGCCCAAAATTATGAACCACCTATTAGATCATAATCGGACGACCGAAGGCCATCATCTACCTCTCGATCTGACTCAGAAATAGGCTCACTTTCCTATCTCGGGCCTATCTCTGTCTCCTTTCCGCCGTTCTCACTTAAACTAGTTCCATTGGAATCAGGAGAAGAAATCAGTTCTAATGAGATTAGCCTCATCCCTTCTTGCCATATGAACTGAGAAAACCCAATTCACAAGAAAACCCCATAGTTAGGGTTGTGTATGTTTTCCCTCCTCTCACAACCCTATTCTATAAATAGGATGCCATCAACACCCTTGATTCCTCAAGCACCCAGAGGAACCCTCAATTGGCTGTCAAGATATATTGTTGTTCCCACAGAATTCCACCCCATCTCTGACAAACCACCATAGATGTTCTTGGGTTACAAAGTACCTTAGGACAATTGCTTCGACTAGGAACATCATAAGGATTCCCCAAAGGTGCCCAATACGTTAGGAGGCAACATGGAAGCCTCACTCACCCCTTCCATGATCGTGGCATCTGAAGCTTGTAAAGCTTAATAGAAACCATGACACTGACCACCACAACACTGGGTAACTAGTGGGATCTACCCGAAAGACACCCAAGAAGCTTTTTGTGGCCTTAGTTTTCCAATTTGTTAGGTAATTATCATAATTATTATCTTCATCTTTTCTTTTGTTCTTAGACCCATAGCACATGATACCAACCACCCCTGCTTCCATGCTTAGGATTGTTGGATTTGGCAGAGCCTAGTAAAAATCCTTAGATCCTCAGTCACAACTACCATGCCCTCAGTATCCAAGTCAAACATGGGTTGACTCATGGTCTATGACTTGCTCAGCTAGAATGCGAGGGAACAACCCCAAGGGGGATTGGACTATCACACCCCCATCTACATGACATAAATGGCACAAAATAATGGTATGTTGAGCCTTTTTCCCGAACTAGGATTTTTCACATGCGGATAATTGTGTATCCACCTGACATGGAAATTTTTTGTTGGTCAAAACATAATTAATCTTGTAAAATTTTTGGAAAATAAATGGTAACTCAGATGATATTGAATATGCATATGAAAATGATCAAAAACCATGTAGAATCCAATAAAATGGATTTCATTTCCCTATTCTATCTCAAATTCCAAAAGTATATAGTAATGCATACCTTGATGATTTTTTGATTCATTCAAACCCCATGTTCATGAAATTGATGATCACATCTTGATTTATTAACCTTAATGAATAAAGTTTGATATAACTTGATGAAAAAAGTATACTTGGATCTAATACAAGGTAAAGGGAACACAAGATATCAAATGAAAATTTCCTAAGTCATAAATCATAAATAGGACACAATTAGGGTTTGCGAATCCTAACCCTAATA
The DNA here is from genome assembly GCA_963693085.1 of Alisma plantago-aquatica. Classification (NCBI taxonomy): domain Eukaryota; kingdom Viridiplantae; phylum Streptophyta; class Magnoliopsida; order Alismatales; family Alismataceae; genus Alisma; species Alisma plantago-aquatica. The sequence goes on from OY856409.1 coordinate 123,571,194, forward strand.
TAACTCTAATTCAACCCAAAACCCTAACTTGGGATTCAAGTCAGATGTAAGTGTTATTTTGTGAACAAAAGAGTAATACTCAAGTGTTAAGCATTAATTACAGGTTGATTGATTGGTTAATTAAATCTACACTTGTTTGTTGGATCTAAGTCATCTCTAAAGAAAGATATGTGGTTACTTATGAATAATCACCTTATCACCTTCCTATGATCTATGGAGTTTTGCAATGCATTGAAACTAAACTACTTGGTTCTTTAATTATTTCCTACAAATTATAAGGACCTATGTGTATCACCTTATATAACGATCAACTTTCCCAAACCCAATTGTGAAATTTCTAAATGGGTAGTTTAAAGGAGGAACTCTTCCATGAAGACCAAGGACGTGTCACTAAGGAAGTGACCAACATTGTAGATATACTTCTGACCAAGTGCAATTATGGATAGTCACTATGTGTCCAATGTTGAACCTAACCATAGAAATCCAATGATGGAATAAGGGATGAATGTACTCATTGAGATTAGGCAAATATGGGTTGAGAAGTTAAATAAAAAATGGAAGTTATATTACTTAATGATAATTGGTAATATGGTTGATTACATTGTTACACCTATGTGCAAACATTTTGATCGCACCACGTACTTAGTGTAGATATATAATGACTGCATTTTGGTTTGTAGGTCTTTTAAGTTAATCTGTAATATCTAAAAATACGGACTTCTAAAATATGACACAAAAGAAATGATAGCTCAAGCACTACTAGGAGATTAGATAGATATATTTAATGCATGTTTCTAAACTTAGTTTCCCTTTAATTGGATCATGTAAATCTTCAAAGGAGATTATCTTCATACTTTTACCACACTCTTTTCAATTCAATGAAATTACAAATTATTATTGATTATTTGCTAAACCTAAATATTGAAATTATGATATTGGCCCTTGGCATCTCGTTCTGCCTTTACTGGTGATAATAGGGATAGGAGGTTGTTGCAAATGGTATCAGATTCATAACCCCTCAAGTAAGTGGGGCCCACATGGGAGTGTGGAATGTTGGTTTTGAGCATGTATGTCAGAAAGGGTTGCTCGTGGTGATAAAACCACGCTTGCGATGGTGGCCATGATTGGGAGCTGGGTGTCCTTCTAGGCCTGCACTGAAATGAAGAAATATTATGAGTAAATATAGTTGAGTCTTGATGCAGACATCTACAGTCTTAAGTGGGGGACACTATAACATTCCATGATTTGAGACTTTAGATATAATGATCTTAAAAGGAATTATTGGGCTACCAATATCATGAAGGTGCACCTCCTTTTCAGGGAGCACATCACTAAGAACTCCAAAGTTAAGTTTGCTTGGCCTGGAGTAGTATTAGGATGGGTGACCAGTCAGGAGTTTGATCTCAACTTGTGTGTTAGTGAGGAAAAAGAACATAGGTTAGGCCAATTGTGGTCTATGGATCTAGTTGTTATTTATGAAACAGTACTAGAACCTTAGGTAGTGGGTCCAATTGTTATATCTAAGATATATCCAAATTTTGAATCAGAAAACATTGTTTGTAAGAGAATCAAATGTTGTATAAATTCAAAATTATACAGATTATATCAACATAATATATGGACCCAACAAATATTCCATTAAGAGAGGTAGCTAACACTAAGATGAAGGAAACATTTACTACCATGAAAGATGGATAGTCCATTATAAAAAAAACTGAAATATAGTGAGGCCCAATCGAGAAAAGAATTGAATTTGTAACAAGTCATGAAATATATAGATCAAAAAGTAGATGGAGAGCATGCTTGATCAAGTTGTGAAACCCTAGTTTTGTGTTTCTGAAACATGTGCCCATAGATGCCCTGTGCAACCCCATTTCTACCACACCAACCCTTGTTCACCACTAAGATCTACTATGGAAGCACATGCACCTTTTGTTGCTATAAGCTAGTATGATAAAACATGTTTTACTCTAATACTTAGGTAAGTTAAAATCTTGTCCAAACATTTACTTGGAAATATCACTTTTGAAAAATCCAATTGACACAAAAACATTTTTGAATTCAAACTAAATAAGACTTCTTATCAAATCTTGAGTAAGCTCCACATTTTATCATAAATTATACTTGAAAAAACCCCTTTACTCCTAAAACCCTAGTAATGTCAAAATGCTTCCCAAAGTTTGTTTTTCAAATAAAATATAAAATAATCTTTTTTGTTATACTTTGTTTTGATTAAAGAGGAGAATCAAGTTTTGAGATTCATGGTAGATTTGGAATTCTTAAAAGCATCAATGAGATGTATATCCCAATACATCTTAGAAACATTTTATCACTACCTTTTCTTTTCATCACTATCACCTTTATCTCCATGTTAACTTTTAAAATCTCAAACCAATTTGAGGCCTCTACGTTTGTAATGAGGATGTATTGCACTTTTGGTCACGATAATTGACTAGATGTTAGGATTCCTCCCCAGTGTGAATATTATTTCAAAAAGTTATAGTTTATATATTTCATCTAGGTTCTTAGACCAAAGGGAAAAAGAAAACCCGCTATCCCCCATAAGTGATAGCTACTTGATCAAGCATTAGTCCTTTGGGGGAATATGGCAATATGCAATTTAGACCTTCTTATGATGTTATTTTTTCTCCCCTTAAAACCTCATCAAGAAACAATGAATGCATATTTTGCATTGATTTCTTCCACTCCAAAATAATAAGAGTTCCATGAAACTTTGTTCTTTCCACTTCCTAAATCATATATGAAAACCTCTACATGTACTAAAAAGGTTCTTCATATCCACTAAGATCTTTAGGTCTCTTCTCGGTGTAACCTTCCACTTGCAACACATGTTATAGGAATACTCCTCATTTTCTACAAATCATAATGCACTTTATCAATGACTTATAAGAAACGACAAGAGAAAATGTCAATAGTAGAAGAATAGAACATCTTTTTTATTCTTCAAATGGAGAACTCTACAAGTGACCAAGTGTTGTGTGCCATGGGTTTTTGATACAACAATTAAATTATAAAGGTCTGAAAGGCAACTCTTGTTCAAGTGCTACACATCTTGTGTTAGATCAACATACATGTGGATCTAAAGATCTTTAGATCGACACTTTTCTAAGAAGGATTCATCATTAGTATGGTACATACTCTGTATTAACGCATCATATAACTAACTTCTCAAAGAGTTTTAGAGATTCAACTCTTAGTAATTATCAACCTTATTCGACTTTTCTCAACAAAGATGACTTTGATTTTGTGAATCTGGATGCTATTTACATTGCTACATCTTCCATCCAGTCTAAAATCTATGTAATGGATGATGCTGAATCCATTCTTCACAAATCATGGTCTTATGCGGTGATAGTCAAGTCAATTGGCAGGTCTGTTGGGTATATCACCTTGTGTAATAAGCTCAAGTCCCTTTGGAAAACTTTTGGTAGGTGGGAGATATATTAACTCGGCATGAATAACTTTATCGTACAATTCTCATGTAACCAGGACTATGATCATGCTCTCATTAGTGTCCCTTGGTCCATTTACAATTGCTCTATTGAGGTATGCATATGGTTTCCTACCTTTGTGTCATTTGTAGGGTAACCAAAGGCTATAATTGTATAAGCTTGAATTTTTGCCTTACCCATTCATCTCTACAAAAAAATATCTTATAAAAGTATTGGTAAAATCCTTAGGAAGTGATCATGTATTGATACTCATACTCTAAACTATTTTTGAAGTTATTTTGAGAGATTTATCATTGAGATTGATACTAAAGTTCCATTCCTTCTTATTATTTTTATTGATGGATCAGTTTATAGAGTCAAATATGAATCATTTCCCTTTATCTATCTTTCTAGTGGAAAGCTTGGCCATCATCAAGGACAATGCCCACTATGTAGAACGGTTCCTAATAGACATGTGGAGGTTCCTCTGCAAAACAAAAGCCTAAATTGGATACCCAAAGAAGAAAGATTGGAGGTCCATTTTGGTAGAAATACCTATTCAGGATGTATGCAAGGTGAAATTCAAAACCCCTCATTACTAAAGGGCAAGAAACATATTGATTCTCATAAAAACCATCCTTTGCTTGTAAATAATTTTAATTTACTAAATGATATGGATGTTACTAAAGAAGAACCTCAACCCTTTCAGAAGCCTTGGCTACACCTATAGTCTACTAACTTTACCAGAAGTTTGGAATTATAAGAGGAATAATGTTTCTATTGTTGAATGAACTATTGATGGTCCATTTCAAACTAATAGTGACCAACTGGATAAACCTCCTTAGGTGGTGAAATATATATCTCCTATGGGAAATGTTGGATTAGAATGTGTTGACACAACTATTAATCTAGACATAGATGAGGTCATTTTTCATGTTGTTCTAGAAAGTACTATGAGATCAAGCATCTCATTCTATCACACAAGAGTTGGGTCCTCAAATCATTGTATTTGAATTCCTTCCTTCAAATACTCAGATATACATGGGTAAAATTGGAAGAGAAACTAGGGGATCAAATGGTAAGATGATTTTTCTCCTTCCATGATGAGTACCCAAGTTAGGAAGCTTATGACAAAAATTGAGAGTTTATCTCAATTAGATTGCAATGATGATCTAAACTAATTCTTCTATGATAGAAATCATCTATTGGAATATATGGGATATTCATAATGATGTTACCCAATGTATATTGTTAGACTTGATTGACACATATAGACCTAATCTAGTTGTAGTTCTTGATCCTTATAATTGTAGTAAAATTATTGAAACAATCATCCAACACATTGGTTTTACATGTTCTTATTGAGTGGAGGCGCGTGGTTTTTTTAAAGGTATTCAGATCTTATGGAAGCCAAATGATACTCAAGTTTAGTTGATAGATAGCCATTGGCAATACCTGCATTATATAATCAATAATATATTATGTTACTAAAGTTTATGTACATCATTAACCACAAATTCGACATGTATTGTGGAATCATATGATCTGAATTAGCTCTCCATAAATCATCCATGGATAGTTATGGGTGATTTTAATGTAATTTTATCTCCTTATGAGGAAAAGGAAGCAAACATTTCATTTCTTTGAATTGCAACTATTTTTAGGATTGTATTACACAATTTGATCCCTCAAACTTTGTCTTCTGTGTTTACACTTTTACTTATTAATCTAGCAAACTTCATGGACATCTTGATAGAGTTCTAGTTAACTCTCACTTTCTTCTGTCAACACATCCCTTTAAAGTTCACGATCTTACTTGAATTCAATCTAATCATAGCCCTTCACATTTCTTCAAGATTGAGCATTGCTCCTTCAAATATGTCTTTAAACAAAAATTAGATTGAATTCTAATGAATCCTTCATATTATTTCTACAAGTTATATGGCATGTGTTCTCTAGTTTCTATAATTCCACGACAGATATTAGTAAGAAATTATTGGATGGATATATCATCTAGGAGTCAAAAACAAATGACAAAGCATAATATTCTATAGTAAATATAACATCTTCAAAGGGACTTAGCAGATTTTATTCTTGTGAATTGGAATTATAATGCAATTATTTACAACATCAATATGATAGACTAATTTCTAGAGATCTAGTGCACCTCAAACAAAAATGTCATATTATGTGGCTTAATGATGGTAGAGCTAATACATCGTTCTACCATACATATGTTAAATGTTGTAGGTAGAAAAATACTATCACCACATTGTTATATGACAATAATGTGGAGATTGTGGATCCTCTTCTTCTAAAACAACTTCTTTTGAGATTTTTCAAATCCTAATTGAGATCGACATTTGTACCTTTTGTGTCTCAACTTCTTCATGTACCTTCAAATGATAACATGTTGTCAACTTCTCAAGCTACATATATCACTCAACTACCTTCTATGTTAGTGACCTTTTAAACACTTCAATCAATCAGATGACACACAGTTGTTGGCCCTGACGGTGTTAATGTGGAATTTATACTTAGCCACTAGAGTACCAATAAATCATTAGTTGTTCAGATTGTGGTACATACTTTGCAAGGTTTTCCTCTCCCTGAAAACTTAAACAGTGTCATAATGGTCTTAACTCCAAAGCTACCAAATCCTAGAAAGTGTAATGATATAGATGATATCTCTAAATAATGTATGATTGAAACTAATCTCTAAGATAGTAGTAAATCATCTAAAACACTATATGAATGAGTGGATGTTTCATGAACAATCAAGCTTTAATCTTAGAAGGACGGTATCTGATAATATAATCTTAGTCCAAGCGCTCATCCATTATATGAGAACACTAAAGATATAGCCCTTCAATGTCTATCAAAATTGATTGGGTGAAGGATTATGATCATATTTCTTGCACATATATTTTAGAAACAATTACTAAGGGTGGTTTATTTACAAATATAGTCACTTATATCACGAATTCTATCTACAATGGAAGGATTAATATTGTTTGGAATAGAGAACACATACCTGATTTCAATGCATCATGGGTCTTCGATGGAAAGAACCACTATTGCCTTATCTTACTATCATATGCCTTAGTTAGTTAATACTACTCATCAATAATGTTGTTCATGATTCTATGAGGAAAATGTTGAAGCTCTCTCAATAAGGTCCTTCTATTTCTCATGTGGTATTTACTGAGGATATCATTTTATTCTCAAAGTATGATAGAAATCATATATACACAATCATGCAATATCTTAAAATTTCTAGAGAAGCATCAGAGCAATCTAATCTGGTAAACAAAATTGCTATCTTCTTTTCCGCCTGTGTCTCAATCTATTTACAAAGGAAAATCTGAGAAACGACATGGATGAGAGATACCTATGATTTTGGTATCTACTTGGGTGTTTAGTAGTCCATGTCAGAGTTAAAAAACATATATATATGCACACATTTTTGACAAAATGTAGGGTCATATATCTAGCCAGGTTGCATGTACAATCAACCTAATTGGTGGCATTTGTTTGGAAAAGTTAGTACTAATGTCTACCCCTTTATATTCTATGCATACCTTAGTCCTTCATGTTTATCTATGCCATAATATAAACATCATAATATGGAGATTTATTTGGAGGTGAGGGCCATAATAATACTCCCTTTCACGGTAGCTTGGGATAAGGTCATTGCACCAAAAAAGGAATGGTGGTATGGGATTATTCTCTATGTAGGAATGGAATCATTCTTTGATCATGAAATACACCTAGGATTTTCTTACTGGAAGGAACATAGATTGGGCTACACATCCTACAAACAAATACAAATCCTTCTCTCCATATTCAGGTCATCATATCACGTCCTTTTGGGATTGACTTTCTCTTTACAGCAACTGGCTATGCAAACAACTTCAAAGTTATAGGAAATGGAGATGATACTTCAATTTGGTATGATATGGATACCAAAAATCACCAGAGATTCATATATTCTTAATCATCAAATTCTTGAAGAATAAGAAGACTCAAAAGTTGCATCTACAAATTATCTATTTGGATCCTGGGATGTGGAGTTCATCATATTTTATTTCCCTGATGATATTGCTACCAGAATCGTGAGCCTTCCTTGCCCTAGACCCTCCTTCACCAAGGATACATGGTCATGGTACTTGATTGCAAATAGACTATTTTTAGTTTCTTCGTAATATGATTTACTAATAGAAGAGAAGTCAGGGAATGCTCAAAGTCCTTGGACTATCTTGTGGAAATTTAAATTTTTTATAAAGATGAATATCTTCTTATGGTTGATTTTGCATGCTTCTCTACAAAAGGAATGCATCATAATTTCACTTCTATATCAGCATTTTATATTTGTAATTCCCCTATAGAGGATGTATTACTTGCTCTAAAAGATTGTGCCTTCTTTAAAGAGGTTTGGAACAAGTTAAAAATTGATGAACATCTCCCTCATTTTTTCACACAATACTTACTAAACTTGATTGAGTCATATGTTACATCATCCTACGATGCATGATTATTTATCTCAACATACTATAAACAATGGTTATCTAGGGATGCCTTATTATTTAGTAATAAAGTATGATGTACATACCTGATATTCATTTTGATCTCTCACATGGAACATTCAATTTTTGAGTCCTTGTTGATGTAACTCTACAAATAGGTAACTTTTTGACTCACAACTTATCTTGGAAACACCCTCATGCATATTGGGTTTAAATAAATATTGATACATTAGTCTCAAACACTTGTAGAGAATTTGCTATTTTTGCAAGATCTACTGATGGAATGTGGATTAGAGGCCAGTCGAAGACTATCTTTACATCTTTAGTTCTTGTGGTCAAAGTAGATGCAATACATTTGAATCTTTAAAACATGACTGATCTACATTTTCTTAGACTTATGATTGTATTTTATAATGAGCTAGAAATCACTCTCATCAAGAAAGATGATAGACAATTTTCTATAGTACATTCTTGTATGAACTCGATATATGAGTATCTATCTTAACCATGGAAAATTACTCTCTAGAAATGTTCAAGACATCAAAATCATGAAACAAATTCACTGGCCAAGCTACAACACCATCAGTAGTTTGGGTTTAGTATATATCATGTCCCTCCATTGGGTTTCGTTGATGTAGTTGCCTCTAACTCTTGATGTATCTTCTTTCCTATGCAGTAAGTGCATGGAAATCACATAAGACCTTGTTTCCCAAAAAAAATCATCAATGGTTCAAAACTTAGATAACATCAAAACTATGCCTAAATTTCTTATCTATAATCTAAGGATAACATAGATCATAAGTTGTAGGAAGCTTATGATATATGCCATACATACCACTACATAAGGCATAGACAATCCCACCACAAAAACCATAATTAGTTTTTTGGATAGACTAGTAAGTGTTATGAGAGAAGAAGCATCATTATAGTTATGTATAAGGTGATGTATGGTGTTAGGAATGAAATGTACAGAAAATGTCCTTTCATCAAGTGGAGTTCTTTCATCAATCAATCCTAAGGATGGCAATCCTAACTTACTGTTGGACTCATGGTTCTTATTTATAGTGACAATTATACGTCTCACTGCCTTTTTTACTACCATATGTAAACTTCTTTGGAGTAAGGGACACAATGTCAAGCATGATCATAATACTTGTAGGATACATAAGAAATAGATACCAAAAAAATAAGAGACTTTTTGAAGTAAGATTATTGTAGTAATTAAAGCTATGAATTATCTTCAGTGAAGTCAGAAAGATATCCATTTTTTGTGATGATTTTGTATTTAGATGTACTAATATGAAGCAATATAACCTGATCAAATATGTGGCACAATATAAATTGAGTTTATGAAGTCATAATTCAAGGAAGAGGTGCAAAACAAGAATCACTATCATGACCAGTGATAGAGCCACTGCTGGGTATGGGAGGGCACATTCCCTACCTTCCCTCACCCAAAAATATAACCTCTAAAGGAGGAATAAAGCTTGTTGTAAAACTCCATGTAGCTGTGCCCTACCTAACCTTTACAAATTGCAAAGTAATAGATTGTGCTTTCATGCGTCATTTTCTAACTAAATTTCTCATCTTGTTTGTCCTAGATTTTAAAACAATTCTATCATTATGATAAACCATCACAATTTTCATTTTAAAATATTAAGTCAATTCACTTTGCAAAAATATAAAGAATGACAACAGTTCAGATAAGTAAATAGACGACTTCTACTTCCATTTTTGATAGAACTAGCTTAATAGTACTTGCATTGTCTAATGAAAAATAAATTCTATTGGCATATTACACAAAGTTTTATCAATAGTTCACACAATTATGTTTTTTACTTTCCTCCTTGGTCTTGAGTATTGCTCTTTTTCTATTTCTCTTTCCAGAAACATAGAGAGATAACAACCTACGATGATGAGAGACTTTTACCTATTGGAGTAGTGTCTTCCCGTGAATGTTGCTCTCCAACTCCAATGGATCAAGTTCATATTCTCTACTCATGTATTTACAAAGAGTATGCTATATCTTTGTTTATCTTTAGACTTGTGAATAGGGTCCATGGCCCTCCTAACATCACATTGTAGTAATCTTTTTTTTTTCACATTCTAGTAATCTTGATCACTCACAAATTGGACAATATAGAAATAAAAGTCATTTTCTAGATCTATCAAATTTTGTTGTGCATTGATGAATGCATATTCATCTCTTATTTTTGCTTCATTTAGAATAATTAATTAGGACTTTTTTGTTAATTTTAGCTAATTCAAAAATAAATAGTACTTTCATCTTCTTGATATACTTTTCCTGAATTCTTATGATATTTTTCTTAATTTTCAGGAATTATCTAAATCGAGAAAATAAAAGATGAAGATATGAGGCTTTCAAATATTCCCGCAGTCCCTGAGATACTCGTCACCAAAATAGCCATATCTTTAGCGTCTAAAGGAGGAATTTGAAGATAAAGTATGGAATGAAAAGATAATTTTATTGGCTATAAAAATACATATTTTGTGGCAATTTTGGTGTTTATTTGGTTGCGCAATTAACCCGTAGCATTACGTTTTTCCGCATAGTCTGATTTCAGTATATATCTTTCACCAAAATTGATATAACTCCCACATCCCAAGGCAGAATTTATTGTGCAAGTATGCGTTGGAAAGATAATTCAGTTATCTACAGGAAAATTATATTTTCGGACCGCTTATAAATTTTTGACTGGCCCAAAAATACGCTCGAAACTGCTGTTGTGGGAAATTAATGCAAAACGGATGCAAAGAAATCAATTGTTTCCTCTATTGACTAGATCTAGAAAGTTAGCAGCTGCCGGCGGCCATTTATTTTGCCCTAAACCTAATGTATACCCCCCTCCTTCTCCTATAAAAGGAAGGGCACTTCCTCCTCCTCAAGGCATCTCAGATTTCTAGTATTTTGGGATTCTGCAGCAATTAATCTTGTAATCATTCTCATATTATGCAATAAAGTAGGTTTTGGTTCAAGCATAGTTCTTTCATTCTTGTTCTTGTCTTTTCTGTCTGCCTTAGTTTTAATCCTCTTCTTTCCGTTCTTCAATTTTGGAGTAAGGAACAAAGAGCTAAGCCATTTCATCGTCTCTAGCATAAGGATTAATCTCCTGATTTCTGGGCTAGACTATGTCTTCATTTCTTTCTTCCTCCGTCTCCCCTTTCTCCATGTGTGAGTAGTATTTTATCAGGGCAAAGGGGAATAACCCCTTAGCCATGGTTTTAACGATTTCTTCTTAAACAATTAGATGGTAATCAATTTTAATTGAATGATTGATCTTCAGATCGCATGTTAATCCAGATAGATATGACCATGGAAATCCGGATTTAGAACAATAAAATCGATTACATAGACGTTTTGATATGACCATGGATTCTCGTCTTTTAGGTTGATAAACTAAGAAGCATGAGCACCAAGACCAATGGGCTCATGTGGAGTTTCTCTCTTGTGAGTTTTTTTAAATTCACAAACCTTCATCGAATCGTCGTTTAAGATTTAGTTGTTATCACCTAGGCTAAGGTGGTGAAAACCCCTACGAGCCTCGATTTCCTTCTCTTGATTTAATCACCGCATCCTTTGTTTGCTTTAATTCTTAGTCTTCCATTCATATAGTTTTTCTTGTGTTAACAATCTTTTTATTATTTCCTTATGCATGTTTATTCTTGTTAAGTGCTTTCCTTCTTGCATTAGTGTAATCACTCAACCCCCAACTGGACTTTACTTTCTGCTTTAATAAAAAGAAAAATACCAAAAACAAATAATAAAGTTTTTCAATCTTTGGGTTCTAAGAACAATCTCTAAATAGTTATCCTATGGGATCGACCCTTCTATACTACCCTTAAAATCGGAAGTAAAAAAGGTTTAAACTCTAGGATTAACCATCTTAGTGATTGATATTGCAAAATGACGATTATCAATTTGGCGCCGTTGCCGGGGACAACGAATTGTTTTCTCGAACCCCCAAAAATCTTTTGAATTTTTTTTTTTATGCCTTCCGAGTAACATTCCGGAAGTGTACTCCTCTTTCTGCCGAGTTTCCATTCCGACAGTACGTTTTTTCTGCACACGAATAACTGCTTTAATTGTGCATGCGACGCTCGAACGACGATTTGCAACCGTTTGATCTGGAAATAGAAAGGACTTTTCATCATCTAAACCGTCAAAATCTAGTGAGAATGAATGAAGACGAAGTCGCCCGTAGGATCGACCAAGCTCTCGCAGCTCAAAGAGAGCTCATCCAAGCCGAACAAGCGGAAAGAGAAGCCGCTTTGCGAGCAGCCTTTAGGGACGAACAAGAAACCATAGAAGCAGATAGGAGGGAAGCCGAAAGGCAAAAACAATTAAAAGACTTTTCTGTTCCCAAAACAGCCTATGCGCAACATCTGGTTATACCCCCCGATATTATTGCTCCACAATTCGAAATTCAAACACAATGGATCACCATGATGCAAGCCAACCCCTTCTCAGGCAACAATGGGGAAAGTTGCCAAGATCATCTTCAAAGGTTCATTGACCTTTTCTCTTTGAACAAACTCCCAGGTGTCTCTGAAGATGCCATCCGCCTTAGGTTGTTTAAGTATTCTCTCTCCGGCCAAGCTAGTAGCTGGTACAACACCATGGAGAGCGAAGAACATGTCACAATTTGGGAAGTTCTACAAAGCAAGTTCCTTGAGAAATTTTACCCCCCGTCTCTCACCTATGAACTTAGGGGTCAAATAACTCATTTTTCTATGTCCCCAGGAGAATCTTTAGGTGAAGCTTGGAAAAGGTTCAAAGACTTACTTAGGAAGTGCCCCCACCATGATATCTCTCAAGCCCAACTCAGAGATTTTCTATCGTGGTGTTGATGATGATACCAAATTTTTTCTCGATTCCTCATCTGGAGGAAATTTCATGCATCAAAGTTTGACTAGTGCATGAGAGGTAGTCAAATGGGTTTCTGAAACAAGGGCTAGAAGAGGGATTGGAGGAATCCTTAAGGTAGCCAAGGCAGAAGTTAATAATGATATCCAAAGCATAGCGGAAAGCCTAAAATTAATTGCTCTAAAACAAGATCGGTTAGAGTCATCCTTGGTCACCCTTAGGGAGTCACCCCAACAACTAAAATCCATGGATTCCCTTTGTGGTATTTGCCGAGGATACGACCATACCACCCTCCAATGTCAATATCTCTACAACATGCCCATGCAACCTGAAGTAGGACAACAACCAGAAGACCTCAATTCGATTCATACAATACCAAGCCAAAGTTACTACAATCCCAACCAACCTAGAAACCACCCTGGTTTTCAATACAGGAACCCTTCAGGTGCCGAGAACTCTAACCAACTTCAACAAAGGCCTCCCTACCCCCAAGGTAACAATCGACCACCACCTAGATTCTCATAGAACAATCAAAGAAATTTTGGAAATCAAGGAAACTACCAAAATCGACAACTCTACCAACAATTCCAAAACTTAAACCTTCCACCCCAAAATCTAAACCAACCTCAACCTCCCCAGCCACCTCAAAATGCCCCCCTCCTCCTCCCCCAAGTCATCCTAGCCTGGAGAACATAGAACAAACCCTCGTGGCCATACAAGCCCATCAAAAGGCATCTGACGCACAGTTGGCCCACCTATTTGCCCAACAGAAACCCCCTGTCGGGACTTTTGCAGGGCATCCTGAACCCAACCCCAGGAATATAGAACAACTTAAGGCTGTTACTACTAGATCTGGCCTTACCACAGAAGAAGAAGGAAGTTCCCCCATCATAGATTTTGACCAAGGGGGTGATTAAGAGGCTGTTGTTGTCCCTCAAGCACTGAGATCACCTCCCCCACAAGAAGAGAGTCATGTATATAAGCCGTGTGTACCTTTTGCAGGTCGGCTGAAGTATACCCAATTAGACTCTAGGTTCAACAAATTCAAAGAAATTATGAGAAAGTTATGCGTCAACATCCTACTTTTGGACGCTATGACTGATCTACCTGAATGGAAAAAATTCTTCAAAGCTCTTCTAAACCGTAAGCGCACTACCGAGGAATCTGAAATGGTAAAATTGGCCAAAACTACATCAGACATCATCCAAAGTAAAATGCCAAAGCAACGCAAAGATCTAGGATCTTTCAGAATCACTTGTTCTATCGGTGACTCTAGCAGCCATTCAGGCCTAGCTGATCTTGGAGCTAGTGTGTCCATCATCCCTTTGAGCATGTGTAGAAGGTTTGGTCTAACTAATGCTAGACCAACTCCGATGCATATTCAACTTGCAGACTCTTCCATTACCAAGCCTCTTGGTATTATTGATGATGTGCCAATCAAGGTCGGAAATTTCTATATCCCTTGTGACTTTGTGGTACTTGATATAAAAGAAGACACTAGCTACCCTCTCATCTTTGGTCGGCCATTCCTTGCCACGGCCAGGGCCCTCATCGACGTTGAGGCAGGACTTCTCACACTAAGAGTGGGAACGGAGTTCATAAATTTTCAAGCCTCTGGGGGTAACATGAAGTACACCCAGGAGGAAGAAGTCTATTTCCTTGAATGCATGGACCAGTTCAATAAGATGCAACAACGTTTCCTTAATTCTAAACCACCACATGTGATCGAAACCCAAATTTTTCTGGTGGACAATCCAGTTGCTACTCAAACTGGCCCAGTCAGTCCTATCAAGATGGACATTTACCCTCCCACTATTCATACTATGGGTACAACCAAAATCACCACTCAAGAAGTTCCTCTCCCACAACCCCCTCACCCATCTATGACCATACCTATTTCCTCTCCTCCCTCCCCATTTGAGGAACCGCTCTATGATAACCACCAAACATTTTTTGAGCCACTACTACATATCACTACCCAAGCAGTGCAACCAAATGTCATGGATGGATACTCCGACTATCATCCCTTCATCCCAACCCCCATTGATACTAGTGGACAACATATAATCGAACAACTACAATTCAGTCAAAACAATGCTTCTTATAATAATTATCCTTATACAAATGAGATTCAATACGACTGTTCTCCACCATATGTCAAACCATGGGGACCTAACCATCTTGATTTCAATTTTTATCCTTGGTATACTGATGTACGCCAAGCCATTCAGGATACATTTCGAGACACGCAAGCAAAGATGATGGAGTGGTTCCGAGGAAATCAACCAAGTCACTACCACAACCATGCATCCTCCTCCGCTCCTCCACCGCCATACTATCCGCCACCTCCGTGATCCTCTTTCCTCCATCTCGGTCTAAGAGTTTGCTCGAGACGAGCAAAATTCCAAGTCCGGGGTGGGGGTGGGTGGTACGTGATCCACCCCTATCTTTTCCTTTTTTTTCATCTTTATTTTCATTAGTTACTTTAGTTTTTGGCCCTTATCTAGTCGACCAATTTTTTACTTAATTGTAAAAAGGCCATTATCTAGTCGGCCTTGATATGATCATTTGTCAAAATACTCCCCTTAATGATGCAACTACCTTGCAACTAAAATTTTGAAACTTTCATGACTAGAAATCCTCCTGTCACTTAGGACCTCAAATAATAATCACTCATTGGAAAAGATGGCAAGCCATAGAGGACTGATAGGATTCAAGAGTGATGCTTTCTTATCATGTACAACTTGTATAATTTTTCTTAATTTTTCGCATGATTCGGTAATAGTTGAACCAATGCATGGTACTCTAAAAAAAGATAGAAAAAAAAAGTTGCACAAGAACAACCTCTTCTACTCTTCTTCAACCACTTCCAAATCTTTCCATTTGTAAAAAAAAAAGCCAATAATGCCCAAAAGGCTAAGTTTGGGGTGTCACTCATTCCCCCTCTTCTGCTTCTTCCATACCCACGCAATTGGGTGTATCACCAAAAATCAAAGAAAAAAAATGCGGTCAATGTAACTGCATGTCCACTAAATAAAAAGGTTTCGAGTCGAATAGAGGAGAGACTGTCCTTCTTCCATACCTCCTTCACTCCAATTTTCTACCCAGGGGAAAATTACAAAAATCCCAACCATCCAAATCATTCCTGTTCTTGTGTAAAACTTTTAAAAAAAATTGGAGTACCAAATGCAAAGGTGAAACGAAAATCTGTTTTATTGCAGGTCTTGAATAAATGCAAGTTTGTGAAGTAGGAAATATAAAAGTCACTTTTCGTGAATTTAGGAAGTCAGGGTCGCTTGGCCATATTTTGGTGGAAGAAATCAAGTGATTATTAGGAGAGTGAGGATGATAGGTTGAGAGTATGTCTTAAAAATATTTCTTGATTTTAATATTGCTCGGGACGAGCAAAGTTTAAGTTTGGGGTATTTTGATGAATGCATATTCATCTCTTATTTTTGCTTCATTTAGAATAATTAATTAGGACTTTTTTGTTAATTTTAGCTAATTCAAAAATAAATAGCACTTTCATCTTCTTGATATACTTTTCCTGAATTCTTATGATATTTTTCTTAATTTTCAGGAATTATCTAAATCGAGAAAATAAAAGATGAAGATATGAGGCTTTCAAATATTCCCGCAGTGCCTGAGATACTCGTCACCAAAATAGCCATATCTTTTGCGTCTAAAGGAGGAATTTCAAGATAAAGTATGGAATGAAAAGATTATTTTATTGGCTATAAAAACGACATATTTTGCGGCAATTTTGGTGTTTATTTGGCTGCGCAATTAACCAGTGAAAGTAGCATTACGTTTTTTCGCATAGTCTGATTTCAGTATATACCTTTCACAAAAATTGGTATAACTCCCACATCCCAAGGCGGAATTTATTGTGCAAGTATGCGTTGGAAAGATAATTCAATTATCTACAGGAAAAATATATTTGCGGGCCGCTTATAAATTTTTTACTAGCACAAAAATACGCTCAAAACTGCTGTTGCTGGAAATTAATGCAAAAAGGATGCAAAGAAATCAATTATTTCCTCTATTGACTAGATGTAGAAAGTTAGCAGCCGCCGGCGGCCATTTCTTTTGCCCTAAACCTAATGTATACCCCCCTCCTTCTCCTATAAAAGGAGGGGCACTTCCTCCTCCTCAAGGCATCTCGGATTTCCTGTATTTTGGGATTCTGCAGCAATTAATCTTGTAATCATTCTCATATTATGCAATAAAGTAAGTTTTGGTTCAAACATAGTTCTTTCATTCTTGTTCTTGTCTTTTCTTTCCACCTTAGTTTTAATCCTCTTCTTTCCATTCTTCAATTCTGGAGCAAGGAACAAAGAGCTAAGCCATTTCATCGTCTCTAGCATATGGATTAATCTCCTGATTTCTGGGCTAGACTATGGCTTCATTTCTTTCTTCCTCCTTCTCCCCTTTCTCCATGTGTGAGTAGTCTTTTATCGGGGCAAAGGGGAATAACCCCTTAGCCATGGTTTTAATGATTTCTTCTTAAATGATTAGATGGTAATCGATTTTAATTGAATGATTGATCTTCAGATCGCATGTTAATCCGGATGGATATGACCATGGAAATCCGGATTTAGAACAATAAAATCGATTACATAGACGTTTTGATAAGACCGTGGATTCTCGTCTTTTAGGTTGATAAACTAGGAAGCATGAGCACCAAGACCAATGGGCTCATGTGGAGTTTCTCTCTTGTGAGTTTTTTAAAATTCGCAAACCTTCATCGAATCGTCGTTTAAGATTTAGTTGTTATCACCTAGGCTAAGGTGGTGAAAACCCCTACGAGCCTCGATTTCCTTCTCTTGATTTAATCACCACATCCTTTGTTTGCTTTAATTCTTAGTCTTCCATTCATATAGTTTTGCTTGTGTTAACAATCTTTTTATTATTTCCTTATGCATGTTTATTCTTGTTAAGTGCTTTCCTTCTTGCATTAGTGTAATCACTCAACCCCCCAACTGGACTTTACTTTCTGCTTTAATAAAAAGAAAAATACCAAAAACAAATAATAAAGTTTTTCAATCTTTGGGTTCTAAGAACAATCTCTAAATAGTTGTCCTGTGGGATCGACCCTTCTATACTACCCTTAAAACCGGAAGTAAAAAAGGTTTAAACTCTAGGATTAACCATCTTAGTGATTGATATTGCAAAATGACGATTATCATGCATACATAATCAAGACTTATGGATTAACTGGATGTGACACATGTTTGTAATCCAGTTGGGGGTGTAGGCTACTTCATGTTCACACAGGACTAGAAAATCCTATTCTTCATGTATCACAATAACCAAGTTTTAGTCTACTGATATTCTGTATGGGTGTATATCATTTGTATTGGTAGACCTAGAATTATTTGATTATAGTACTATATAGATGTACTAACTATATTTATCTTCATCCTTAACATTAAATTGTTTTGAATACACTTAGAATGTTAAATTTATACAAGATTCATTTTTTTATACTTTGAATAAGATTACCCTAGATGAGAAAAAATCTAGTTGCAAAAAGGTGACATTGGTTTTGGTTCATTTCCACACCATTGCATATTTTGCATGAGATGTGGAGATGGTTGTATTCCATGTACTACCTATATTGCCTATTCTCTATTTTAAACTTGGTCTAGGAACAAATAGTTGTACCTACAATTATATATCCATTCACAATTTACCAAAACATACTCATTTCCTTATTGTTTAGTGTGTTCATATTATTGGTTCACATTCACAAAATTAAGTTGTATTCATTTCCGTTACTCACCTACATGTCTATTCATATCAATAATAAAGTTGTTATATCCATTCATACATCTACACAGAACTATGGTTGCGGCATTATTTAGTCGTGTGCCCCCTCATTAAAGTTTCTATCTTCACCCACAATGGCAAATTAAGTTTCTCTTATACATGAAGTTTTATAGTAGCTTGATCTCTTCATTTCAATCACCTCCCAATATATCAAGTCACATCTATCAATTAAAGAGAGAGTGTAGAGTCACACTACACATTGTGCCATTGTACATTGCTAGAGGAAGGGAGATGGAAGAATTGATGAAGCAGAGAGGAAGAAGGTCTTATCAAGATTTTATAGACCACAATGAAGACATTCAAATGTAAATAAGTATTGAGTTGCTTTTATATGTAGTATGTGGAGTGAGAAGGTATATGTCTTCTTATATAGAAATAAAGCAAAGTTAAGGAGAACCCATGTAGAATGGTTATTCCCTTCAGAATTTACTCCTCCATGTGGTTCTAAAAATCATTAACTTCAACTAATTTCGACATACAAAACTAATGAGGCACTTGAAATCAACTCTCATGAATGATATGAATTTACTAAAGTGAATAAGCATATTTGTTAGATATAGGAGAAAATGGTCACTAGAAGTACATTTGATCATGTAATAACATTTGGAATATACATTTGATTTTATATGAATTTTATCTATCGAATAGTTATATAAAAGAACAAACACATTGGCATATCCATCCAAGAAGCTCACATATCTGGCCAAAAATGTGGTCATATAGCAACATAAATTCATCTAGTTGTAAAACTGAATTAGATATAATAGATATGACCTATTTTTAATAAATGTCCAAATAATATTAATTGTCTAGTAGTTGACTGAATATCCAAGAAACAAGGTAGTTAATTGTCTTTTAAAGATGATTAATATCATAATTAAGAATAACAATGAATGAAGTAACTCATTGTGTGGCCTTGTATTGCCAGAGGATGGGATGGGTGTGGTCTAGTCAAGTTTGGTCTGACTAGTAAAACCATAGACCAGCCTACATATTATTGTCTAAGACTAAACTTGACTACTAGCAGGGTATAGACCAACTTAATTTTGTTGTCAAGTTTGGTGAAGTTCGGTCTAAGACCACCACTACCTAGTATTTACTAGCCATACACTTAAATGAAGATCAATAAAAAGTTGTTTAGTTATTATTTGATTTATTGATGTCAATTATTGGTTGTTTTCAATAGTTACCATACTCTGATAACATACAATAAATCTTATTATCTAAATTATAGATCAAATGTTTTATATATTACATGTAATAAAGAACTTCTAAATAATTTTAATTGATTATATATGCATATATTTAATCTACAATATTAATATAAAAGCCACTTGGAGCACAAATGATAAATATAATTTTGGTATATTTGAGATATCATCTATACATCAACTAAAGCATGGCTAGAATAATTCACTTGAGTATATATATAAACACACACACATACACATATATAGTGTTAGTCAAGTTAGGTGTGATCGGTCAACCAATCATCCAAATTAGGACCATATTCGTTAAAGATGGTCTGAACACTATTTAAACCAAACTAAACAACAATACCCATAAAAATAGACTTAACTAGTCTATTTGATCAAATTTAGTTTCCTATCCATCCCTACCAGATGATATGGACAAAAAAAATCAATCTAATACACAAAAACAAACTTTTTCATTAAAGAATGAAATGTTACGTATATATAATAATAATTACTTTGAAGTACCTCAACATTAAAGGAAAAATTCCAACAGACAGTAACAAATTGCTACATTGTGATGGATATGCATGACACTCCTACAAACTAATACATGCTTATATAATATAGATAACTTTTAGGAAATTTCCTAATATTTTCATGGAAATCAAAGAAACATCCTTCAAATTTGATTCAAGAATATGATATCCATCGTAGGTTTTCTTTTCTTTGAAACAAAATAACAAATGCTGATCTTCAAGGATATAACTAGATCTCAAAATTATTATCAATACCACTAATGGAGAATATGGATACCATGCTTATTTTCTTCAGTGGGTATGCATTAACACTAATCAGACCATCATTAGTCACTTTTATGGAATCCAATAGGATATAAATTATCTCACAATACTTCCAGTTGAGTGTTCCTTTGAATTTGTATTCAACAAGGAGATCAATACACAACAAGAATCTTTTTAATATGTTCTAGAGAAATCTATACACACACACTTCTCCAAAATATTATTGAGTACCTTTTCCTTTAGAAAACCCTATCAAGATATAGTTTAAAATGCCTCAATATTATACATTACATTAAAATAATTAATAGAGGCATCTAAATGTTCTCTATTATCACACAAATATTGCATTTAAAACTCTACAAAAGTTGGCATGGAAACAAAATTGTCTAGCATAAAATATGCTCAACTTCTCATAAAACCTCTCAATAAAGCTAGCATTGTTCTACACTAGTTTGGAGGCGTATTGTAGATAATCATAGCTAAAAACAAAAATTAATTTTTTTTGTTGCCAAAACACACTTTTTTTGTATTTTTCATAGAGGGTTACAAAATTTTTGGGCAGATTTATAGAGGATAGGAAGAAGAAAACCTTTCTATTCATCAAGGCAAAGGAAAAGGAATTTCTCATAAAGGAAGAAAGAGAACAAATAATTATGTGGAAAATGTAACTGAAACTATCTTCACGGCACAAATCAAAGATTGAGAAGCTATCCAACATGCAAGAAAGAATCACTGAAGAGGCAAAGACTTCTCTCTACAAGAAAAAACTTCAGTCAGATAGCTACTCAACAGCAAGATCAACACACAACCTTTAAGCTTCTAAAAAAAGCACCATTCAGCAATAGCCCCTCAGGACCATATCGGGACAGAAATAACTAAGAGTGGACATTAGCATAGGAAACATAGAACATCTTCAAAAAACAAAAGACTCTAGATAAGACCATAATCTAGGATAGAAAATGTCAAGGTCATCCTTTACATATCTCCAAACATCTTCACGATTTTTAGAATGAGTACCATGTACTCTAGAGTTTCTCTCCATCCAACAATAGTAGAAGATAAGAGTGCAAGAATATTTGTTTTCCATTAGTTATAACACGACCTCTTGCTAACATCTAGCACTAGTAATACTCATATTTAGAGAAGATGAGCATATCCAAATTGTAGAAGAAAAAAAACACTCAAAGAGAATATGAGAAGTGTACTTATAACCATTACTACAAAGAAAACAAGTTGAAGCAAGCTGAATTCCTCTTCTTCTAGAAAAATTCAAGGTAGGTAGATTGTTGTGAGAAGCCTTACAAGAAGTTAAGACCACATTTCTTGGACCTTTCCAGCTCCAAATCCATTAAAAAATAGGGTATGCTTCTACCTTCTCCCTAACTTCATTCCATGCTAGCTTAAAATTAATATTTTCTGTACCTTTAAATAGAATAAAGTCTTATTCATGAAAATTCCGATTCAAAGAAATAGAAAGTTGTGTAAATCCTGAGATTTGTCATTCAATTTATATTCCAAGAACTATTAGTTATGATCTTGCTTAGACTGCAATCGTGAGGAAGACAAAATTTGGTACAAAAAGATTCATCAAAGAAATTAGTAATTTGTTTACCTGCTATCCACAAATCAAGCAGGGTTTGAAGTTCACCTCATCTCCAATATTAAAATTAGTAATAAGAACTAAATTGCCCCTGGTTTTGAGGAGGTTAGAAAAATTATTTGAAGGAGGCTTTTCTCAGGGTATCTCTCACTAATCCATTGTACCCACATGGAATCCTTCTTCTTTGCAATATCCCATGCATTGATTATAAAACAAGCTTTAACAACATCTCTACTTTTTTCAGACCTAAGCTACCCTCCTTCTTTGGTAAAATGGAATTCTCCCATTTATTAAGATTGAGATTGTTCTTTAACTCAGAGGAACCAAAAAAGATCCCTACAGATCTTGTTGATATCATCTAAAACAAAGTAAGGAAGAGGAAAAGAAAAGATACAATAGTAATATACACTAGAAAGAGTAGAAATAAATTTAAGTCTAGCTACTATTGAAACAAAAATTGATTTCCAAGACTCCAACCTTCTTTTGACCTTATCCAAGCAACCAACATGATAATGTATAGACAGTTTATCTATAAACAAAGGAATCCCAAAGTATTTAAATGGAAGGGAACCTTCTTTGATGCCCAAGTCCATAATAATATTTTCTTGGTTTGGGAATTAACTAATAAACACAAAGCTCTTGGAAGTGTTGATATGAAGAACAATTTTTTTACCAAAGTGATCTAAACGTTTCTTGATATGCCCAACACTACGATCATCAGCCTTGGAGAAAACCATTTTATCATTGACAAAGGTTATGTGAGAGATATACACATCTTTAGATGTAGCTAAAGGAGAAATTTCACCCAATTGAACTAACATGTTCATAAGCTCAAAAAGGCCCTGGATAGTGATGACAAATAGACAAGGTGCTACAGGATTACCCTAACAAATACCATATGAAGGAGAAATCGAGTTTGAAGGTTCTCCATTGATCATGATTTGATTGAAGTTTTAAAAATTTCTTCAACCCAACTAATCCTTCTAAAAGGAAAACCCATTTGATAAAGAATAGAGAAAACATACTTCCAACTCACCAAATTATAAGCCATTGAAATATCTACTTTGATACACATTTTGTTACTAGAATATGTGAAGTCACTGACGATTTCATGTCTCAGAAGAACAACATCCTTAACACATCTACCTTTTATAAAATCACAGTGATGTACATCAATCAAAGATGTCACTAGAAGTTGAAGACAATTTACCATAAGCTTTGAAATAATCTTAATAAATCATTACAAAGAGAAATCTGATGCTAGATCTCAATATTAAAGGTATCATCATTTTTAGGAATGAGAGAAATGAATGTTTGTTTTGTCTCTCTAAGAAGTTTAACATTAAAAAAAACTCATATATAGATTGACTAATATCTTCACAATCTTTGCTCAAGCTTTTTCAAGGAATTGGCCATTAAAACCATCAAGCCCGGGTGCTTTATCATGTTTATGATTAAGGATATCATCATTGTTTTCATTCTACATCACTTCTTCCATCAAGATATCTCTTTGACTATCGTTAAGACAAGACCTTCCCACTTTGTAGGCCAAACGGTGCATGAGTGTGGACTATTGAAAAGACTAGAATAAAAAATGTAATATGATCTTAAATCTCATGAATATCATAACTTAGGGAATATCACATAATCAAATTTTTTATATGGTTACAATGTCTTATAGTCTTCATTGAGGAATGGACATTTTTTGTATTAGAGTCACCCTCTTTGAGGCACTGGACTCTAGAATTTTTTTCTCAACAAAGACTCTTCATCTAGAGTAGCAAGCCTAGAAATCTTTCTCTTACCAAGAGAAATCTCCAACAAATGGATATTTCTAGCTTCAAGATCAGACATAGCTTGAGCATCTAGAGTAGACACATCTACAATATTTACATTATCATGAATGTTGGACATTGTCTTGCAATTCAAAACATCAAGTTATAAAATTTTAAGTAGACTTAATACATAGGACCCCAAAAACATTGAAATTCCATGAGTCTTTGACAATATTTAGGAAGTCATCTCGTAAGGTCCAAGCATTTATGAATCCAAATGGAACCTCACCACTCTTGGATCACTCAATCTTAGAGAAATAATATTGTGACTTGTAACAATGTTAGGGATGATATTACATCTGACTTCAGTGTTAAAGGATACAAATATATAATTATGAAGATCTTTATAGATCTTGGTCAAACCAAAGTCTATGCCATCTTGATAGTTATCCCAAGTAAAAAAATGGACCCCAACGATCCATAAAATAGAGAGTCCATAGTTTAACACGCAAGAGTTAAAATCATCCATTGACTTTTAGGTAGGAGGATGCCTACCTATTTTCTCATTCTCCTTCCTAACCGCATTGAAGTCACCAAGAATAACCCAAGATTTTGCAATATTACTATTAATACAATAAATTGGATCCCAAAGGGGCATTCTATTAGCGTCAACATTATGACCAGATACGATTGTCATAAAAAATAAATATCATTTGTAGTAACTCTAGAATGAATGTACTGATCACATCAAAGCATATCAATACTATAAAATTCATATTTTAGAGGATGAATGTTCTACCAAGAATATAAGAATTGTGATTTGCACACAAATTTTAGATTGAAAAATATTTATTCATAAAGTTGGATGATTTCTCTCTTCTAAGATTTATTTCATTAAAAATAACTATATCACATTTCCACCTCACAATCTCTTCCTAGACTACTTGTATTTTATTTGAAATGCCCCTAACATACCAGGAATAGATGTAGAGAGAAAGGTTCATTTAAATGTTTGGCCTATTGAGCTGTTAGCCTCAGTGGAGTTAACTTCAGAAATAGCCTAAAGACCACCCAAGCTTTTGTGAATAGGAGTAAATGTTGAGCTAGAGAGCCTATGGAAGATACCTACATTATCCTTAATCGTAAAATTGGGAGAGGATTTCAATAGTAAGCTCAAAGTATTATATGAATTCGAAGAAGAACCCTAGATACTAGAAGGATATGGTTGGAACACAAGAATGGGAGTATATGGAATCAACTTGCCAACAAATTTCCTTCTAAAAACTTTAACCACTTTAGCATTGTGTTTTGGGCCAATATGATTCGTAGTGATAAGAGTGCAATCTTCATTTTCAATTGAGGCATTCCCGACAACATCATTATCAATATTACCAACACTTTTTAACTTTCATTACTACTTTGAAGCAACAATTGACACAAGATTGGAGTTATTATCATATTCAATATTTTTTGCATTCTGAGACTTCTTCACAGAGTTAGATGGAAGCTGACTAGATCTAGGAAAACAATCCTCCTCATGACCAAAAAATGAACATTTAGCACAAATATAAGGAATTCACTCAGAAATAGATCAATCTTATGCACCAAACAACATCATCTGATCAAGCTCAATCAAAATTGGGAACTTTGAGAAATGTTGAATAAATATTTGGAGTGTAGCAAAGTCTGGTCTAGAACAAAATGTTGTAGATTCATAAACATAAATATGAATACCCAAATAAGATCCTATACATTTAAACATACATTTATCCCATATCTTAATAGGGAGATTATGTAATCTAACACAAATTGAAACATCCTTCAGAGACAACTTCATTAGATAGGTACCCAGTTTCCACCCGTTGATGATTAGCAGATGATTTTTAACCAACAATGGTCCCGCATGGAGAGCGTATTGAATATTTTTACTCTAAAAAAATGATGATGAATAGCTCGTTGCTACTTGTGATGACTTCCACTAGTCTGTTGAGATTCCATAGCTAGTAGAAATAGTGTTCTAAAGTGGAAAGTTGAGGATTAAAATCAAGGATATTGTCACAAAATGAGATTAATAAAAACTCAAACCACAATCAACCATAAACATCAGATTATTGAAAATCACAGGGAATTAAAACCGTTTTACAACAAGCACCAGGAGTTGAGGATTGTTACACAAGAACCAACATGTTTATTTCATAATTTATATTCAAGGTGCTACATCATCACATTTCAAATATCCTGTTACATAAGATAATAGTTCCACATGTATATACATACCACCAAAGATACACAATGCCAGAAATCAGATTTCGATCATCATGTCTACAACACACATCGAGAACACCCTGAAGGACCTGAGTGTAGATGGATGACACATAGGACTCTATTACTAGACAGTTCCATATACCACTTTTCACCAGATGTAGGTTTCTTTTCATTTTATCTTCAACTGACATGATCTTTAATTCGGCATGCACGTCCACCTAAAAAGTTATTAACCAAAGGGGTGAGACACACAGTCCCAGTGAGGGATATAACTCTCCACCAACTTTATTATTATAAAAAAACTAAGCAGATAAATTAACATACTGGGCAAATTGAATCACCAATGAACCAAATGACATATATCTCATGGGTTAAGTAACATAATAGTAACATGCACTTGCCAATGAACAATAAACAATTAATAATTTGAAAGGAATATGAAGAACATGTATGACTATTACAAAACTAAACAATACATGGGCAAGGCAAGGCTTCATCCAATGTTTTTGTGTTTGATCTTATACATGCACACTACATGACTGATTATGTATTTATTATGCCCTGAGGATTTGAGTCGTACCATCCAAATCCAACAAACCACTTGATATAATCGGTGACACACAAGGTCTAGTGGAAGAGCTGGAATCCACAACATCATCCCCTCAGTCAATATGAGGACATTGGCAGTGACATCATTAGTCAGACTGCTATCACTAACTTATAGTCCAACTATACATATGTAGCCCACCTTGTTACATGTCACGTCACAAGTGAGTTGCGACTGCAACCACACACTTTACTAGGATATGACCACAGCCATTTGTGTATTGCAAATTGAGATACAACCACAGTTGTACTCATTATTGGGATATGACCGCAGCCAATCCCATTCATATACAATCAGGACACAAGGAGATACCTTAACTTGCACCCTGCATATTCAACAATATGTGATATGAGTTAAAATCATTTCATCATTCAGCAAGTGCTGACACTGAATGGATCAATAGCACATGGCAAACTTGCAACATACTAGATCTTGGACCCTACCCTAGAAGTTTACATTTTGGACTAAGCCAAACAAGGTTGAAGGTTAGACCAAAATAGATGTTTAGTATAACCACAATGAGCTAATGCATGTATAGATCACCTTAATATAACCTAATGTTCTAACATTAATCTTAGGTTTATAATGGATACATAAAATATGCCACATAACTCATTTTGGTGGTAATATGAAGATAAGGAACTTAATTGGATGAATAATTTAGATAATGGGCCATATGGCATATCTCATAAAAATAAGTCTCAAAAGTAGAAACAAACTTCAAATTTAAAATCTACATATCAAAATTAGCCTACATGTCAAATTTCGTCTAATTTGGACAACCTTGAAATATTAGGATAAGTTTAGGGGAGAGAAAATGAGTAAAAGGCATAAGTAATGAATAATGTGACTATATAACTTCAAAATGTGGAAATAATGGTAAATTCATATTCAACACATCAAAGATAACTTGTGGATGAAATTTCATCCAATTTGGGTGTTGTTTGTGCAAGTTATGTAATTTTAGGTAAATTTTTGACTTTTCTACAATTTACCCAATTGGGAGGTTTTCTTTGAAAATTATCACATTATTTATAATAATTATATATTCCCTTACCATTTTCGATTTTTTGAACCATAGGGTGCCTAGTTGCACCTTGGTTTGAAGGTGTTTCTTTCCAAGGGCATTTTAGGGATTACTCTCTTTATAAATGAGCTTATTTTTAGAAGCTATCAACCAATGGGGTCATTTATTTGATTGGAGGACGGTTGGGATGGCCTATAAGTGTACATTAACCAACATTTGATATTCAAGCAGCCTCTATGAGCTATCCTCTTGCATGGCCAAGAAATCCCTAGGCTAAGGAAACATGGAAAGCTCCATGGACACCTCATGCTTGACTTCTTCTTTATCCAT
The DNA here is from genome assembly GCA_963693085.1 of Alisma plantago-aquatica. Taxonomy (NCBI): domain Eukaryota; kingdom Viridiplantae; phylum Streptophyta; class Magnoliopsida; order Alismatales; family Alismataceae; genus Alisma; species Alisma plantago-aquatica. The sequence continues at coordinate 123,599,489 of OY856409.1, forward strand.
AATGGTTTGCATGTCCATAGGCACCCTTAGCACTGGACACATGGAAAGTAACTTGACACCTCGTGCTTGACTTCTTCCTTATTCATAAAGGCTTGCATGTCCATGGACACCCTTATACATGACACATGGAAAGTCTCATAAACACCTCATACTTGGCCTCTTTCTTTATATAGCCATATCTACCCCTTCCCAACTCCAAATTCAAAAACTCGTGCTCTTATTTCTTTCATCTAACTTAGAGCATAACTTCTACTCTTTTTAGCCATGAAGGTTCTGTCCCAAGGTAAAAGAAGGTGCCTACCTTGGTGAAGAAGGCTCCTAGGGTTCCAAATTTTCTCTATTTAGGGTTTGTAAAGCTCCTCCTTGGTTATTTTGACAAAAACTAGTAAGTTTTTCCTTTCCTTCCCTATTTTCATGATGTTAGTCTTCCTTCCACTTTCCTCCTAGTCAAAACCATGGCCTTCCATGGTGAAACCCTTCCTAGAACCCATAAACACCCTATCTCCATGTTCTTTTGTTAGGGTTTTTCACCTCTAAAGTGGAGAAGGTGCTACTTGCTTGAGATAGGAGCTTTGTTGGAGAAACCAAGCTCTCTATGTTTGGGAACCTTACTTATTGGACCTTCCCACCTTCCATAGAGGTTCTTTAGAGGCCTTGTCTTGACTTGGACTATTTAGACTCTGAAGTTGAGGTATGATGTATCCCCTATTCTTCTATGTTGAGAAATTCACCTATGCTTATTCATTCTCTTTGTCCTATGGACATTAGCCTATATACAATGTCTTTTATTTTGATAATCATGGTTCATGTGAACTACCTTCTTTGATATTGATCTCGTGATCATGGATATTCTTTTGAACTCTTATCTTATGCTTTGTTCATGGTGAAACTCTAAAAGATGACATGATGTATTTTTCCCACTTATGAGGTGGATGTATATGTTGGTCACTTATTTGGTGACTAGTTTATATATTCTAACAATACTTTCAACTTGCCTCTACATCTAACATGCTATGTGATTCAGTAGCACTAGAGTAGTGTAATTGCATTGGTTGTTATGGTAGATGTGTTATTTCCTGCCGAGTAGATGTGATATTTCCTGCTCTTTTGGGATGAAAGGGAACCTCATACCCAGGACAAGATGTGTGATTCTTGGCCCATGTTTTATATATTTGGGAGATTGGAAGTATTCCTTTCTCTATCGGGTTTCAAGTTTATGAGACTCTGACACCTTTGTGTTTATATTATTCTAGGGTTATGCTTATCTCACATTCATGCATATTGATGATGATTGTAGGGGTGTGTGCCCTACTTTCTTTACATGTGCTTGTATGGCACAACTTTATTGTTTTAATTATGGTAAGTATCTCTTTTGTTATTGAAAGTCATTTCTCTTGATACCCACTTGGGTTGTCCTTATCTTTTTCATGGGAAGCCTTTACACTTTGATGTCCTTTATTCCATATATTGCTCAATTTCCTATTTAGTATGCACATACCAGCCTTTGCTGAGGTCATCTATTTTCTCTTTTTGCTGGGGTATGCTTCCAACCCTAGGTGAAGGACTTGGATGATAAGGCATGGAGTTTTGGACTAGCTTAAGGAGTTAAAGCTTGGAGACAAAGTTGTTATGGTTTAGATTTCTCTCTACTTAGATCCTTATGTTGTATCATACATGTAAACCCTTATGCAATATTATGATGTACTTTTGTAATCCTTTGTGAAAACTGAATATAGTCAACATTTTTATTCCGCTTCTATACTTTGGTCTTTTTTCATACCATTATAAAAATTTTGGAAAAATTATACCTATTCTAGCATACCTTTGAGTGTTTTTGGAATGGATGTTTTATTCTTCAAATCTTTAGTAAGGGGGTGATCCCGCCTCCTTATAGCATGGTATCGGAGGCCAGAGTACTCAAAATATGACTTTTTCAATTTTGTCTCCCTAGTTAGAATACTTTCCTTACCTTTAAGTGACATGTTTGCCCTAGAGTTGATCAATAGACGATGAAGGGTTGATTTAGGATCTTATAGTTTCACATTAAAATGATGATGAATAGATCCCTAAAGTACTTACAAGTAAAAGATGCATAAGTAACCATAGTAACTTGATTTATTAGCTTGGAATTTAGGCATCTACTAGGACATGAAGTTGAAAGAAAAGATGTCTAGAAAGGATCAGGGTTTGGGGCTGGCAAGATTTTCCTCTGTACTACTAGCTTGGTTTATGAGGACTCCCGAATCCATATGATACCGGCCTGGCCTGAGCTGATATGAATTGTCTAAAATAGCATGCTTTTAGGCAATAATAGCCTTAGACAGCTATATGATTTATCTTTAGGGACCCTAATATGTTGAAATAGTCTCCCAGGTGTAAAGACTTGTTTGAGGATGGACAAGAGAAAGTTAACCCATAGTTCATAGTTAGTCTTTACAAGTTATATATATTTTTTGCATGATGCTTATCTAGTTAAATGTAAGGAAGTGTAGTTGAACCTTTTGTACCTAATGAATAGTTTTGAATTAATAAGATGAATCCTTTAAGGGGTGGTGAATAAGTTATTTTTTTATATGTGGATGTTTTGATTTTGAGGACAAAATCCCTTTAAGGGGTGGTGTGATGTAACATACTAGATCTTAGACCCTACACTAGAAGTTGACAGTTTGGACTTAGCCAAACAAGGTTGAAGGTTAGATATAAATAGATGTTTAATATAACGCCAATGAGCTAATGCATGTATAGATCACCTTAATATAACCTAATGTTCTAACATTAATCTTAGGTTTATAATGGATACATAAAATATGCCACATAACTCATTTTGGTGGTAATATGAAGATAAGGAACTTAATTGGATGAATAATTTAGATAATGGGCCATTAATGGTCCATATGATACATCTCATAAAAATAAGTCTCAAAAGTGGAAACAAACTTCGAATTCAAAATCTACATATCAAAGTTAGCCTAAATGTCAAATTTCGTCTAATTTGGACAACCTTGAAATATTAGGATAAGTTTAGGAGAGAGAAAATGAGTAAAAGGCATAAGTAATAAATAATGTGACTATATAACTTCAAAATATGGAAATAACGGCAAATTCATATTCAACACATCAAAGATAACTTGTGGATGAAGTTTGGTCCATTTAGATGTTGTTTGTGCAAGTTATACAATTTTAGGTAAATTCTAGACTTTTGTGCAATCAACCAATTGGGAGGTTTTCTTTGCAAATTGTCACATACATTATAATCCTTATATTTTCCCTTATTATTGTCGAGTTTTTGAACCATAGGGTGCCTAGTTGCACCTTGGTTTGAAGGTGTTTCTTTTTAAGGACATTTTAGGGAGTACTCTCTTTGTAAATGAGTTTATCTTTAGAAGCTATTAACCAATGGGGTTATCTCTTTGATTGGAGGTCGGTTGGGATGGCCTATAAGTGTCCATAAACCGAAATTTGATATTTATTAAGCCTCTATGAGATGTCATCTTGCATGGACATGAAATTCCTAGGCTAAGGACACATGGAAAGCTCCATGGACACCTCATGCTTGACTTCTTCCTTATCCATAAAGGTTTGCATATCTATAGGCACCCTTAGCATTGGACACATTGACTTCTTCCTTTTCCATAAAGGCTTGCATGTCCATCGACACCCTTATACATGACACATGGAAAGTCTCATAGACACCTCATACTTGACCTCTTTCTTTATATAGCCATATATACCCCTTCCCAATTCCAAATTTGAAAACTCTTTCTCTTCTTTATTTCCTCTAACTTAGAGCATAAATCCTACTCTATTTGGCCATGAAGGTTCTGTCCCAAGGTAAAATAAGGTGCCTACCTTGGTGAAGAAGGCTCCTAGGGTTCCAAATTTGCTCTATTTTGGGTTTCTGAAGTTCCTCCTTGGTTATTTCGACCAAAACTAGTAAGTTTTCTCCTTTTCTTCCCTATTTGCATGTTTTTAGTCTTCCTTCCACCTTCCTATAGGTTGAAACCATGGCCTTCCATGGTGAAACCCCACCTAGAACCCATAAACACCTCATTTCCATGTTCTTTTGTTAGGGTTTTTCACCTCTAAAGTGGAGAAGGTGCTTCTTTCTCAATATAGAATCTTTGTTGGAGAAACTAACCTCTCTAAGCTTGGTAACCTTACTTATTGGACCTCTAAACATTCCCTAGAGATTCTTTGGAGGCTAGTCTTGACTTGGACTATTTAGACTCTGAAGTTGATGTATGATGTATCCCCTATTCTTCTATGTTGATAAATTCACCTATGTCTTTGTCCTATGGACTTTAGCCTATACACAATGTCTTTTATTTTGAAAATCCTGGTTCATGTGAACTACCTAATTTGATATTGATCATGTGATCATGGATATTCTTTTGAACTCTTATCATATGCTTTGTGCATGATGGAACTCTAAAAGATGATGTGATGTCTTTTGCCCACTTATGAGATGGATGTATATGTTGGTCACTTATGTGGTGACTAACTTATATATTCTGACTATACTTTCTACTTGCCTCAACATGTAACTTTCCGTGTGATTCAGTGGCACTAGAGTAGTGTAATTGCATTGGTTTTTATGGCAGATGTGTTATTTCATGCTGAGAAGATGTGATATTTCCTACTCTTTTGGGATGGAAAGGAACCTCATACCCAGGGCAACATGTGTGATTCTTGGCCCATGTTTTATATATTTGGGAGATTGGAAGTATTCCTTTTTCTATCAGGTATCAAGTTTATGAGACTTGGCCGCCTTTGTGTTTATATTGTTCTAGGGAAATGCTTATCTCACATGTATGCAGGTTGATGATGATTGTAGGGCTGTGTGCCCTACTTTCTTTACATGTGCTAGTATGGCACAACTTTATTATTTTAATTATGGCAAGTATCTCTTTTGTTATTGAAAGTCATTTCTCTTGATATCCACTTGGGTTGTCCTTATCTTTTTCATGGGAATCCTCTGCACTTTAATGTCCTTTATTCCATATATTGCTCAATTTCCTATTTAGTATGCACATACCAGCCTTTGCTGATGTCATCTATTTTCTCTTCTTGCTGGGGTATGCTTCCAGCCCTAGGTGAAGGATTTGGATGATAAGGCATGGAGTTTTGGACTAGCTTATGGAGTTAAAGTTTGGAGACAAAGTGGTTATGGTTTAGATTTCCCTCTACATAGATCCTTATATTGTATCATATATGTAAACCCTTATGGGATAATATGATGTACTTTTGTAATCTTTTGTGAAAATTGAATATAGTCAATATTTTTAATCTGCTGCTATACTTTGGTATTTTTGCATACCATTATAATAAATTTGTAAATTTTATACCTATTCCAGCATACCTTTGAGTGTGTTTGGAATGGATGTTTTATTCTTCAAATCTTTAGTAAGGGCGTGATCCCGCCTCCTTACAACATGGTATCAGAGCCCATAGTAGTCAAAATCTGACTATTTCAATCTTGTCTCCCTAGTTAGAATACTTGACTTACCTTTAAGTGACATGTTTGCCCTAGAGTTGACAATAGATGATGAAGGGTTGATTTAGGATCTTATAGTTTCACATTAGAATGATGAGGAATAGATCCCTAAAATACTTATAAGTAAAAGATGCATAAGTACCCATAATAACTTGAGGTTGTTTAGCTTGGCCTTTAGGCAGCTACTAGGACATGAAGTTGAAAGCAAAGGTGCCTAGAAAGGATCAAGGTTTGGGGGATGGAAAGATTTTCTTCCGCACCACTAGCTTGGTTTGCAAGGACTCCCGAATCCATATGATATCGGCTTGGCCTGTGTTGATATGAATTGTCTGAAATAGCATGCTTTTAGGAAATAGTAGCCTTAGACATCTATATGATTTATCTTTAGGGACCCTAATATGTTGAACTAGTCTCCCATGTGTAAAGACTTATTTAAGGATGGAGAAGATCAAGTTAACCCATTGTTCATAGTTAGTCTTTGCAAGTTATATTTCTTTTTTTTGCATGATGCTTATGTTGTTGGATGTAAGGAAGTGTAGTTGAACCTTTTGTACCTAAAGAATAGTTTTGACTTAATAATATGAATCCTTTAAGGGGTGGTGAATAAGTTGTTTTCTTATATGTGGATGTTTTGATTTCGAGAAGGAAATCCCTTTAAGGGGTGGTGTGTTGTAACATACTAGATCTTGGACCCTACCCTAGAAGTTGACATTTTGGACTTAGCCAAACAAGGTTGAAGGTTAGACCTAAATAGATGTTTAGTATAACCCCAATGAGATAATGCATGTATATATCACCTTAATATAACCTAATGTTCTAACATTAATCTTAGGTTTATAATGGATACATAAAATATGCCACATAACTCATTTTGGTGGTAATATGAAGATAAGGAACTTAATTGGATGAATAATTTAGATAATGGGTCGTTAATGGGCCATATGACATATCTAATAAAAAGAAGTCTCTAAAGTGGAAACAAACTTTGAATTCAAAATCTACATAACAAAATCAGCCTACATGTCAAATTTTGTCAAATTTTGACCACCTTGAAATGTTAGGATAAGTTTAGGAGAGAAAAAACGAGTAAAAGGCATAAGTAATGAATAATATGACTATATAACTTCAAAATATGGGTTTAATGACAAATTCATATTCAACACATCAAAGATAACTTGTGTATGAAATTTGGTCCAATTTGGATGTTGTTTGTGCAAGTTATGCAATTTTAGGTAAATTCTGGACTTTTCTGCAATTTACCCAATTGGGAGGTTTTCTTTGCAAATTGTCACTTGCATTATAATCTTTATATATTCACTTACCATTATCGAGTTTTTTAACCATAGGTAGACTAGTTGCACCTTGGTTTGAAGGTGTTTCTTTCCAAGGGCATTATAGGGATTACTCTCTTTATAAATGAGCTTATCTTTAGAAGCTATCAACCAATGGGGTTACTTCTTGGATTGGAGGTCGGTTGGCATGGACTATAAGGGTCCATAAACCTAAATTTGATATTCAAGCATCATCTATGAGTTGTCCTCTTGCATGGCCATGAAATCCCTAGGCTAAGGACACATGGAAAGCTCCATGGACATCTCATGCTTAACTTCTTCCTTATCCATAAAGGTTTGCATGTCCATAGGCACCCTTAACATTGGACAGATGGAAAATAACTTGACACCTCATTATTGACTTCTTCCTTATCCATAAAGGCTTCATGTCCATGAACACCCTTATACATGACACATGGAAAGTCTCATAGACACCTCATAATTGACCTCTTTCTTTATATAACCATATCTACCCCTTCCCAACTCTAAATTTGAAAACTATTGGTATTATTTCTTTCCTCTAACTTAGAGCATAACTCCTACTCTATTTTTCCATGAAGGTTTTGTCCCAAGGTAAAAGAAGGTGCCTACCTTGGTGAAGAAGGCTCCTAGGGTTCCAAATTTGCTCTATTTAGGGTTTTTAAAGCTCCTCGGTTATTTCGACCAAAACTTGCAAGTTTTCTCCTTTCCCTCCCTATTTTCATGTTTTTAGTCTTCCTTCCACATTCCTATAGGTCAAAGACATGGACTTACATGATGAAACCCCACCTAGAACCCATAAACACCTCATCTCCATGTTCTTTTGTTAGGGTTTTTCACCTCTAAAGTGGAGAAGGTGCTTCTTGCTCGAGATAGGAGCTTTGATGGACAAACTAGCCTCTCTAAGCTTGGGAATGTGCTTATTGGACAAGTCCTTTTGTAGTGGTTCTTTGGAGGCCTAGGCTTGACTTGGATTGTTTAGACTCTGAAGTTGAGGTATGATGTATCCCCTATTCTTCTATGTTGAGAAATTTACCTATGCTTATTCATTCTCTTTGTCCTATGGAAATTAGCCTATACACAATGCCTTTTATTTTGAAAATCATAGTTCATGTGAACTACCTTACTTGATATTAATCATGTGATCATGGATATTCTTTTGAACTCTTATCTTATGTTTTTTTCATGATGGAACTCTAAAAGATGACATGATGTCTTTTGCCCACTTATGAGGTGGATGTATATGTTGGTCACTTATATGGTGACTAGTTTATATATTCTGACTTTGCCTCTACATTTAACATGCTATGTGATTCAGTAGCACTACAGTAGTGTAATTGCATTGGTTTTTATGGTAGATGTGCTATTTCCTGCTGAGCATAAGGTGAAGCGTTCTCTTGGTTTGGCTTCAGATTCTAAATTCTGTTAGGTACAAATAAACTTTTTATAATTTATCATGTTTTTTATCCAAATCCAAGATATTTCCTGCTCTACTGGGATGGAAAGGAACCTCATACCAAGGGCAAGATGTGTGATTATTGTCCCATGTTTGATATATTTGGGAGATTGGAAGTATTCCTTTCTCTATCAGATTTCAAGTTTACGAGACTTGGCCACCTTTGTGTTTATATTGTTCTAGGGCTATGCTTATCTCACATGCATGCATGTTGATGATGATTGTAGGGGTGTGTGCCTAATTTCTTTACATGTGCTAGTATGGCACAACTTTATTGTTTTAATTATGGCAAGTATATCTTTTGTTATTGAAAGTCATTTCTCTTGATACCCACTTGGGTTGTCCTTATCTTTTTCATGGGAAGCCTTTACACGTTGATGTCCTTTATTCCATATATTGCTCAATTTCCTATTTAGTATGCACATACTGGCCTTTGCTAATGTCATCTATTTTCTCTTCTTGCTAGGGTATGCTTCTAACCCTAGGTGAAGGACTTGGATGATAAGGCATGAAGTTTTGGACTAACTTAAGGAGTTAAATCTTGGAGACAATGTTATGGTTTAGATTTCCCTCTACTTAGATCCTTATGTTGTATCATACATGCGAACCCTTATGGGATATTATGATGTACTTTTGTGATCTTTTGTGAAAATTGTATATAGTCAACATTTTTATTCTTCTTCTATACTTTGGTCTTTTTGCATACCATTATCATAAATTTGGAAAATTTATACCTATTCCTGCATACCTTTGAGTGTGTTTGGAATGGATGTTTTATTCTTCAAATCTTTAGTAAGGGCGTGATCCCGCCTCCTTACAACATGGTATCAGAGCCCATAGTAGTCAAAATCTGACTATTTCAATCTTGTCTCCCTAGTTAGAATACTTGACTTACCTTTAAGTGACATGTTTGCCCTAGAGTTGACAATAGATGATGAAGGGTTGATTTAGGATCTTATAGTTTCACATTAGAATGATGAGGAATAGATCCCTAAAATACTTATAAGTAAAAGATGCATAAGTAACCATAATAACTTGAGGTGTTTAGCTTGGCCTTTAGGCAGCTACTAGGACATGAAGTTGAAAGCAAAGGTGCCTAGAAAGGATCAAGGTTCGGGGGATGGCAAGATTTTCTTCCACACCACTAGCTTGGTTTACAAGGACTCCCGAATCCATATGATATCGGCCTAGCCTGAGTTGATATGAATTGTATGAAATAGCATGCTTTTAGGAAATAGTAGCCTTAGACATCTATATGATTTATCTTTAGGGACCCTAATATGTTGAACTAGTCTCCCAGGTGCAAAGACTTGTTTAAGGATGGATAAGATAAAGTTAACCCATAGTTCATAGTTAGTCTTTACAAGTCATATATATTTTTTACATGATGCTTATGTAGTTGGATGTAAGGAAGTTTAGTTGAACCTTTTGTACCTAAAGAATAGTTTTGACTTAATAAGATGAATCCTTTAAGGGGTGGTGAATAAGTTGTTTTCTTATATGTGTATGTTTTGATTTTGAGGACGAAATCCCTTTAAGGGGTGGTGTGATGTACCATACTAGATCTTGGACCCTACCCTAGAAGTTGACATTTTGGACTTAGCCAAACAAGGTTGAAGGTTAGACCTAAATAGATGTTTAGTATAACCCCAATGAGATAATGCATGTATAACTCACGTTAATATAACCTAATGTTCTAACATTAATCTTAGGTTTATAATGGATACATAAAATATGTCACATAACTCATTTTGGTGGCAATATGAAGATAAGGAACTTAATTGGATGAATAATTTAGATAATGGGCCGTTAATGGGCCGTATGACATATCTCATAAAAATAAGTCTCAAAAGTGGAAAAAACTTCAAATTCAAAATCTTCATATCAAAATTAGCCTACATGTCAAATTTCATCTAATTTGGACAACCTTAAAATATTAGGATATGTTTAGGAGAGAGAAAATGAGTAAAAGGCATAAGTAATGAATATTGTGACTAAATAACTTCAAAATATGGAAATAATGGCAAATTCATATTCAACACATCAAAGGTAACTTGTGGATGAAGTTTGGTCCAATTTGGATGTTGTTTGTGCAAGTTATGTAATTTTAGGTAAATTCTGGACTTTTTTGCAATTTACCCAATTGGGAGGTTTTCATTGCAAATTTCCACATGAATGATAATGCTTATATATTCCCTTACCATTCTCAAGTTTTTTAAGCAAAGGGTGCCTAGTTTCACCTTGGTTTGAAGGTGTTTCTTTCCAAGGGAATTTTAGGTATTACTCTCTTTATAAATGAGCTTATCTTTAGAAGCTATCAACCAATGGGGTTATTTCTTTGATTATAGGTCGGTTGGGATGTCCTATAAGTGTCCATAAACCGAAATTTGATATTCAAGCAGCCTCTATGAGCTGTCCTCTTGCATAGCCATGAAATCCCTAGGCTAAGGACACATGGAAAGCCCCATGGACACCTCATGCTTGACTTCTTCCTTATCCATAAAGGTTTGCATGTCCATAGGCACCCTTAGCATTGGACACATGGAAAGTAACTTGACACCTCATGCTTTACTTATTCCTTATCCATAAAGGCTTGAATGTCCATGGACACCCTTATACATGACACATGGAAAGTCTCATAGACACCTCGTACTTGACCTCTTTCTTTATATAGCCATATCTACCCCTTCCCAACTCCAAATTTGAAAACTCTTGCTCTTATTTATTTCCTCTAACTTAGAGCATAACTCCTACTCTTTTTAGACACAAAGGTTTTGTCCCAAGGTAAAATAAGGTGCCTACGTTGGTGAAGAAGGCTCCTAGGTTTCCAAATTTGTTCTATTTAGGCTTTCTAAAGCTCCTCCTTGGTTATTTCGACCAAAACTAGTAAGTTTTTTCCTTTGCTTCCCTATTTTCATATTGTTAGTCTTCCTTGAACCTTCCTCCAGGTCTAAACCATGGCCTTCCATGGTGAAAACCCACCTAGAACCCACAAACACCTCATCTCCATGTTCTTTTGTTAGGGTTTTTCACCTCTAAAGTGGAGAAGGTGCTTCTTGCTCGAGATAGGAGCTTTGTTGGATAAAACAACCTCTCTAAGCTTGGGAACCTTACTTATTGGACATTTACACCTTCCATAGAGGTTCTTTGCAGGCCTAGGCTTGACTTAGACTATTTAGACTTTGAAGTTGAGGTATGATGTATCCCCTATTCTTCTATGTTGAGAAATTCACCTATGCTTTTTCATTCTCTTTGTCCTATGGACATCAGGCTATACACAATGTATTTTATTTTGTAAATCATGGTTCATATGAAATACCTTATTTGATATTGATCATGTGATCATAGATATTCTTTTGAACTCTTATCTTATGCTTTGTTCATGATGGAACTCTAAAATATTACATGATGTCTTTTGCCCACTTATGAGATGGATGTATATGTTGGTCACTTATGTGGTGACTAGTTTATATATTCTGACTATACTTTCTTCTTTCCTCTACATTTAACATGCTACGTGATTAAGTAGCACTAGAGTAGTGTAATTGCATTGGTTTTTATGGCAGATGTGTTATTTCCTACCAAGCAAATGTGATATTTCCTGCTCTTTTGGGATGGAAAGAAACCTCATACCCAGGGCAAGATGTGTGATTCCTGGCCCATGTTTTATATATTTGAGAGTTTGGAAGTATTCCTTTCTCTACCAGGTTTCAAGTTTATGAGACTTGGCCACCTTTGTGTTTATATTGTTCTAGGGCTAGGCTTAGCTCACATGCATGCATGTTGATGATGATTGTAAGGGTGTGTTCCCTACTTTCTTTACATTTGCTAGTATGGAACAACTTTATTGTTTTAATTATGGAAAATATCTCTTTTGTTGTTGAAAGCCATTTATCTTGATACCAACTTGGGTTGTCCTTATCTCATTCATGGGAAGCCTTTACACTTTGATGTCCTTTATTCCATATATTTCTCAATTTCCTATTTAGTATGGACATACCAGTCTTTACTGATGTCATCTATTTTCTCTTCTTGCTAGGGTATGCTTCTAATCCTAGGTGAATGACTTGGATGATAAGGCATGGATTTTTGGACTAGCTTAAGGAGTTAAAGCTTGGAGACAAAGTTTTTATGGTTTAGATTTCCCTCTACATAGATCCTTATGTTGTATCATACATGTAGACCCTTATGGGATATTATGATGTACTTTTGTAATCTTTTGTGAAAATTGAATATAGCCAACATTTTTATTCCACTGTTATACTTTGGGCTTTTTGCATACCATTATAATAAATTTGGAAAATTTATACCTATTCCAGCATACCTTTGAGTGTGTTTGGAATGGATGTTTTATTCTTCAAATCTTTAGTAAGGGGGTGATCCCGCCTCCTTACAATACTACACTATTAGATTTCACTTGATTAATTAGATCAATTTTAAACATCTACAAGCATCAATCAAGTTACAACGCATAACCTCTAAACAAGATCTACATAAATAGGGCATAACTTATCACCATAGCAAATTGAATCACATTAAGTGTGATCCCATCACATCATGCCCCTTTATGCATGTTATTCATCCTATGTCCATCTCAAGGACCAACGTCCATCTCAAGGACCAATGTCCATCACAAACACCAACGTCCATCTCAAGGACCAATGCCCATAACAAGGACCAATGTCCATCACAATGACCAATGTCCATCACAAGAACCAATGTCCATTAGATCATAACCACCATAGTTCATACTTGGCTATGCACATCAATCAGTATCACCTGCATGGTTATAAACTGATAACAAGAAGGAAATGCATCATCAACATCATAGGACTACATATATTGGGGTAACAACCCCTCATCTCATAACTGAGGAACCCATCACATCACACTGGTGATTCAAGATTATCTAATCGTGCCTCATTGGTATATAGGTATTACTCGTACCACATCACTTATTCCACATTGCTTCTGTCACATTACCGGTACTTGCTATAGCAATAATTAGCCATCATATTCAGAGACAGAATATGTTAAACATATTAAACCCCTTTAGCTATAGCAAGCCAAGCATCATAAGATTTCTAATCTAAGGCTAGGCTTCATACTAGTTTCATATAAAGTCTCCAAACATCATTCTACTTTGCATGTAATTCCTCTCATAACTAGAGTGTATAAGACTAAGAATTAATTAGTGTAACCAAGTATGATCAATTCACATTTTTATACATCATGTGTTCCCTTTTTAAGGTTCATAACCAAAGCTTGCTATTATTTAACCATCTTCATAGTGTTCACAAGCCATAACACCTGATTCACCCATTAGGTTATAGCCATGTATTTAAGAGGGAAACACACCCTGCTTTATATTATACTCACTTAACATTATGAACTGCCTTTCGAGTTAGGGACAATGTTCTTTAATTGAGCCTATTAGGGTTACACTTCATGTTTACACCACCAAACCCTAAACACACTAAAACCCACTTTTTTGATCCAAAAAGTTTTGAACAACATTAGTTAGATATGAAACTCTTACCGTCCCCTCAGTACCAGTCATCTTACATTATAACTGCATGTGTATCATCTTCATCAAGTTATGTGTGTGTTACAATAGTGCATTATAGTAACATTTTGACCATTTCACTAGTGTGTCATTTCATCATTAGGTGACACAGATATTATCACTTCTTACAAATTATTAACCACATATCATACCAAGGGGATTCGAACCATAAGTTACAAAATTTGAGGGTATCACTTCAAGCTATCCACAAGGCACCTATAAAGACTTTAGACTTGTTATACGATTTCCACACCAAGGTTTCCACTCGGTATTTCAACAACACTTTTCACCCCCCTCATGTGTATGCACATGTAGTATCATTAACCTTACTTCACAAGTTATGATTATATCAAAAGGGAATATAGATGCCACTTGCCATGGATTATAACCTTTTCTTAAGATGAGAACATGAGTCATATTATTCCATGATAAAGGTTATTATATGGGTATGCCACCATTAAACCCCACATCCATTATTGTTCACATAGTTGAAGAGTTTTAGGGCTAAGCTCTTAATTGAGGATGGACTACTCATAGTAACATCATTCCATGGTGTACTAACTTTAGGAGAAACAATTATCATTACTAATTCATTATTGAAACAACGCCCTTCTATATCATATCTTACTTATATGTGTGCATCATTGAGTAACCAAACATACCCTTCAATCATCATCATGTGATCTCAGTCTCACCTTACCAACCTAAGGTATCGGTTTTGGTGTATCAGCTTAGACATTCTTGTCCCATCACGTTGGATAAACCATTCATAATGGGTGACGTTTTAGCTATACTTGAGGTGCCAAAATTATCCACACAAGGGTTGTATCAGTTTAGCTCCTTGATATGTAACGGGCAACCCTTCTTAGAGGTGTATCAGGCAACCAACCTAAGTAGGGTATCGACCTACCAACTTCAAGGTGAGTATCAGCTTATCATCACTTGGTATCGGGAACCACAAATGATATTGATTAGAGGTACATGAGAGAGTGTATCGACCATGCTATCTCAAAGGGTATCAACCAATGTATCTCTTTAGATATCGACCACCTTCACTATCATGGGATATCGTCCATACCAACAACTAGGGTATTGACCTCAAAGATCACTAAGGAATATCGTCCGCTTTCACCATCATGGGATATCGGCCAAAGTCTCAAGGGAAGGTACTCCTTACTTCTACTCTAGATGTATCGGGCTAGGGTGTATCAGATTTCATGTATGT
This sequence comes from Alisma plantago-aquatica, assembly GCA_963693085.1. Lineage (NCBI taxonomy): Eukaryota > Viridiplantae > Streptophyta > Magnoliopsida > Alismatales > Alismataceae > Alisma > Alisma plantago-aquatica. The sequence goes on from OY856409.1 coordinate 123,614,540, forward strand.
CGAATTAGGGTTATCCATGTCGACTTACATACTCAACTAAAAGACTCATGATCCAACACTCTTTCTCACTAGTTACCACTAGGTCACAACAAGACACATCATGATAGGTATATCAGTTTAGCAAAAAGCATATTAGTTTAATCATATTCTACCTCAAGATGATGTTACTAACAAGGCAAAGGAAAAAGGGGTGCAACTTATGGCACCAACTTCACAAAGTTCTATTCTCAAAATAGGATACAAGGCTACCAAATAAACCTACTAACGAGCAAGAAACAACAAGCTAAGAACAACTAGCAAGGTTACAAGTAGAAAGGTGATAATAACAAAGTAGGTTTAGAGTTATATAACCCTCCTCAAGAACAACCACCAAGCTCTAAGCTCCAAGTTCAAGCTCCAAGCTCACGAACTCAAGGTAGAGGAAGAAGATCCTCCAAGCACAACACCTCCACGAGATATGATAGGACCATAGTTAATAAAGCAAAAGAGAGGAAAGAAGATACCAAGGTCCATGGCTGAGAAGGAGAAAGAAGGAGAGAAAGAAAGCTAGAAAACCATGGCTTACCAAGGAAGAAGATGAAAGAGAGCATAACAAGATTTTGGCTTGCCCACTAAGCTCCAAGGGTGAGTTCTCTTCAAGCTCAAGGTCAGACACCAAGGAGAGAAAGCAAGGATCACTAAAAGGGTTCTCTTGCATGGGAAGAAAGGGGTATATATACATGGCCGATGAGAGAGAGAGAGAAAGGGGAAGGTGTCACCACCTTAGAACCCTAGAAGACACATTTCCAAGAAAAAAAGGCACATGTAAAAACATGCAACAAGGTGATAGGATCTATGTCTAGTTCACTTGGTCACTAAGGAAGGTCAAGGTCGATACACTCATCCATCCCCTTCACAAAATGATAGGGATGAAATCCTAGGTCACAAATTGATATGGTACATCTCTAGTCACCACAAAATGATACAAGGCCTCCTTAAGACATCCCCAAACTGATATGGTGTCCCTCAAGACAACCACAAATTGATACAGAGTCTCTCCAAGGCTCTCAAGCCTGAGACAACACTCCTAGGTGTAAGATACACCTCAAACATTAGTGCAAAACCTCACCAAGGATGTCACCACTCAACCAAGGCTCAAAAAAGATGCCCATCTCTTTCTCTTTCCTCAATATGATGCCAACAGAGACAAGAAACATTATAGATGTGGAAAACTTACACATAAACCCCTATCCTTGGTAAATTGAAATTTGCACCAAACCTCTCCACAAAACACAAGCATCAAGCTCAAACAAGGAACTTCAAGCTTCCAACATGCCCTAATTACATCTTAGATTATTAGAGCTAGGTGCTAAGCAATATTCTTAAGCAAAATAAATAGGGTTATCCCAAAACCCAGGTCAAGGTCCTTACAATTTGGTTTTGCCCCCGAAATCCTAGGTGAAAGGAGATGGATACTACTCATGCATCATATCTTCAAACTTCCACAAAGCTCCTTGAGGTCAGGGTGATGTAACAAGACTTGATCAACATACTGTTCTGGTATCCAAGGTCAATGCAAAATCTATTTCATAGGACACATACTCAGCTTATCCTTTTTCCATTATTGGTTGCAAAATCAACCCTATGTCAGGTGATACTTCCTTAGCCATGGAAGCACTATACATACTTATCCAACTCATGTATCACCTCCTCATTGTATAACATCGCATGATAAGGTTCTTGATTTTGAGAGTTTATTATACCCTCCTCAATCTTAACATGTCTCTTCCAAGTAAATACTAGAGATACGTTCTGTCATCCAATTGGAACTATAAATCCTATCATGCTTCCATTGCACCACTCTAGTCTGCTGCCTCAACACTTAATACTACTTCCACCAAATGTCCTGCCCACTCATTCTCAGCTGTACATCCTTCTGTCATAAGAAAAGGCCGCTTATCCAAGAAAACTATCTTAGAGGTAACTCAAGATGTTATATGTCACCTTAACTGACCCAGATAGGGAGTGGAAACCCTTCTTATTCATCTATAGCTTAGTGTATTTGAAGCACTGAATAATTGTCATTTTTCACAAGCTATACACTGTGAGTTTGTGCACTTATTGCTCATTTTAGTATTATTTGTACATGAATTATCATCAATTTCTTGTGACATTTAATTGCATCAAATGTTCATATTTTTACTGTTCCATAATTAATTATCATTATTTGAGGAGCATATGTTCTTTCTTGTTAATTTTTAGATAAATGTACAAGAAGTGACTCAGATTGGTACTACCGACATATTTGTCGATGGTATCGATATTTGAAGGAAAGGAACATGGATGAATTGAGGAAATTCAGTAGTAACAACAGAGGAATCGGTACTAGAGACACTTTAATAGTAGTACTCAAAAAGAATCTCGGTGCTACCGACGCCCAGTTCGGTAGTATGACTTAGATTGAAAATTCAACAGGGAATTTTAAGGAAAATCTTGGTGCTACCAACATCCACTGCATAGTACTAACAACTTACAAGGGAACATGAATCTAAGATGATGTCGATACTACCGATACCCACTCAGTAGCACTGGCCTATCGCGACCAGGCCAGATTTAAAACTACTACTAATCCAATGGTTGAGACTTTATGACGCCCTAAGTCAATCCTATGACTAAGGGAGAGTGTGTCCAGGCATAATCATCACATTCTTTTCCATTACACGATAACTAAGAGCTAAGAGAGGAGAAACAAGTGGAGAAAGATTCATTCTAGACGATTTGGGCACCTCCGGTGGATAAATTTGCAGCCATAGGATAGCAAACCAGCATGTTCGTAAGAGGGAGTCATCCATACCGTCTTCTTCAGAGGATATTTTAGTTTTCTAATGTTTCCCACATTTTTTGTTTCTTCTCCCATGTGTAAGAATAAGGAAATCATGCAGGGCTAATCCCCTTTATTCCTTAGGAGCCGGGAGTAGTATGGTTTTGAATGGAACTTGATGTTATGAATTGATATACATATTTCTCTTAATTTCTAGACATATCTCTATGATTGCTCCATGAATTATCTATTCCTGGTCACCATAGGTAATTTAATAGACTATTTATTACTTTGACAGAGGGATTAAAGGTTGGAAAACTCATAGATTTACATAGTTTATACCGCGCCTTGAGAGAGGGCTTACGATTTTGAAGGGAATAACCCACAGAATTTGATAAAGCACATAGGCAATAATTAAATTGCTACAAGATTGGGGTTTATATTAGATTAGGTAGTGAATTATGCTGTGAGAATGGGTAATTCTTTCTACAAGTCTCTTTGGTCAGGGTTAGGAGGAATCAATATTAAAGAAATGATGTTAATTGCAATGTGAAGCGTGGTAAAACTATCATCCTAAGATATCCATTCCATTGTTGATCACAAACAGATTAATTGAGTTCTAATTCTTACAATTAGTCAATTAATCAACCAATCACATTTTTCATAGGTCTAGCTGATCAATCTGTAGTTAGTAGTAGTCTCTAGAGTACTTTTCCCTGTGTTCAATATCTGGGACTCTTTTGGTCCTATATTACTCTGATACGTGCACTTGCATTTTTTATGTGTATTTTTGTGCATCAGTGACCTTAATGAGATTAAGTGCCTAGAAGCATACAAGTGTAATATGACAAGGAGTTGTGCATATCATCTATCTAAGAATTGCTTGAAATGCAATTGGAAACTGTTTTCTACCTTAATAATTGGTTATGGACACCGACATTGGCTGGGTAATTACTTAATTATTTTTGATCTTGGCTCACTAGAAGGTTGTGCATTGCAATCTTCCAAATTGATATTGAGGGGTACCCCAATTTGAACAAAATAGAGGGAGTGATAGTTAATTAAAGGACTAATTAATATTATCAAAATTTTCTTTTAACCATAACAAACTGAAAATGTTTTGTAGAAACAAATGGAAAAGAATGTTTTCTTTGTGATTTGTCCTTGGGAAGGACAAGTTGAATGTGAACAACTTCCATGACTAGTTTAGGAAATTGAGAAATATTCTCACACAAGAGTACAAGCTCTATGTCCTTGAGACACCAGAACTAGATGAACCGACTCCTACTACGCCCAGGCTAACAATGATACTAATAAGAAGCACTCTGAAGATTCTATAAATTTCAAGTGCTTGATGCTATGCTCAATGAGCTATGAGTTGTAGATACAACATGATAATATGGATGTGAGATGATTACACATTTTAAGAATATGTACCAAGATCAGGAAAGACAAGAGAGATATGATGTCCCAAAGGTGTTGTTCAAGTGCTATATGGCTGAAGGACATCCAATGGGGCCCCATGTGCTTAAGTTGATTGGGTATGTAGAGAACCTAGCAAGACTAGGATTTCCCTTGGGACAAGAGTTGGCAACAGATGTGGTTCTATAGTCCCTACTGGAATCATACAACCAACTTGTCATGAACTACAACATGAACAATTTTGATAAGACATTGTAAAAATTGATTGTCATGTTTAGAACTACTGAAGTGTAAATGAAGAAGGACAAGACCGAATCTACAATAATAATAAATAGAGGAAAAGGGAAGTCCAACAGAAAAGTAAAGGGTAAGAAGAGTTCTAACATGGCTAGAAATCCAAGTCTTGTACACTCAAAGAAGAGGGAGGGGTGAATAAGGGAGGCAATTGTCACCACTATCACCATGATGGAGACTAGAAAAGGAATTGCCCTCTTTACCTGGAGGAACTGAGGAAGAAGAAGAAGGGGATAAAGATCTCCACTTTAGGTATACACGTTTCTGTGATAAATATGTCTACTTCTTCATCTTGGTTATTAGACACCAAATGTGGATCTCACATATGTTCAAATATGCAACATTTAAAAAGAAGTAATTCTTTAAGAAAGGGTGAGGTTGAACTACGCGTTGCGAATAGTAAGAGTTGCTTCCATTGTTGCTAAAACATATCATTTATCTCTACGTAGTGGGATTGTAAGGCAGTTAGAGAACTACTATTTTGTACATGTAATTAATATAAACATCATTCATGTATCTTGTATGGTCAATAATGGATCCGAATTTCATATAAAGAATGGTTGATGTTCTGTTTCCAAAGATGAGATCTTGTATGACAATGCCCCAATTTCCTATGGTTTTTGTTTATAAGATCTAGAGACAAATGTCTATAATGTAAATACCAAAAGGTGAAAACTCGATAACTCAAGCAAAACATACCTTTGGCATTTTCGTCAAGGGCACATTAATGAAAAATGCATTTCTGGACTCAATAAATATGGTTATCCAGACTCTTTTGACCTCGAATCAATAGAGACACACAAATCTTGTTTATTGGGAAAGATGACAAAGACTCCTTTCACTGGACACATCGAGAGAGCAAATGATTTATTGGGACTCATACATACTGTTGTATGTGGTTCATTTAGAGAAAATGCTAGGGGTGGTTTCCAATACTTCATTACATTTATTGATGACTTCATTAGGTATGGCTATGTGTACTTGATGAAACATAAGTCCAAAACCCTTAAAAAGTTCAAGGATTTCATGAATGCAGTATAGAACCAACTTGGTAAAAGTATTAAAGAACTTCATTCTGACCAAAGTGGGGAATACTTAAGACAAGATTTTGAGGACCTTTTGTGAGACAATGATATCATATCACAATGGGCTCCACCTAGAACACCACAACATAATGGTGTATCAGAAAGAAGGAACCGTACATTATTAGATATGGTGTCATCAATTATGAGTTTGTCTAGTATGTTGAGTTCCTTTTAGAAAAATGATCTAGAAACCACAGTGTTTACACTTAACTATGTACCATCTAAAGCAATTCAAAAGACTTACACTTAACCGTGTACCATCTAAATCGGTTGAAAAGACACCATATGAGATATGGTATGGGAAACGTCCCAATGTGTTTGTTATGAAGATTAGGGATGTGAAGCTTATGGAGAAAGCATTTTCCCAAAAATCTTAGACCCAAATCAAATAACTGTTATTCTTTTGGATATTCTAGGGAAATTGAAGGATAGTAATTTCATACTCCATTTGGGGAAAAAATGTTTCTAGGGATGTTGTATTCCTAAAAAAATAATTTATTTCCAAAGGAATTAGTAGGAGGAAAGTAGAACTCAAAGAGGTTTGAGACCAACATGAAAATATTGAACACATAGAGGTACAAAAGGAACATGAAAAGTTACAAACTATTGTGTAATCTCAAGTTCCTCATGTAACACAAGAACCTCATAGATCTAGTAGGAGACTCCTTGAGGCCAAAAAAATTGGTTATTTTGCAGATGCAATGAGTTGATTATTGATGATGAGCCAACAATCTATCAAGAAGTTGTTAAGGGACTAGAGTCTGAGAAGTGCCTTGAGGCCATGAGATCTAAGATGGAATCCATTTACACCAACAAGGTATGGACATTGGTAGGTCCACCTAAAGGGGTAAAACCCATAGGGTGAAAATGGGTCTTCAAGAAGAAGACTGACATGGATGATAATGTACAAACCTATAAAGTTGATTGTTTGGAAAAGATTTTAGACAAATTCAAGGTGTTGACTATGAAGAAATATTTTCTCTAGTTGCAATGGTTAAGTCCATCAATATAATGCTTTTCATTGCAACTTATTATGACTATTAGATTTAGTAGATGGATGTTAAAACCCCATTCCTTAAATGAAATCTACTTGAGGATGTGTAAATGACACAACTCGACTATTTTATAAATCCAAAGGAAGCCAATATTGTCTGTAAGGTACAACGATCAATCTATGGATTGAAGCAAGCATCTCAGAGCTAAAATATTTAGTTTGACGAGACAGTTAAAGAGTTTTACTTTAGTCAAAATGAAGATGAATCATGTTTTACAAGAGGTTAGTGCGAGCACGATTGTATTCCTCATATTGTATGTAGATGACATACTATTGATGGGGGTGACATTCCTACTTTATAAACTATAAAAACATGGTTGGTAAATACATTCTCTATGAAGGACTTAGGGGAAGCATCCTATATCTTGGGAATCAAGATCTATAGAGATAGATCTAGAAGGATTCTTGGCTTAATCTAGAGCACATACATTTACCAAGCGCTAAAAAGGTTTAGCATGGAGAAATATAAGAGAGGAAACATACCCATGTCTCATGTTGTTAGTATCTCTAGAGCTCAATTTCCTAGTTCTTGTGAAGAATGGGAGAGTAAGATTAAGATTCCATATGCATCTACAATTGGATCTATCATTACATAATGTTATACATTTCAATGTCTCATATGTCCTGAGCATGATGAGAAGATATCATCCAGATCCCCATGAAGGACATTAGATTATCGTAAGGAACATCCTTAAGTTCTTGAGAAGAACTAAGGATCAATTTCTTATGTATGGTGATGAGGAAGAGTTGGTGTTAAATGGTTAGACTGATGCAAGCTTCCCAAATGACAAAGATGACTTCAGATCACAACATGGATTTATGGTTTGCCTCAACAACAGAGTTGCAAGCTAGAAGAGTTCCAAGGAAGAAATATTTGTTGATTCTATAATAGAAGTCAAGTACATTGATGCCTCCAATGTAGAAAAGGATCTATTTAGATCAAGAAGTTTGTCAATGAACTTGGGGTGGTGCTAAGCATTAGTGATTCAGTAGAGTTTTAATGAGAAAACAATGGAGCTATTGAACAAGCTAATCACATCAGTATTCCTAACACATACAACTGTGGTTCCATCTCATATGAGAGATTATACAGTGAGGATATGTGAAGATTTGTAGAGTATCAACCGAAAGCAATGTTGCTGACCCCTTGATAAAAGCACTTTCTCAATATAACCATGAAGTTCATGTTAGATCACTTGGGATTAAATGCAAAGGTGATTGTCTTTAAGTGCAAGTCAGAGTATGTTGGTATGTATGTCCGAAGAGCCATTCATACGATGATTGTAATGGGGAATCATGTAATATATTTGATTAATAATAAAGGCAATCTTTCATGTATATGTTTATTTAATTATGAGATGATGGTATAACATGATAGATGTCTAAAATAATAAAATTAATAGATGATATATGTCTTCAAGTTGAGGACATGAACAATGAGATCATATGATAAGAGTACATAGATTCTTATGACGTCCTTTCTTACATATTATATACCATGTAGACAACAATAATACATAAGACTACTCATGATATGTGATATGAAGACAAATATATAAGCACTTGTTAGAGAGCAATGTATCACATAGACTCACCTTGAGAGTGATACATGGACACCATTGAATGGTAGTAAGAATTATTTCTCATAGTGATAGTGGTGATTGAGGTTCATATATCTGAAGTCACTACACTCATAACATGTCATTCGATGTACTTTGACACAATCTAATGTTACCTTGAATGTGGGTTACCATACATGTGATGTTCACGTATGTTGTGATACATGGGGATTGATTGTGAGTGATGTAGATGGGATTTGTCCCTCCTAATAGAGTTGATACCCTAGACACTTAATAAGCGAGTCTGAGAAATGTATGGCCATACTCATGTAAATCAATATGTGATATGTGAGCTCACATGCATCTCAGACGGTTCACTCTAGCTCAAGGAACATGGACTGAATATCAAGAGGATGATGATCTCATGCCTTGAGTTCAATCTAGATATCAATGATAAAGGAACTACACGATTACAAAAACATTCATCACAAAGGTAGGTTCAACTTGTTCTCCAACTATTCAATTACTTGTGTAGCAATGATGTGTTTCTACATACTGCTCATTGTTTGTGATGTCATAATCTGGTTATGGACACTCGCTATCGATGTAACTTGGGACCTATAGGGTCACACACATAGGATGTAGCTAGAATAGGATTTTACTTTTGAATAAGGTCTTACTTGATTAGTAACATGTTTAAGTAATCAACTTAAACAACATTGGTTGATAGTTGGCTGACTGGAGTGTCTAGTTGATCGATTGAAAATTCTAGTCAACTGACTGGAGTGTCCAGTCGATCGATTGAAAAGTCTAGTCGATGACAGAATGATCAGTAAGACTGGATCAAGGATATTTTTCTGATGTGATATTGTGCATTAATCATCGCATTGAAAGGAAATATGTTTGCAAATAGGAAATACAGTCACTCAACTGACTGGAGTGTCAACTCGAATGACTGTGGAGTCCAATCCACTAACTTGTGATTTGCAACAGCTAAAAATTCATGAAGTTCGTCTCCTCCTGTCTACAGTTTTATGGAAACCCTAGCCCATCCACTCCTATATAAGAGGGGGGGGGGTGGACAAGGCTCTTAGTACAAGTCTTGTAACCTCGATGTTGTGGTAATGTGAGAGCTAGAGGCATCTTATGTGTAAAAGGGAGAGATAGCCAAAGGGGAGAAAGTCAACACTAGGATGTTGACAACACGAGGGACAACTCCTTCTTGTCAGTTCTAGAAGAAAGAAAAGAGTTCCCAATGGTCAATTGGGACTATGAAGAGGTTGTTTCCACCATTCTACGAGGACGTTGTCAACCGCCATCCATGGTTCTACACTAGGAGGTTGTTGTTGACAACTATTAGAGTGTTTCTTGAGAAAGAAGCACATCTCTACAAGGATAGTCTTGTACTTACTCCAGGACCAGGTATATGCCTTTCAACCTTTATTCTCGTTCTTAATTATTGACGCAATCCACTGGTTTATTGAGAATATGGCAAGATATTTTTGTTTCTATTTCCATCTCTATCATCACATTTCCCTACAAATTAGCTATGTCTCTGGGAGACTAAGTTGAAAGAAACACTTGTTATGCATTTTTGTATTCATAAAGAATGTTGTGAGAAGGTTATTTATAGGTGTGGAGATCCCAATATCGATCAAACGTACTAGAGAGGAAATAGAAGGGCGAGGATCTAAAAGTTCATATAGGAGATACAAAATTGAGATAAAATATGCATGAATGGGTTCAACTTTGCATGAAAATGATGTAGAATGTGAAAATGTTGGGCAACAAATTAAAGAGAAGGAAACAAAACAAGGTGGGAATGGAGGGGAGTTCATATTATTGACTATATGAGGGGGAAAATGGTGGGGGATGGGTTGATGGTCACTCAAAATTTCTGGATTGCACAAGGACTAGGTAAACAAAACATAATTTTGAAATCACTTTATCTAGCATCTAGACATTGATACAAGTGAGAGATAAAGAAAATTAGCGAAATATGAGAAATTACTAATCAAATCTAAGTTTTGATTGGATATTAGAATCAATAGTTATATAGTATATGTCTTAAAGGTAGCTTCTAGAAACCATCATCCAATTACGTTAAAAGTAGGTTCTTCGGAAATTCAACCACACCTATCGTGATTGAAGTTATATTTACCTTTTAGGACTTCCTTGCATGAGTTCTAGTTAATATATGGTTCAAATCTATTATCTAATTACCTATTATTATGTATCATCATAATCTTCAACATTTAATATTTAAACTAACATTATCAAATTTTAATGTTAAGGGAGTGATATAATATTATCTTACACACATTTTGATATTTTTACTAAATTAACTCATCGATACCATTGATCCCAATATTAACCAAGATTAAGACATATTAATTATATCAAGTTATAACTCTCATATTTTAAAGCACATTTTAACCCATACTAACTATTTATGCACATATATTCACATTGAAATATTTTTTAGTACCATCTAAGCTATTATGCACATATTAATGAACAATGCGACATGTAATACATATATTATGACTTTAAATTACATTTTAAGTTGCATAAAGTCATTAAGTCTAATTCAAGTGTATTAGATAATGCTTTGAAATTCTAGCACCTAACATAACTATTGTACAATGAATGTACGAAACATGTATTGTCAGAAGTTGACTACAACTTAGGGTTAGGTATAAACCATCACATATCATCGGATATATGTCATTGACATGTTAAAATCCCAGGGTTAAGTTCCATTGATCTAATCTTATTATAACTTCATTGGTTAATGATTGAAAGAATGCTCAGGGTAGAGTTTGCATTGAGTTACTCATTATATTTTCATTGTGGTTCACTAAAGTAAAAGAACATGTGTTAGATTATATTTTAAAATTGATGCAGTCATTTCTAAAAAATGAGCATATTGAACTAATCTATAGAGTTCGGATTTCTAGAGTTTGGATAGCATATTTTTCTGTGGATTTCATCATGCATAACCTTCCACGTTTAAATGACTATATCCACTTGGGATATTTTACTTCCCTTTTAGGTAACCTTCATCACTCCAAATCTTCTCTCATACTTAGATCCTCTTTATTGTTAACCAATATAGAATCATCTTTCATAGAAGCTTTTGAATGGAATCAGCAATATGCAAAAATTTCATTTGATTTGTGCTTAAGGATGTTGCAATCTCTTTGAACAATAATGCTACTTATAGAATAATAAATAGGAATACCTAGCATCAAAATATCATATTTGTCTAGGAATTTTGGAACCTTTTAATACTTTAATTCTGTCATTTAATTATGTTAAGCCTCCATGGCTAGATGCACCTATTGACATTGATTTGGATCTGTTTAAGCCTGCGAGAGAGAGCGGGATGAATACATAATCTCTCGGATGTTTTAAAAAATATATATCATATTTGTTAACATATTCATGTAGGAAGCCATGGATCTTGCATAAACTTAAGAAGAGATCAATTTCCAATTTTAAACAAGTGAGCCTAAGAAGTTCATCCCCTTTTGTCCTATATCAAGGAAACACTACTAGGTAGAAAGACATTGCACTCACCCCAGAAAAATACCCCCAAGACTAGAGTATACTTAATAAATTCATACCAACATTTTAGAAAAATTTGGTTTGCATCGTGAAATTGGATGAGATAACAACCCAAATGTTTCCTTTATAAAATACTTGCATGGATACATATGACGTGCCACATCTTACTTTTATGCCACCTTCCATTTTAAACTAAAGAAGAAGCATGTGAAACTTCACAAATTTTTTAAATTTCAAATCACACTTGTTTTTTCTAGGAAGAGTGACTTGTTCCCATTTAACAAAGTGTAACTAATTATTCATCTCAAGACACTCCCTTAGGACATGTCTATATATTATATCAATATAATAAGCAATAGCATATGGTAGATGGAAATAAGAAATCCAACATAAACACAAATTGAGTATTTGAGTGAATCAATTTAAGTTTTATACAAAGAAAAGGGGTTGGGCTTTCATCATTACAATTTCTTTTCATCTTATGAATAAGAGGAATGTAATGCTTTTAGAGATATAAATAGAGGAACTCCTAAATACTACAATGATAGGATACCTTCATTAATTCGAAGGATATCCATATGTCCTACTTTTGACCAACATTGAAATAATGAGGCTTTTACTATAATTAGCATGCAAATTAAAGACTTAATGATGTTGGCTATAGTAATAGAAATCTCAAAATCATATTTTACAAAAAAATTTAGATCATTTACAAATATAGTATTAGATATTATCATATCTTTGTAGGCCTTAAGAGATGCTATAGGTTGTTCATCCACTTTTTTATCACTAAGCATATATAGACATGTTTATCATTAATAAAAGATCCAGGGTTAATGGGTCACTCTACCTTACTCCATCACAAGGATTAAAATTAGGACTTTGTCCCCAAGTAAGAATGATTTGATTTGTTAAGGAATTAAAGATTTATTAAAAAAAAACAACTAGCATTCAGATAATTACTGCCAACTCAAAGAGTTTAAAGATATAACCCCATAAAATGGAACCATATAAATTATGAATGAAAAGCTTAATACATATCTTAGCACTATATGCTTTTATTTCAAAGTCATGCATTGATATATTAGAAAGAATAACAAAACCTATTATATATCACCCATAACAAATGCATATTTATTTATGGAAATAATGTCACTCAATAAAAGTTGAAGCCTAATTTCTTATTTATCAGATGTTTATTTGTAAAATACATTTCACAATGCTTTCAATCTCGAACTTTTAATGTATGTATTATTTTGTAATGAGACTAATGAAGGTTTGACTTTTTTTCATTAAGATCCTTCCTATGGCTAATTATTGAATAGAATAATTAATCACATCCTTCTTTATGGTAGACCATGCTTTTTTCTAAAGAATTAAAACCATATGGACTTTGGTTCTTTAACTATATTCAAGATTGTGAACACATTCTCAACCTCCTTTTGTATGAAAAATAGAAAAAGATGATTGTTTGAAGTAGTAAAGGAGAATTAAATTCCACATCTAAACTAAGAATTTATAAGCATGTAAATGTTTATTATTGAATAAATAATTATGAAGACCCAAAATAAATTATATCTTCATCATCAAAGTTCAATTAAACATTATTTTTTACCTCAATTGAAAAACTTGACCATCAAATTCAAACATTTTAGCAGGTTATCCCTGACATATAATTCTAATAGGAGAACATATGAATTTTTAGTTTTGACAATCTTCTTTGAGTAAATTGGCTCTACATTTTTGTGTAAATAGAGATTACTCAAACAAATTAACTTTTCCGCTCATTCTCTTAATAGTTTCATCTTGAAAATTGTAACTATTGGGGTTTATATGAATAGTTTCTTATCGATACATGGATTCATTTTTGAGGAATCTTGCATTATCACTAAATCACGAACCTTCTTGTTTTAGCTAATAAAATTATTTAAATTAATTTAAGCTTCTGGTACATTTTTTCATATAGGAAGACTATCGCCTTCCCAGTCCCCAATATCTTTGATAACATTGAAAAACATCAATTTCAGATGATATACTAGTAAATATGAAAGGTAAGTTATTTTTTCTAACATTTTCTTATCTTACAAATATAATTTGATCATCACTGATAATTTACAGTTATAATTACTTTCAACTAAGGAAATCGTAGATATAAAGAACTATACCATTATTAATGTAATGAGAACATCACCAATTTTGTTCTTATCCTAAATGAAGTAAGGACCATTCATCTCAATCAAATAGAGCACAATTTAACATACAACGCTTGAAGCCATCTAGAGATGTGAAGGAGGAGGTTGTTAACCTGTCTTCTTTTCATGTCATCTAACTACATTGAAATAACCACACATAACTGAAGGACCATTAATGGAAGAGCTTAGATTAGAGATTCCTTTATATATATTTTTCTATCAAAGACATCATTAGAAAAATAGAAAACAATTGGTCTTGAAAGTAATTTATTAGATTTACATAAGAACCTAATACAAAAATCTCTCTACAAACTACTCTTCCTATACACGATGTTCATGGTTGGAAACCCATTCGTATAAAAAATCATTCTTCATACACTTGTTCATCTTCTTTCTTTAGTTTTGGTTTCCATAAGAACAATAAATTGCGGTCTCATACTCAACTACTTTTGGATGAACAAGGATTTAATATTGATGCACATACATTCTAAGAGGTTATTTGAAAACATCAAATGGAGTCCATCATCCTAATTATAAGAAGTAACATCAGTAACTCCTTCCAATCAAAAAGATATATTGTGAATGGGATACAACATTGATCCCTTAAAAATATTATTTATTCAATTATCATACTTAGGAGTAGTGTATTTATAGGTCTTTCCTTTTAGTTTTTCAGTAAAGGTGGCTCCTATAGAATTATTAGTAATGTGGGACAGGTAGGAGTCATATGATTCGCAAAAATTTCCACTTGTCTTTAAATTGTTGTCTCATGGGCATAGGATGATATGCGGCCCCAAATATATAACTGGAATCTCAATAACAATACCCTTCATTAGTCTCTATCTTGTTAAATAATTCCTTCTTCTAAAATTTTCATTTTAGATTCAGTACGACCTACATAGTTTATTTTAAAAAATCATTAGAATGTGTTTTTGTGCTTCATTATAATTGTATTTTGAAGATCTAGATGAAGTTTCTTTAACATGGTCAATAAAAGGAAGTTTGCCTATATCTTGAACATATTTATTCAATACCAACTCATGAATGTTATTTTGTTGGCTTCATCCTCTCTTCTAAATGTTTTCATTGGGGTCCATTAATTAGAAGGAATACGTGGTTGAGTCCTCTTACAAAATTAAACTTTAGCCATAAATTGTTGCAAATTACACTAGATTATGGAATATACTCATACTCACTTGATTTGTGTTGGTTTCACCCACATAAACTTATTGTTCGAAACCCAGAAGGGAACATAGAAATGAAATGCTTTAATACTTGAACCCCAACATAATTTATATGTTTACTATTGGATGTAATCTTATCAAAGAAAAATGGATTTCCCAAGAAAAGAGAAATGCTAAGAAACATTCTTTTATCCCATATATCTAGAGTTTCATCATAAATATTGAACCAAACAAGAATTTCCTCAACTTTATGCTAAATAAATTTCTCCCTAGATTTCGTTGGATAAGAACAATAGACATGTTCTTTGCAAACATGTGTTAACTTCAAGCACCAACTCAAAATGTCTGATATTTGGGAAACTTCAAAATCCATGACCAATGTTGATTACTTTGATGGAACCTATTGGCTCTTACATACACTACAAATGCCACTCTCTTTTGCATAAATATGGCTTGAGACCTAATTATAATTGATGAGGCATTTATTCTGCTTTATTGTTCTCCCCTCCACCTCCACAATAGGATATATCATATTTTTGTATTGGATCAGGGTCTTATTCTCTAAAGAGTGAATCTTTCTTCATGTATAGACATCTTAAAAAAATCTATTTACTTCATTTTCATGAAAGACATGGAAATGACATGTGGCTATCAATTGTTGGAATGTGGTAGCTCCTAGTGAAAAAGATGATTTTCATCTACCTCTCCTCCCTTCAACAACTGCTTCATCACAACCATGTAGAACCCTATGGTTATTAATAATTACTAGTCCATTTTACCTGACTATTAATAGTCCCTATATCATAATAATTCATTATTCGTGTACCAAATTAATGTTTTATTACTCTAACAAAATCCAAGATAAAATCATATAAATATATACTCTACTACATAGTCCATGGGAAGATATTTTCTAGATGAAAAGTTATAATAGAATAATTTTTTTTACTGAATTAACATTCATATACTAACAATATTGAATTTTATCCTTTGTCAACATGATATTGCTTCATTGTTGGAAAGATTATGCATTCTGACTAATGCAGTTTGTATTTTTTAATTTAGAATTGAATTTTTTATACTAATAGAATAACCTCCACAATATGAAACATGAGACAATAATCTGACAACATTATTTTGAAAAATCAAGAGGCATTTGTATACAAAAGTATACTTCTCAACTATCCTCTCAGGTGATAGTTTGAAGTCCATATATAAGTTTAGATCACCAATTTAGGAATGTTTTTTAATATGTTCATCAAATTTCTCCTTTGTTTGTCTTGTATACAATATCTCCTTTTATTGTGTTATTGAATGAAAAATTAAGAATTGGTTACGAATACTAAAAAATATGATCCTTTTTTGAATGATATAATCAAAGGGTATTCATATGTAGCAACGTACTAGGAAAATATTTTGTAGCATTTTTCCTAAAGTAACATTAATGCCTTTTTTACTAGGACTAGTTTGACCCTATTTCCAATGTCCTCATCTAAAAATGAAGGGCATATCCTTAGATTTCTTGTATATTCTTTGTATCATGCTTATTATTTGTAATAGATTTCTATAAAAAATGAAAGATCTAACTTTCAAAACTTACTAAAGTAGTTTATTGAAAAAATATCTTCACTTCTATGACCTTTTTTAGAAGACCATTTTATGAAATATTTCTTGTTCAACTTTCTCTAATTCAGGAACAAACTTCCAATTAGTGCCATTTGGGTTTTTGTTGTGATCAATATATTTTATTCTCAGACTTTGCTAGTAACATCTATTTAACAAAGAGATATTGTAATAAGTTAGAATGAAACTCTCTTAATTATGTTCATTCCTAATGTAACATCATACAATACCATATAAACACCACATGTAAGGGATTGCATGTGATGTTGCCACAACAATGTGTAGCCTGAGTAATCCTTGAATTCACATTTTTACTAACTCACCAAGGATTTTGATTTTTCCTTCCAAGGATGCACACCATTTTATGTGTCAGATGTTAGGAGGTTCCAACAATAAATTCAAAGAAATTTAAACTAATTGAATTTTCACATAATACTAAAATGTTTACATTATTATAAAAGTTTTTGCCCAAAAAATTGAGATATATGTAAGGCGACCTACATGTTTGATGTTAATCTGATTGATATAATCATAAGGGTGATAAATCAAACACAAATTGCACTAATAATAAAAGTTGATTATTTAGAAATTGTTCACCACATCTGACGCACTCATCAATTCACCGTATGATACTATCACCAAAACACTCAGACATCAATAGTGTCCAATCCTTAAAAATAGAAACACTACGCTCACATTATTGTCAACAAAACCAATAACTCAAGCTATCAAGTAAAACCCCTATTCTTGCTATCAAACATGACTTCAAAACATCTTTTGACAACATCAACTAGAACTGTCTCAATTGATGCATGGAGGGATATGTCTTCCCATATAGATGGATCCAATGGTTTGAGTATGAGTATCCACATACAAGTTCTCCACCATCATATGGATCACCCTTTGGATATTTGAAGTGCTCTAACGGACTCAAATAAGGTGACCCGCTTTCCACGTATCTTTTCATCTTGTCACATATATCCATATAAACATGTCAGAACTTGCTCCACAACATGGACTGGTCATGTCCCCACATGAATGTAAAGAGAACATCATCCAACATGTTGATTATAACATGATCTCACCAACCCAGATGACACCAATGTTATTGATACCATCCACATGTTGGGTATCTTCTCATATATAACGAGATTCGAGACCAATCTTAAAAAAATCTATGATCAATGGCACACATGTGAGACCCAAGCTCATTCAACAATAACAAACTCTTCTCAACTGCAAAGTAGAAGAATTTCATTTCACATACCTCAAACTTCCTATTTTACCCTCCCTCTGTCCAAATCAATTTAGAACCCTATCAACATAAAACATATAATCTTCTTGTCCTCATGGAAAATGAACTATTTTATTAACTAGTATACTTACTCTTATTAATAGCTCCCTCACTTCACTGACTGCCTATAGCCTAAGTTGTATCTACCTCCCGCCCCACATACACAAAACCATTGATAAAAAATTTAGAAACTTCCTCTAGAAACATTAGGAAAACAAAATCCATTTGGTCAATAGGGACGACATCTTTGCACTAAAAAATACAGTGGACGAGGCATTATCAATATCAAAACACATGTCATCTTCATGATCCTTAAAATTTTAGCAATGTTATGTCTTAATAGAAAACACATCTGGAATGAACATATTCTTGACAAACACTACTGCGAGAAAAATCCTTGGTATAAGCTAGTACGCAGAAAGGCTTCAACAACTAGGAAAACACATTAACCAACATGTATTCTATATTCAAAATTGCATCAATACTCCACCACATGATATCAAAAATGTTAACTTTTGGACAAACCCCCAATTTCGTGGGAAACCCATTACTCATCAAACTGTACACCTTCACATTCCCTATTCTACATCCAATATCATCACTAGGAAAGCATAGACACTATTACAAAGCCAAATAACATTTTGAAAAGAACTCTCACCACCTCATTTTTGAAACTTACTTATAGAGAACTTTATATCCATCTCAAAACATATACCAGAAGTTGCATTTCATGGATATAGGGAGCCAATTATACTTGAAAACTAGCATACCACTTCTTTACTTACTATGGTTATCTTTTTCCTTTCAGATTCATTTGGAACATTTCCAGATTGCCCATAATTCTAGGTCATCATATGTCATAGTAGGTATGATTATATCCTCACTAACAACAACATAAAAAGAAGAGGCTTCCATGGACCCTCTATTTGCACACTGTGCACTCTATATGAAGAAACTACTACTCTATCTTTGTCCACTATCTGATTGCTACCCAAACTAGAGATCATTTTTCACATCACATGCCATGCATACATCCATATTTACCAACATCAAACTAATAATTTAATATTCAAATCTCAAATACCATGATGTCCACTATAAAAAAACCTCGCTAGAAGCTTTGATATGGGCGATATGGATTGAGGGAAATAGTGAAAGATTTAGCAAACAACAAAAAACAAGAATACACTCATCCAACAAGTCACAAAAACATATGAAAATATTTTGATTTGTAGATCAACATGTCACCATAAAGTAGAGTAAAGAAAATTGGCATCCATTTGCACCATGTGGAGGCAAGATTACCACGTAGAAAACTTACAACATTGAGGAGATCCTCTTTGAGATTAATTATTTCTGATGTGTTTTATATTCAACTCAGGGACCTATTGTTGGGGTGCCTCCTGGTGAATGAATATTACTCCTAGTTTTAGTTTCACTCCTTTTTCTAGTTTAGCTTTCAAATCTCTTGATTATTACTAGAAATATATATTGTCTCAATTTACTTAGGGTTTTATGCTAAATTTGTAGGAATTTGATACCTTACTTGACTCATCTTGTAGGTTTTGAGTCTTATCACTCTGCATCAAGTATGCCTAGGGGGTCTTCCTAAAGGGGTGTATGGGATTCGAGAGGAGGACACCTCTCTCTGGGTGTGTGGCACTGCCCCAGACCAAAACAGAATTTGAGCACTTTTAGAAGGTGGATCAACCAATACACTTTTCTCAAGACCATGATTTTTGATGCTATCAACCTCCCCAATAGACCTATTGACCAAGATCCAATTGGTTCTTTCACATCGATCAACCTTCACATGAGAAGGTCATTGACCTCAATGATTCAAGCATCCATCGACCTTCAAGATCGACGACTCAACCGATCAATGACCAATATTGACAACCACTAGCTCGACATCCATTCAGTTGACCTTTAGGACCAACGATGTTAACCTACATCCATCGACCTTGAGCAGACATACATCAAGTTGATAACAATGATGAATATACATCCACCCATCGACCTCCCAAGTTGATGGTAGAGTCCAAGGGTCAGCATCATTGGTCAATAGCTAATGATTGACCTCTAGAGCTTGATGGGAGGGACCTGCAACCACTAACCCTAATGATTGACCACATAAACCATAAATAGACCCCATAGCCTCCACAAACAAGGCAAAAAACTCCACAAGAATTGCTCATAATGTTGCTTCTCCTATATCCATCATTCCCCTCCACATCCAAGTCTTGAGAGCATTCACTTGGATGGTGTCATACATCTAGTGAGACCATCGACCTCTCAACTTGGCACCCATATCCATTATTTTCATCCATATCCAAGTCTGAATATCATCAACCTGACTCGTGTCATAGACCTAGTGAGACCATCGACCTCTCATCTTAGCATTTAACCAATCCATCCACCATCCACAACTGTTGTCCCTCCATCTACTTGGTCTCCATAAGCCATGATTGATATCTAAAGAATAAGAAGAAGGACAAAGACTTTCTATGGCATGTCGTGTTGCCTCCTACCAGTTTTCATGAAGATGATTGCACCTTCTTCTTTCTTATGTTGTATTGATCTCTTTATGAGGAGCGAGTAGTTCTTTCACTAGGGTGTGGGGATTAGCCCCACTACCCATTACTAGTAATTTCATTCATATTAAAATTCTTGTATAAACTCATTTAATTCATTAATAATTATTTATCACATGTTTTATGGATATTGATCACCCACTTTACATAATTTATTATAATTTTAAGCCACGAGAACTTCAATGTTTGAGATTTGAATATCAATTAGACTTGGTTGATGTCCTTAGGCAGGCACATGCATGTGCATACATGGTGTTCTTGTCGTCCTATGTGGTGGTCACTCGAGGCCATTGACTTGTTGGGCCGAGTCTAGAGATAGCAATTGGAGTGGGTGGTGATGGTGGCGGCTTCGCTAAGGATGCGAGTGGGGTGGGTCTTGGACTCGATCAAACTGTAGAGAACAAAGAAGGAAATAGAAAGCGTGATAGAGAGTCCATAGTCATTCGTGTATGCAGATTGCAGATGTGCAGATGATTGGATTGCCAAAGTCATTTTGGGGTTGTGGTTGGAAGCGACGGAAGTGAAGCATAAAAGGTTGGTGAAATGTGAAAGGGAAAGTTAGAAGCATAGTTGGTCGGTTATTGCCATTGCCATGAAACTAAGGGTGTAACCAAGGGAGGGGCTACCGGGGTTGTAGCACCCCCCCAAATGCAAAGGCATATATTTTGAGAACTTGTGATGAGAAGTTTTCAAAGTTGTGGATATAGAATCTATTAGTAATGAGACATCGATCTTATATGGATATGTACTCATGCAAGTTTCTAATGCTGAAAGGGGAAAGTTGCATAACTCTAATAATCTCTTTATTCATGTTTGGATTTGAACGAATGCACAAATTCAGATAGTAGCGATTAAAGTCATTTCCACCCTAATGTTTGCATCCATTGATAACTAGTACCTTAATTATCTCTTTTCATTCTTGCAAGCTTAGTTAATCAAACAAACTTAAAACTTGTGATAAATACTAGTTCTTACTTGGTTACCTTGATTATTTAATTCTTAAATATGTTGTCCTTTGGGGTCAATCCTTAACTGTACCGTAATAAGATCTGTCCGCTTGCGAGTGGTGGTCATTGCATATACTCTAGGTAAAATCTAGGGATTTTACCCTAGCGAATTTGCTTGTGCGACAAAATCTGCATCACCTCCCCTATAAAACTCCATTACAATACTTTTAGTTTGATTATTAGAGCCAATACTCATAGTTCTTATGCACTTCGGCTACTATCAATACTATGACACAAACCCATCTGTTACTCTTTACTATGTACTGATCAAATTAACGTGCGGGTTGTATGTTAATTTTCATCTATGATATGAACTTTTCATATAAAAAATGACCAATGTGAAAAATACAAAAATAGGTTGTTGGCATAAGGGAGGTAAAGAAGAGGTTGTTGAAAGTTTTGTATTGAATAGTTAAAATTAAAGGTTGTCGAGATTTAGGTGTTGTTGTAATGATAAGGAGTAGAATAAGACCGAGCAATGGTACCCTTCAACCACTAAATTATTGTATAAAATTGGACTAGCTATGGAGGATGTTTTATAAGACCATATAATTTATTATCTAAAATGTAAAAGTAAAACAATAACCAAACAAAAAAGGAAAAAACTAGTCCATCTAAACTTGGAGATGCCTCCACTCGAGGATGCAATATACATAGAGGTCTAATTAGAAGTAGACAAGACGATGTGGTGTTTAGCCCTTAGGTTAAAGCCTTTTATCAGAGATGGGGGGCTGATGACCTATCTGAGTGTCAACACATGAGACTATGGTTGATGATAAGCAATACATCCCACACTTCAAACACCATCAATGCATAGACAACATATTAATTCAATAGTTTACTAACCAAAAATAAGGGTAAATGAAAAAGTGTAGTAGACATATTCTATAGCACCTCATTGTTGAGTTTTTAAGGGAAGGAGGAAATGTAAACCCGAACATGTTCTCTCTATTTGTTGTGGACATGCTACTAGCTTCACCAAGTAAGCATTACTTATAAAGGAAGAAGATAATATGATTGAGGAAATGTAAACCCTAATTGCAAGCTTCTTAAATATGAATATGAAATTGGAAATTGGTTTTGCTCATTTAATGGCATAGGGTTATATGGTTATCGGGAAAAGTGGGATGTGCCCTCAACTCAAAGGCACTTGTCCCACATTGAAATGAGGTTGACATGTAGTAAGGCCTTGAACTTTATGGCAATGAACACATTCAAGGAGGTAGAAGACCTTGGTTGAGCTTGACGGTGCAAGTTTAATTGATGAGGTCCTTCAGATGGTGATGGAAGTTGGATACATAAGGTGTAGTACGTCATGTATGGTGCCTTCATTGTTGAGAAATTGGGAGACACTAGTGAGTTGGGGCGCGAGGGCAGGAGGCGGGACGTCGGAGATGGATTGCTAATTCATTAGAGTATTTCTAAAGGGTCTCAAACCCCCAATGGGAAGTTGGATACCAGGGCAGTGGGTACCATGCGGAAATGGAAGTTGATACTTGATATGTCCTTTTCCGATCAACTATGACATGTTTGACCAATTACAATCAGGCCGATCGAGTTAATTTCATATTTGTGGGGTCATACGAGAGTAGTGTATAGAACTGCCAGTCTGCCGTGCCTGGTTCCGTATGTGGTATTCATGAAGAAAAACTAAGTGCCGGTAAACAGCCGAACTGTATTACGACAAAATAACTAAACAATGTGGTATGATATTCGCCTGTATACGGCGCCGACACCGACAACGGAGGCAAAATGTCCACTGGATAGAAAGTACACTTAAGAAGCTATTGGTTTTTCTGTCAGTGTCTATGTGCGCTTTCTCCTAACCGTCGTTCCCTCTAAGGTTGACTTGTTTCACGTTTCCTTTGTCAGCTGTATTGTCAAGATACCAAATCCAACGACTTGAACTGCCAATTAATCCCCGCGTTACATGCATCTAGTCAGCGCTGCAGGTGAGCCTTGCTACGGTTGACTGTAAAACACAAGAGTGATTGCATAAAAGAGTGTAAGTGGTGCTTGGAGATAACCAATAAGACAATAAGGTTACTTTGCCCTGCAATGACTTGTCAAGATCATGCATAGACATTAGGAAACTAATATGGTCGTCGTGAATAGACATTATAAAATATATATCACTTTAATTTCGCATGCATTAAACTTTTTAAGGTGTTGCATCATATACCTGGCATTTTCATTTATATCAGCTATTTTCCAGATTCCCAGTGAACATGAACACAGAAAAATCAAGTCACCTACTCAAAAATGTGTTTTCAACAAACGAAAATTTTCTCCGGTGCAGTATAGTTTGTAACTTTCAGAATTTAGGTCCCATTTAGCTTGGATCATTTGCGATCTATTGTTTCTCCAACGATTGTTTCTTTTCTTGTTCTCACGAAAACGGGCGTCTGGCTCCACCCACCCCCACCTCGCTGGTGAGGTTTCAATCAACTTTCTTAGAAAAAGGAGCTGCTTGTCGTCGTTTCTTAGTATAGGTGTGAGAGAGGCTAATAAGAGAGCTTGGGTTACCAAAAAAGACAGGCCAATAACGGCGAAGGAGGATATATCCAGTCATATTTATGATAAATGACTAGATCTTGGAGTTGGTTGTATACATGGAAATTGAGATTCCTCAAACATCTGCAATTGCTGATCATCACCACGGTAGGTGGACCTTGTCAATAATCATGTTGGAGGAGTCATACAATAGTTTATCCTCTACTTACACGTCGCCCATGTGCCCTATTAATTTGGATCCCCCGACCTTGAGAGTTGAAGCTTACATTTGTGATTATCATATATGGGAACCCTCTTCACTAATAACACCTTCTGCTGAGAATGATTTATGTATTGCATGTTTTTACTCAAGGTTCGCATCTCGAGACCAAGAACAGTTAGTTGATGGAGTATCTTTCCTTGGGCCTTATTGGTCATTGAATTTTACATCTCAAATGACATCAAAGGTGATAATGACTTGTACTCTTTAAAGATAAACACTTTCGGTATTATCTACTCGTTAACTCGTTGAGTTATATGTAGTTAAATTGTATGTTGCCCTATCTTCTTATGCTATATATATGATTGACACATAGATTAATGTAAACCTGGACGGACCTGGTACCCTTTTCTTGGACATAATCCTAAACATAAATTCAATTGAAGTAACAAATTGTTCCAAGAAATTCAGAATGAAAAAAAGACAACTAAAATATCCTAAATAAAAATTGTAAAACATATGATAAATTCCTTGATTGTCAACGAAACTAAAATAAAATACAAGATTAGACTTTTCGACCTAGATATACTTCAAGAATGACATATTCAGTTCTTGGTAAAAAAGATGGCATTGTTGGTCCTCTTTGAACAAAAATTCTTTTGCTTTTCACCTGCCACATTGAAAGATGCTTGGAGCACTTACAGGGGAAGAGATTTCCAGGTTGAGGTCACACCTGCTAAATAAGAAAATACATGATTGTGAGTGGTTACGTTGGAAAACCAAGACATTCCTATAGTATTTGCAATTTTTCGATACCACATGAAACCGAGGAACAATGAACAGGTTCCCAGTCTCAATTCTGGTTTCCAAAACTCTCTTGCCATCAATGCTGACCACCTATGCACGAACTTTACCATTGATGTTGTAGGTCACCTGAAAAGCATAATCACACGAGAAACTGGGAGAGCACATGGCAGTATCATTGATCTTGATGAGATCCACTCCAAACCCACACTATCCAATGAGAGGTAGATTAGCACTTGATACCATAACGAATCCACCGTCGTCGACGGGCACTTCCTCATAGTTGATGACAAGGCCATCACTATTGATATGTATGTCTAGAGAGTCAATGATATGATGATTATAATGACATAATTTGTATATGATTTGATTAATAATAAAGGTAAGCTTACATTTTTTTCTATTTTTTTAGTTATGAGATATTGATGTAACATAATAAATGTTTTGAGAATGATATTACTCAAGGACATATTTCTTCAAGTATGCGACTTGAACAATGAGATCAGATGAATGTTAAGAGTATATACATTCTCATTTTGTCTCTGGTCGGATGTTATTGTGGAAGGCAGATAGACAACAATAACACATAAGACTAGAGTGTGTGTTGGTTGATGACATAATCTCATTAGTCATGATATGGTACATCAAATCAAATACATAGATACTTGCCAGAGAACAGTGTATCAGACAAACTCACCATGAGAATAACACATAGAAACCATTACAATAGTAGTCATAGTTAGCTCTCATAGTGTTGGTGGTGATTGTGGTTCTTGAACCTAAAGTCACTATACTCATCACATATCGTTCGATGTGCTTTAACATCATCTACTATAATCTTGAATAAGGATTATGATAAAGGTGATGATTGGATACATTGTGACACATGGGGATGACTGTGAGTGATGTAGATGGGATCTTCCCACCTATATGAGAATGATATCCTAGGCCTTTTGATAAGCGAGATTGAGAAATGCATGGCTATGCACATGTTAGTCGATATGTGATATTGAGCTTACATATATCTCACACAGTCTGCTCTGGTTCAAGGAACAAAATTGAATGTTGAAAAGGATGACTACTCCACACCTTGAGTTCAATCTGGATGTTAGTGAAAAAGGAACTATACAAACATTACAACAACATACACAAATTGTAGGTTGAAATTATTCTCTAACTTTCTATTTATTTGAATAGTATTGATGTGTGACTAGGCGTTGCTCTTTGCTTGTGATGTCATAATTTATTATGGACATTCACTACCAACGTAATATGGGGCCTATAGGGTCACACGCTTAGGAACTCGCCTAGAATAGGAGTTTATCCATGAATGATGTTTAATTTGATTACTAAAGATGTTTAGGTATTCAGTTAAACAACCAATTAACTGACTGGACTTAGAACCATCAAGTTCAAGTGTTGAACCAACTAGTTGGAGTGGCAGGTTGATTGGAAATTTAATTGGATTTTTTTCGCATGAGTCAGGGCATAAACCGATCAGTTCACAGGGCAAACTATTCTTCTTAGGTTGGTGTGATGATCGGTCCACCTAGTAAACTGATCGGCTCGGTCATACCAACTAAAGATTATGTTGATTTTCCTGACTCATGAGAATAGTTGATCGTTTCACTTTGTTCGATTTGATTAGAATAGAGATTGATGTTGGGAATTAATTGGAAACAAATTGTGAAATCAATTGTGATTAGGAAAATATGGGAAACGATCGGTTCACTATGTGAACTGATTGGCTCACACTACCAATTGATTGGTCCACCCGTCGTAGGTTTCTAAATTCCTAGAAATTCTAGACCCTTCTATTTCCACATAAATTGGGAACCCGGACCCTAACCCTTCCTGTAAATAGAGGGGTATTGGGGGCTTCCCAATACAAACAATTGAGAATCAGTTGCTCTGACAATTTTTGTCCTCTCTGGTTGTGGTAGTTAAGAGAGCCCAAGTGTAACATACTGAAACTTCGACATATTATCTTTTTGGCCTTTTCTCAATATTTTCCTATCATGTCTATCCTATTTGGCCTTGATGCTTAAATTGTGGAATTTATAGTGATTTGGTGAACATTTGTTCAATAATGATACCAATGGAAGGGTTTATGCACAAATACCTCAATGAAATCTTATTTAAAGATCTAAAATGCAGAATCACCACTTAAGTGCAAAATGGTAAATAAATTTGTTCCAGAAGTGTAAGGCCACAAACCTTGCTTAATGTATTGAACAAGCTTAATTACCATATTTAAGTGCTCTAAACCTTAATCTAACTTTCTTATGTGATTTTAAAACATAAAATTAGCTTAAGTTTCAAGTTTTGGTCCAATTTGGATGTTGTTTGTGCAAGTTCTACAATTATATGCACATTTTGGACTTTTATGCAATTTACCCAATTTGGAGGTTTTATTTGTAAATTGCACATGAATTATAAACTTTAGATATTTTGTTACCATTCTCGAGTTTTTGAACCATGGGGTACCTAGTTGCACCTTGGTTTGAAGGTGTTTCTCTCCAAGGGCATTATAGGGATTACCCTCTTTATAAATGAGCTTATCTTTAAAAGCTATCAACCAATGGAGTTATTTATTTGTTTGAAAGATGGTGGGGATGGCCTAGAAGTCTCCATGGGCTTTTAGGACCGAAATTTGATATACAAGAAGTCTCTATGAGATGTCCCCTTGCATGGCCATGAAGCCCTAGGCTAATGACACATGGAAAGTCTCATATACACCTCATACTTGACCTCTTTCTTTATATAGCTAAATCTACCCCTTCCCAACTCCCAATTCAAAAACTCTTTCTCTTCTTTCTTTCCTATAGCTTAGAGCATCGTTCCTTCTATGTTTGTCCATGAAGTTGTTGTCCCAAGGTAAAAGAGGGTGCCGACCTTGGTGAAGAAGGCTCCTAGGGTTCCAAATTTCTCTATTTAGGATTTCTTAATCTCCTCCTTGGTGATTTCAACAAAAACTAGTAAGTATCCTCCTTTCCTTCCATATTTTCATGTTGTTAGTCTTCCTTCCACCTTGCTCTAGGTCAGAACCCTGGTCTTCCATGGTGAAACCCCACCTAGAGCCCTTAAACACCCCATCTCCATGTTCTTTTGTTAGGGGTTTTCACCTCTAAAAAGGAGAAGTTGCTTCTTGTTCGAGATAGGAGCTTTGTTGGAGAAACTTGCCTCTCTAAGATTGGTAATCTTACTTATTGGACCTATCCACCTTCCCTGGAGGTGAGGTTTGTAATCCCCTTCTCATATATTGCTTGACACATGCTTAAAATTCATGTTTCTATGTTTAAAATCGATGATCTCCATCTCTATTTACCATGTTCTACTAGGGTTTTGGTTTCTTGCTGTTTTACCTTCTCTAGAAGATTTGGTTTGGTTACCTTTGAAACTTCAAACCTTGACCTTAGGTAAAATGGTGTTCTCTCTCTTTCTCCCCGCTTATCTTGATCAGTGTGATGATGTGGCAATTTCCTATTCGTCCGTTTTAAGAAATTCATAACTATTTATTCCTATGTCAAAAAATAAAAAGAAATATGTTTTGAACTCCGAAAAATGTGCTCTTTCTAACAAAAATATTTCTAAGGTTTTGTTTGGAGTTTTGTCGAAAAGAGTTTTTAGAAAATGAATTAAATACCTAAAAATCGCCAAAAATACACTTTAACCTTCATAACTCCAAAATATGCAAAATTATATGTTTTCTTGATTAGGATAACCTAATAAGTTCATTGGTGATATTTTCAAAATCTAAATCCGTGTTTTGCTAAAAATTTCTAAAATTAGGGTTTCTATACATTAATGTGCACTGTGTGCTCTAATACAAGTTAATACATTGAAAATAGGCAAAGGGGAACTTGGACTCAATTAAAGTGGTGAAAGTTAGTAATTGATATCAATAAGAGAGGTATGTGCAATCCCTATTTATGTATGTGCAATCCCTCTTTATGTATGTGCAATCCCTATTTATGTATGTGCAATCCCTATTTATGTATGTTCATACCTAACCCTTTAGTTGGGATACTTGTGAACCAACCTTATTTTTCCTAATGAGGCTTTATTGAACCCTGTTTCCTCTACTCATAAATCTTTTTATGTACTTTCCTCAGAATTAGTATTGATGTTTTATTTCATGGGTCTTGGAACCCCACTACCATATTGCAATTATATGACTATTTATCTTGCAAATTTACTACTTCTTATGCATGATTGTTTATTTGACTATTTAGCTATATACTGGTACTTATGTACAACCACCCATAGTAGGGCATGTGTTAATTCACCTTGGGGAATTTCTTATTATCCCCCTTATAAAAATATGTGTAGGTGAATGGGAATGTATTAATTCTCCCCTCACCTATAGGTTGAGGTCCGGTAGGTGCCTCAACCCTACTTAGTTAATGTAGTCTAATATTGATCATTCATACAATTCATTATTATTTGTTGTTTTTTAGCAAGAATATATTTTTTTATATGCCTCATCCTCTTGGCCCTCTCATCATGTGATGAATCCATATATTTATGTTTCAATGTTATCATTATCTTTTGTACTTGTTCAACATTTTGACACATACCTTATTTCCTTTCCCTTTTACTGGATGCTCTCCCAACCACCCAGGTTAGGACAAGATATTGAGTTGAATAAGGAGAAAATAACATTGGACATGGACCTAGCACTTAGAGATGTTGCTCTGGAGATAAGATTTGAAGTAGTTTAAACTTGTCTCTATCTAGATCCTTTTTATTGTATCTTGTTGTAAACCCTAATGGGAGATTTTGATGTACTTGTGTAATCTTTTATGAAAGTTGAATATAGTCAATTATTTTTATTCCGCTGCTATACTTTGGTCTTTTTCATACCATTATAATAAATTTAGAAAATTTATACCTATTCCAATATACTTTTGAGTGTAGTTGGAATGGATGTTAATTCTTCAAAAAAAATTGTAGTAAGGGGTGATCCTACCTCCTTACACCAAGAAAGTCCTACCCAAGTAGGGAGGGATACTGGGGAGAGAATAATTGAGAATAATGGTGGGAGAGCAAGTTAGTGACTAGTATGCCAACAAAAGGGGACAACTCCTTCCTATCTATTCTAGTAGATCGAAAAGAGTTTGAGGTGGTCTGTATGGACTTCTCCAGAGGCATAGATACTTTTCCTGCTAGGATGACTGTGATACCCCATGCCACAACAAGTGAGATTACTCAAAGAAAACTATTACAACATATTGACTAAACATCCAGATTACCATAAAACACATGTAATTAAAACTGATTTTCATCAAACCATAAAAGTTGCAACATATTGCACATGAGTCAACAAAAGCCAATGGTGTTATATATATCACATGTCTAAAACATTATACAAGATAGTATTCACTAGCTCTCAAGCCACATCCTATCACACAAGGTAATCTATTCATATACATCTATGCCATCTCTATACAACAACGGGCATAAATCCAAAATCTTGTATCGATACATACAACAAAAACCTCCCCAAGGATCTGAGTATATAGGGACGATACATAAGACTCTACTTCTATACACAAGCAGCATATCCAACCTTTCAACAACTACTGGTCCTCTTGCTGCTCAACACCAACAGTACGATCTCTACCTCCTCGTACTCGATCACTTAAAAGATGTGGAAACCCACAGGGTGAGATCAAACGTCCCAACACGAGATATAACTCTCCACTAATGTCTATTAAAGCATAGATAAGCTAAGCAGGTAAAATAACATGCTAAGTGTCACAACCCGTCATGTGAAATGAGATTACTCACAACATAAAACACAATCAGTCACTAATTAATCAGATACCCAAAAATATGGGTAAATTAAAACTGATTTCAACGTCAACACTCATTCAAAAACATTTGCATGAGAGACCAACATCTCTTATATCCATGCTATGCTAAGGATTTGATACACATTGTTCTATTGCCTTAGACACAACATATATACATAGGAGAACGATATTCATATATGCCATACAAACAAGCATTAATATGCTATTAAAAGTCCGATTCGTTTGAAACATCATATACAAACTTTTTCTCGTCCGGACCTCAGAGTACACGACGAATCTAGGACACACTAGACATCTAATCAACTTTATCAAATATTCATGATTGTAGTTCCTCTTTACTTCCATGGTTCTATTATTGTCACTGTAGATTACCTAAAAAAATGTGGTGAACCACAAGGGTGAGACACAGTCCTAGTAAGAGATATAACCATAAACAACGTTTATTGATTACAACATTTTTATGTAATTAAATAGTTAAGAAGTTTAATCTGATATAACAAATAAGATCAACAATATTGATGATTAACAAAATACATAAAGGAGAAGATAACAGTTATCATCATCAAGCTGACCATCATCATTTTCCTTATTAACCGTATAAGAGATTCAATAGCATATGCATAACTAGCATAAGCAAGTCTAGTAGCATGTTATCTCTATTAACATGAAGAAGTCCAGTATCATAAGCATATCTAACAACATTAGCATGTCTAACAGTTTGAAAAGATCAATATCATAAGCAAAGCTATCAACATAAGCATGAGTATTAGCATACGCATGATTAGCAGTATAGATATCAACATAAGCATGACTAATGTATGTACACATTTACAGTCTTATGCATATCCACAACATAAGTATAATTACTATCTCTTAATTGCACTAAGCATCATCTTTATGTAAAGAGAACAAACAAGGGTTATCATCCAATGTGAAACACTGTGATCAACCCTAAACAGATATGCTATACGACTGTATTACATCTTTTATTATGCCCTGGGGAATTTGAATCGTACCATTCAAAGTCCAACCGACCCCTACGAAGGGCTATTCGGCTCCGTACAAGATCTAGGAGTGCTGATATCGTAAGATCTCTTCCCCCCGGTCAGTACGAGTAAAAAGGCAGTGACATATCAGTCAAAGCTGCCACCATAGTGACATATAGTCAAGCTGAAAACCACTAGTCCGACCTTGGTATAGGCCACGACACTAGAAACCAGGGTATTCAAACCCAAATAGTGAGGTACAACCGCAGTTGTCCTCTAATCACATCATGTTATAAACACCGAGACACGACCGTATCCATTCTCAAACTAAGGGCTAGGTATGACCACAGTCATCCTCCCTAAACACTTGAATTCAGGATGACAAGCACCCCGCATACTCATCAGTATGCGCTCCGAGTTTCCATTAAGAATACTCATTTCACCATCCAACAAGTTCTGACACTGAAAATGGTTCTACGGCACAGGGCACTACATGATTAGAGTTGCACTTGATTAGTTATGCCAATTGTGTGAATTAAGACTGCATCAAACAAGTGGACATACAAACCCTAATTCATTTCTAGCAAGCATATAAATATCAAAACTTGAAAAGATATAAAATGTATGAAACATAATTTATCATCTCATCATCACATGGTATTATTCACTTGCCATTCCCAGGACTACACTACTCATCATATTATCACAAGATATAAATCTTTTTTAGAAAATCACAGGGTATCAACTCTTATCAACAGAAGAGGAATACAGCTGATTCAGGGATCAACTATGCCCAAAGGTCACTAAGACCATCATACTATCACAGGAGATAAATCCTTTTCACAATATCACAAGGAATTAACCCCTTAACAACATAAGAGGATTACACATCATTCAGGGCTCAATCATGCCCAAAGGTCATTAAGACATTATATTATTATTCCCTGCAAGATCATCATTATCTTTTCAAGCCTTATAACAAGGCTCAACAACATCACTTACATATAATACACCAGATCAACACAATATTGCATTAATGAGCTAGGAGATATTCATAAACAATCATAGTACGGTTATATTAACATTACGAACATTCCTTTATTACATCAACATGCAAGAAATCTAGATATGATTAACTCTCATCATATTCATTATGCACATGTTTAGCATAAGAAAGTATCAACCATGTGGTTATAATAACCACCAATTAACATGTCAAGGTTATGATCATAGTAAGGAGGTTATTCTACAATCATTCCATCATATAAGAATGTTAAACATGAATGCCCATCTTTATCTGATTGCATTAGATTTAGGTTCAACATGATAAATTATATCAATGTTACTAATCATCACTTATACCCAAACCCTAACTCACGACATCCCCATTGGATCATGGATGCATAAGGTGAAACATCACCATTACATTCCATACTATTCTCAAGTATGAGCCCACACCTAAATCAAGGTGTAACCATCAGGTTATAACACACTAGGGTTTCAACAATAATAGAGTACTCCATGGTTGTATTAGTTATTCAAGGACTATTCATACCCAATTACCATCATTTAGTTATATTAAAGCTAGGTATAACAAGCTATACCTCATTAGGGTTACATATCAACACAATATGTTTATCAACCCTTCTATTAAATATGAATGAATAGCTAAGACTAACTTATTCAGGGTAATCCTCCATTTGTTCCATCATCATTCAACCCATATCACTATACCACAATGCCATCCATAACTATTGGATGATTAAAAGACAAGACTATTGGTTGTTTACATAAGTAAACATCTTGGATAAACCACCTATAAAGTCCTTGATTTGTGCTCTAGAAAGAGTCGCCATCTAACCCTAGACATCCCTTAATTTACAACACAAAAAGTTCTATTGAAAGTAGGGTAAAACCCACAATCAATTGTTCATTTCGAACAAGCCATCCATTGCCAACAAGTAAAATCCTTAAGTTGATCATACAAAGGAAATCATCTAAATCTCATTATTAGGACCAACATATTACATTATCCATAATTCCACTTTATTGGAGGAATAAACATTATATCTTGACCATTGGATCAAGTTCATATATTAAAACCATCAATTACAGTATATGTTCGACCATTGCATCAAGACCTGCGAAACCATTGGTTGAAGAATTAATTGATGCTAAAACTATATAATTGACTCACCATAACTATATAATTGACTCACCATAAATTGTAGAGACCTGATCCACCCTCATTAGTGATCATTAAATCACTATAGGTTGTTAGATCAACGCTATATTCCTTAATTAGCATCAAATATCAAGCTAATGTCAACATTGATTGATAACATCAGTAGGGTATTTAATGGTTGATCATTAAACTTCTAATTGGTCCAAAACCTGACCTAAGGGGTGAACATAGGTTGTCAAAACAACCTGATCCAAGTCACATTATACCTTAGTGCTAACACATACATGATCACAGATTCATATATAACTGAAATCAGAATAGGGAACATTATAAAAAACAAAATCTAAGTCAAGCATAGATTTTTAGTGCATGAATCATCATTTTCAAGCAAGAACATGACCTAGAAAGTTTATGGTAAGCAATAAACGTGGACCAAGTTATAAATCTTGCCTCTAATGTGAAGATGAAACCCCACACAGAAGCAATCTTGAGCAGGTAGGGTAGAAATCCAAGAATAAGCTATGGATTCGTCCAATTAACACCTTTCTTCATCAAATGAGCAAATCCTAAACATAAGGAGCAAGAAAAGTAGGGTTTTAGAACTTTAGAGCAATTTAGTTTCTGATGAACCATGTAAATTCACTGGTCCAAACCACACTGATCGGATGATAAACTAGGTTATACAAAAGCCTAAAGAAGCGATTTGTGAAATAAAAAGTCGGGCGATGCCAAATACTACCCAGCGCCTGATAATTGTTGTTATCAGCAAAAAACACGCAATTAACCAAAAATTTCCAAACACCAGAGTTAAATCATGATAGGTGAGTGGAATCCTACTCACATTGGTTTAGGATGTCCAGATTTGTCCGGAAATGCGTCCAGGGTCTGTTTCCGGGCGATTTCTGGGTCTTCTTCTACCTTGGAATTCAAACATACAACCAACAGATTGTTGTTTTCTCACACATAGGTAGGAGAAGAGCTCGATTGAGTGCTCATTCATGGCTGTTGGTTGTGGAACTTTGTTCCATAATCATGGCCGAACTCGGAGCTAACCTTAGCTAGTCGTTTCATACGCCCAATCTATTCCTAACTTAGAACCTACTGCAGCAAGCAGCTACTTCCCATGCTCAGGTGGAAGAAGGATCTTGGCTAGGTGCCAATCACGGCTGGAAGCTGTGGTTTTGTGCACTAAGATGTTGGTCGGAGTCGAGGTGGCCATTTTGGGGCTGCTACTTGCCCATCGAGCTCCTAGCCGTAGGTTGCAGAAGATGTGTTGCTGCTGCTGGCCATGCCGCTAGAGGCGCAGGTGACGGGGAGCGCCACTAGGGTGAAGTAGAGGAAAGGAGAAGGTGGAGGAAGGAGGATGGAGATGCGCCTACTGGAAATGGGGCTAGGGCCCCAGGAATCACGCCCAGATCGCGGTTGGTCGTGTTGTTGTGTGTGTGCCACTTTGCGGCTGTTTCTATTAAATTGTTTGGGAAGAAGGAGATAAAGGAAAGGGGTAACCGACCCCAAAAGGAAATAATAAAAAATAAAAGATCAATTACTGGAAAAATTGTAGCCAAGACTTAGAATTTTAAAGTATCATAACTCACTAGTACAGAAACAACATTCAATGTCACTTTTCTGGGCGTCGGTTATTTAGGAAATCCGACGCCTATAACATTCAACGTCAGTGATGTAGGTCATCTGACGTCTATAGTCAAGACACGGATACCGCTTTGTATTCAGCGTTGGCTGGGTAACACAAAACCGACGCCTAAAATCGCCTGCAAAATCCAATTTTCGAGTGAAACAAATTTGGCCCCAAAGTGTCACATACAACGTCGGTTTTTTAGCATCAAACCGACGCCTATAGAAGATGAAAATTTGGGCGAAAAGTTCCATCTTAGGTGTCGGTTATCCTTTGATAACCGACGCCGATAATGGTTCCTGCCAAATTATTTAGGGCAAAATTTGTCTAATTGGACGTCGGTTGTTTAAGTAGAACCGATGCCAAAGAATTTAGGTGTCAGTTTTATGTTATAGCCGACGCTGAATACCCACTTAATAAACCCTCGAACGGCCACTGTTCCCCTTTCATTGCGAAGCAACTGTTCCTCCCCTCTGCTCTTGCTGCGTCGCCACCCGCCCACCCAGTGCTACTCGCCACCTGCTGCTTTCGCTCGCCGCCGATGCCGGACGCCGTTGTTTTCTCGTCGTCGACGCCAGACGCCGCTACTTTCTGCTCTGCGTCGCCTCCGCCGTCCTCTTTGCCGCCGGACGCCGTCTTCTTCCTTGCCACTACCCGCCGTCCTTCCTTTCCGTCGCCGCTGTCCTCCTTGCTGTCGCCGCTGCCTGCTCTGTGCTCACCGTCGTCCTCCCTGCCGTGTCGCCTGCCTGCCTGCTGCCCACCGTAGCCTCCAGGTAGTAGCAGTAGCCTCTGTTCTTCCTTCTCCCTAGCTCTTTACCTACAGCAAACACGACCATGGTTGTGCTGCTCAGCATGGCCGTGGTAGGCCAACACAGCCACGACCGTGTTTGCTGTTGGTAAGGATATGAACAAATCTATATGTAATGCTTTATGTAAATTCTAGGATACGAACAAATCTTTTGCTTGCATATATTTGTGCTTCTAATCCTAATGCTTGACCTAATTCAGTAAATTTTGATGCATGTTGAAATAAGATTTAAACTTGTCCATTCTAGCATCCTAATTTGATTTGATTTAACCCTAACATTGATGAAACCCTAACATCAATTGTGATGAAAACCTAACATGTACATATCTATTATTGTGTTTGTTGGCCTAGAAACCCATCCAAGATGTACTCATTAGGAGTAAATCTTGGATAGTCCCCAGTTTGGGACTGTTCTTGAACACCTAATATCACTTAGGATGTAAGTGTATAATGTGTATTGGGTTTTCGAGAAAATTTCGGTAGCATTTCCTCGTTTGTTCTCTAAGTACATATGTACTTAGAGAACAGCGGGGAAATGCTGCCGAATTTTTTTTGAAAACCCAATATACATTATACACTTACTAGTGAGATTAGGTGTTCAAGGATGGGATAGGTGGTACACATTTATTATATATAAGAATGATATCATATGTGTTTGTTGGCCTAGAAAGTGAACAATCATTGTTCTTTATATTACTTGTACATTGGTATAAATTAGAATGAACAATCACTAAATTATATACTGTTTGTATGGAGTACGGCTTCATTATTGTAGATAATAGGAGTAAATCTTGGATAGGATGTAAGTGTATACCCTAGTCTTTTCCTAATATATACTTGTTTTCTCTTTTATCATAGAAAGGATAGATCATGGATGTCCATTCGCAATCGCTGCACCCCAGAGTTTATATCTGGTCTTGATCAGTTTATTAGATTTGTCGAGGAACATAGGAAAAAACCCACAGATAGGTTCTACTGTCCATGTAGGCATTGTGGTAACAACTTGAAAGTCAACACTGGTGAGGAAATCAAAAGTCATGTCATGTGCAACGGGATTGTACAAGGCTATACAGAATGGCACTGGCATGGAGAGATTTCAAACTCGAAACCAGTAGATGTCGATAGAAGTGCTTGGGTGGAAGAAGAAATTGCCTCCGATGACATAGATGTGAACGAACTAGTTCCAGTAGACATCGTTGATGCGATGCTGGATAGTTGTAGGGTAGAGCACACTGATCCACCTCCTATCTTTAGAAACATTGTGCATGATGCTGAGATACCATTATACACAGGCTGTGCTAAGTTTACGAAGCTTAGCGCTGTGTTGAGATTGTATAAGTTGAAAGCTAACAATAGATGGAGCGACAAAAGCTTCACTTCATTGTTGACTTTGTTGAAAGAAATGCTTCCTGAAGGAAACGAGCTTCCAATCTCAACATACCGGGTAAAGAAAATGTTGTGCCCAATGGGAATGGAGACCAAGAAGATACACGCATGCCCAAATGATTGTGTATTATTTCAAAAGTACTATGTAGATTTGAAAGATTGTCCAAAATGTGGTGCGTCACGGTATAAATTGACGACTTCGGGGGAGTCCAAAACTGATTCTCCTGCCAAGGTGTTGTGGTATCTACCTATAATATCACAGTTTCAATGCTTGTTTGCAAATCCGAAAGATGCGAAGAATTTGAGGTGGCATGCAGATGTTAAGAAAAATAATGATGGGATCCTACAACATGCGTCTGATTCCCCACAATGGAAGAATATTGATCTATTGTACCCCAAATTTGGTGAAGAAGATAGGAATCTAAGACTTGGGATTTTTACAGATGGGATGAATCCATACGGGACATTGAGCAGCCAACATAGCACTTGGCCAGTCATGCTTGTTATATACAATCTTCCTCCCTAGCTGTGTATGAAAAATAAGTACGTTATGCTGTCGTTGTTGATATCGGGCCCTAAACAACCCGGAAATTATACCGATGTTTATCTTGAACCTCTGATTGATGACTTAAAGAAACTTTGGGATGAAGGTGTGATGACCTATGATGCTTCAGGAAGAGAGACATTTCGTTTGCATGCTATGTTGTTTTGCACTATTAATGACTTTCCAGCATATGGGAATTTGTCTGGATATAGTGTCAAAGGAGCTAAAGCGTGTCCTATATGTAGAGAAAACACTGATTCAATAAGACTAAAACATGGCGGCAAGACTGTATATCTTGGTCATCAAAGGTTTCTTTCAAAATTCCATCTGTATCGTAGGAAGCGCAAAGCATTGAATGGATGGAATGATGAATGGAGTGCACCTAAACCTATACCAGGGGATGTTGTTTATGAAAGAGTAAAAGACATTGTCAATGAATTTGGTAAGAAATCACAATGTAGTATGGCCACATGGAGTGACAATTCTTCATTCAAGCAGAAGTCAATATTTTAGGATCTTCCTTATTGGAGTTCTTTGACAGTCAGGCATTGTATCGATGTAATGCACGTTGAGAAAAATGTCTGTGATAGCATCATTGGTACTTTGTTAAATATACCAGGTAAGACTAAAGATGGGATAAAATCCAGACTGGACCTACGTGAAATGGGAATAAGGTCAAAATTAACAAAATTACGTGAAATGGGTAATAAAAGAACATACTTACCTCCCGCTTGTTACACGTTGTCTATAAAGGAGAAGAAAGCTTTTTGTGAATGCTTGGTAAATGTTAAGGTGCCACGTGGTTACTCATCCAACATCCGTAGATTGGTATCAATGAAAGATCTGAAGTTGATAGGTCTTAAATCTCATGATTGTCACACTCTAATGCAACAAATATTGCCCGTGGCAATTCGATCTATATTGCCGAAGCATGTAAGGTTTGCAATCACCAGACTTTGTTTCTTTTTCAACAGTCTATGCAGTAAAGTTATTGACCCTGATACTCTCGATAATTTGCAAAGATAAGTGGTTGTTACCCTATGTCAGCTTGAGATGTATATCCCTCCTTCGTTCTTTGATATCATGGTACATCTTGTTGTCCACTTGACTAGGGAAGTGAAAATGTTGGGACCAGTTTTCTTGCATTGGATGTATCCCTTTGAACGATACATGAGCGTTTTTAAAGGTGATGTTCGAAACCATTATTGGCCTGAAGGGAGTATTATTGAAGGTTATGTGGCGAGAGAGGTTATGGATTTTTGCAATGACTTTCTGAGTGGTAATAACACTCCTGTTAATGACAAGAATATTGAGGAGGGCAAAGGAATTTTGGGATCACGGGTGAAAGTAATCAGCCGTGAGCAGTTGGAACAAGCTCACTTGTATATTTTACACAACATGGACGAAGTGAGTGTTTATATCAAGGAACATACCAATTTAATCAAGAGACAACATCCTCGAGCAAGTTCAATGTGGCTTGCTAGAGAGCATAATAAGACTTTTACTAAGTGGTTTGAAGATAAAGTCTTACATCAACTATCTCAAACACCAAATGATATTACAGAAACTATCAAATGCCTCACCTTTAAACCAAAACTGAATGTTATGTCTTATGAAGGGTTTGACATTAATGGGTTCACATATTACACAAAGCGCCAAGATGATAAGAGTGTTGCCCAAAACAGTGGGGTCACTCTTCAAGCATCGACTATGTATTTTGCAAGTGCGAAGGATAAGAGTCCACGTGAAGCTAAAATGTCATATTACGGTGTCATTGAAGACATATGGGAGTTTGACTACATAGATTTCAGAATTCCGCTCTTTAAATGTAATTGGGTTGATAACACCAAAGGAGTTATAGTGGATGAATTGGGTTTCACTTTGGTGAAATTTGAAAATATTGGTGAGAAGGGTGAACCATTCATATTGGCATCACACGCGAAACAAATATTCTATATCGATGATCCTGCAAATGATAAATGGTCGGTTGTTTTTCATGGTAAAAGACAGTTCATTGAAGATCCTATAGATGAAGAAGAGTACTATGATAAGTATGATGACTCCAGTTCATTCTCAGTTGGGTTGCCAACTCCACAAAATATTGAAACTAATGATGACTTATATGTGCGCGGAGATCACAATGAAGGATTGTTAATTGATAAAAGATCACAATTTTAGAGGCATGCATGTTTATATTTTTTTTATTGAAGCTAAATGATTGCTTTTTTAATATCAATATCATTTTTAGATTTGATTTTTCATTATCTTCTAGTTAATACAAATGCTAAATGTTTGCCTTTTTGTAGTTCATACAAATGCTAAATGTTTGCCTTTTTAATGACATTTTCAGATGGCTGACCATGATGAGCATGATGTCCATGATGAGCATGAAGTCCATGATGAGCATGTTGTCCATGATGATCATGGTGAGGATACCAATGTAAGTTCTAAAAACATATCCTGTATTTCTATAAAATTCATTATCTTCTAGTTATGTCATATATCCCATATTGCTATATTGGGCTAATTCAGTGTGTTTATTTTTGTCAAATTTTAGGTTGATGATGCACATGTACCCACTGAAGCACTGCAGGAACTTGATGTGCATCACCAAAAAGTTAACAAGAAAAGGGGCATCACTCTGTTGAACAAGTTAATAGCTCTAAGTGGTAGTGGATCCAAATTGGTTGTGGAGTTTGATAATGGAGGAAATGCAATTGTAGTGAACCGCAATAATTTTGTAAACTATCTTGGGGTTGTCACTCGAAGCCATTGTGGTGTTAAGTATGATAATTGGCATAAAGTTCCTCAGGCGAAGAAAGACTTGATATGGAAGGATTTATGCGTGAGTTATTATTATTTGCAATTCTATTTTGTAGATTACAAATTCTATTATTTGCAATTCTATTTTTGGATACTAGTTAATAACAATTCTATTTTACAAAATCTATTTGCATTGGATGAGAAGATGCATCGTAAAAGCGTGATGCAATGCACTGGAAAGATGCTTAGGAACTATAGGACAAATCTCAACAGAGAATACATAAAAGATGGTGATAAGAAGAATAAGTCAGCCCTTGAATAGTGGAACTTCTTGGACAAAGAAGATTGGGACAATTTTGTTGCTTCAAGAAAATCTAAAGAAATCAAGGTATTAGGCGTCACTCCCAATTTAATTAATATACGTTGTATTCACCTATTCAAGATTAACATTTAGTGCTACTAACCAAATCATTAATGTGCATACTAACTAGGCCCTCAGTGAGGCGCAAAAAGCAAGGTGTGCACTGAATGTGCATGACCACACTATGGGTCCAAAGGGCTATGCAAGAGTTCGCCAAAGACTACAGGCGGAGTCTGCTGCTACTCAGGAGTCTGCTGCTACTCAAGAGTCTGCCACACCCATGCCTCGCCATGATATCTAGATAGCTGGGAGGCAAAACAAGAAGGGTGAAATAAAGAAGCCCGTAACTACTGAGGCGGATACGAAAATGGTAAAATACAACTCTTAGAGCAATCATTTGAATATTGATTATTTGTGGTGTTAACTTACCAATTTCTGTTGATGGTGATTAGCGGGAGCTACACGAGCAGAGGAAATAAGGCACGTTCATCCCTCAGGGCACAAGGGATGAATTGACAGTTTCTCTGGGTAACCCAGAGCATCCTGGACGTGTTAGGGGTGCATACGCTGGTGTGGGCATCAAAGCATTCTTTGGGCCATCCCAGCGCAAACTCAGAGTGAGACTTTCACAAGAAGAGGTAACCTATTCTTTTTTTAGAATGTTACTGCAAAAGGGAATTCAATAATAAGAAGCTAATGTTTCTTTTATCCATGTATAGGAGAATAAGAGAGTCGAGGATATAGTTGCCAAGAAGGTCAATGATATAGTTGCTGAGAAGGTCAAGGAAGAATTGTTGCGGTGGCAGGCATCTCAGGCTTCCAATCAGCCTATGGTGACCCACTCTTCTCCTGATGTACATACTACAAGTAATCATGTAGACCCACCGCCTAACACGTCTGCTGTAAGTATTGTTTATGACATTGTAGCTAGTCTTTTCAAGATGATATGTTTTCAAGATGATATGTATATATGTATAATATTCTTTACGTAAATTTGTAGGCATTGAAGCCATGCCGCTTAAGAATGCAAGACTATGTTGTTGCAGAGGTGTAGGCTTACCCGTCCCTTCCTGGGGCAATGTTTCACGGGACTCCAGTGCCACAGGGCTACGTTCGTGTGAGCCCGATACGTGTGTTACCCAATTGGAGGGAAGCTACATTGCCATATCCCCACCTGGATATTGATACACTTGCTGAGGCAGAAGGCGGGGTGATATTGTGGCCCAAAGCAGATGTCGTCTACACTACTAAAATTGTAAGATAAATTTACATTACTTTTGATTGTTAATGTGTATATATGAGGTCAACTGATCTGAAATTATATATACATGTTAAAAAGAAGACACCCGGAGCACCTAGGCCTCCACCTCCACTTCCTGCATTACCAAGTTGGGTTCCAACTGACCTAAAATACCCGTTAGGTCCTGCTTGTAGGGGAATGGCATGTTGGCTACGGGCACATAATATACATTGCCCTATAATTGTTTCTTTAGAAGCAGATTATGCAGGTCAATTATATGATAGCTCTTTATTTATACAAGATATTATTGAGCTGTTTATGTATGATTAGCTGAATACATCAACGATAGAGACATGGATAAGGTGAGATCTTGTTTATACATCCATATACCTTGTGTAAGATCTGGTGATCTGGTTTCTTATATATTAATGCATACGTAATACATGTTTTACAGCTACTTAGTCGAAGATCAATGCAAACAATTTGCATTTGATCATGTGGGATTTTTTATTCCATCATTGATTAGTATGGTAGCTAAAGACCCTGATAGTGTTCAACAATACTATATAGATGCTTTTACAATTTTCAGTCAGCAAAAGAAGACGATAATTTTGTCAAGTAAGTTTACTTTATTTATAATTTGGACTTAAGAAAATTCCATTTTTATTGTGCATTTTGAGTTATTAATTTTTAACTTTTTTACCTCTA
The DNA here is from genome assembly GCA_963693085.1 of Alisma plantago-aquatica. Taxonomy (NCBI): domain Eukaryota; kingdom Viridiplantae; phylum Streptophyta; class Magnoliopsida; order Alismatales; family Alismataceae; genus Alisma; species Alisma plantago-aquatica. Next base: position 123,658,168 of record OY856409.1, read on the forward strand.
GCGGTAGACATTGGGAGTTACTAGTTATTGTCCCTGGGACGTTCACTGTTTATTATCTAGATCCTACGGGAAGTACATTGAACACTAAAATTGGCCACGTAATGAGAATGCCATTATTCTGGTGAGAAATATTCCATTTTTATATTTGTTAACATCTGTTATTACATTACTATTTAATTATGCAATTTACTGTGTTACATTAACTTGTAGGGGTGTAGATGCATTCAAAAATGCTGGAGGAAATGTCCCAAGGAGAAAGAACCAGCCAATAATTTGGGAGAACATAAAAGTAAGTTCCCGACTCCAATGTATATATTATTTATGTGAACTGTGCTTAGTTGTATTTTTTAATATTTTGTATGTTTCAATTTATAGTGCGCTACACAAGACAACGACTGGGCATGCGCATACTATGTGATGCAATTTATGCAGATGATTATCCGACATGCCACATTGGATATTAATACCATACATGAGGTATTATATATAGTCTCATTAGTTAGTATGAAATATATCAATCTTATTTTTATATTATTACTTATATATATACATCATTCTCTTTGCAGGTGTTTAAAACTGACCACACTATAGGTAAACACTTAAAAAATGTACATGCTCCATATACGTTGGAAGCATTAAATGAAGTAAGAGAAGAATGGGCAAAAGCCATACAAGCAGTGGCGATTGTAAGATATAATTGGGATGCTGATAGAGATGATGAATGATATTTTGTAAATAAATATTTGTGAATGTTTATACATGTATGGATATTTCTACATGTATTTGAATGTTTCTACATGTGTGAATGTGAGAATTGAATTGATGTCTGAATGTATCTACTTGTGTGAAAAAATATTTGTTGATTTTGCAGGTTTGTGGCCTGTTTGTAGGCTGATATCAATGGATGTCGTAAACCTGCAGTTCAAAAAATTGAACTGTAGGTTCTCATCCTGCTGACCAGCCACAACAGGCCTGCAAACTGATAAAAAAAAATTAAAATATAGGTGTCGGTTATTTATAGAACACCATCATCAAAGGCCTACAACGTTGGTTATTGGATAAAACCGCCGCCTAATGTGACAAACAATCTGACCGTGCAGGAAACCACGGCCGTTGTGGAAATGGCGTCGCTTATTCGTATACAACCGACGCCTATAGTAATAAACACGGCCGTGCAACGATGCATGGCCGTGTCGTCTGGGAGTATGGTGTCGGTTGTTCAGTTGTTAACTGACGCAAAAAGACGCCTATAGTAATAAACACGGCCATGCAGTGAAGCATGGTCGTGTCATCTGGGAGTATGGCGTCGGTTTTTCAGTTGTTAACCAACGCAAAAAGTGTCCTAGGTGGTGCCCTTTCTGTGGCGCGAACCCTATAGACGTCGGCCGACTATATATAACCGACGCCTATTAATCATATAGGTGTCGGTTATAAAACTGACGCCGAAGAGTTCGACCTTTAGCGGCACCCACATAGGCGTCGCTTGAAAACCGTCGCTAAAAGGGGTTAAACAACTGACACCAAAGGCGTGTTCTGTAGTAGTGAATTTTGCCTCAGTGGTTTGTTTCGATGGATTCTTTTTGCAACTTTTCAAGTATGAGATCCTCTACAACCACGAAGCATAAAATCATGCCAATTATCTTGTCTCAGCTAATCAAAATACTATTCGCTTCTTGGGCACTTATTTAACTTAATGATTAACACTGCAATTATTATTAATTACCTCAGGTGATTCAATCTCAACTATTGATTCACATCTTAGATTTTCTTGATTTTCCATGATGTTTAACAAGATACTTAGCACTAATCAAGGTTAGATTAGGGTTTTAAACATTCAATTATGATAATTAAGCTCATTCAACTCATTAAATGAGTTTAGGGGCCTCACAACTATAAACCCCTAATAGGGATTTCGCCCCCGAAATCTAAGGTAAACAAAGATGGGTACTTCCTTTGCACCTCATCCTATTACCTTCACATGCTTACTTTAATATCATGGTAATGTCACATCATTCATATATATCTCATCTTGAGTCATCACAAAAATGCTCACATAAGAAGACATATCATGATCCCATTAAGAAAATTTAATCAACCCCATCTCACTCTTGTTCAACTTGTTCTCATAGCAGTTACTACTTCGGCAACCCTAAGGTTTTTGAATAAATATTGATCATATTTTTGACCATATTTGAAATTCTTTTACATGTCATCATTCAAATATTGCTACAACTTGTAAGACATTACTTGAACACTCTCTTCCTCCTATTCATAAATTTTATTGGTACATTAGTTAGTCTAAAGGACATAAATCTAAACTCATCATGGTCATGTGGATTATGTCATCCAATCTAACTCTTATGTATTGATATTTGATCATAGGTTTATCTTAAAGGAACACAGTATCACATATCTATTGACCAACAAACCATCTGTCCTTGATAGTGGTCTTTCCCAGCTATCATTAAACCATACACAACATTATAGAATCCTTTTTTTTACAACATTTAGAGGGTCATCATCAACTCTCTCTCTCTAAGCGAGAGGAATACTTGGAATGTTCATTTAATAAACATCTCCAACCTTCACATATCTCTCATACTATTGATACATCTTAGATACTAGGATTCATTACCTTGTTATCCACCTCATGTGCTATAAGGAACTCACATCCTTATATCATCTACTTTTACCAACATAACAAATATCAAGACATATAAAAGAAATCTTCCTAATTATTGGAAGGCTCAAAAGCAAAATCAACACAAACTTTATGATTGTGGAACCATGGTCCAAACAACCTTATTCTATAGTAAGATATTCATCCTCATGTTTAATATGAATTCACACATACCAAGTGGCAATGATCCACTTAAAAGTTGTGCCCTATAAAGAAAAGACACACAGGGAAACACACTTCCCACATCATAGAAACGTTGTTGAAGGTCACTAACAAAAAGGTAACCAATTCTATTTTCATTATGCAAGTTACAACTTCTTACGTATCATTTTACCTTTTTCATTTGAGGTTCCTTGCCATTAGCATAGGAATTATCACGATTAACATATCTCATTACGGCTTCCTTGATGACTATTTATCCCACTTGGGTATGGTCTCTTATTTTATTATATTTTTCAACCACTTATCAACAGGTAAATACTCATATTCCACATTTTCTTCATTAAATAGGGATCATATCCCTTAATTTTTTTCACAGGCTATGCTTATTTTACATTAACACTTTCTTACACACATAGGTTGGTCTGAGATTAACTCAGGTTCCACCTTATTTCTTTGTCATTGTTCCCATTCATCTTCTCATTTTATACTTGTTATAGGAGTTCTCTCTATCTTATGTGGATTTCATACCTTGATTCACTTTATAAGTATAGACTTATCTGTCTTTTACTTTATTATCTTCTTGAATCACATCTTCAAGAACTCCTCTTTTTCTAATTTGTATTCAAATTATAAAATATGGTGTTGTATCTTTCTCTTATAGTTACCAAACATTCAGGTTTTGATAGATTATGATGTAATTATCATATTCTTTAAGATAGGATTGAGATATTCACACTATAATTTCTTATTCATTATGCTCTTTAGATTGTCTCAAAATGACTACTTGATCAGAGTAATCAGAAAAATAACAATCTAAGAGTTCCATACTGACCTTTCTTCAATAATTGAATACCTGGCTAGGGCACCCAAATACTGAGATTAGGCAGTATGCACCATATTTTTATTTCATATTCCCAACTTAGGCATCATTCTAGTCTTAAGTCCTAGTGTCCCTGTAGACTCATTAAACCTAAAGCTCTGATACCAAACTTGTCGCAACCCGTCACGTGAAACGAGATTACTCAAAACATAAAACACAATCAATCACTAATTAATCAGATACCCAAAAATATGGGTAAATTAAAATTGATTTCAACGTCAACACTCATTCAAAAACATTTGCATGAGAGACCAACATCTCTTATATCCATGCTATGCTAAGGATTTGATACACATTTTTTTATTTCCTTAGCCACAACATATATACACAGGAGAACGATATTCATATATGCCATACAAACAAGCATTAATATGCAATTAAAAGTCTGATTCGTTTGAAACATCATATACAAACTTTTTCTCGCCCGGACTTGAGAGTACAAGGACGACTCTAGGATACACTAGAAATCTAATCAACTTTATCAAATATTCATGATTGTAGTTCCTCTTTACTTCCATGGTTCTGTTATCGTCACTGCCGATTACCTAAAAAAATGTGGCGATCCACAAGGGTGAGACACAGTCCCAGCAAGAGATATAACCATCAACAATGTTTACTGATTACAACATATTTATGTAATTAAATAGTTAAGAAGTTTAATCAGATATAACAAATAAGATCAACAGTATTGATGATTAACAAAATACATAAAGGAGCAAATAATAATTATCATCATCAAGCTGACCATCATCATTTTCCTTATTAACCGTATAAGAGATTCAATAGCATATGCATAACTAGCGTAAGAAAGTCTAGTAGCATGTTATCTCTATTAACATGAATAAGTCCAGTATCATAAGCATATCTAACAACATTAGCATGTCTAACAGTTTGAAAAGATCAATATCATAAGCAAAGCTATCAACATAAGCATGAGTATTTGCATAAGCATGATTAGCAGTATAGATATCAACATAAGCATGACTACTGTATGTACACATTTACAGTCTTATGCATATCCACAGCATAAGTATAATTACTATCTCTTAATTGCACTAAGCATCATCTTTATGTAAAGAGAACAAACAAGGGTTATCATCCAATGTGAAACATTGTGATTAACCCTAAACAGATATGCTATACGGCTGTATTACATCTTTTATTATGCCCTGGGGAATTTGAATCGTACCATTCAAAGTACAACCGACCCCTGCGAAGGGATATTCGGTTCCGTACAAGATCTAGGAGTGTCGGTATCCTAAGATCTCTTCCTCCTGGTCAGTACGAGTACAAAGATAGTGACATATCAGTTAAAAATGTCACCACAGTGACATATAGTCAAGATGAAAACCACTAGTCCGACCTTGGTACAGGTCACGACACTAGAAACCAGGGTATTCAAACCCAACCACTGAGGTACAACCACAGTTGTCCTCTAATCACATCATGTTATAATCACCGAGACACGACCGCAACCGTTCTCAAACTAAGAGCTAGGTATGACCGCAGTCATCCTCCCTAAACACTTAAATTTAGGATGACAAGCACCCCGCATACTCATCAGTATGCGCTCCGAATTTCCCTTAGGAATACTCGTTTCACCATCTAGCAAGTTCTGACACTGAAAATGGTTCTACGGCACAGGGAACTACATGATTAGAGTTGCACTTGATTAGTTATGCCAATTGGGTGAATTAGGGCTGCATCAAACAAGTGGACATACAAACCCTAATTCATTTCTAGCAAGCATATAAATATCAAAACTTGAAAAGATATAAAATGTATGAAACATAATTTATCATCTCATCATCACATGATATTATTCACTTGCCATTCCCAGGACTACACTAGTCATCATATTATCACAAGATATAAATCTTTTTTAGAAAATCACAGGGTATCAACTCTTATCAACAGAAGAGGAATACACCTGATTCAGGGCTCAACTATGCCCAAAGGTCATTAAGACCATCATACTATCACAGGATATAAATCCTTTTCACAATATCACAAGGAATCAACCCCTTATCAACACAAGAGGATTACACATCATTTAGGGCTCAATCATGCCCAAAGGTCATTAAGACCATTATATTATTATTCCCTGCAAGATAATCATTATCTTTTCAAGCCTTATAACAAGGCTCAACAACATCACTTACATTTAATACACCAGATCAACACAATATTGCATTAATGATCTTGGAGATATTCATAAACAATCATAGTACGGTTATATTAACATTAAGAACATTCCTTTATTACATCAACATGCAAGAAATCTAGATATGATTAACTCTCATCATATTCATTATGCACATGTTTAGCATAATAAAGTATCAACGATGTGGTTATAATAACCACCAATTAACATGTCAAGGTTATGATCATAGTAAGGAGGTTATTCTACAATCATTCCATCATATAAGAATGTTAAACATGAATGCCCATCTTTATCTGATTGCATTAGATTTAGGTTCAGCATGATAAATTATATCAATGTTACTAATCATCACTTATACCCAAATCCTAACTCACGGCATCCCCATTGGATCATGGATGCATAAGGTGAAACATCACCATTACATTCCATATTATTCTCAAGTATGAGCCCACACCTAAATCAAGGTGTAACCATCAGGTTATAACATACTAGGGTTTCAACAATAATAGAGTACTCCATGGTTGTATTAGTTATTCAAGGACTATTCATACCCAATTACCATCATTTAGTTATATTAAAGCTAAGTATAACAAGCTATACCTCATTAGGGTTACATATCAACACAATATGTTTATCAACCCTTCTATTCATATGAATGAATAGCTAAGACTAACTTATTAAGGGTAACCCTCCATTTGTTCCATCATTATTCAACCCATATCACTATACCACAATGCCATCTAGAACTATTGGATGATTAAAAGGCAAGACTATTGGTTGTTTACATAAGTAAACATCTTGGATAAACCACCTACGAAGTCCTTTATTTGTGCTCTAGAAAGAGTCACCATCTAACCCTATACATCCCTTGATTTACAACACAAAAAGTTCTATTGAAAGTAGGGTAAAACCCACAATCAATTGTTCATTTCGAACAAGCCATCCATTGCCAACAAGTAAAATCTTTAAGTTGATCATACAAAGGAAATCATCTAAATCTCATTATTAGGACCAACATATTACATTATCCATAATTCTACTTTATTGGAGGAATAAACATTATATCTTGACCATTGGATCAAGTTCATATATTAAAACCATCAATTACAGTATATGTTCGACCATTGCATCAAGACCTGAGAAACCATTGGTCTAAGAATTAATTGATGCTAAAACTATATAATTAACTCACCATAAATTGTAGAGACCTGATCCACCCTCATTAGTGATCATTAAATCACTATAGGTTGTTAGATCAATGCTATATTCCTTAATCAACATCAAATATCAAGCTAATGTCAACATTGATTGATAATATCAATAGGGTATTTAATGGTTGATCATTAAACTTCTAATTGGTCCAAAACCTGACCTAAGGGGTGAACATTGGTTGTCAAAACAACCTGATCCAAGTCACATTATACCTTAGTGCTAACACACACATGATCACAGATTCATATATGAATGAAATCAGAATAGGGAACATTATAAAAATCGAAATCTAAGTCAAGCATAGCTTTTTAGTGCATGAATCATCATTTTCAAGCAAGAACATGACCTAGAAAGTTTATGGTAAGCAATAAACGTGGAGCAAGTTATAAATCTTACCTCTAATGTGAATATGAAACCCCACACAGAAGCAATCTTGAGCATGTAGGGTAGAAATCCAAGAATAAGCTATGGATTTGTCCAACTAACACATTTCTTCATCAAATGAGCAAATCCTAAACATAAGGAGCAAGAAAAGTAGGGTTTTAGAGCTTTAGAGAAATTTAGTTTTCGATGAACCATGTAAATTCACTGGTCCAAACCACACTGATCGGATGATAAACTAGGTTATACAAAAGCCTAAAGAAGCGATTTGTGAAATAAAAAGTCGGGTGATGCAAAATACTACCCAGCGCCTGATAATTGTTGTTATCAGTGAAAAACACGCAATTAACCAAAAATTTCCAAACACCAGAGTTAAATCATGATAGGTGAGTGGAATCCTACTCACATTGGTTCAGGATGTCCGAATTTGTCCGGAAATGCGTCCAGGGACTGTTTCCAAGCGATTTCTGGGTCTTCTTCTACCTTGGAATTCAAACATACAAACAACAGGTTGTTGTTTTCTCATGCACAGGTAGGAGAAGAGCTCGATTGAGTGCTCATTCATGGTTGTTGGCTGCGGAACTTTGTTCCATCATCATGGCCGAACTTGGAGCTAACCTTAGCTAGCTGTTTCATGCGCCCAATCTATTCCTAACTTAGAACCTGCTGTATCAAGCAGCTACTTCCCACGCTCAGGTGGAAGAAGGATCTTGGCTAGGTGCCAATCACGGTTGGAAGCTTTGGTTTTGTGCACTAAGATGTTGGTCGGAGTCGAGGTGGCCATTTTGGGGTTGCTGCTCGCCCATCGAGCTCCTAGCCGTAGGTTGCAGAAGATGTGCTGGTGCTACTGGCTGTGCTGCTAGAGGCGCAGGTGATGGGGAGCACCACTAGGGCGAAGTAGAGGAAGGAGAAGGTGGAGGAAGGAGGACGGAGATGCGCTTGCTGGAAACGGAGCTAGGGCTCCAGGAATCACGCCCACATCATGGCTGGTCGCGCTGCTGTGTGTGCGCAGCTTTGCGGCTGTTTCTATTCAATTGTTCAGAAAGAAGGAGATAAAGGAAAGGGGTAACCGACCCCCACAGGAATTAATAAAAAATAAAAGATCAATTACTAGAAAAATTGCAGCCAAGACCCAGATTTTTAAAAGTATCATAACTTTTGCCTCAGTGGTCCGTTCATTCTTTTTGCAACTTTTCAAGTGTGAGATCCTCTACAACCACAAGTCATAAAAGCATGCCAATTATCTTGTCTCAGATAATCAAAATACTAATCGCTTCTTGGGCACTTATTTAACTTAATGATTAACACTACAATTATTATTAATTACCTCAGGTGATTCAATCTCAACTATTGATTCACATCTTAGCTTTTCTTGATTTTTCATGATGTTTAACAAGATACTTAGCACTAATCAAGGTTAGATTAGGGTTTTAAACATTCAATTATGATAATTAAGCTCATTCAACTCATTAAATGAGTCTAGGGGCCTCACACTAAGCATATTCAAACCCCCTTAATTGAGAAAATCAAGCATGTCAGCACGCCCGCCCCCTACCTATGTAGTCGGCTTCCCGGTAATTTGCAGGATTAACCAAATCCCACCCCCCCGAACACCCTACTCTGATTTACATTCAGCTAAATGATTCATATTTAGGTAAAGAAGATTAAACAAGACAAGATAGATTCCATGAGTAGTAGATCAAGTTCTATTTTAAAAAGGAATATGAAGAACATGTATTACAGTTGACTTCTCTTACCGCCTTATAATTCAAGAAATCAATAAAAAGATTTGACAAAGGGGCTCAACCTATGCTATTCAGATTTAACTATGATGGACTAGATTTTGGCTTAATTTTGGGGACAAAATTTCTTTAAGGTGTGTAGGATGTGATAGAGTCGACTTTTGAGGTTCTTGATTGCTCAATTCAGTGGTTTGATCATGGATTGGTGTTTAGAATAACTGAATTGAGTTCATATGTATATCTGGTCATGTAAGTAATCTTACTTGGGTTTACATATTAACATGATATAGTAATAGTCCCCGAAGTGGATTTTGATCATATGAATGTACTCCAATTTATTTAAAAAAAGTTTGATGTTAACATCATGATTAATACCCTTAACTATGTGTCATTTTGTATTGAGTGGTTGATGAGTCGAACAATGATATTTTGGACACCAAAATTAATGTAATGTAGACCACGATATGATAAAGTTATGGTTAAAGCTTCATACTATTTTGAGGTTCCTATAAGGAGATATGGATGTTTGAAGTTGGTAAATAAATGCATGTATTGGTGACTTTAGAACTATGCTTATTGATTATTATAGCATAAGTTTTGAGTAACAACAATGTAACACATCCTTGAGTGGGTTTGCCACGGATTAATGATGTGGACTTTCTTTGACCCTTAGATGGGAATGATCTAACGACAAGGAAATGTTTTTCCTTCCTTGGAACCACTTTGAGACCATGGATCAGGAAATGAGCACCTTCCACAAACCCACGATCACTGGTCGTGTGATGGAAGGAGTGAGAGGTGGGAAGGTTGATTTTAGTATCACGGAAACACTATAATTCCTCATTCATGAATACCAAGCTAAGTGCAACGAGTGTCTCTCCACCTTAAACTACAGGTGGTGTGGGTTAGAAGAAGAGATGGAAATAGAGGTTGAAGGAAGCCGCAAGGAGAGGCTCCAGAGGAATTGAACAATGTCGACGGTGGTGTTATCATAGGTTGAGTAGGAGGAGATTGTGGACGATATCCTATAGGAGATCTTCCCTACAGCAACGACCATATCAACGGCTCACACTGGACTAGACGAGAACAAAGATCACGCTCAGAATGTGAGAGGCAAACAACGGAGGAAGAGAGGTTGAGGCTCTTGGACACCTAAGAAACATATGAGGAGATGGAAGCAGTGACCAAGTCCTTGCCAGACCATCTGGGCCAAGGGGCACCAACACTGAAATCGGTGACACACGTAGAGGGTGCAATGCTACAATTTTAGAGATCACGTACTAGCGGGAGAGGCAAGCATAGAGGCACCTATCTCTCACTGAAAACCCAATCATCGTGGATTCATCGTCACAATCTCCTAGAGGTGATGCTCAATGCGGAAAGTATGGAGATCGACCCCTCACAGGAGAAGAGAGTAATGACAACGACAAGATTCTCTAGCTGAAGAAGCCACCATAGAAGAGATATCTACATGAATAGAGGCACCGAGGGAGAACTAATGAAGCCTTTGGCAATGAGCTATGATGAGATCAAGTCTCAACGACAAACATGATTCATGATGGCAATAGTTTTGATCTTGGCGGACTCACGCCTGAATGAACAAAGAGTCGAACCAGATGAAGTGCTGAGCTCATGTGAACATCTAACTAAAGAGAGGAACTTGCATCCTCCTTGGGTGATGTGGCATCAATCTGGGCACCTAGGAGTGAGAAGATTCGACAGCTAAGATTATTGGTCTAAAGGTAAAGACCTAGAAATTTCTAAGATCTTCAAAAATGCATAGTAATTACTATGTTTATCAATAAATTACAAACAATCTATCAAAATTCTTAGAAAAATATGTACAACATTATGAAAGCATAATATCAGTACTTTGATGCATAAAATCAGATGATATCAAGTAAGATGTATTGCACTTGTTTCATGGAGAATAAATATCAAATGATGAGCTATTATTATGATAATATGTTAATAAATCCATAATCATGTTTATAATGCATCAGATATCATAGATTGTAATTTTGATGGACAAAATCATGTATTTTGCTCAATATGGCTAATTAGGACTAATAACCCCAAATAAAATGTGATAGTTATATTTATGATCAATAAATGATAAAATTTACAGAGTAAGCTCATATAAGTAAGTGGAAGCTAACATGTATTTCTGAGATCATAATTAAGCATATAAATTAGGTTACATGTTAAATGATTCTAGAATGATGAGAAACCCTAATATGAATAATGAATGTAACCTAAGTTAATATTTTCACATAATAATGTGACACGAGTATATCCAGTGGATGAATCACAATTTGGAAGATAACATCAATAAGATAATTCCAAGACAAGGATACAAGTAAAGATGAGAAAATCTATAATAATGAGCGTAAATCCTAAAATGAACATATCTAGGATTAATATGGTGGGAATCTAATGCAAGTCATAAATGATCTTGTCTTAATAAGGGATTGACCAAGGTTAGAGTTGATATCGATAATGTGGTATACATTATCTTAGTTGAAGGTACACCCTTACCTCTTGGTTTACTATTTCAGTATGGTTGTATTATATGTGTAAAAAATACTTGGCATATGATATTAGATGAAATGATTGTTTTGGTATGATACATTGCTTGATTTTCCATACATATCTACGAACACATGAAACATAATATATATGTTCCATTATTTCCAAAAACTTCAACTCTTTGGTAGTCAAGTGCTAGAAAATAAAGTACTTCAACTCTTTGGTGGTCAAGTACTTGAAAGTGATCCAACTCTTTGGTGGTCTGATCACATTATGAAATGATCCAACTCTTTGGTAGTCGATCATAAGGCCTTCAGTGCATTCAACATTCACTGGTCAATGCATGGATGAGATAATGGAAAATGTGCCTAATATATGTGATCTCTTTTGTTAATAAATATTCTTTGTTCAAGTATGTGTTTGTTATATTTCTTTATTATTTCTAAGTATTAGCTTTGTCTTATTGGCCAAGTCTTTGTAATGAGAGGTATACAAAAAGACACATAGGTGTACTCAATGCAATATTCTTGAATATTGTGCTGACATATACCACTGGTAATCTTTTGTTTAGGTTGTGGACATATGAGCTTGAAGAACCAGGATAGTTGAGAGTTGTATGGTGAGCTGATGTATAGGTGGACTTATTGTCTTAAGAACCTTTTGTTTAGTGGTTGTACATGCATATGTAAAAGTTTTTCATTTAGTGTGTAATGCCAAATGTTGTAACAATTCATTATGTAATTATATGTTGAATGGTGAACATGTGTTGTATGGTTTTGTTCTTGTTCATGTGCATGTGGTACTGATTGTTTCCTTTCAACTTCCTCTTATTTTCTTCTTCTTAGCCTATTGTGTGGTGTTTAAATAGGGATTCTCACTGAGGTGAGGTTGTAATTTTGATGTCACACATTAGATTAAGTTTTAGAAAATCAGGGGATGTCACAGCTGGTATCAGAGCATGAATAAAAGCAAAGCCTGACATATGCTCATTATGCAACTCAAACTCAAGAACCTTGAACTTTAAAAATCTTTTAGGGATAGATTAGTTGTCTTTTAGAGATTAGATCTGACCTAGCCTCTAGGTTAGAACCTAGATGTCTGAGAACTAGGTCTAGATTGGTGCTTGTTGTATAGAAGGTCCTCAGATGTCATTCTTTCCTTATAATGTAGCGGTATGGGACGTTGCATTATTTGGAAATGACATACATCATAGGAAGAGAAACCTTTGACATATGATGCATCTATCTTTTCGATAGCTACACCAGTCCACATCCTATTCCCACCCATTTCACTAGGCGACATGGCACTAGACTCTCTACTATGTGTGGTACACTCATTTTCTATATTTGGTTTTTGATTTCAATCGTATCAAACCTTAATAGTTTTCTCTTACGCATGTTTTATCGGTGAAAAACTATAACGAACTCGCTTCCCAGTAACCCCCAATTAAGGAAGACCAAGAAGTCAGATTCGTTATCCCAAAACATGATCAATGGTTTTGCAAATAATAAAAAATAATTAATAAATTTTACCAAGAACTAAGCTTAAACATGATAAAAAAATTCTTTTTCACATACCTTTCAAAAATAGGAATCTGTAACTTCTACCCACTGTAGAGTTCTATCTAACTAAATCCGCCTTTATGATTTAACTTTTATTCTTCACAAGTTCCACTTTACTGTTTGTCCAATTTTAGATATCCCTGAAACGCCGACAAACAAAACGTCGGTCAGTTTAATGAATTATATTGGTATGTGGGGGAATGAAAAATCTTGCATTTAATTGTAACAACATATTGCAAGCAATTATGATTTAACAAAACAAACTTTATGTTTTAAACATAACTACTCAATCCTTGCATACCCTTACCTCTATGTTGTCCCTACAGTGGACATGGATACTACCTCTCTCATATGGTAGATCTCAACTAACTCCCATGATCCTACCTTATAGGTAGATCAATACATAGGGTCGTGGAGTCACATGGTCCTACCCAATGGTAGACCAACACATAGACTCATTATGACCTGATGATCCTACCTCACAGGCAGACCATGTACTATGTCATCCATCTCATTATCATTAAAGCTACAGAGGAGGACCAGGATCTGAGCTAGTCATGCACGTATATTTATGGTGATAGTCTTAGTCACTTTATAGTTGCATGAAATAAAAGTCAATCAAACAATTATTTCCATGCAATCAATAAAATATCGGGAATATCTATAAAACTAAAGTGATTTAACCATAAGCATAACCACATAACTATCTTGAAGATCTTATAGAAGCAATATGTCCAAATCCAACAAGATGTCCAATCAAGCAAGCCAATCAAGCAAACATTGATCCTGAAAACATGTATAACACCTAGTTGTTACCATCACATCCCAAACATCTCCTTATTGACTTGGGACACCTTTCTAAGGTTTCTAAGTCTCATTAGTATGCATTAGGGTATCTTAGATCAATTTCTCAAACTTTATCCTTTTTAGGTCAACAAACCCTAAACTACTTTTTCTACTCATAAAAACCCTAATTACTCAACTTATCAATATTAAGGATCTTTTATACTCAAATTGGCTTAGGATCATCATATCACTATTTTATTCATGGATTTTCACAATTAAAGCAATAAAAGCCATAATTATAAAAATTAGGGTTTCTAAGCCCATTAATGCATTTTCATCTACATGGAACCTTAAATTAATCCAATTATGTAAAAAGATCATCTTTTTAGATCTAATTCTTCTTTTATTAAAAACAGGTTAATATGCTCATAGATCATCCATCTTAATCTTCCCAACTTCATAGAACATCAAAACTAGGGTTATTCATTAATAACAATATTAAAGGTGACAACTTTAAACATTTTTTGAATTGCAAGCACAATTAGGCTTCAATTATATTTTTAGTGGACTCCATGAATTTTTGTGATCAATTTTCATATATAACATTTCTGATTCCGAGTTACCGATCATTAGATATGAATTTCATAAAATAATTACCTCTCGGCCAATCACAAAGTGCCACATCATCTTTTTGATCTTTTATTCTTTTCCATGTGGATCAACTTCGGCGAATAAGACTCTGCCACATCAGCAACACGTTCCAGGCTGGTGGTACATTTTTGCCCCTGTGCTCTTGCCTTGGGGCCACGTGTGCCTAGGGATAGGGAGGTCTTTCCTCCTAACCCATCATCCACCTCCCGATCGTGTATGTCATGAGCTAGATGCCATGGACAATAAAAAAAAGTGTTAACTTCCACCAACAATCCTCCTCCTTCACCTGAAAAAAACCTCCCACCTCCGCCCTTCTCTGCCAAAAACAACTGCATCTCCAATTTGGCGAGCGGTGGTCGAAGCTGGCCGAATGGAGAAGCACTCCCATCGTGGACTTCTTGACAATAGGGGCAGAAAGTCAGGGTATCTATAGGAATTACTTGTGCGACAATGTTCACAACACCCAATAAAAAACAAATGAACTAACCACATCTTTGGAGGGGGGTCCAAGGCCCCATATATAGAGGTCTATCTAGGCGGCCGAGAAGCTTGATTTGGGAAAAATGCCTAGAGGCAACAAAACATAGGGAAACTAGGGGTAGATCTACTCGGATTGATACCCCAAATCTATTGGTAACATTTTCTACTCTGATGTGTCCTGGTTTGTAAGAAATTCGATTGGAAAACTCAATTCCCACTGCTCTCGTTTCCTATTTCAGCGAAAGCTAGGGGACGACTTGTCCTCCGTTGATCTGTTGATCGAAGATCTTGATTATCCACATCATTCATTATCCAAAAATATATCCTAGATATATTGTGACATTTAATACAATTTAAGGATTATCCATTCACTTTAGGAATTATTACAAAAATCATATCTCGTAAATTCCATAATGACTTAAACTACTTGTGTGCTAAGTTTGGGACTCAAACTTGAAAGTATGCAAGACTTTTCTTCATAATAAACTTATCACTTGTTAAGGCATATTTTATGCATATTTTCTCTTTCCTATTCTTTTATATTCTTTATTTGGATTCCTTTTTCCATTAGAAACCATGTGGACTCGAAATCTCATCCATGATGAGTCCATCACACATCTTTCCACATATTTCTCATATTATCTCAAGTTTCCTTCTTAATAATGCATTACTTGATTTCTTCTTTTTCTTTTAAACATATTGGACTCATTAACATATCATGATCCACGAAATCACATGCATAAAGGAAATATTGCAAAAGGGAATCCATTCAATACATATAATTCATACAACTACCATAATCATACATTTATTGGGGAAATTGCATTTCCAACCACATGAACCAAAAAATTGGGGTTGTAATATCCTTCTCCTCCTAAAAGAATTTTTCCCTCAAAATTCCATCAAACATACAAACAATTCAGGATAAGACCTTTCCATGTCCATCATTGGCTCCCATGTGGATTCATCCTCTCCATGGTGCTTCCAAAGAACCTTTACCATCTTCTATTCTTTACTCTTGAGCTCTCTCTCACCTCGATATCTCATACCCTCATAGGTGACTCAGGGTAAGTTAGCCTCCCTTGGAGTTCAATAGGTTCAATGCTCAAGACATGGCTCAGGTACCTCACATAGTGCTCTAGATTGGACACATGGAACACATCATACATCATATTATCATGAAGGGTAAGGCTAAATGTAAGAAACTCCACCAATCCATATCAAATGGACCCTTGTATTGGGGACTCAACTTTCTTAGCTATACCTCAGAGGGGTCGAGTTTTCATATCACATGTTCACCCACAGTGAACTGCATGTCAGTCTACTTTGCATCAACTCACGATTCATGTCGATCTTGGGCTTTCTTAGCCATGGCTGGATCAAAGTGACTTCATTTGCATACACTGTGATCTCTCTAACCTTCACAAGGTCCTCTCACTGACATCATCCAAGTGAAGTGGTGACTGACACATCCTCCCTTATAGAGCTTCATACATCCCGATACTAACTATGGGGGCTATCATAACAAGTAAACTCTCCTAGGGGCAGGAACTGCTCCCCACAAGTCACCTTGAATGAGCACACATGCTCTCATCAGACCCTCTAAAGTCTGGATCATACTTTCTTGACTGTCCATCAATTAGGGGTGATATGCTACTAAACCTCAATCTAGCATCAAGTTCTTCTTGTACCTACTTCCATAACATGGAAGGGAACTCGAGGTCATAATCATGAACATTTGAACTTGAATCATTGTATAGTCAAACTATCTCTCTCTGATAAATATATACGGTTCAACCAGATCGGTCACACTGGAATGTGTTGACTTCGTAAGGCGATCTACCATAACCCACATTACTTCATGACCTCTCTTGGTCTAGAGGAAACCCACTACAATGTCCATGGTGCTATGCTCCCATTCCCTATTGGGGACTCTTCATTATCTATAACAACTTACTGGGTTACTGGTGTTCAGCCTTCATTTTCTGGCATGTATGGCAACTGGCTACATGCAACTCTATATCCTTCTTCTAGGTACCACTGCAAACCTTCACCATCTTGGTAGTACCATGGTGTACGGTGTACTTAAAATCATAAGCTTCTTGCATGACATGATTCCTTAAGGGTAACTTTTTAGAAACCCTAAAATACACTAGTGGGTTTCACCACCTTCCTTTCTTGAGAAGTGTATCTGCGGTTCTCACCACTATCCTTTTTTCTCATGAAGCTATGGGTTGTCTAACTGAGTAATCACTAAATTGACCCAACAGGGCAGGTTATATCTGGGTGTTAGCCACATAGGTCTCATCCTCTAATGATCATAGGGTTCACCTAGCAACCTCTTCCAGTCTCTCTACTGGCTATACAAGATAGTTGTACATCTGAGATGTATCTTAGTTATCAAACCCAAACTTATAACTCATAGAGTTACATCCTCATATTACTTTTATCTTCTCATGCTTTTATACCATCTATCCAAGATAATTCTAAAAGGGTGTGGTACTTCCTCTATCCTTAATCATCATAGAAGGGTTTCAACTCATATCACCTTTATCTTTAGTATATAGAATGCATTTTGTCCTATCTCTCACACTCATAATGAGATGAAATAAGCATTTGACTGTAGTCCAAATACAGAGTTCATCCTGTTCTAAGAGTAGAGATGGTGCATCACACATCGCCATCACTCTTTCCAATCTAATTTGAAACATACTTCACATAACTCTTCAGTATGACTGTGGCAACACATCCCACTATCACACAGACAGCGAGGTGTTACATGAAAACTTGCGGAAATCACCATAACCACAGATTACCAAAACACGGGTTAATTAAAACCGATTGCGGAAAACTGATAAACTGAGAAAATTTTACATTTCAGTTCACATCCTGCAAGAAAACATGTTATATACATTCATACAAGCCATGATACATGACCACATCTTAGAGAAACGGTTGTCTTGTCATCACTTGAGTTCATCACCTGTTTATACATACATAAAGGCCCACGTCCGGCCAACAGTAGGACATACAAAAAAACATCTATAGTTGTACATCGTGAAACAACGTCAAAACATCGCCAAGGACCTGAGAGTACAAGGATGACTCTAGACTCTACAGAAAGACATCCAAAACCGCAGCACATCCAAAGCTTGCCTTCTACTGCTCTTCATTCTGCTCGGCCGCAACTCCACGACCACCACCACGTCTAGCTCGACCACCTAAAAAGGGTGTAACTCAGCGAAGTGAGACAATTGAACATTGTCCCAGCGGGAAACATAACTCCCCGCCGCAACTACAGAACCTCAGAAAGATAAAGCTATGACAGCAGATAACTGATAAGAGATGTAACAAGAGCAGTTAAGGAAGTAGAGTTGTTCAAGCTAGCAAGCTTACCAGATATATGAAAGGCATATACTCAAGTATTTCTTTATGGGACATGATAATCACATATGAGAAACATATAAGCAACTGCAAGATATGATGGAATTAACTACACAAACAAGGCCTCAACCAATGTTTCGTGTTTTTCTTAAGTAGTAATACTATTCAGCTGAATTACATATTATTATTATGCCCTGAGGAAGTGAGCTGTACCGCTCAAATCCAACCTTTGGCTGCGAAGCCCAAGCCGGTGCCATACAAGGTCAATGGAAGAGCCGGACTCCACAACCCTCTCCGCCTCATGGTCAGTGCATGAGTACAACATAAGAAGGACCGCAGTCTCATGTTGAAGTGGTACTTTAGCCACAGGGTCAGCTCCACAGGCTACCCTCTGCCTAGCCCGCCTCAGTACAGGTCTCGGCGCTAGTAAAACTAAGCCACGAGCCCGTTCACCGTGCTCTTGAGCCATGAACGCATTCATGCTCCTTATATCACATATCCTGAGCCATGGGCCTGTTCACCATGCTCTTCACATATATGGGCTACGAGCCTGAATCCGCACCCTGGAGTCTACAACCAAAGTTGCACTCTTACCTCCTCAGTTTAGGCTAGGAGAAACCTCGCATATTCAACAATATGCGCTCCGGGTTAACTCGTAGGAGAACCTGTTTCACCATCACCAAATTCCTGACGATGATGGATCTATGGCCAGGGCAACTACATGATGTATTCCACTGTAATTATTTAGTATCTTTTAGATGGATTGCAATATTTAACCAAGTTGTATAACATGTAAACTATAACAGAATAAACACCATAAAACCCAACATTATGCTTTTATTGTAATCGCATCAACCTGATCCATCTCAAGGATCCAACATCACATGTTATCACTTGGCCTCTTGTCAACCATCTAGATCCATCTCAAGGATCATCACATACCATGGGATCTCAATCCCTCATCATGTATTGCCACGACCTCTCAAGGCTTACGTCATCATCATGGGACAAACACATCATACGTGTAGCCTATTCAACAAGAGTATTTATCAAAGTGATGTTACTCATCACATATCTCTCATAGCCTTTTTATGGCTAAGCATCACCTGCATGGTTAGTGTATACAATAATCATAGTTTCAATCATAAGGACTATGCTTACTATCATGAGATGATATTCAAGATGCTATGCTTATCAATTATACATCAACTGGTCATCATGTGCACAAGACACGTTATTAAGCAAACCATATCTATGCTTATCCTCATCTCAGTATTATACAAATAATCAAGATGATTACTTCATGCATGTAGTCATGCTAGATATACAGAACAAGCGTTATCATTACCACTACCATTACCACTCTTAGCATTAACAAATAATCACTAGGCTAAGATAACTGATCAAGCTTATGATAACGTGCATCATCATCTATATAAGGAGTCACCATCGTTCTACTAAGATTATAACCACATGGCTGTTTGCATAACGAGATGAACCGTCATTAACAGTACTGGGAACCCTCACTATAGGTCATCATGAACCCTCACCAAAAGACTGTGTCGGCCATCAGCCCTTACCCAAAGCATAACGCACAACGACAGATATATAAGCAAGCAGCAACACTGCATTGCGTGCAGCAGGACGACGCCGCGTCACGCGTCAAGGGGTGTTCGTCGGGCACCCCACACCTATCGGGCAACGCCCGTCACCACCAGGCCTGTCGGCCGATACAAGGGTAATGTGATGCCCGTCACAAGGAGCCCAGCAATGCCCGACACAGGGTGATGTCGACCAGGTCACCCAAAAGGCTAGCGTCCAAGAGAGAGAGCACATGCACATGTCATGCAGCCAACTAAGCAAAGCCTAACGGCAAAAACACAGCAAGGGAAGAGTTGTGACACCCATCACCAGAGCCAAGGGTGTCGCCCGTCTCCTCACCCTATCGCCCAACACAGGCCTGTCGGCCACCACACACCTCACTGGCCTATCGCCCAACATGCTAAGTCAAGAGATATCGTCCAACAAGGTCATCTTCTTCCTCAAACACAAAGGCACCCGAAACCCTAGGAAGATGGCTCACCTCAATCGACTAAGAAAGAGGGGTCATGCCCATCAACCATCACCAACGAGCTCACCCTTCTAGCCCATGGTGAGAGGAGGGTGTTGCTTAAGGAACTAGGACACAATCTCACCTCAATCGGTTAAGGGAAAGAGGGGTGTTGCTCATGACACTAGAAACTCAAACTCACTCCTCTAGACCAATGGGGGGAAAGGAGTATTTCTCCCTAAACCCTAAATCACGAGAAACACTAGACCACATGGGTGATCGGCCACAAGGATACGAAAGCAAGAAACTAAGCTACTAACATGCGTATAAACAAGATCAAAGTAAGAGATAAGGTAGCAAGGGTTAGAAGTTATGCAACCCGCCTTAAGCAACTTCAAGCTCCAAGCTCCAAGCAAGGTAGATGGAGACTCCAAGGTTATCGGCCACCTCTGCTTCTCCAAGGTGTGTCGGCCACCCATCTTGCTCCTCCAAGGGTGTATCGGCCACCACTCTTCTTCTTTAAGGGGATATCGGCCACCACTAGCAAGGGAGAGGGTTGTATCGTACATAAGGTGGAGAGGGGCCAAAGGACCAAAGGAACTCCTAGATAAGGGAAGGACACACCTATATAGAAGGAAAGGGAGGAGAAAACAAGGTTGGTCCAAGCAAGGTGTCACTTGCCTAGGGACACTTGTCCTAGAGCACAATCCACCACTCTAGCAAGCTTCATCCACATGTCCAATGATGTGCTCCAAGTGTCCACTAAACAAGGTCAAGGCTAGGTCAAGCATCATGGGCGACACAACATGTTTCTCCTTGGGCGACACACTCCATTGCCATGGGCGACACACTTCTTGGCCGATACACATCCACACTTGGCCGATACAAGGCTTCAACCAAAGCAAAGCAAGGCACTTCAAGGCCCAACAAGGCCCAAAAGAACTCAAGCAACGAGACCAAGCCTACCTCTTCTATATAAGAGGAAGCAAAGAGAGGGAGGGGTACCTCACAAGGTGGCTAACTTGCCTACAAAACCCTAGACTTGGGTTATTTGCAAGTAGCACCTCCAACTCTCAACAAAGCACAACCAAACCCTAATCACCACTAAATGTGATTAGCAAGCACCAAAGCACCAGGGTTAAGCAAAGCAAACAGGGTAAGCCCTAAACGAAGGTCAGGGTCCTTACAATGACCATCTCCATTATGGGTTTACACCCATGGGAAGACTTTTCCCATCATCTCAGGATTTTAACATCTCTCTTATGTACAATCCTTGGTCATTACCTCAAGGTCCCTAGCGTGCTACTACTTTTGGGGTGATATGACCCTTATGCATCTAGGGAGTGCCTCTCACATTTACCCCTTAGGCCCCATGAACTCATGAAGGTGGCCAGCCTCATAACCCATGAGCCTCAGGCAAAGGTACCTGTTACCTCCTGACCCCATGGTCTTGTGCATTTAGGGAACAGACAACTCCTACTTCCATCAGTCTTATCCCTTCCTGACCTTAGTATTGACTTAGGATTTCATCATAGCACATCTCATTCTTAAATCCTCACCCAAATCTCCATCCTCTTTCTGGGCATTCATGGTTATCCCTCATAGGAACCATGGCGACCTACCTAACTCAGTCTGGCCCAATATAAGTCACCTCTATGGCAACATATCCTCATGCCCCTTAGAGATGGTCACACACATGGGTCTATAGATTCATGCTCATACTATGTGCTCTTACACTTAGCTCATCAAGCTCCTATGAGAGACCTCTTTAGGTTACCTCAAACCTAACCAAAAGCTGGTACTCACCCTACTGAAGGGTCCCTTCCCAGGATGGGAGAACACTATCTCTTGATAGTAATAAAGGTCACAAATGTCCTTACTTCCAAGGTTTACATAATCATGTGCATGCTTATCCCTATCATGCTACTTATACACGTAGCTAGCAAGAAGACAACCTACGGAGCCACTCTGAGTTCCTTGGTATGTCATACTTGTTCCTTATTCCTCAAAGTTAGCCAATCTCATACGTATATCACCAACATGTGTGAGGGGTTCATCAAACATATACCTTCGTCCAAGGGGGTTTCCTTTTCCTCTAAACATGAGGGGGTGTCATACTCAAATCCTTAGGAACTCAAACATCTTTGTGAGCATCAGGTGCACCAGGTACTACTTCCCCTCTTTGGTCTAGGAACCCTAGGTTCACTTCATCTGCATCAGGTGTCTAACAACTTGCTTAGCCGTTCCATCATGAACACAACCTATACCAGATAGGGCATATACTTCTTAACACTCTTCCTTGAGGACAACCCTTAGAGTTCAATACAAGGACAACTAATTGGGTGTGAACCCACATAACTTGTTACCATACATCTTCAGGGTCTAAGGAACTCTCCTTCCTATACCTAAAAGGTAGGCACCTATAACATAATGTACATCGATTCAAGAAGCCTCTTTCTCTTTTAGGGTTTGGTTCCTCTAAAGGCAACCAAGGTACAACAAGCATATAAGGATCGTTCATGAGGAAACTACATACATCTACTTAGGGTCATCCATTCTAGGCCATATTATAACCAACTTCTCATGATTCCTCATGTCTCGGAGTCAAGGTCTCCAACCTTCTTCATCGGGTATTACTCTAGCTCTAGAGACAACCCTAAAACTAGTCCTACCACTTGAGGTTCTCTCTTTAGAAGATGGGTCAAGCTCTTAAGGGCACATGTCTACACCTACCTATGTTCAGCTAAGATTATCCAAACCTCTGTATGCTCATCTCATGAACCATCTATCATAACCGATCTGGCTTAGGTCTAACACCAGTTTCTAGCCTTACTACCACTCTCTTCTGTGTAGGTACGTGCCTCTTTTCTTCTCATATATATATATATATATATATATATATATATATATATATATATATATATATATATATGTTAGGGTTCCTATATGAGCACCACTAGCCTTCTCAGTGAGGGAGATATCCCTCGCCCTAACAGGTGTGACCCACCCAAGGTTGGGTCACCAAAAGGCACCAGGGTCAACAACCACCCATGGTTCACGTTTCTCATGGGTACCCAAAACTTTTACGTAAAGCATGCATGTCAAGCGCACATACATACATGCATGGTCAACTATGATATCCAACTCATCATGTCTTCTCTTTCTCTAGCTACAACTTAGGGTTTGGGTTAGCAATTTCCTTAGAGGATGTGTCAAGTCTCTTCCTCTTACTGGAGGCTTCTTCCTCTAAGGTTATCTCTCTCCTCCTCATCCTTCGGGATGGTCTAATATCAACGTTCTCCTGAGGGTATGACAACACATGCCATGCAGCCTAACCATGTAACTAATCTTTAGTTTAAGCTTAAACTATTTAAAATTATGTCCATGACATCTTGTTTACATGCTTTTCATCATTTGGTGGAGGATTCCTTAATCCTTATTACTCTTATCCCAAACACAGGAGGGTGGCGTAGAGTGAGAATACCCTAAGTACTTAATGTTTCTCCAAAAATAAGAGGTAAATAAGGGACATAATTAGATGAGAAGACCTTGAGGTATCTTATTTCGAGTCAAATCCTTTGATTTTGTCCAGGCAGTCACACAGAATCTGGGAGTCCTCTTAGATCGACTAGCAGAACAAAGGAAAATATTTCCAGCCCCCAGATCGTGATCCTTTTCTAGACACCTCCCTCATCAAAAAAATCATCTAATAACTCCCTTGGGTTCAAATGATCCTACCTCATGGGTAGACCATGTACTAGGTCATCCATATCATTATCATCAAAGCTACAGAGGAGGACCAGGATCTGAGCTAGTCATGCACGTATATTTATGGTGATAGTCATAGTCACTTTATAGTTGCATGAAATAAAATTCAATCAAGCAATTATTTACAAGAAACCGATAAAATCTCAGGAATCACCATAAAACTAAAGTGATTTAACCATAAGCATAACCACATACACGTCTTGGAGATATCAAAGAAGCAATATATCCAAATCCAACAAGATGTGCAATCAAGCAAGCCAATCAATCAAGCAAGCAAATATTGATCCTGAAAACATGTATAACACCTAGTTGTTACCATCACATCCCAACCAACTCCTTATTGACTTGGGACATCTTTCTAAGGTTTCTAAGTCTCATTAGTATGCATTAGGGTTTCTTAGATCAATTTCTCAAACTTTATCCTTTTTAGGTCAACAAACCCTAAAATACTCTTTCTACTCATAAAAACCCTAATTACTCAACTTATCTATATTAAGGATCTTTTATACTCAAATTGTCTTAGGATCATCATATCTCTATTTTATTCATGGATTTTCAAAATTAAACCATTAAAACCCATAATTATCAAAATTAGGGTTTCTAAGCCCATTAATGTAATTTCATCTACATGGAACCCTAAATTAAGCCAATTATGTAAAAAGATCATATTTTTAGATCTAATTCTTCTTTTTATTAACAATAGGTTAATATGCTCATAGATCATCCATCTTAATCTTCCCAACTTCATAGAACATCAAAATTAGGGTTATTTATTAATAACAATATTAAAGGTGACAACTTTAAGTGCTTTTTGAATTGTAAGTAGAATTAGCCTTTAGTTATATTATCAATAGACTCCATGGATTTTTTTGATCAATTTTCATATATAACACGTCTGATTCTGAGTTGCCAATCATTAGATATGAATTTCATAAAATAATTACCTCTCGGTCAATCACAAAGTGCCACGTCATCCTTTTGATCTTTTATTCTTTTCCACACTAATCAACTTCGACAAATAAGACTCTGCCACATCAGCATCGCGTTCCAGGCTACAGGTACATTTTCACCCCTATGTCCTTGCCTTGGGGCCACACACGCCTAGGGGTAAGGAGGTTGTTTCCTCCTAATCCATCTTCCACCTCCCACTCGTCTCCGTCACGAGTCAGACGCCATGGACAGTCAACGAAAGTGTTGACTTCAACCAGCAGTCCTCCTCCTTCACTAGAAAAGAACCTCCCACCTCCGCCCATCTCCACTGAACTTGACCGGATCTCCAATTTGGCGAGCAGTGGTTGAAGCTGACCAGAAAGAGAAGCATTCCCGTCATGGACTTCTCGACAGTAAGGGTGGAAAGTCATGGTATCTACAGGAATTGCTTGTGTGACAATGTCTGTAGCACCCAACTGAAAGCAAATGAACTAACCACATCTTTGGAGGGGGGGTCCAAGGCCCCATATATATATATATATATATATATATATATATATATATATATATATATATATATATATATATATGTATATATATATATGTCTATCTAGGTGGCCGAGAAGCCTGATTTGGGAAAAATGCCTAGAGGCAATGAAACCCAGGGAAACTAGGGGTAGACCTACTTGGATTGATCCCCCAAATCTATTGGGAACGTTTGCTAATTCTGATGTGTCCTGGTTAGCAAGCAATTTGATTGGAAAACTCAGTTCCCACTGCTCCTATTTCCTATTTGAGAGAGAGATAGGGGACAACTTGTCCTCTGTTGATCTGCTGATCGACTGTCCTGATTATCCACATCATTCCTTATCCGAAAATATATCTTGGATATATTGCTACATTTAATATGTTTAAGGATTATCCATTCACTTTAGGAATTATTACAAAAATCATATCTCCTAAACCACTTATCTGTTTGATCTCAAATTTTGAGGAAAGTCCATAACGACTTAAACTACGTGTGTGCCAAGTTTGGGACTCAAACTTGAAAGTATGCAAGATGTTTCTTCATAAGCAAGTTATCACTTGTTAAGGCATATTTTATGCATATTTTCTCTCTCCTATTCTTTTATATGTTTTATTTGGATTCCTTTTGCCATTAGAAACCATGTGGAATTGAAATCTCATCCATGATGATTCAATCACACATCTTTCCACATATTTCTCATATTATCTTAAACTTCCTTCTTAATAATGCATTATTTGATTTCTTCTTTTTCTTTTAAACATATTGGACTCATTAACATATCATGATCCACAAAATCACATGCATAAAGGAAATATTGAAAAAGGGAAACCATTCAATACATATAATTCATACAATTCCCATAATCATACATTTATTGGGGAAATTGCATTTCTGACCACATGAACCCGAAAATTGGGGTTGATACAATATTTTATTAGATATGTAAGTATTACAAAAATGTGTCCCCACACATGTACGAGTAGGAGGTGGTCATGCAAGTTAAGTGAAAATGAATGACATTAGTCTAGAAGAGAGAGTAGTTCTAGATTGGATGTCTAGAGCCTTGATTAGAATATATGATATATGGAATAGATGAAGTATGTTTAGATGAAAAGATTTAAGACTTGTTTACATGATAAGATCTAAGCCTTATATATAAATAAGTTGGTTTATGAAGATCAAAGTCAGATTTGAGGATTTGAGTTCAGTTTTGAGGATTTGAGATAAGTTTTGATGATGCAAGTATGTTTGTTTTTCTTAAGTTAAGATAAGATATTCTAAGATAAGATGTGAGTTAGCATGAGCCTCGATCTCTTCTACAAAGGAGGACCTCTAGTGTTGGGACCTATTATAGGGTTAACTTTAGAGAGAGTGAGACCAAAAGGATAAGGTTAGAGAACCTAAACTCCAAGATATGAGAAATATGTGTTATGATATGTCCTAAATTAGACTACTCCTGAGTGAATGTGTTGATTTGCTTTATCCATAATTCCTATATCATATTGAAACCTAGATGTCCATGAAAAGACCAAACCTTAGAGTCTGAGAGAGGCTGGTTAAATATGTATGGGAACATGAATATGAGTACCTACCATTTAGGTGAGGGGGTGGAATCCCAAGACCCTGGAGGTGGTTTGAAATGCTAGTATGATGTGAAGCCTCATGCTCGAGTTGGTGGTTCCTTGTAGGACTCTAGTGGTGTATATAATATAGATAGTTGGAAAATAGTGTTTCATGGGTAGAGATATATGAAGATAATGTCATATCATGTTTCAATTTGTGCTTATGTGGCTAGAGCTCGTAAAGCAATCAACTAGTGCCAACGAGGTAATTTGAGAACCCTAGTCTAAAAAAGGGAAGATAAAGTTTGTGTTGTTGAGATACTCATAGAGTTGAGTGAGATCAGAGAGGCTGAGCATGCCACTACCCTCATGATACGGGTCAACAAAACCTCATTTGGACTAGATAAAATTTTGGTATATGTTTGACAAGCCACTCATACAAGCTATTTTAGTACAACCTGGATATTATATGTGTGTTTGTGATATAATCTCGATATGTGACATATGAATATAACATGATGAAAAAACTAGAGATGTGATATATATGGATTAAAATATTGTTAATTATGTACATGAATAATAATAATATAATGTAGTTGGTTGATCTAGTGATCATTTCATTAATAAATTTTGTAACGTAATATGAAAATGAAAGTAGACTTATTCATGATAAACATTGAATGTGGTGCTAATGTTAATTCCTAATAAAGATTTTGAATATACTTTGAAAAAAAAATTAGCACAATAGAAAAAATGACGATGGCACCTTGATATGATCTAGATGGAAAAAAGTGGGTTAGGTATAGTTAACCCCCTCTTAGAAAATATATCTTAATTTCGTAACTTCATGCTTAATAAAAAATGTAAATCTATATGTTGAGATATGTCATGACCTAACCTAAGCTTCTAAGCATATGTTGCAACCTTAAGTGAAGCAGTGTTTCACCTTAGCTTCTATAAATTCTCCTAGGAATGGTACATATAGTTCTGGAACTTTTGTTTGTGAAGGTGTTGCACCTAAAGTGGTGCCCTACATGTAGATGAAGACCTTTTGATTTTCCTTGGAGTATGCAAATGGAATAATTTCTAGGACAAAATTTATTTAAGATGTATGATGTGATGGACTGGATTTTGACTTAATTTCAAGGGCAAAATTTCTTTAACGTGTGTAGGATGTGATAGAGTTGACTTTTTGAGGTTCTTGATTGCTCAATTCAGTGGTTTGATCATGGATTGGTGTTTGGAATAATCGAATTGAGTTCATATGTATATGTGGTGATGTAAGTAATGTCACTTGGGTTTACATATTGACATGACATAGTGATAGTCCCCGAAGTGGATTCTGATCATATGAAAGTACTCCAATTAATTTGACAAAAGTTTGATGTTAACATCATGAT
The DNA here is from genome assembly GCA_963693085.1 of Alisma plantago-aquatica. Classification (NCBI taxonomy): domain Eukaryota; kingdom Viridiplantae; phylum Streptophyta; class Magnoliopsida; order Alismatales; family Alismataceae; genus Alisma; species Alisma plantago-aquatica. The sequence continues at coordinate 123,687,020 of OY856409.1, forward strand.
TAATACTCCTAAGTATATGTCATTTTGGATTGAGTGGTTGACTAGTCAAATAATGATATTCAGGACACCAAAATTAATGTAATGTAGATCGTGCTATGATAAAGTTATGATTAAAGTTTCATGATGTTTTGAGGTTCCTATAAGGAGATATTGTTGTTTGAAGTTGGCAAATAAATGCATGTATTGGTGACTTTAGAACTATGCTTATTGATTATTATAGCATAAGTTTTGAGTAACAACAATGTAATGCACCCTTGAATGAGTTTGCATGGATTAATGATGTGGAGTTTCTTTGACCCTTAGATGGAAATGATCTTAGGGTAAGGAAATGTTTTCCTTCCTTGGAATCGCTTCAAGATCATGGACCAGGACTGAGCACCTTCCACACCCCCACGATCACTGGTCGTGTGATAGAAGGAGTGAGAGAAGGGAAGGTTGCTTTTAGTATCACAAAAATATTGTGACTCCTCTTTCATTAATATCAAGCAAAGTGCAATGAGTGTCTCTCCATCTCAAACTACATGAGGTGTGTGTAAGAAGAAGAGATGGAAACAGAGGTTGAAGGTAGCCGCAAGGAGAGGTTGTAGAGGAATTGAACAATGTCGATGGAGGTGTTATCATAGGTTGAGTAGGAGGAGATTTTATACGATATCCTACCAGAGATCTTCCCATCGACGACGACCATAACTATGGCTCAGACTGGACTAGATGAAAATAGAGATCATGCGAGAGGTGAATGGAAAAGGTAGAGAGGTGGAGGCTACTGGAAGTCTAAGAAATAGATGAGGATATGGAAGTCACGACCAAGTCCTCACCATGCCAGCTGGGCCAAGGGGCGCCAGTGCTGAGATCCATGATGCACACAGTGGGCGCAGTGTTGTAGTTTTGGAGATTATGTAGAATGAGAGAGGCAATCATAGAGACACCTATCTCTCAATGGAAACCCAATCATCATGGATTTGTTGTCAGAGTCTCCTAGAGGCGGCACTCAAAGTGGAGAGGATGGAGATCAACCCCTCACTGGAGAAGAGGATAACGACAGTGGCAGGCTTCTCCAGCCATGACGAGCCACCACAAAAGAGATATCCACATGACTGGAGGCACCTAGGGAGAATGGAGGGAGCCTTTGGTAGTGAGATACGGTGATATGGAGTCTCGATGGCAGATAGGATCCATGCCAAAGATGGTTTTTATCCCAGCAGACTCATGCCCAAACGAACAGAGAGTCAAACCAGATGAAGTGTCAGGCTTACATGAATGCCTAATTGAAGATAGGAAGTTGTGTCCTCCTTGGGTGATCTGGCATCAATATGGGTTCCTGAGAGTGAGAAGATTTGACTCCCAAGACTATTGGCCTAAAGGTAAAGACCTAGAAATTTCTAAGATCTTAGAAAATGCATAGTAATTAGTATGTTTATCAGTTTATTACAAACAAGCTACCAAAATTTTAAAAAAAATATGTAGAACATTATGAAAGCATAATATCATTACTTTGATGGATGAACTCAGATGATATCAAGTAAGATGTATTACACTTGTTTCATGGATGAGATAATGGAAAATGTGCCTAAAAGATGTGTTCTCTTTTGTTAATAAACATTCTTTGTTCAAGTATGTGTTTGTTATATTTCTTTATTATTTCCATATATTAGCTTTATATTATTTTCCAAGTCTTTTGAATGAGAGGTATATAAAAAGACACATAGGCATACTCAGTACAATATACTTGAATATTATGCTGACATGTACCTAATGTAATCTTTTTTTAGGTTGTGGACATATGATCTTGAAAAACCAACATAGTTGATAGTTTGGCGAGCTGATGTACAAGTGGACCTATTGTCTTAAGATCCAATTGTTTAGTGGTTGTACATGCATATGTAAAATTTTGTCATTCAATGTGTAATATAAAATGTTGTAACAATTCATTATGTAATTATATGTTGAATGGTGAACATGTGTTGTATGGTTTTGTTCTTGTTCATGTGCATGTGCTACTGATTGTTTCCTTTTGACTTCCTCTGATTTTCTTCTTCTTAGCCTAGTGTGTGGTGCTTAAATTAGGATCCTCGCTAAGGTAAGAAGAATAGATGGAAACATAAGTTGAAGGTAGCTGTAAGGAGAGGCTCTAGAGGAATTGAATAATGTCGATGATGGTGTCATCATATGTTGAGCAGGAGAAGATTATGGACGATATCCTACTAGAGATCTTCCCCATGGAGATGGACATAAACTCACGATGGACTAGATGAGAATAGAGATCGTTTTGCCAAAGAAATAGATGAGGAGATGGAAGTGGCGACCAAGTCCTCGCCGCACCAGCTGGGTCAAGGGGTTTTAGTGCTAATATCTGTGACGCACGCGGAAGGCACAACACTATAGTTTTAGAGATCGTGTATGAGGGAGAGAGACGAGCATAGTGGTGCCTGTCTCTCACTAGAAACCCAGTCGTTGTGGATTTTTCATTAGAGTCTGATAGTGGTGACATTCAAAGCGAAGAGGATGGAGATCGACCCCTCACCGGAGAAGAGAGTAACGACAACGACATGCTTCTCCAACCGTGCGAAGCTGCCACAGAAGAGATATTTGCACAAGTGTAGGCACTAAGGGAGAATGGATGAAGCCTTTGGAAGAGAGCTACAATGAGATGGAGTCTCTATACCAAACTAGATCCATGGCGGAGACGATTTTGATCTCGGCGAACTCACACCTGAACAAATATAGACTCGAATCAGATGAAGTGTCAGGCTCACGTGAACGCCTAACTAAAGAGAGGAAGTTGCATCCTCCTTCGGTGATGTGGCATCAATCTGGGTGCCTGGGAGTGAGAAGATCTAACAGTCGATATTAAATCCCTAAAGGTGGAGTCCTAGAAATTTCTAAGATCTTAGAAATGCATAGTAATTAGTATGTTTATCAGTAAACAAGCCACCAAAAGGAGACATAACTTCAATAGAAGGATCGTCTCACGCATGGCCATACATATATAAAACACCTAGTCAACCTTGATACAGGTAACGACACTAGAAGAACATGTTCACGCATGGCTATTTTAAAAAGAAGGAATGGCTCATGCATGTCCATCCATATCACAAGGAGATCGGCTCACACATGGATGCCTCACACAATGTATAATTGTGGACGCAAGGAGATACCTCGACTTTCACCCTAGTGTATTGAAAAATATGTGCTCCGAGTAATACTCATTTCACAAATCCAACAATATAGCTGACACTGGAAAGGATATATGGTATAGGGAGCCCACATGATTAGGGTTCCACTTGATTAGTTAGCCAATTGGGTGACCTTTAGAATCAATCAAGTTACAACATATAAATCCAAAACAAACTCTACAAGAAAAGAGGGTACATTGAAAATCTGGAAGATATAAAACATACAAGGTGTGAACTAGTAACACAATCATGACATGTCACTCAAATCTCTACCATTCCGAAGTCCAACACCAATGTTACACATCACTATGGGATATTAATCCCTTAATCACATCACTTGAGGATATCACCACTCAAGGAACCAAACCATCACCAGGTCATAGGACCTATCACATTAAACCTACATTGCTTCATCACACAATACCTTATTTGTGTGCATAAGCACCACATAGTGTCATATAATCACCACCATAGCATACACAAGCCATAGCATACATATCACCTGCAAGGTTAGGGGCTTATAAATAAGAGAGAGAGAAAGCATTTTAGCAAGACAACTATCTCAAGGAAGACAAAGTAAATGCATCACATAGCTCATCATTAGGGTTAAGGAAACAACCATCCATGCAGCAGTACATGTGGCTTATACATTACTCATAGATGTGTACTGATTGAGTACTCAAACACATGTATCAACCATCCATCAACAATGAGTCACAACATCCCACCAGCATGGGTCACGACCATCACCATCTGTGGTGTCTCGATCGCGACCAACACCATGATGTCGCAACTGTGACACACCAGGCAGGACATGTCTCGACCTCAAACCACGCCATGGGTGGAGACCAAACAAAAGATAGGTGAAACATTGTGACCGCAATAAGGGTAAGGGTCACTAACATCATAAGATCTTATAACTCTTTGAAAATAGAAGCAAGGTCCTAACTAATTCAGAGTAGGTATCTCGACCGAATGGCAAACAATCATCTCAACTGATACCACAAAAAGATCTAGGTGTAACTACCACCAATGGTCAAGATACTACCAAGATAAAAGACCATCATAAAACCAAGGGCAACCAAGATCACAATAGATGTAAACCTTATCAATAGTAGAAGAGAACGTCAGGGTACACCACCATCCTCAAAAAGGAAAAACGTCTCTCAAAATCGGTCATCAAAACCCTAACACTTGGATCATGAAACCACCATGAAAAGGGAACTCAAACAAGAGAGAGAAACAACTTAATTCACCCACCAAAATAGAACCAAAACTTCATAGAATGCCAAAACACTCAATCATCATGCATGCAACCAAAACCAAGATCAAGAGATAGGGAAAAACATCATTGCACTAGAATTACTAAAGATCGGGTACAAAAATAGTATTTCAGATTTCATCCAAACAAAGCATGATCTCAACATCAACCAAGTTCTAGAGTCTATAATCATTTACCAGCATGTTAAGGAAACATTTAGGGATATAAAACAATAGCATGCATGTAGAAAAAGTACATTAATAGAGAAGGTTAAAAGTTATATAACCCTTCTGAAAGAAGGTCACAATAAGGGATGAAAGATCCAAACTCATGATACCAAGTATGATTAAGCTCCACCAAAAGATCCACCCTAATCTACAAAAACACCTAAAAAGGAGAAGACACCATGGTCAAATATTGCCCAAGGAAAGAGGGAAAGAAGCTCAAGGCCGAACCAAAAGAAAGAAAGGGGAAAAGAGAGAAGAAACTTTCTTTAACTTGGGTGTTGCCTTGTCAAAACATGGCCTATGAACCCATGTGAGAAGGAGTTTACTCTCAAGGACGACCACCATGTCAAAACATGGTCTAAGGCTGATAAAAGGGAAGAATATGAGGTAGAATATCTAAGGGAAACACCATAAAGGAAAGGTAAACACTTACCAAGGTAGAAGATGATCAAAGGTCACCACAAGCACCACATGCAAGGTCGATCCTCTTTAAAGGCACCAATGACAACACCTCCTTGCTCCACCAAGCTCTAAGAATGTTCAATCAAGGAAGTAGAAATAAGATGTCCCAAAAAGGTCACTTGCATGGACAGAAAAGGGTTTATATAGCAAAGGAGGAGAGAGGTAGGGCAAGAGATGAGGTGTCAACAAGATAGAGCTCCAAAGGGACACTTGTTCACCCTAGAAACTAACGTGAAACCACTTAAAACCCACATGAAAGAGATGGTGGTACACTATATGTTGGGTCTTGACCCACTTGGGTCACCCACAAGGTCACGGTTGTGACCCGGCATAGAACACCATCCATGGTCACGACAACACCACCAAACACAACAAGGTCGCGACATAAAGTCACCAAACACCTCCTAGGTCGAGATACTCTATACAAGTAAACTATCTTGACCCAAGATCACCCCAAACCACCTCGGTCACTAAAAACACACCTAGGGGATGTATCTCTACCACGACACCCACCCATCAAGCCCTATGTCGCGACAACACACAAGGGACACAAACCCTAGAAAACCCTAATCACCCAAGGTGATTACACCACTCAAACAAAGCTCAAACAAGGCACACCAAAGCATTACAACCTCCCTCGTGAAGCAAAGAGAGAGAAGGAACACTCTATAGGTGACAAATTGCAAGATAACCCCTCATCTTGGGTAAATTGAAATTTTTACCAAAACAAACACACAAAGCGCAACCATCATCCAAACATGCTCAAACTTGAGACTTAATCTCTCCACAAGCTATAAGATCATCTAATAAGATTATAGAAAGGTTATAAACACATAATAAAGCTAAATGAAATAGGGTTAATCCAAAACACAGTCAAGGGTCTTACAAGCCGTAAACCCCTAACAAGGATTTTGCCCCTGAGATCCTAAGCAAAAAGAAATGGATATTTCCTCTGGATCTCTTCCTCAAGCTCCCATGTGTCTTCCTAAATGCCACAATGATTCCATAAAACCTTTACAAGCAATATGTCCTTCTTCTTTGACTTCTTCACTATTCTTTCAAGGATCAACACAGGTACTTCAACATAGGATACATCCCCATCAAGCTCCACTTCAACCGGTTGCACCACTAACTCTGTACCAGGGTGGCACCTCCTCAACATGGACACATGGAACATTAGATGCAGCCTATGCAACTCAGGTGGTAGCTTCAACTTATAAGCCAGCTTCGTAAAATGTGCCACCATAGGGTAAGATCTCATATACCTGGGAGCCAACTTACCCTTCTTCCCGAACCTAAAAACACCCTTCCAAAGAGAGACCTTAAGATACACCTTGTTGTCCACATCCAATGGCCTACGCCAATTTTCTGCATATGATTTCTATTTGTCATCTATTGCCTTCAACTATTGTTGAATCACTTTGATCTTCTATGTCATCTGTTGCACAAGTTCAAGACTAAGAAGTTGGTATTCACCAATTTTTTCCAACACAATAGAGATCTGCAACGTCTTCCATACGATGCCTCATTCGATTCCATGTTGATCCTTTAGTGGAAACTATTATTATAAGAAAACTCTATTAGACTGAGGTGGATGTCCCAACTGCCCAAACACTGCAAGATACAAGCTCTCAACAGATCCTCCAACGTATGTATGGTCCTCTCATACTGACATCTATCTGTGGGTGAAAGGAAGTTCTAAACCTCAACTGCGTACCCAAAGCTATATGCAAGTGCTCCCAAAAGCTGCTCATAAATTGAGGACCTCTATCTGACACGATGATAGTTGGAACACCATGCAGATGCACTATCTCATCAACATATATCTGGGCAAGCTTCTATGATGTATATGTTGTCTTGGTCAACCTGTCAATAGTCACCTAAATAGAATCATGACCTTTGGTTGTCCTAGGTAGACCAACCATATAGTCCATAGTCACATGATCCCTTTTCCACTACGGTATAGGCAACAATTGCAACGTCCATGCAGGCTTCTAATGTTCCTCCTTAACTTCCTGACACACATCATAGTTGGCCAGAAACTCAATCACATCATGTTTTAAACCAGGCCACCAATATAGATCCTTGAGGTTATGGTACATCTTGGTGCTACCTGGGTGCATAACATACATTGAAGAGTGAGCCTCCTCCAAAACCAACTTCCTCAAGTTGTCAACAACAGGAACCATGACTCTATTGTGGTAAAAAATTGTCCTATCATCTGCCTCATGGAACCCATCATGCTTCTCAATGTCGAACTTTGATCATATCTACTGTATCATGCTATCAAATCTGCTACCTCAATGTGGACTTCACTTGCAGCTGCACCAACAACCCAACTAGCAAGGAAACCTCTAGTTTCATGTTTATTTAATGCAAGGAGACCAACTTGTCTCTCTAATGGCACCCCCAGGAACACAACTATGTTTTCTCCATAGATGACAATGAAGATGATTTCCTACTCAAATAATCTACCATGACATTAGCCTTTCATGTATGGTAATGAAATGTGGAATTGTAGCCTTTGATTAGCTCTATCCAACATTGTTGTCACAAGTTCAACTCCTATTGAGAAAATATGTACTTTAGGTTCTTGTGATCTGTGAAGATCTGACACTTGTCATCGTAAAGGTAGTGCCTCTAAATCTTCAAAGCATGGACCACTGGAGCTAGCTCCACATCATGGGTTGGGTAGTTCTCCTTGTGTTTCTTAAGCTCTCGTGAAGCAAAAGAAATCACATTCTTGTCCTACATCAGCACGTAACCCAAACCATTCCTCGATGCATCATAGAAGACTATGTATTCTATCCCTTGCTCATGTAGAACTAACACTGGAACACTAGTCAGTTTCTCCTTTAACAACTAGAAGGAACGTTGACACTTGTCATCCCAGATGAAAGGTACATCTTTCCTGGTCATCTTTGTTAGGGGTAACACCACTATATTGAAGTTCTTGATGAACCTCCGGTAGTATCCTGCCAAACCTAAAACACTACAAATTTCTATCGACATCTTTGGTTGCTCCCACTCTATCATAGATTCCACTTTCTTGAGGTCTAAAGGAACTCCCACAGTAGATATCACATGTTCTAGGAAGGACACTGCCTTCAGCAAAAACTCACACCTACTAAACTTGGTGTACAACTGATGTTGTTTTAGCATGCCCAACGCCTGACACAAATGTTTCTAATGCTACTGGCAGTCCCTAGATTAGATCAAGATATCATCTATAAGCACTACAAAGAACTGGTCCAGATAAGGTCTAAATACCATGTTCATTAGATCCATAAACATTTTTGGTGCCTTGGTTAGCCCAAATGGCATAACCACAAACTTGTAGTGACTATACCGAGTGCTATACACTGACTTAGGTTTATCATCCACCCTGATCCTCAACTAGTGATATCCCAATCTTAGATCGATCTTGGAGAACACTATGACTCCTCTCAACTAGTCAAACAAGTCATCAATCTGCGGCAAGGGATACTCGTTCTTTATTGTCACCATGTTCAACTGTATGTAGTCTATACACAACCTCACAGATCCATCTTTCTTCTTCACAAATAGCACTGGAGCACCCCATGGTGACGTACTTGGTCTGATAAAACTCTTCTCAATCATCTCTTGCAACTGTTTCTTTAGCTCTGCCATCTCAACTGGAGGCATCTTGTATGGTGTTTGGGCTATCGCCTAGGTACCTGGGACTAGATTGATCTCAAGATCAATTTCTTAAGGTGGGAGAACACCTGGAAACTCCTTTGGAAACACATCCTCAACCTTACATACAACTGGTATCCCTCACATGTGCCAAAAATGCCTCATCAGCCTCTTGATGCATGGGGTTTTAGTCATTTTCATAGGCATATTCCCTTGATTTTATGTGTTGATTTGTCATTTATTTGATTAATTATGCATGAAATGCTATCAATGTCCTATTCTAACTAAATGCATCAAATTATATGATTTCTACTATTTAAAATGGTTTAATATTCATCCCGAGTACTTATCCATGTTCTTGTGCAATTTCAGGTACAATTAGGGGTGGGAATCGGGTTTGGGTTGATCGGGTTTTATTTTGGGTCATTTTGGGTCAAAACTTTTTGGATAGACCCTAAACTTGCAAAAGATGGATTTTCGGGTCGAAACCCTTGACCCTAACCTAACCCGCAAATAATTTTGGGTCTATCGGGTCTAACCTGAAAATCCAAAACCAAGACAAAAGTTTATAAAATTCTATGATTTGTCTAGTCATTGATAATTCCCAAGTGTAATTAACAAATTTCATTGTGATAAACTTACTATGTCATTCAAAAACACATATAAATCCTATTTTAGTTTTTTGAGACTTTTAAGCACAAATTCCTAATATAATTAGTATAATAAATTATACAAATTAATACAAAACCATGTAGAATTGTCAAACTAAACTTCATGATTGATGGATTAGTAAATTAATGGGCATCAGGTTTATTAAAGTATAGTATTTCTAATTTTATTCGAAAATGTAATTCTAAATTTTGGATCAATCGGGTCAATTTGGGTGTAAAGTCCAAACCCAGACCTGTCCCTAAATTAATTTTAGGTTCTTTGGGTTTGGGTCAATATCAGGTCGGGATGAAAAACCATAGACCCTAAACTTGCTTAAAATTTCAGGTTCGGGTCAGGTCGATCAGGTCAGGTCTTGTTTTTCCACCCTAGGTACAATTGAGCTTCACATACTCAGTACTACTAACATCAAAAGTTAGTGGTATCGACTTCACATCATTATTGGACTAGAAGATTCACCAAGACTCGATACTACCGACATTCAAAGTCAGTAGTACCGAAACCACATTAGTCATGCACAAGAGTGAATCGAGAAAACTTGGTACTATTAAGTCCACTAACTCGGTACTATTGACATGGAATTAAGGAGGTAGTGCTTGAATGACCTAAAGACTCAGTGCTATCCAGACAAGTCGATAATCTGACATTATGATGAATTGTGGCTACCCTATAAACTTGACATAATCATAGATAGATTATCAAACCCTCAATCATTTCGCGAGAGAGGTTAAGGTTTGGAAAAGCATAAATTTGCCCATTTATTGCACCCCTTGGGAAAGGTGGAGAATAAATGAGAGGAGAAACCCAGAGATTAATCATAAAGAACCTAACTAATCAACTAATTACTATGGAAATGGGATTATCATTAGAATAGGTAGTGAACTACATTGCGGGAGTGGGTAGTTCTGGCTACATGCTCTTTATCTAGGGATAGGAGTAGTATATATTAGTGTGTGGAGTTAATTGCAATGTTACCTGTTGTGAAACCATTTTCTTGAGGAATTCCCTTTAATCTGAGTAACTCAATCTTTAAGCTTGTTTTGTTTCTGCATATGTTTCTATTTAATCAACCCAATTTAACTATTTTACTGGCTTAGCTGATTAGATCATAGTTAATAGTATTCTTTTGGAGAATGTTTCCCTATGTTCGACTTGGGCTGCAAAAAGGTCTATATTACTTTTATACGTTCACTTACATATAACGTGTGGTAAACATGTGTCAAGTTTTTAGCGCCACTACTGAGGAAATGCCAAAATCCAGAACTACGAGTGTTGTATTCAACTACTCTAGGCCAACCTTTTTTATTTTTAGTTCTATTTCACTCGAAGTTGAATCATAACATTATTATTGATTTTAGCTCCACTATCATGTTCTAGAAATTATTTTGCTACTTTCATGTACTAGTGTATGGTTCATACTCGAGCCCATGATTACAAAGAGCCATCTTCATTGGGTTTTGGGCAAGCATAACTCCTTCATAGAGAAAGGGAATTTAGAAGATCTACAAACAGATTCAATCAAACTCCACCACTGACACCTCCACCTGAAGGACATGAAACACCAGAGGAACTTAAGTCAGCAAAAATGGGTGATGGGGAAGAAGAGCAGACAATATGGGAGAGGATCAAAGCCTCTTCCTCAACAGCTCAAAAAGGACCAATCAAAAGACAAGTCATCAATGTGGGTAGCTATAAGATCGATCTAGGATTGATCTCTTTAGTCAAATCCCAAGATTTCCATGGCCATAGTTCTGAAGACACGATGACACACATCAGTAACTTTTGTTGAGAATTATGATATGATCAAGATAGATAGAATATCGATGACTATAATATATCTAAAATTGTTCCTGTCATCTCTGGAAAATAGTGCAAAGTCATGGTTTCACAATCTCGATGATGAGTGTGTGGAGACATGGGATCGGATGATTGATGTGTTCTTCGAGTGTTATTCTCCTCTACAGAAGACAAACGACCTGGGGAAGAAGATCCACAATTTTAGACAGTAGGCTAACGAATCATATTCTAAAGCATGGGAGAGATTCCAAAATATGTTGCGAAAGGTACCTCATCACGACATTGATTTGTTGGGGTAGGCAAAGATCTTATACTATAGTCTGTACAAGGGAGAGAGAACCACTCTTGATAGTCCAGGAGTAGGTTTCTTCCTTAACAACAAACCCGCCTGCTGTCATGAGATATTAAAGAACATGTCTATGAATCGGCCATGGGGTGATCAGAGAGAGCTTCTAACAACTGACAAAAGTATCAGGTAGTCCAAGATCATCTCTGTGTTAAATGAGAAGTTGGACCTGATTGACAAAAAGTTGTGTGCCAACGATGGACCGCCTTCAGAAGCAAAGGAAGAGGAATGCAAGTTTGTGCGCCAACAACAGTAGTATCAGGGCAATGAATACTCATTGATGATGGATCCTAAGTTCTCATGGAAGGATCCCAACAATTTCCAACAAGACTCTTCTCAGGCGCAACAACCGAAGCCACAACAATTTGGTGGACAAGCACAATATCAATAAGAACAAAAGAAGATTGACCATATTGAAGAAATGCTTGGAAATCAAGTCATTCAGAATGGAGTGTTTATTGTTTAGACTCAAAGAGAACTCCAGAACCAAGGGGCACAGATCCACAACATGGAAACTTGGATTTCTTAAATAGCAATGGATGCAGGTACATTGAAGCAGCCAAACCAATAGGGGTTCCCAACAAATACTAATGTGCCCTTTGGAAATAAACATGTCAAGGTAATCCTACTCCACAGTGGTAGGACACTGCTAAATGATGCACCAGCTAGTTCAGATGTAGGCAAAGTTATAGGAACAACAACTCAGATTGTGCCCATAGAAGTAGATAAACCAGGAGTGTTAGAAAAGGAGGAGACAACTGAGAAGCAGACTAATGAGGTGGATGATACAAGATCAAAAGCATATGTTCTGCCTCACCAGAGGACACCAGTGACACCAATGCCCTTTCCAAATAGCTCGAAGGCAACCAAAGCAGATCGGCAGTTCCAAAAATTCTTGGATGGCTTCAAGAAATTATATGTCAATATTCCACTCATAGATGTAATTTGAGCATATACCATCATCAATCAAGTTCTTGAAAGACATAATCAATAAGAAGAGAAGGATACCTGAGGCTGATGGGGTAGTTTTAAAAGAGCAGGTGAGTGCTTTTATTCTGGGAATGCTACCTCCTAAAAGATAGGATCCTGGTTGTTTCAACATCACGTGCTTCATAGCAAAGACCAAGTTCGGTGAAGCTCTATGTGATTCAGGGGCAAGCATCAACCTCATGCCTTTGTCAACTTTCAAGAACCTAGGTCTTACAGAGACTAGGAAAATTAGTATGCCTATCGAATTGGCTGAAAACTTTGTGGTCATGACATATGGCATTTGTGAAGATGTTCTAGTGAAAGTGGACATATTTTTTTTTCCTACTGACTTCATGGTAATGGAAATGCAGGAGGCCCAATACTATAGAAAAGGCCTTTGGCGTTGGTTATTTAGAGCCTTTAGCGTCGGTTTCCAAGTGACACCCAAGTGGGCACCGCTAAAAGTCGACACCTTCAACATCGGTTTCTAACCGACGCCATAACCCTTCCCACCACCGAAAACATGCCAGCAAGGGAACTATAGGTGTCAGTTATTAAAGAAAACCGAACTATATCATGGTTAAAGACGTCGGTAAATATACAAAAATCGACACCATTACCGTTCCCTCCACCAAGCCAACGAGGGCACAAAGACGTCAGTTTTTTGCTAATAACTGACGCCGTATGGATTTGGTGTCGGTTTTATACAAATAACCAACACATATGTTCTGATTGTTTTTTTCTTATCAGTTTGACGGCCTACTGTATGGCTGGTTAGTAGGATGCATAACCTACAGCTCAGTTCTGAACTGCAGGTTTACAACATCCATTGATATCAGCCAACAACAGGCCACAAACCTACAAAGTCATTCACATCCAGACACATGTATTGATCAGATACATGTAGAAACATGCAAAGTCATTTACATTCACATTCAGTTCCATTCATTTCTACTCTTTTCACATTCAGTTCCATTCATTTCAACTCTTTTCACATTCAGACACATGTAGAAACATTCATGTATTGATCAGAAAAAGTCATTCACATTCACACATATAACAATTCAAAAAAAGTCATTCACATTCACACAAAAATAAGTATGAAAACAAAGTTTATAAATATCATTCTTTATTCATCATCGTCATCATTGTCATTAGAACCCCAATTATATTTAAAAATTCTCACTACTTGTAGGGATTTTGCCCATTCTTCTCTTACAACATCTAATTCCTCCCTCGTATAGGGAGTATGTACATCTAATAACTTTCCACCTATATTGAAGTCAATTTTAAACACCTGTAAAGAGAATGATGTATATATATAATTAATAATATATAATAAGATTGATATATTTCATATTATCTAATGAGACTATATATCATACATTATGTATAGTATCGATTTCCATTGCGGCATGTTTGATGATTAGGTCCATAAATCACATCACATAGTAGGCACATGCCCAACCATTGTCTTGTGTAGCACACTATAAATTGAAACATACAAACTATTCAAAAATACAAATAAGCACATTTCACATAAATAATATATACATTGGAGTCGGGAAATTACTTTCACATTCTACCAAATTAGTGGTTGATTCTTTTTCCTGGGGACCTTTCCTCTAGCTTTTGTGAACTCTTGTAAAGCCCTACATGTTAATGTAACACATTAAATTGCATAATTAAATAGTAATGTAATAATAGATGTTAATGGATATAAAAATATGAAATATTTCTCACAGGAATAATGGCATTTTCATTGTGTGTCCATATAATGTATTCAATTCGTTCCCCGTAGGATCTAGATAATAGACAGTGAATGTCTTGGGGATAATAACTAGTAACTCCCAATGCCTACCACTATAGGTAAGAAAGTTAAAAATTAATAACTCAAAATCCACAATAAAAATGTAATTTTCTTAAGTCTAAATTATAAGAAAAGTAAACTTACTCAACATTGAATGGAGCTATTATCACCGTCTTCTTATTTTTACCAAAATATTCAAAAGTAGCACATTAGTATGAAGTAACTGAAGAAGGGTCTGTATCTACAAAACTAATCAAAGATGGAACCAAAAATCCTACATGAGAAAATGCAAAATCTGTGCATATCATGTGTAAGTGGCTGAAAAACATGTATTATGTATGCATTAATATAGAAGAAACCATATCACCATATATAAAACAAGGTATATGGATGTATAAACAAGATCTCACCATATCACATCCCAATCTAAGCCTTGTGCTATGTCTTTCTGTAAAAGGAGTTGCTGCTTGGTTACTTGATGAGAGATGCCTATCTTGTAGATGTTGTATGGCTTACTTTTAATGAGATTGAGCTATTTTCAATTAAAAAAAGAAGATCTCACCATATCCACAACTCTATTATAGATGTGTTCAGTCAATCATAATGAAACAACTCCAAAATATCTTATATAAATAGCTTGTTATCGTATGATTGACCTGCATTAATACGTATGCATTAATGTGTATGCAAAACTTGTATTACGTATGCATTAATACGTATATAAAACTTGTATAGATAGATTGTTATCGGATGATTGACCTACATCATCCTCCGAAATAGTAACATTTATAGGGCAATTTGAATCATGTTCGCCTATCCATACTGCCATACCCCTACAATTAGGACCTAACGAGGTGTGTAGGTTCCTTGGAAGCCAACTTGGTACTTTAGGAGGTGGAGGTGGAGGTGGAGGTCGAGATGTAGCAGGTGTATTCCTTTTGACCCGTATATATAGTTTTAGATCAATTGACTCATATATACACACTAACAAATTAACATTATGTAAATTTACCATACAATATTAGTATAGACGACATTCGCTTTGGGCCACATTATCACTCCGCCTTCTGCCTCACCAAGCATTTCAGAATCTGGGTGGGCATATAGTAGTGGAAGATCCCTCCAATCGGGGAGTATATCGGGCTCAGACAAACCGCACTAGCTGGTACTGGAGTCCCATGAAACATCTCCCCTGGAAGGGCTAGGTAAGTATGTGCCTCTGCAATGATATATTCTTGACTTTTTAGATGGAATGGATTCAACCCCTATAAATTTACGTAAAGAATGTTATATACATATATGCATAAACATATCATCTTGAAAAGACTAGCTACTATATATGTCATAAAAATACTTACAGCAGATGTGCTAGGTCTACAAGATTACTACCAACCTCTGCAGTAGGAGAAGAGCGACCTACCACATGTACTGTCTGAGTGGCAGTCTGAGATGCCTGCCACTTGCTAATTGCTTCATTGACTCTCTTATCAAGTGTTTCCTTGACTCTCCTATCAAGTGCTTCCTAAACTCTCCTATCAATTAACTGATCTACCAATACATGGACAAAAGAAATGCTAGCTTCTGATTATTGAATTCTCTTTCACAATAACATTCTAAAAAAAGAATAAGTTACCTCAGTTTGTGAAAGTCCTGCTTTTGGGACTGGTTTGCGTTGTGATGGCCCATAGAACGCGTTGATGCCCACACCAGTGCCTACACCCCTAACACGTCCAGGATTCTCTGGGTTACCCAGAGCAACTGCCAATTCATCCTTGTGCCCTTAGGGATGAACTTGCCTTCCTTCCTCTACTCCTACAGCTCCTGCTAATCGCCATCAATAGAAATTGGTAAGTAAACATAATAATAATCAATATCGATCGATTGCTCAAGAGTTGAATTTTACCATTTTTGCAGCCACCTCAGTAGTTGCAGGCTTCATTATATCTCCCATCTTGTTTTTCCTCCTAGCTATCCACATAGCATGACGAGGCAGAGGTGCGGGACCAATAGTAGAGGACTCTTGAGTAGCAGCAGACTGAGCAGTAGACTCAGCCTATAGTCTTTGGCAAACGCCTACATAACCTCTTGGACCCATTGTATGGTCATGCACATTCAGTGCACGCCTTGCTCTTTGAGCATCACTGATATCCTTATTAGTAAGCACATTGATTTGGTTAGTAACACTAAAGGTTAATCTTGAATAGGTGAATACATAAGAACGTATATTAATTAAATTGGGAGTGGCACTTAATACCTTGAATTCATCATTTTTATTTGGGTAACAAACTCCTCCCAATATTTGGGGTCCATGTAGTTCCATTTCTCAGTGGCTACCTTCTGCCAACATTTATTTTTTAAAGAGAATACAAAAAAAAATTATTAGTGTAGAGTTAGTCAAAAAGTGATTAATGTTTAGAATTGGAAATCAATCAAGAACCTCTTCTCAGCATCGCATATTTAATCTTAGGTGAGATTTGTCCTATAGTTCCATAGGACCCTCCCACAGCGTTGCATCACGCATTTATGATGCAGCTTTTCATCCAGATCAAATATACTCTACAAAATAGAATTGTTATTAGCTAGTATCCTAAAAATTAGTAATCTACAAAAATAGAATTGCAAATAATAATATCTCATGCATAGTTCCTTCCATACTAAGTCTTTCTTCCCCTTAGGAACTTTATGCCAGGATTCTACGTTAGCACTACAATGGCTATGAGTAAGAACCCCAAGATATGAAATAAATGAGTTATGGTTCACTCAAACTGGATTTCCTGCATGATCGAAATCCACAACCAATTTGGGTCCATTGCCCCTTTGCTGTAGTAACTTGTTCATCATTGTGATGCCCCTCACTTTCTCAATTTTTTTTGCTGCTCATCAAGTGCCCCAATTTCTTCAGGGGGAACATCACCATCCTAAAATTTTACAAAAAAAACACACTTACATGATATAACTATAAATGAACATATAGATAGAAACCTCAGGGATATATTTTTAAAACTTACATTGTGAGGTGGCGCATTGACATCCTCACCCTCACAGTAATCATCAGCACGGTCATCAGGAGAATGATCAGCCATCTGAAAGTTCACATTCACATTGTAAAGTAATTCACATTGTAAAGTTCACATTCACATTGTAAAGTAATTCACATTGTAAAGTTCATATTCACATTGTAAAGTTCACATCCAGTAATATAAAACATATAAAAAAATATAAACATGCATGCCTCTAATATTGTGATCTTTTATCAATTAACAATCCTTCATTGTGATCTCCACGCACATACAAGTCATCATTAGCTTTAATATCTGGTGGTGTTGGCAACCCAACTGAAAATGGACTGGAGTCATCATACTTATCATAGTATTGTTCTTCATCTACAGGATCTTCAATGAACTATCTTTTACCATAAAGAACAACTGACCATTTATCATTTACAGGATCATCGATATAAAATACTTGTTTCTCCTGTGATGCCAATATGAATGGTTCACCCTTCTCACCAATCTTTTCAAAGTTCACTAATGTGAAACCCAATTCATACACTATAAATCCTTTGGTGTTATCAACCCAATTACATTTAAAGAGAAGAATTCTAAAATCTACGTAGTCAAACTCCCATATGTCTTCAATGACACCGTAATATGACATTTTAGCTTCACATGGACTCTTATCCTTTGCACTTGCAAAAAACAATGAAGACGCTTGAAGGGTGACCCCACTATTTTGGATGACACTCTTATCATCTTGACGCTTTCTGTAATATGAGAATCCATTTATGTCAAACCCTTCATAAGACATAACATTCAATTTTGGTTTAAAGGTGATGCATTTGATAGTTTCAGTAAGATTATCTAGTGTTTGAGATAGTTGATGTAAGAATTTATCTTCAAATCACTTAATAAATGTCTTGTTGTGCTCTCTAGCAAGCCGCATTGAATTGGCTCGAGGATATTGTCTCTTGATGAAATTGGTATGTTCCTCGATATATACACTCACTTCGTCGATGTTGTGTAAAATATACAAGTGACCTTGTTCCAACTGCTCACGGCTGATTACTTTCATCTGTGATCCCAAAATTCCTTTGCCAAAATGCTCCTCAATATTCTTTTCATTAACAGGAGCATCATTACCACTCAGAAAGTCATTGCAAAAATCCATAACCTCTCTCGCCACATAACCCTCAATAATACTCCCTTCAGGCCAATAATAGTTTCGAACATCACCTTTAAAAATGCTCATGTATCGTTCAAAGGGATACATCCAATGCAAGAAAACTAGTCCCAACATTTTCACTTCCCTAGTCAAGTGGACAACAAGATGTACCATGATATCAAAGAATGAAGGAGGAAAATACATCTCAAGATGACATAGGGTAACAACAACTTCTCTTTACAATTTATCAGGAGTATCAGGGTCAATAACATTTCTACACAGACTATTGAAAAAGAAACAAAGTCTAGTGATTGCAAACCTTACATGCTTTGGAAATATAGATCGAATTTCCATGGGAAATATTTGTTGCATTAGAGTGTGAAAATCATGAGATTTAAGACCTATCAACTTCAGGTCTTTTAATTGATACTAATGTACGGATGTTGGATGAGTAACCCTGTGGCACCTTAACATTTGCCAAGCATTCACAAAAAGCTTTCATCTCCTTTCTCGACAACGTGTAACAAGTGGGAGGTAAGTATGTTCTCTGATCACTACTAACTACTTTTGTTAATTTTGTCCTTATTCCCATTCCATGTAGGTCCGTTTTGGATTTTATCCCATCCTTAGTCTTACCTGGTATATTCAACAAAGTATCGATGATGCTATCACAAACATTTTTCTCAACATGCATGACATCGATACAATGCCTGACTGCCAAAGAACTCCAATAAGGAAGATCCCAAAATATCGCCTTTTTCTTGAATAAAGATTTGTCACTCCGTGTGGCCATCGTACATTGTGATCTCTTACCAAATTCATTGGCAAAGTCTTTTACTCTTTCCTAAACATCCTCCCCTGGTATAGGTTTAGGTGCACTCTGTTCCTCATTCCGTCCATTGAATGCTTTACGCAACCTACGATACGGATGGAATTTTGGAAGAAACCTTCGATGACCAAGATATACAATCTTGTCTCCGTGTTTTAGCCGTATTGAATCATTGTTCTCTTCACATATAGGACATGCTTTAGATCCTTTGACACTATATCCAGACAAATTCCCATATGTTGGAAAGTCATTCACAGTGCAAAACAACATAGCATGCAAACGAAATGTCTCTCTTCGTGAAGCATCATAGGTCATCACACCTTCACGCCAGGGTTTCTTCAAGTCATCAATTAGAGGTTCAAGATAAATGTCGATACCATTTCCAAGTTGCTTATGTCCCGATATCAACAACGATAGCATAACATACTTGTTTTTCATACACAACTAGGGAGGAAGATTGTATACAACAAGCATAACTGGAAAGTTCTATGTTGGCTGCTCAATGTTTTGTACGAATTCATCCCATCTGTATAAAGCCCAAGTCTTAGATTCCTAACTTCACCAAATGTAGGGTATAATAAATCAAACTTCTTCCACTGTGGGGAATCATACGCATGTCGTAGGATCCCATCATTATTTTTCTTAACAGTTGCATGCCACCTCAAATTCTTTGCATCTATCGGATTGGCAAACAAGTGTTGAAACCATGGTATTATAGGTAGATACCACATCACCTTGGCAGGAGAAACAATTTTGGACTACCCCAAAGTTGTCAATTTATACCTTGACGCACCACATTTGGGACAATCTTTCAAATATACATAGTCCTTTTGAAATAATACACAATCATTCGGGCATGTGTGTATCTTCTTGGCCTCCATTCCCATTGGGCACAACAATTTCTTTAACCAGTATGTTGAGATTGGCAGCTCATTTCCTTCAGGAAGAATTTCTTTCAACAAAGACAACAATGACGTGAAGCTTTTGTCACTCCATCTATTGTTAGCTTTCAAATTATACAATCTCAACATAGTGCTAAGCTTCATAAACTTACAACCTATGTATAATGGTATCTCAGCATCATGCACAATGTTTCTAAACATGGGAGGTGGATCGGTGTGCTCTACCCCACGACTATCTAGCATCGCATCAACGATGTCTACTGGAACTGGTTCGTTCACATCTACATCATCGGAGGAAATTTCTTCTTCCACACAAGCACTGCTATCGACATCCACTAATTTCAGGTTTGAAATCTCTCCATGCCAGTGCCATTCTGTATAGCCTTGTACAATCCCGTTGCACATGACATGACTTTTGATTTTGTCACCAGTGCTGACTTTCAAGTTGTTACCGCAATGCCCACATGGGCAGTAGAACCTATCTCCATGTTGTTTCCTATGTTCCTCGGCAAATCTAATAAATTGATCAAGACCAAAAATAAACTTTGGGGTGCAGCGATTCGGAATGGACATCCATGATCTGTCCATTCTATGATCAATGAGAAAACAAGTATATATTAGAACAAGATTAGGGTCTAGGGTTAAAAGATTAGAATTTATGGTTAAAACTTTAGGGTTTAAGGTCTTATATATAATAAATGTGTACCACCTATCCCATTCATGAACACCTAATCTCACTAGTAAGTGTATAATGTGTATTGGGTTTTCAAGAAAATTTCGGCAACATTTCTACGTTGTTCTCCAAGTACATATGTACTTAGAGAACAAATAGGGAAATGCTACCAAAATTTTCTTGAAAACCCAATACACATTATACACTTACATCCTAAGTGAGATTAGGTGTTCATGAATAGTCCCAAACCGGGGACTATCTAAGATTTACTCCTAATGAGTAAATCTTGGGTGGGTTTCTAGGCCAACAAAATATAACACTAGTCCCTTGTTCACAACCCCATTCAACACACAATTTTCTTATAAAAACACTTGTGGACATCCATCTCAACATGTCACAACAGAAACATGTCATTAACCTAATATACAGATATGTGTAACAAAACTCATTAGGAAGACCATTCACATTGTTTCCTGCAATAACATCATGATCTCCCCATACCTCATCCAGGCTCGTCATCATATGTGTGATACATAAGCTTAATAAAACATTATTTAAAAGACATGATGTTCATGTTACATCAACTTAGGGTTACAACAACATAGAGAGAGAAAGTAATCTATCATTATAATAATCACACAAGAGGCTATGTACCATCATCTCTTACTTGCATTAGGGTTAGGTTAAGAATTATGAGTTGAATTAGGTCAAACATTGTCATCATATATGGAGTCAACAACACATGATGAACATATAGTCCAGTAATCTACATCAACCGTTCATATTTGAGGCTCAAGATGTGTGGGGAAGTGTTAATAACCATGAAGCAGATAATAGGTGCAGAAGAAAAAGAGGAAGAAGGGTACCTTTTGAGGAAGAAGATGAGTGGCGGCGGCGGCGAGCAGGGAGCAGGGACTGGAAGAGGTGAGAAGGCGAGTAGGGAGAAGGGACCGGCGGCGGTAGTGAGTAGGGAGCAGGGAGTGGCGGCGGTGAGAAGGCAAGCAGGGAGCAACGACGGTGGCGAGCAGGCAAGTAAGGAGCATGGAGTTTCAGAATCACGATACCTGAGCTCAATCGGGAATGAAACAGAGAAAGGGGAAGGGGCAGAGTCTGGTTCGTGCGAGTGCTATTAAGTTAACAATACATGTCGATTATTAAAGAAAGTTGATGCTTAAAATAAAAGGTGTCGTTCAGAACAACTAGAAAAACCGACGTCTATCTACATATGCCAACAAAAAAAATTGTTCTGGAATTATGACCAGAGTCGTCAGTTGTCATTGAAAATCGACGCCAAAGGGGGTGAAAATTTTCACGGGGACAATGCGTGAAAACACATTGGCGTCGGTCATTGCAAGAAAATCGACGATAAAAATGGGCCCAATTTCTGTCTCGCGAAAAACCTTTATTCGTCAATTATTTTGTCAACAACTGACGTTGTATGTTAAATTTTGGAGGTAATTTTTTTTCACTAGAAAATTTGGTTTTGGCATTCGATTTTAGGCGTCAGTTGCTTATTGAGGAACATATGCTAAATAAAAAGTGATACCCGTGTCTGGCTGCTCTTCACAGATAGATGTCAGTTTGTGTATTCAATCGACGTTGTAGGGTTTAAGCATCAGTTTCTTGTATACAACCGACACCTTTAAATGTGACGTTATAAGCCATTTCTATAGTAAGGATCATGGCAATAAACTCTGACTAGGTAGGCCATTTCAAGTCATGGCTGATATGATTCTAGAAATGGGTGGATGACATCTTACCATGGGCACACATGATGACCTGTTTGAGATTAAGATGCCTGAACACTCACTAGAAAAGGGGACAAAGCACAATGCAACATGCTACAACACAGTGAGGAAAATATTTTCTATTTTTGGGGAATCCATTCATGGACATGGCTCATGTGATGACTAAAGTAGAAAGGGGCTCTTCAATAATGGATATCATGGAAAACACCAAGGTGATCTCGTTAGCCAAAGCAGTACGTTACCCGGATGATGAAGAAGAAGATTTTGACTCGGCTACCATAGAGGAGGCCATGGTTGATTCCTTACTACAGACATATCCAAAGTTACCATTGGAAGCATGCTTCATGAACATGGTGGTGGACAGTACACACAGCCACTCTCTAGAAGAGTCTGAATTGATGTTGAAGGTGCTACCTTTCTACTATGCAACATATTTTGAAGATTTGGGACCACCTCCTCCGCCATTGCTCCCATCTCTGTTGACCCCACTAGAGTTAGAATTGAATCCCATGCTACCACATCTGAAATATGTATTCCTGGCTACAAGAGAGAAGCTCCCGGTGATCATATCATCATCATTGAGTAGTGAAGAGGAGAAGTAGTTACTCACTGTGTTGAGGAACCACCGAGCCACTTTTGGGTGGTCAATAGAAGACATCAAAAATCTCTCCAAGCTTGTGCCAACACAAAATTTGGTTGGAATAAGGAGCCAAGGCTATAGTTCAACCTCAGTGGCGACTCAACCCTATCATGATGGAGGTAGTGAAGAAGGAAGTGGGCAATCTCCTATCGGCAAGTATCATTTATGCAATTTCAGACTCTATATGGGTTATCCCAACTATGTAGTTCCTAAGAAAGGGGGATCACTGTCACAACTAATGTTGCTAATGAGTTAATCTCAACTAATTTAGTAATAGAGTGTCATGTATGCATAGACTATCGATGTTTAAATGTCGTCACCTTAAAAGATCACTTTCCTTTATCGTTCATTAATTAGATCTTGGAACGACTCTCTAGACGTTCACACATTTGCTTTCTCGATGGGTATTCCTATTATAATTAGATTTCGATTGAGCCAAAGGCACAGGAGAAATTTACTTTCACCTACCCTTATGGCACATTTTCATATAGATTGATGTCGTTCGGCCTTTGTAATGCCCCCGCCACTTTCCAATGGTGTATGCTTGCCATCTTTTCTGGTATGGTAGAGCAGTGCTTGAAGGTGTTCATGGACAATTTTTCTATGTATGGGGAGTCATTCAGTGATTGCATGTACATTTTGGACACGATTTTACAAAGGTGTGAGGACACTTACTTAGTCTTGAATTGGAAGAAGTGTCATATGATGGGTGAGTGAGGGCATAGTGATTGGACACAAGTGTCCAAGAAGGGTATGGAAGTAGACCCAGTTCAGATAGAGGTCATCTCCAAGCTACCTCCATTGACATTTATGAAGGGAGTAAGGAGCTTTTTCAGACATGCTGGGTTTTACCGTCATTTTATCAAAGATTTTTCAAAAATTGCTAAACGCTTATCAGAATTGTTGGAAAAGGAAGCTGAATTTGCTTTTGATGAATGATGCTTGAATGCCTTTGAAGTGCTAAAGGGGAAGCTTAGCTCTGCACCTATTATGTAGGCTCTTGATTGGAGCCTACTGTTTGAGCTGATGTGTGACGCATTAGATTATGCAGTGAGAGATGTGTTGGGTCAACACAATGATAAGACTCTTATAGTCATATATTATGCATCTCAAACCTTGAATGATGAGCAACTCAATTATACAACCACCGAAAAGGAACTCCTAGCAGTTGTTTTTGCATTTGTTAAGTTTCATCAATACCTAGTTGGGGCTAAGGTGATTGTTTGGACCAACCATGCTGCCATCAAATACCTATTACAAAAGAAAGATGCAAAACCTAGATTGATTAGGTGGATTTTATTTTTACAAGAATTTGACATAGAAATTAAGGATAAGGTAGGGGTGGAAAATGTGGTATAAGATCACTTATCTAGGTTGGAAAGAGTGAATGAAAATGATGTAGATATCCCTATTGTTTAGGATTTTTCGGATGAAAAACTTTTTTCTGTTAAGACCAAGGAGCCCTGGTTTATTGATATTGTTAATAATTTAGCCTACAAAGAGATGCTTACATATTGAGGATACCAAGAAAAGAAGATATTATTCCATTCATTGATGTTTTACATATGGGATGACCTGATTCTTCTTAAATAATGTAGGGATGGAATTTTGAGGAAGTTTGTACCCGAATGTGAGGTTGAGAGCATTTTATCACATTGTCATTATCTACCCACAGGGGGGCATCATGGAAGCTATAGGAATGCGGCCAAAGTCTTAGAGAGTGGGTTTTATTGGCCAACATTGTTTAAAGATTCCCACAACTTTGTTCGTTGTTGTGATGCATGTCAACATGCAGGTAATATTTCTAAGCAACATGAAATGCCACTAAATGTGTTTCAAGAGGTTGAAGGGTTTGATCTATGGGGCATTGATTTCATGTGCCCATTCATGCCATCTAAATCTAATCTCTATGTTTTACTTGTTGTTGACTGTGTATCTAAATGGGTGGAAGCAATTCCAACCCACACCAATGATGTACACATTGTGTGCATGTTTGTGAAATATAACATTTTCTGTAGATCTGGTGTCCCCCGACCGATTATTAGTGATGGTGGATCACATTTCACCAATAGGAAATTTGGAGCCTTATTGAGTATATATGGGGTGAAACATCGAGTGGGTACTCCCTACCACCCATAGATGCAAGGTGAAGTTGAGGTGTCCAACAGAGAAGTGAAGAAGATCTTGGAAAGGACATTCTCAACTAATAGAACAAATTGGAGTTTTGTACTTAATGACGCTCTTTGGGCATATAGGACGGCCTATAAATCACCTATAGGAATTAAACCTTTTAGGTTGGTTTATGGACATGCTTGCCATCTACCTGTGGAGCTTGAGCATAATGCAAAATGGGCGTTGAAAAAGATAAATTTTGGACTGGATGAAGTGGGTAGAAAGAGGTTATTAGAGTTGAATGAACTAGATGAGTTTAGGATGGATTCTTATGAAAGATCTAGATTTTATAAGGAGAGGTCAAAGAATATTCATGATAGGCATATCTTAAATAGAGTGTTTCTCCGGGGACAAAAGCTCCTTGTTTTTAATTCTAGATTTAAATTACATCCGTGCAAATTGAGGTCCAAATGGAGTGGACCATTAGTGATTGAGCAGGTTTTTCCCCATGGTGTTGTGAAGATTATAGATGGGACTAGGTCATTCCTTATTAATGGCTAGATATTGAAGCACTATTTTGGTGGGGAAGTAGATCCAAGAATAGAAGAAGTGCAACTTATGGCAATCCATTAGATTCTTTCTCTTAGGGACGTCTAGTCTAGGATGTTAAATAATGGTGCTTGTTGGGAGGCAACCCAAACTTCAGTTCTCTTTATTCATGTTCATTTTAGCATTGTAGTTGTCTTTTCATTTTTATTTCATGAAAAAAGGTACCTTGACTTGTTTGTTGGAGTGTGCAAATCAGACAGAGTCAGTACTACTGAGTCCACAAGTTTGTAGTACCGAATTCACATAAGTGAGTCATCCACAAAAGAAAGACATACTCAATACTACCGACTCAAGCAGTGGATACTACCGAGTATCTGAAGATTTTTGAGTGCCTAACTGGTAAGCACTCGGTAGTACTGACATCTGATTCGGTACTACTGATTTTTTGGCACTCCCAGGTTCGAAATATTGAAATGTAAAATTCAAAAATACTGAGAAAGAAATCCCAACTCAATACTACCGACTACACAGTCGGTAGTACCGATGTATGATGTCAGCAATTTTTGGATGCTCGCTTCAACAACGGATGCAATCTTCATCGAGCGTTTGGTAGTATCAATCCACAACTCATGTCGATACTACTGACTTGGACTTGGCACTATCGACTCTGAGCGATCCATGCTTGGGACATCATCAATTGGCAGTTGTCAATACATTCGTGTAATAGAATGAAATCCAGGGTCTTTCCTACAATTTACCCACTTGTGAGCTTTTCTTTTCCTTCTAGTCCTTATGGACCTATTTCATAAATTTTCCATCCTTTTGGATCTTCTTTGGCCTTTATATCAAATTTGAGCAATTCTTGGTGGTGTAATTCATAATTACCCATATTTATGTTCATTTGCACAAATAACCCACTTAATGTGATAATTGGGGACATAATATGCAAATTGGCCATTAGTGAGTGAAAACTAGTGGAAAATGTTAATTTGGAGTCTATATATCTTTTTGGGCTAAGAAATGAGTTATAATGTTGAATTTGTCTATTTAATGAGAGAATTTCCCTCTTAGATTTCTCTCTCCACTAAAGTGAAAAGAAATGTAAGAAAATAAATTTGTATGGTAATATATTTCTCTTAATATTGATATGTATCTAATATCTCGAATTTCACTCACTTATTGCATTAAAAGACTCATTTCATATTAATTCACTCATTTTAATGTATTAATATAAACATTAATAACCAAATGGTAATTAAGGGCCATATTATGTATAAAACGAGAATCTAACTTCATAGCATTACGATAGACATTAATATGAACTAATGGTTCAAATTTGGTGCCATTTGGACCACATTTGACCACCCAAATTGAATTTATAAGATTTGAGTAAAGTATGACTAAGGTTTCGAGTCGATTTCATTAATGCAATGCATTAAACCTAAGGTTTTGTCATTTAATCATTGTCACGCTCCTATCTCCTCTCTAAAGCACCATCGGAAGGCTACAATCAAATCATCTAAAGAGTAAACCGATCCTATGGATGGATCATTGTC
The DNA here is from genome assembly GCA_963693085.1 of Alisma plantago-aquatica. Classification (NCBI taxonomy): domain Eukaryota; kingdom Viridiplantae; phylum Streptophyta; class Magnoliopsida; order Alismatales; family Alismataceae; genus Alisma; species Alisma plantago-aquatica. Next base: position 123,714,561 of record OY856409.1, read on the forward strand.
ATCTACATTCAGCCATTACGCAGGATAGAGCTGACGCCTCAGTGGCCATATCCCCAACTCCGTTCTCCCTCTCTCCTTCATCATTTCTTATGATGTTTATTCCATTGGATTTGTCTCTCTCTGCCATTTCAAATGAGCCAAAGATCGCCTTCTCTCTTACATCGAGCACGAAACGCCTAATCGAGCTTTTCTCCTCCTCTCCACTGAGGAGTTGCATAGGAAACAACAACTCCTCTCCTGCCTATATAAGGCAACTTAGAGCACCCTAAGACACCACACAATGCTCCTTGTCTTCCAATTTCTCCTCAACCTTCCCTAAACTCCCCGACCTACTCAACTTTCTTCTCCGGTATTGACGAGCTTGCCACGGCGTCCCACACTGCCTTCCCCCAAATTGATGATCGGGTAAGCATCACCCACCACCTTTATTCATCTCCCTAGTCTTGCTTTGTCTCGCGATGCCCCCGATCACCGTACCCTATAGGGATGATGACTGACCTCACCGATATTCTGCCATCTCAACTCCTCAATGCTTCTCCGGCCTCACCAAGGCTACCGTTCAACTCACCTTGGACCCACGAGGGTGTTCCAGATCTTTTCCTCGTGAGAATTGGCTCCTATTCGAGCTTTCACCTTGATTCTTCTCCCCTCTGTTTCGGCCAGGTTCCTTTGCTCCTGAGCTTGCTTGGTTTCTTTTTTGGGGGTTGTTTGTGTTTGTGAGATCTTAGGGAGCTTGCTCTCGGTCTCAGTTGACAGCTTTGCACCCAGGTGTGAACTGGAGCAATGGAGCCCAAGCTCCAGGTTGATTGCTCCCTTGCCATGGCCAGGGGAGGGAGAATCATGGTCAATCAATGACCATGGAGCCCCTACGCCTTTGATTAACTAATTAATTGAGTGTGGGAAATGCAGTCAATTCACCCTGCTATTTTGTTTTCTCACTGCAAATATTGATGGATTCAGATGACGATATTACCTTCACAGCTTCGATTAATCTTTTTTAACCCGCAAGGGTATTTTAGTAATTTGACCTTTCACTCAATCTCCTTTGACGTAAACCACATGAGTGTAGACCAGCCTACGGGGCCAAAGCTGATTGGCCCATGTCAGCATGGGTCTGACCTCCATGGCCTACACCCATTTGCTCATTTGTTTGCTTGTGTGGCATTTTTCTTAATTCTGATTGGCCAGATTTATTTAATTCATAGTAAATCGACCATTGGTCAAAAAAATATAAATAAATAGTTGTTGGAAAGTATTTTTTGAGTAGAATCCAAATTTATGGTTTTTGAGTCCTGATTCTATTTGGTTTTTTGAAGTTTTCTATAGATGCCATCTTATTCATATTAAATGTTATAATATATGTAATTAAGTCATTTTAACTCCAATTTGTAATATAAATGATGTTTTCCTAATTAGTAAAATCTGAGTCAGCTTTTGGTCTAGGTTTTTAATCCAAAATTAGTGGTTTTAAAATATGGTCTAAAAAGTGGTATTTTCCTATACTTTATGCATTATAAATTCTAATACATGTAAAATGTTTGTAACTAGGACAATATGGATTTGGCTACAATCTGATTGGTGAAAGTAAAGGTAATGAACCAAAAATAAAGGTATGTGAGCCCTATTCTAATTGTGAATGAATGATTGTGCAAATCTTATACCCATATCTTTAGTTTGGGATTTTATCCAACCCCATTTCCTAATGAGGAAATTGCTAGCCATGATATCTTCTCTCTATTGATTTTATTGGCTCTTTATTTAATTGATGCTTCCATTTCCTATGTTGGCACATTTACTTGATTTATTTCAGGGGTTTTATTCCCCAATGTCTTTTATATTTTCACTACCATCAAGTGAATAATTATGCATGATGTATTTTTGGCCAAATGACAATGTAGTGTACATGAGTACAAACCACCCATAGTGGGCATGAGTCTAGGGGAATGTGAGTTTCTCCCCAGGGGAATATGAATTTCTCCCCGTTTTATATATATTTGGAGGTTTGGGATGTGAATTTCCCCTCTCCTCTTGGTGTAGGTCTGGTAGGTGCCTCACCCTACATTGATAGGACTATGTGTCTTAATATATTCAAGCTATGTGATTATTGTTGTTGATTGTTTTTGGCAGATTTCTCTCTATTATTCATATACTTGCCTCATTCTTTTGAAATCTTTTAGTGTAGGGAATCTTTTATTATGCAATGCTTTAATTTATTTATTTGTCCTATTTCTCTTGAATAACACATACTTTTTCTCTCTCTTACTGGGTGATCCCAACCACCCATGCTAGGATCAGAGTACGCATCAGAAGATTGGAGGACCTACCTAAGGCTAGGAGAAAGTGGACATCTAACTAGTTTGGACTTAGCTAGCTTATTATTAAGTTGTTTTGTTTAGAGACACTTTGAAGTAGTTTTAGTTTTCCTCTAACTAGATCCTATATTCTTTGTATAAAGTTGTACCCCTTTTTGGGAAATTTTGTAAAGTACTCTTTATACATTTTGAATATTGGCAAAGTTTAATTCCGCTGTTTCACATTGATGTTTTTGTTTGCCATTATTTTAGTAGAGAGTTGGGGTGATTCCCACTCTTTACAGCATGATATTAAAGCATCAAGGTAGTCAGATTCTTGACTAATTCAAATTGTCTCTCTAATTAGAAGCCCTTCCTTATATATTTCCCTCTAATGAGTCTTTCACCTTAAAGTTGATAATTGATTTAGGACATAATAGTTTCATGTTAGTAGTATAATTAGTCAACTTTTTGGTGATTGCTCTATTGGGTTGCTTCTAGGGCATAAGTTGAAAGAAAAGGTGTCTAGAAAGGGTCAGGGTCTGGGGACTGGCAATATTGTCCTCCGTGCCACTAGCACGACTTACGAGGACTCTCAGATCCATATGACACTGGCCTGGCCTGAGCTAATACTGATTGTTCAAAATAGCATACCTTTAGGCAATTTGTTGAGTATCCTTAAGAGCCTTATATATGATGTTTTGGTTTCCCAAATAGAAACCACCTTATGTCCCATAAGTGCTTTACATGAGTTTTAGTTTTCCATGTTTAGGGGTAGTTTATCCTATGCTAAGCTTTGAAGTTGATAATTGTGTTTAGAAAAACAACTAAGTGATGGATATCATACATCGTTTTTCCTCAACCCTTTTGAATAGTAGTCTTTAGTAGTAGAATAATGATTATGATGCAAATTCATTATGGAGTTTATGCTAGAAGCCAAAATGTTAATTATGTTGTGTTTGATAAAAGGTTATAGTTTTGGTGGAAGCCTTAGTAAGACTTAGCTTATGTGTAGAGCTTGTAAAGTACCTACCTAGTTACCTAATGTTGGGATGTTACACACTCACCCTCTCTTCCCTCTTGTTGTGATTTTAGGGACGAAATCCACTTTGAGGGGTGGAGTGTTATAACAGACTGAAATCTATGATCTTTCCTGCAATCTACCTACTTGTGAGCTTTTCTTTGCCTTCTAGTCCTTTTGGACCTATCTCATAAATTTTCCATCCTTTTGGATCTTCACTGACAACCGGCGGTGGGTATGTAAATGCCAACTGATTGAGGGGACAACCCTTTCTTTAGTGATTGGAAAACCTACCCAAAACTCATTCTAGAGTTCTTGGCATCATAGGAGGTTCTTATCACTCGTGAGAAACAATTAGGAGGTGAATGGCGAGAAGGCAAAGTCAGTTTTCACCTCTTTAACACCAACTACTCCATCACTCTATGTTTCAACCACATCTTCAACTGGGCTCACATCCCAGAATGCTCTGCTCCTTCATATTCAAACTATGACCTGGCATGGGAGAAGATGAATGAGGTGCCTAAAGGCTTTCACATCAGTTAGCATGTCTACTCTGTCACTGACATCGAGCATCCCTTTGCTCAAATTCTTCACCGCCTTTGCACCAACACTATCTTTGCTCGCTCTACCCAAGTCCAAGGGAAGGTCCAAGGGACGGACCTCTACTTCCTCTACAGCCTATCGGAGGGTGAAATTATCAAATTTGGGTCCTTCCTTGTCCTCCATATGATCTCAGTTTGGCGCAATGTGCAGAGGAAAGTACCAATTATGTTTGGGGGCTGATTACCCCAACAACGATGTATCTTTGCTTGGACTTATCCACCCACACATTGATGGAATCTATGAAGAAATTGGATCTCCAACACTTCTACAAGGTGAGTCTCATCAGCTTACACCATAACACAGTGTATGCAAGCAGCACAAGACGAGGACAATTCTGAGAGTGTAGCCTCCCCAACCCCATCTTCAACCTGTGAGGAGTAGCGCATCTTCGGTGGCCACTGGAAGAGGGAGGGGAAGAGGACGAACCCTTGGCAGTAGCTCATGATGGCAATGAGTAGTAAGATGATGATGGAAACTCCAATGACGATGTTGAGGATATGGAGTCCACCATCCCCAATACCTAGAGAACGGTCCCGCATAAAAGGTTCTGCACCTATGCTGCCTCGACTTCATCAGTCCCGCCCCCTTCTCAGGAGGAGCATGAACCATACAACATGGTGGGTATGTATAGGATGTTGTAGGAGATCCAAACAGGACAACAGTGACATCAGGCAATGTTGGCTGGTGTACAGGAGATACAAGTACGGTTGTACTAAACTCGGTAGGTGATGTATGAGAATGAACACCTTCTCTTGGCCAACCAAGTGAATGTCCACATGCGCCTATAGTGGATGGAGCAATATCAATAGCCATTCTTCGACCATTACTGGAATTAGGGGTACTTTGGAGGGTACCGGAAGCCACCGCAAATGCAACTGTCAGATCTATCTTTTTAGGGGATGTTTCCTCCCCATGACCCCAACATGCCACATCCACCACCTCCTCCATTTTGAGCAATGGTACTGCTATTCCACCTCTTTAGTGTGAGTATTGACTATGAGGACATAGTCTTATTCAAGCTTAGTGGGGTGTTGGAACAACCATCTATCTTAGCTTTTTATTACATTTTTATCTTAGTTGTTTTATTTTTTATTTTGGTTTATGCAATTTTAGGATCCACACCTATCTGGTGCAATTGTGGAGTAGTAAATGCATGGTTTCACATATCGGATAGATTGTACTCATAGGTTTCCTTGCATGGTTATGGCCATCTCTTTGTATCTTAATTGCAAAAATCTTTCTACAGCACCACTTGAGGAAGTGTTTGGTTTAGTCAGTTTAGGACATTAAATATGAATGAACATCTAAATCAACTGGGAATGTGAATGATGATGTTGGTGAGCCTAAGTTGATCAAACCTTTAACGAGATCTTAAATGGAAATCTAAGAAATAAACCTTAATATTACCATGTACATAGGTCATTAAAGAGGGACATATCATAACCCTATGAAAGGCATTGTCTCTTAGTTATGTAATTCTATCCATATCTTCCATCCAATTTTGACTCACCACCTCAAGATGAATGATACTCCAAATTATTTCTTTTCAATGCATGGCATGGCATATGAAATGATGGATTAGATTATTCTTGCTTGTATTCAAAGTAAAAAAAGAAGAAAAAAGTTTCATTTGTATGCATGAAAAATTTTAGTGCATATCATCATAGTTGCATAGCAATTTCATGTAGATTACATACATTTCATAGCATTCATTTCTTTTTTTTCATGTGGATGTAGTCTCCGTTTATGAAGATTGAAGTAGGGACATACCTCCACATCAAAAAAAAGGAAGAAAAAAAAGTATGAACTGAAAGCCCAAGCATAAACCCAATCATGCTTAACATAAAAAAAATTATGGTCTAGAAAGAAAAAAAACAATATCAAAATTTCTTAGGGAGAAAGTATATCCTTAGTCTTCTTGAAGAGATGAATTAATCCACATGACGCATTTGTTTGTTTTTTACAGTCTCATTTTTTTTGAGATAGCTTTATACATGCATCATTGATAAAAAAAGACATTAGGCATTAGGATTCATACATGGCATTCTTTTCACTCATGTAGGTCATCAAACTTTTGCATAAATAAGTTGGATGTATTTGTAATTCTTCATTTTCCACCCATTTCATGTCATTAATTATTGGTGGGCCACTCAAATTATTTATCTCCTCATCTATTCTTATAAGGAGATCTACTTCCAATTAGTTGGTAGTTAGGAGAGAGAAATTTAGAATAGGGAATCACATAATGCACCAAGTGATTGCCTGAATAATTATGATATTAACTATTTTCTTGATAGTGTTCATTGATAAAAAGGTGGACAACTTATATGGAAATTTTTGTTTACTTCATAGAAGTTATCGGTTCAGTGGTCATTGAAGGCCGATTTAGGGATTGTTTGGTGGACATGATTAAGACAAGATTTCATGTGTTATGTCCTTTTGCTGACTTATATCAAATAGATCCAAGAGAGTGTTGCTCAAGGATGAGAAACATTTAATCTTAGGGGAGTTTGATGCATGGGTTTTTAGTCATTTTCACAGGCATATTTCCTTGATTTTATGCGTTGCTTTGTCATTTATTTGATTAATTATGCATGAAATGCTATCAATGGTTTGTTCTATCTAAATGCATCAAACTATATGATTTTTACTATTTAAAATGGTTTAATATTCATCCCGGGTACTAATCCATGTTCTTGTGCAATTTTAGGTACAAGTGAGCTTCACAGACTTAGTACTACCGACACCAAAATTCAGTTCTACTGACTTCACATCACTACTAGACCATAAAACTTGCCCAGACTCAATACTACCGACACTCAAAGTCGGTAGTACCGAAACTATGTCAGTAAAGCACAAGAATGAATCTAGGAAACTCGGTACTACTGAGTCCACTGACTCGATACTACCGAGATGGAATTAGGGAGGCAGTGCTCGAGCGACCTAAAGACTCGATGTTATCGAGACAATTCAATAGTACTGACATTGTGATGAATCGTGGATACCCTTGAAACTCGGTACTACCGACCCTCCAGTCAGTACTACCGACTCTGCCCGATCAGGCAATCTAAAGATAGCAATCTAATCTCACACTGGCATTATTTCAGACCTTAAGTGATACCTATGACTTGAGGGGAGTTCGTCTAGACCTAGGGAGGTAGATATTTTCCATTGCATGACAAGAGAGAGAGAGGAGAGAAGAGAAAAGAACTGAAGGCTTCACCTGGGATGATCTAAGCACCTCCGGAGGGTGAATCTACAGTCGAAAGACAGCATATTGCACGCATGACGTAGGGGATCATCCAGAACAACCATTCTCCAGGGGTTACTTTAGTTTTTATAATGCATCCCACATTGTTCTCTTTCTCTACCATGCATTCGTCAATGAAAAGCATGCGGGGATAAACCCCTTGATTCCTTAGGATTTGGGAGTAGTTCGGATATGCATTGTGATTGATTTCCATGCATTAATATCATCGTTATCCCTATTTTCTAGATATAAATCTATGAAATTGTCGTGTTACATTTATGCTTGATCACCATAGATAGATTATCAGACCCTCAATCATTTTGGGAGAGAGGTTAAGGGTTGGAAAAGCATTGATTTACCAATTTATTGCACCCCTTGGGAAAGGTGGAGAATAAATGGGAGGAGAAACCTAGAGATTAATCATAAAGCACCTAACTAATCAACCAATTACTATGGAAATGGGATTTGAATTAGAATAGGTAGTGAACTACACTGCGGGAGTGGGTAGTTCTGGATACAAACTCTTTATCCAGGGTTAGGGGTAATAGATATTAGTGTATGGAGTTAATTGCAATGTTTTCTGTGGTGAAACCATTGTCACGAGGAATTCCCTTCAGTCTGAGTAACTCAACCTTTAGCATTATTTTGTTTCTACATTTGTTTTTGTTCACTCAATCCAATTTAACTATTTTACCATCCTAGCTGATTAGAGCATATTTAGTAGTAGTCTTCTGGAGTACATTTCCCTATGTTTGACTTAGGTCTCAAAATGGCATGTATTACCTTGATACACTCACTTGTTTATAACTCCCGGTAAACATGTGTCACCTCTCTGCCACCATCACTGCATCATACATGTTGGAAGATTATTCCCATCTCCTTAAAAGATCAACGTCTCATCGTCATCCCGAAATGTCACCACCTTGCCACCATAGTCTAAGACCACACGATACTTCTCTAGGGTATCCATTCTAAGGATCACATCAAACCCATGCATGTCACACGGTATGGGGTTTACTTGAATGTTGTGTCCTGAAAAAGAAAGGAAACGGGAAGGACACACCTCTTGAAACTCTAGGAAACCAACCAAAGGGTTTTCTAAAAGAAGGATATCACATCTACTTCTAACAAGAAAACAACTACTAGTGATCACTTCATGAGCGATAAAAGAGTGGGTCACACTCAGATAAAGAAAAATAGATATAAATCAAGAAGAAGACAAATCAAAATGAAATAACTCCATCTAACCTGTCACTACTCGTGGGTTGACCACTCCTTCCAGCTTACTCTTGGCATATAATCTAGTTATCGCATGTTGATGTCCTTGTCCTCTGGTGGCATGTCCAGAAGAATCATCATGTGATGCCTATCCACATCGTCATCCACCTCCACTATTATATTGTTGTCTTTGGGAGCCATCTTGACTCTGCCTCAGCTTCTGGGTCACCTCATCATCCTTCATGGAACAAAATTGCTTAGTATGCCTGATCTGGACACACTTGCAACATGTTTTGTTCTCATACCATGTCATGATGGTCTTGTCCCTGATACTGATGTTGCAATAGTGGCTCCTGGAAGTGGAAAACTATGGCCTCTACCTTTACTGGGTGACCACTAAGTTTGTGCACTGGACCTCTACTGACCTGGTGCTGTAGAAAACCTAGGATTCTTAAAGCATCCTGACGACTGCCCCTGATACCATGCATGCCTCTTCTTGGCACTCTTCTTCCGCTTCTCAACCACACACCGTTCCATCCTCCTGATAGGTACTCCATGAATGTTGAAAACTTCTCATGATTCTCAAGCACTGCCATAGCTGTCATCAGCTCACCATTCAGAACCTTCTCAAAATGTTTGATCCTCTCCTCATTTGTCACTACCATGTAAAGACATAACCTCAAAAACTACATGAACTTTGCCTCATATTCATTGATCGTCATGGGTCCTTGCCTATTCTTCTTGAACTGAGAGATCTTCTCATCAAGATAGGTACGTGGGAAGTACCTACAGACAAACTCCCTCCTGAACTCCTCCCAACTGACCTCAAACCTGGTCATTTCTCTTCCTTAATGGCCCGCCAATGGCCCACACTCCCCTTCAAAAGGTACATTGTGTGTTTCACCTTATCAGCCTCAGGGATGTTAAGGATCTTGAAAGCCTTCTCCAACTCCATCAACCAAAGATATGCATCCGCTAGATCCACTATACCAGCATACTCCACGGATCCAACACACCTCAACTACTCAAAGGTCTTCCCAATGCTTGAGGATTCCAAATTGTAGATTGTCGCTCTCATTTTTAGAAATTGACAATTTGTCCTCCATATGTGTAATGATGGCCAGAAATTGCCCAAACATAGACTAATAGGTAGGGTTTTCTAGCATAGCCAGGTCAAATTGGGGCACTTCAGGCATCCTCCCTCAACAACCTGTCGTACTGCACCTCCACCTGGTATAGCAACACCACTCTTAGCAATGTGTTCTTCGTGTTCTCTAGTCATCTTTTCAACTCATTTTCTTATTCTTCATAACCAGAAGTGACTATAAGATAAACTGGAGAACACTAGAATAGACAGAACCCTAGTCCTATATCCCTATAGACTCAATGAACCTAAGGCTCTGATACCAACCAAATTGTGACGCCCGCTCCACAACAAGCGATATTTCTCAACCAAACTGTGGAATAAAACTAAACATACACATTACCAAAAAAACATACGTAATTAAAACCAATTTTCATCAAACCATAAAAGTTGCAACATATAGCACATGAGTCCAAAAAAGCCACCGGTATTACATATATCACCTACCCAAAATAGTATCCAAGATAGTATTCTTTGGCTCTCAAGCCACATCCTATCACATAAGGTAACCTATTCATATACATATATGCCATTCTATACAACGACGGGCATAAAGCCAAAACTTCATAGCAATACATACAACAAAAATCACCCCAAGGACCTGAGTGTACAGGAATGACACATAGCACTCTACTTCTATACACAAGTAGCATATCCAACCTTTCAGCAACTACTAGTTCTCTTGTTGCTCAACACCAGTAGCACAATCTCTGCCTCCTCATGCTCGATCACCTAAAAGAAGTGGAAACTCACGGAGTGAGACTAAACGTCCCAATGAGAGATATAACTCTCTTCCAATGTCTATTAAAGCACAAATAAGCTAAGTAGATAAAACAACATACTAAGAAAATTTAGCACATTCAACTAAACGATGCATACTAAATAGGTAAAGCAGATTAAGCAAGACTAGACAGATACCACTGAGTAGTAGATGAAGTTATATTTTAAAAAGGAATGTGAAGGGCATGTATTATAGTTGACTTCTCTTACCATCTTATAGTTCAAGAAATCAGTAAAAAGATAAGGCAAAGGAGCTCAACCAATGTTATTTGTATTTAACCCTAAGTAGGTTATTCTACACGGTTGTGTTACATTTTTTATTATTGCCCTGAGGATTTGATTCATACCACCCAAATCCAACTGACCACTACTAAGTCAAAATCAGTGCCATACAATGTCAAATGGAAGAGCCGAAATCCATGACCTCTCCACACCTCTTGGTTAGCACAAGATAAAACACCACAGAGACATGTCAGTCAACTACAAAAAGAGACATAAAGTTAATAGAAGGATTGACTCACGCATGGCCATCCATTTATAAAAAACCTAGCCCACATTGGTACAAGTAATGACACTAGAAGAAAAGGCTCATGCATGGCCTTTCTTAAAAGAAGTAATGGCTCACGCATTGCCATTCAAATCACAAGGAGATCAGCTCATGCGTGGATGCCTCACACAACATGTAATTGTGGATACAAGGACATACATCGACTTGCACCCCCGCAATTCAAAAATATGTGCTCTGAGTAATACTCATTTCACCAATTCAGCAATTAGAGCTGAAAATGGAAAGGATCTATGGTATAGGGCACCTGCATGATTAGGGTTCCACTTGATTAGTTAGCCAATTGGGTAACTTTTATCATCAATTAAGTTACAATGCATAAAGACAAAACAAACTCTATAAGAAAAGAGGGTACATTACAACTCTAGAAGATATAAAATGTACAAGGTGTGAATTGGTCACACAATTACCACATGGTACTCAAATCATTGCCATTCACAAGGCCAACACCAATGTTACATATCACTATGGGATATCAATCCCTTAATCACATCACTTTAGGATATCACCTCTCAAGGCACCAAACCATCACCAGGTCATAGGACCTATCACATTAAACCTACATTGCTTCATCACATGATGCCTCATCAGTGTGCATAAGCACCACACTGTGTCATATAATCCCCACCATATCATACACAATCCATGTCATACATATCACCTATAAGGTTAGGTTCTTATAAATAAGAGAGAGAAAATGCATTATAGCAAGACAACTATCTCAAGTAAGATAAAGAACACAATCACATAGCTCATCATTAGGGTTAAGGAAACAACTATCAATGCAGCACTACATGTGGCTTATAGATTACTCATAGATGTGTTCTGATTGAGTACTCAAACACATGTCTCAACCATCCATCAACTATGTGTCACGATCACCCACCAACATGGGTTGCGAGCATCAATCGTCTGTGGTGTCTCGACCACAACCAAAACCATGATGTCACAACCGCGATACACTAGGGAGGGCATGTCTCAACCTCAAACCACACCATGGGTCATGACCAAACAAAAGATAGGTGAAACATTGCAACCACGACAAGGGTAAGGGTCACTAACCATTACAAAACATTTGTGTAGAATGCTCAATATCTGTTTTAAATCTTCTACTCTAAAATATTCGATTTTAATAAGATCTTATTGACCGTTACTCAAAAGGTCCAATAATATCTTATACCTCTTCCAAAATAGAAGCAAGGTCCTAACTAATTTGGGGCAAGTATCTCGATTGAATGACAAACCATCATCTCAATTGATACAACAAAAAGATCTAGTTGTAACGACCATTACTGGTCAAGCTACTACCAAGATAAAGGACCATCCTCAAACCAAGGACAACCAGGATCACAATAGAGGTAAACCATGGCTAAAATGGAAGAGAATAGTAGGGTATACCACCATCATCAAGAAGGAAAAATGTCTCCCAAAATCGGTCATCAAAACCCTAAGACTTGCATCATGAAACCACCATGAAAAGGGACCTCAAATAAGAGAGTGAACCAAGTTAAATCGCACCAAAATAGAACCAAAACTTCATAGAACACCAAAACACTCGATCATCATGCATGAAACCAAAACCAAGATCAAGATATAGGGAAAATATTACACCATAATCACCAAAGATCGTGTACAAAACTAGGGTTTTGGATTCCATCCAAACCAAGCATGATCTGAACATCAACCAAGTTATAGAGTCTATAATCATTTACCAGCATGTTAAGGAAATATATAGGGATAGAAAGAAGTAGCTTGCATGTAGAAAAAGTTCATTAATAGAGAAGTTTAAGAGCTATAATCCACATGAAAGGTCACACCAAGGGTGGCAAGCTCCAAACACATGATCCCAAGGACGATGAAGCTCCACCAAAAGCTCTACCCTCAGAAACAAGAACACCCCAAAAAGGAGAAGAAACCATAGTCAAATATTGCCCGATGAAAGAGAGAAAGAAGCTCAAGGAAAAACCAAAAGAAAGAAGGGGGAAAAGAGAGAAGAAACTTCCTCTCATTTGGGTGTCACCTTGTCAAAATATGGCCTATGACCCCTTGTGAGGAGGACTTTACTCTAAAGAATGACCACCATGTAAAAACATGGTCTAAGGATGAGAAAAGGGAAGAATATGGAGTACAAGATCTAAGAGAAACACCATAAAGAAAATGGAAACACATACCAAGGTAGAAGATGATCAAAGGTCACCACAAGCATCACATGCAAGATCGATTCTCCTTCAAGGAACCAAGAACAACACCTCCTTTCTCCACAAAGCTCTAAGAACGTCCAAGCAAGCAATGAGAAAGAAGATGGCCGATAAAGATCACTTTCATGGAGAAAATAGGGTTTATATAGCAAAGGAGGAAAGAGGTAGGGTAAGAGATGATGTGTCAACAAGATAGAGCTCCAAAGGGACACTTGTCCACCCATGAAACTAACATGAAACCAATTAAAACCCACATGCAAGAGATGGTAATACACTCTATGTTGGGTCTTGACCCACTTGGTTCACCCACATGGTCGCGGTCATGACCCACCATAGAACACCATCCATGGTAGTGACAACACCACCAAACACAACAAGGTCGCGACACAAGGTCACCAAACCCCTCATAGGTCAAGACACTATATACAAGGCAACTATATCATCCCAAGATCACTCAATACCACCTCGGTCATGAGAACCACACCTAGGGGAGGTGACTCGACCGTGACACCCACCCATCAAGCCCTAGGTTGTGACAACACATAAGGGACACAAACCTAAGAAAACCCTAATCACCCAAGGTGATTCCACCACTCAACAAAAGCTCACACAAGGCGCCCCAAAGCACCACAACATCTCTCATTAAGCCAAGAGAGAGAAGTAATACTTTATAGATAACAAATTGCAAGATAACCACTCATCTTGGGTAAACTACAATTTGTACCAATATAAACACACAAAGTAGAAACATCATCCAAACATGCTCAAACTGGAGACTTAAGATCTCAACAATCTCTAAGATCATCTCAAAATATTAGATCAAGTTTCTAAACACATTATCAAGAAAAACAAATAGGATTAACCCAAAACATAGGTCAGGGGTCTTATAAGAATAACATCACCCTACCGTCTGTGGAGGATATGTTGTAGATGTTGTTCAAGTCTGTTGTATGTGGTGGAGACTGGAGGCACAACACATGAGTCCTAGTGCAACTAGAAGATAGATACATGACTAGAATGATGTGGAGATGTTGTCATACTTGCTCTAGGACCAGGTATATCCTAGAAACCATCCTTTCAATTATATATTTGTTGACGTGATCTGCTAGTTTTCATGGGGAATATGGTAGTAATTTTTGTTTATACAGCCTATTTTGTCGCCATATTTCCCTATAGTAGTATCAGAGCCCATGTCAATATACTATATTTTGGGATTACTGATATGATCAGATTTATGGTTTTTATTGTTTATTTATTGCATGCATTGCGAATAAATTTGTGTGATTAAATACCACATATAAATCCCAAACTAATATATGTATATATGATTTATATATACAATTTACACGTGTCGCCCTAAAGAGAGTTTTATGGTGGATGTGTAGTGTGGTTATGGCCAATAACCTTAATTATCTTTGCATGGTTGTGTGTGGTTGGTTATTCCTATTTTATCTCAGTTTGCATACTGAGATTCTACATTATCTTCCAATTGTAAATGTATTATTATCTCTTACCTTTTCTCCCCTTGAATGTAACTCGATGTTTCTCAATAATCATGTAATCGTAATATTGTTTAATTATTGTTATGACCATGAAGAAGACACTCAGGCTAGGCCAACGAACCGTATCACAAGGCGAGCCAACCGGCTAGAGGATATAGGAGGATCAAGGAAGATGAGATGAACCGATTGGCTGGTGGAACCGACCGATTGGTTGGAGGATCCAAAAGATGGTGGTACTGCAGATCTGATGATCGGTGTGACGACCAACTGACCGGCCAGGAGGCAATCCTATTAGTTCAAGGGTTGAACCAATTAACTCATATTGGTAAGCAAAGATCTTCATCAACAATAAGTTTCTTCATGAGATATAGACCCTAGGTTGTGGTAATTCCTTGTGGCTCTAACGAATTACATTAGGATGTCCATAACTATCACTTTTTGTTTATAGCATATTTTTGTTGTGGGATATAGCATGTATATAATACGTACTATATATGTGGTGATTGGATAAAGTATATGTATTTATAAATACAAATTCCCTTAATTAAATATTAAGTCTTACATGCTTTCCATTACCAACACACGTGAAAAGCTTGATCGACTAAGTTTGGGCACCCCAAGGGTGGTGTGATGTCTATCTCGTGGAAGTGTGATGGTAGTGATGTGGCCTCACCAAGAGGGATGCATTATTATTGTGTTGGATTTTGGGTCAGGCTCAACTATTTGACTTTAATGAGATCAAGCACTAGAAGCATGCATATGATCATGGCAAGGATATGCACATATCATCTATCCAAGGGTTTCATATGATGCAATTGGAAAATGTTTCCTACCTTAATAATTTACTATGGATGCTGGCGTTGGCAGATTAATAGTTGAATTATTTTGGATCTCGGCTCAATAGAAGGTTGTATGCTACAATCTTACAAATTGATATGTGAGGGCTATTAATTTGAATAAAATAGTGGGAGTGATAATTAATTAAAGGTGTAATTGAATATTGTCAAATTTTCAAATCAAATCTAATCAAATCAAAAGGATTTTTGACAAAATGCAATTTTTCTCTTGTAGAATCAAATGAAAAACAAGTTTGTATTGCGAGAAGTCCTTAGGAAGGACAAACTTGATAGGAAAAATTTTCCCAAATGGTTTTGGACTTTAATAAGAGTTCTCAATGAAGAGTGTAAGCTTTATGTCCTTGATAAACCAATGCCAGAAATACCTGCTCTTGATTTGCCTAGGGCTATAGTGGATGCTTATTGGAAGCATGATGATGATGCCTTGGACATAAAGTACCTTATGCTAAGATGCATGAACTATGAGTTGCATGAGCAATGAGAGGACATGGAGATTCTTGAGATGGTGACACATCTTAGGAAAGTGAACCATAATCTCACAAAGCAAGAAAGAAACATTGTCATAAAGGCGCTCTTTCAGTGTAAGCTGATAGAGGGAAACTCAGTAGTGGAACATGTGCTCAATATGATTGGACATGTGTATCATCTTGAAGAACTGGTATTCTCTTTGAGCCAAGAGTTGGCCACATATATGATTCTAAAATCATTGTCTGAATCATATAGCCACTTTATTGAGTGTTACTACTTGAATAATATGGCCAGACCGATGTCAGGTTTTGCTTCATATGTTGATTCATGTCAAACCAGGAATGAAGAAGGACAAATCCACGATTGTGATCAGTGGATTTGAGTCCAATGATGAAAGCAAGGCCATGAAGAGTTTTGAGGACTAGCCCAAATCTAGATCTTCAACACTCAAGATGAGGAGAAAGAAAAGTAGAAGAGGAACTTATACTTTGTACTTGAAGGCATTTGGTAAGAAGAAGATGGGGACACAAATCTCCACTTTAGGTATTTATGTTACTGATATAAACTTATCTACTTCTTCATCATGGTTACTATATACTAGATGTGGATCTCACATATGCTTGAATATGAAGGATCTAAAAAGAAGTAGGACTTTGGGGAAGGGTGAGGTTGAACTATGAGTCACAAATGGAGCAAGAGTTGTTGCCACTAAAGTTGAAACCTATAGTTCATCTTTGTCTATAGGGCTTGTAATAGAGTTATTGAACTGCTATTATGTAATACCTGCTATAAATAGAAATTTGCTTTCTTTATCTTGTATGGACAAGGATGCATATGAATTCCATATTAAGAATGGTTGATGTTCTATTTCTAAAGATGGGATCTTTTATTGTAGTGCCCTAATGTCTTATGGACTTTATTTTCTAGATCTAAAGAGAGATTTTGATAACGTTAATACCAAAATACTAAAACTCAACTACTCAAACAAAACATACCTTTGGCATTGTCATCTAGGGCACATAAATGAGAATCACATATCTAGACTCCATAAAGATGATTATTTGGAATCTTTTGATTTTGAATCAATAGAAGCATGTGAATCTTGCTTGTTGGGCAAGATGTCTAAGTCCCCTTTCACTAGTAACAAAGAGAAGGCTTAGATCTATTCGGACTCATACATACTGATGTATGTGGACCTTTTAGAACAACCGCTAGAGGTGGGTATCAGTACTTCATTACTGTCACTGATGACTTCAGTAGGTATGGCTATGTTTACTTGTTGAAACATAAGACAAAAACTCTTGATAGTTTCAAGGAGTTTATGAGTGTAGTACAGAACCAACTTGGCAAAAGTATTAAGGCACTTCATTATTATCAAGGTGGAGAATATTTAAGCCATGATTTTGAGGACCTTCTTAGAACCCATGGGATTGTATCTCAATGTACTCCACTTGGAACACCTCAGCATAATGGTGTATTAGAAAGAAGGAATCACACATTTTTGGATATGGTGCAATCAATGATAAGTTTAGATGAGCTTTCAACTACCTTCTGGGGTTATGCTCTAGAAACTTCCTCCTTTACACTAAACCAAGTACCATCTAAATCGGTTGAAAAGACACCATATGGGATATGGTATGGGAAGCGTCCCAATGTATCTTTTATAGAGATTTGGGGATGTGAAGCATGTGTAAGGAAAAGGTTTTCTAAAAATCTTGGCCCTAAATATGGTAAATGTTATTTTTTTGGATATCCTAAGGAGACTAAAGGATATAAATTTTATTCCCTATCTGACAACAGATTGTTTGTTTCCAGAGATGTTGTATTCCTTGAGAAGGAATTTATTTCCAAAGGAATTAGTGGGAGGAAAGTGGAACTTGAAGAGGTTGAAGACCAACAAGAAAGCATTGAACCGATATATGTACAAAAGGAACAAAGAGAATCACAAAATGTTGTGGAATCTCAAATTCCTTAAGTAACACAGGTACCTCATAGACCTAATAGGAAACACCTTGAATCTGAGATATATGGATATCTTGTGACTCTGGAAGGTGGTGAGTTGGTCATAGATTATGAGCCAACAACCTATCTAGAAGCTATTAAGGGACCAGACTCTAAGAAATGGCTTGAGGCCATGAGATCTAAGATGGAATCTATGTATACCAACAAGGAATGGACCTTGGTGGATCCACCCGAAGGGGTAAAACCCACAGGGTGAAAGTGGGTCTTCAGGAAGAAGACTGATATGGATGGTAAAGTACAAACCTATAAGGGAAGATTGGTTGTGAAGGGTTTCATACAAGTTCAAGGTGTTGGGTATAATGAAACCTTTTCTCCAGTGGACATGGTTAAGTCCATCAAGATCGTGCTTGCTATTAGAGCTTATCATGACTATGAGATTTGACAAATGGATGTTAAAACTACATTTCTAAACATGAATCTTCAAGATGATGTGTATGTGACACAACCTAAGGTTTTTCTAAATCCAAAGGATACAAATAAAGTTTGTAATCTACAAAGGTCAATCTATGGATTGAAGAAAGCATCTCGGAAATGAAATCTTTGTTTTAATGAGACGGTCAAAGAGTTTGGATTTATTCAAAATGAAGATGAACCTTGTGTGTACAAGAAGGTTATTGGGAGCATAGTGAAATTTCTCATATTGTATGTAGATGACATATTGTTGATGGGGAATGACATCCCTACTTTGCAAAAGGTAAAGACATTGATGGGAAATACGTTTTTTATGAAAGACTTGGGAGAAGCATCCTAGATCTTAGGGATCAAGATCTAGAAGGCATCTTGAACTAACTCAGAGAACATACATTAATGAAGTGTTGAAGCACTTCAGCATGGAGAGCTCAAAGAGAGTAATCTTGCCCCTGATACATGGAGTTACCATCTCTAAAATGCAAAGTCCCAGTTCTTGTGAAGAAAGGGAATGTGTAAGTATGACTCCATATGCATCAGCAATTGGATCAATCATGTATGCAATGTTATGTACCTGTCATGATGTGCCATAGGCCTTGAGCATGACGAGAAGATATCAATCAGATATAGGTGATGCTCGCTAGAGATATATTAAGAATATCCTAAAGTAATTGAGAACAACAAAGGATCAATTTCTTGTCTATGGTGGACAGGAAGAGTTGGTGTTAAAGGGTTACACCAATGCAAGCTTCCAGACTGACAAAGATGATTACATATTACAATTAGGATTTGTGTTTTACCTAAACAATGGAGTTGTAAGCTAGAAGAGTTCCAAGCAAGAGATAGTTGTCGATTCTACAACAGAGACTGTGTATGTTGTTGCATCAAATGTAGAAAAGGAGGTTGCATGGATCAAGAAGTTCATCTCTAAACTTGGATTTGTTCCAAGCATCAACGACACAATTGATCTAAATTGTGACAACAATGGAGTTGTTACACAAGTTAAGGAACCCAAATCACATCAGTTCTCAAAGCATATACAAAGGAGGTTACATCTCATATGAGAGATCGTACAATGAGGAGATGTGAAGATTTAGAGAGTACCAACTGAAAGCAATACTATTGACCCCCTGACAAAGCACTTTCACAGCAGAAGCATGATGGACATGTTAGATCACTTGGAATAATATTTGTGGGTGATTGTTTCTAAGTGCAAGTGGGATTCTATTGGTATGTATGCCCCATATGATGATTATAATGGCATAATTTGTAAATGATTTGATTAATAATAAAGTTAAGCTTCCAATTTATTCAGTTTTATTTAGTTATGAGATGATGATGTAACATAATAAATGTATAGAGAATGATATTACTTAATGATGTATGTCTTCAAGTACATGACTTTAACAATGAGATCATATGGATGTTAGGAGTATATACATTCTCATTTTGTCCCTGGTCACTTGTTATTGTGGAAGGCAGATAGACATCAATAACACATAATACTATAGTGTGTGTTAGTTGTTGACGAAATCTCATCAGTAATGATATGGTATATCATAATAGGAACATAGATACTCGTTAGGAATTGAGTATCGGAAAAACCCACCATGAGAGTAACACATGGAAACCATTACATTAATAGCCATAGTTAGTAGTCTTAGTGTTGGTGGTGATTGTAGTTCGTGGACTTGAAGTCACTACACTCTTCACATGTTGTTCAGTGTGCTTTAACATCACCCACCATAATCTTGAATAAGGATTATCATAAAGGTGGTGATTGGGTACAATGTGACACATGGGGATGATTGTGAGTGATGTAGATTGAATTTTTCCTTCCAATAGGAGCATGATATCCTAGGCCTCTTGATAAGAGAGATTGAGAAATGCATGGCCATGTGCATGTGAGTCGATATGTGATATTGAGAATACATATATCTCAAATAGTCTACTCTAATTCAAGGAACAAGATTGAATGTTGAAAAGGATGACTACTCCATGCCTCGAGCTCAATCTAGATATCAACAATAAAGGAATTATACAAACATTGTAACACCATAAACAGATTGTAGGTTGAAGTTATTCTCCAACTTCCCATATACTGGAATCTAGATATCAGCGACAAAGGATCTATACAAACATTGTAACACCATATACAAATTGTAGGTTGAAGTTGTTCTCCAACTTTCCATTAATTGGGGTAGCATTGATGTGTGACTAGGCACTACTCTTTGCTTGTGATGTCATAATTGGTTATGGATATTCATTTCCAATGTAATATGGGACCTATAGGGTCATACACATAGGAACTCACATGGAATAGGAGTTTATCCATGAATGATGTTTAAGTTTATTACTAAATATGTTTAGGTATTCAATTAAGCAACCAATTAATTGAGTGGAATCAGAACCATCAAGTTCAAGTGTTGAACCAACTGGTTGGAGTGTCACATTGATTGGAAATTGAATTAGTTGATTTTTGCATGAGTCAGGGCACCAACCGATTGGCTCACAGGGTGAACCGATCAGCTCAGGTTGGTGAGACTAATGGTTCACCTAGTGAACCGATCGGCTCAGTCATACAAACTAAAGCTTCTAGTGATTTTCCTGATTCATGAGAATAGTTGATAATTTCACTTTGTTCAATTTGATTGGAACAAGGATTAATGTTGGATATTAATTGGAAATTAATTGCAAATTCAATTCTGATTAGGGAAACATGTGAAACAACCAATTCACTATGTGAACCGATTGTCTCACACTACCAATCGATCGGTTCACCAGTCAACTGACCGGTTCACCTATTGCATGTTTAAAAATTAATGGAAATTTTGGTTCCTTCTACTCCAGCACAGACTGAGAACCCAGACCCTAACCCCTCCTGTAAATAGTGGAATATTGGGGGATTCCCAACACACACAATTGAGAATCATTTTCTTTGACAATTCTTGTACTCTCTGGTTGTGGAAACCAAGATAGTCCAAGCAAGTCCTACCCAACTAGGGAGGGATAGCGAGGGAGAGAACAACTAAGAATAATTGTGGGAGAGCAAGTTGGTGACAAGTACACCAACAGAAGGGGACAATTGCTTCTTATCTTTTGTAGTAGAATGATAGGAGTTCTAGGTGGTCTTTATGGACTTTTATAGAGGCGTGGATACTTTTCCCGCTAGGAGAACAATATCACCCTATAGTATGTGGAGGAGCTTCTGCAGACGTTGTTTAAGTCTACTATCCATGGTGGAAACCAAGAGGCCCAACAAATGACTCCCACTGCAAGTAGATAATAATTTCATGACTAAAACAAAAAGGAGATGTAGTTGGACTTGCTCTAGGACCACGTATATCCTCAAAACCATCCTTTCCATTATATAGTTTTTAACGCAATCCACTGGTTTTCATAGGGAATATGGTAGTAATTTTTGTTTCTGATGCTGATTATGTCACCATATTTCCCTATAATCATGGCCATTGTCACGGCCTTCAGGGAGATCCAGACCTTCTCCAAACCAGAAGAAAATGCCCATGAGCTTTTTGGCATCTTCCTCCAACAGATTCCATGCATGAGAAATGAACTTCAAAATGAACCTAGTGAATCTCCATGGGATCCAGTCAGGTCAAAGTTTGTGAACTCACCTCACTTGTGGGCCTTGGATGTGTTGCCAAGGAACAACACAATGAGCTCAGTGTTGCTCAGGTTGAACCACCAAGTCATATTCCCAAATAGGATAGCAATCATGTCACTGACGTAGATAGGAAACATCTTTTCAAGAACCTTTGATTGCACTAACGTTGCACGACAAGTACCTTTCATAACATAGGCGATCTTGGTAGAATTAGAATAGAAAGGCATTGTCTGTCCATGGTTTCTCAAGAAAATTTTGGGGGCACCTTATCTGATGCTCTGAGAATTGGTTGATCATTATTTTTACTAAAATAGTAGGATCCACCATAGCCATCAAACAACTTGGTAGAAGATTTTGGAGTCACATCTCGATGGACCTAGTACCCTTATGTGATTCTATATGTGTGTTGGAGTTAATAAAGTACACATTACAAGTCATATTGTTCATTTTTGTGCACACATTAACTTAAATGGGGTTACAAATAAACATGCATAATCAATTAGTGTAGGTCAAAATATGTTCAGAACATATAAACAAGAACAATTGGATGTTTTGTGTGTTAAATAAGTAGAATCACAACAACCTGAATAATATTTGATTAAATGGACTTAATGATGTAATAAGTATTGGTTTTCATACCAAATTATATAATACAACTATTTTCACGATAAGAGAATATGAATATGAGTTTAAACCCTAAACATTTAATAACATATGAGATCTTCGTCAAATACATTTAGATATTGGTTAAAAACTATAATATGACGGATGACTTAAAGTATTAACTTAAACTCAGAATATAAGTTCAAAATATGTATATTCAGGTCTTAGTTGCCTAGGATGCTTTGCAATCTAATTAGATATAATATTTATATACTAAGTGCTTAAATAAATATCATATGTACTTTACTTGAATCCTATGCAAATAAGATCTAGGGTTTAGTAAATGTTTTATCAGATTTTGTTATAATCAGTTGTTGCACATGGCTAGTCTACACTCTCTTTGTTTTGAGTTTTGGTCAGACTCAAGTACTTGGACGAGTTTGCTTACTTTCCTATATCTTTCTTAGGTGCCATCCTATCTTCATTGGGAGTCTACACTCCAACATATCTCCTATTATTATTGTATCAGACTATATTATTAAATGTTTCTTATGAGATAAAACAAATTCCAACAAATAGATAAATCCATATGACATATACCTAATTGGCAAGTCCATACATACACATAGGTAAAGGAAAATGAGGTACAAACTCTTAAATCATATTATATTATACGCATATAAGGCTCTTCATCTGGACTCCTCCTGATGCTCTTAAACAATGAGCTTTTACACAATACCAAACCACAATCGTGGGTTGCATATGTGAGACCAACGAAAGAAAGACCAATAGAATACACACCTTTAGTGGTATTTGAGATATGTAGCACTACTTAAAAGGATGTAACTGGTAATAGATCATGGCAAGAAACAAATATGGGGAAATACCTATAAAGGTATAGTAAATTGGGGAAACCAATTAGATGACCACCTCACAGAAAAGGGAGAAGTAAAAATGTAATCATAAGTTAAGTACTATGTCGAATGATGGCATTCAAAGGAACATGAACTCCATAGACAAGACAACAAACAAAAAGAAAGAAACAAACAACTAATAACAAGGAAAGAAGATTGGAGAGATCAAGACTAGATATGTAAGTTCCACAAATAGGGTAAGGCCTACCACTTTTTCCCCACCTTTAAACATCATCTCATAGCCCAGGACAGGACTTGAGAAGTGTCCACTAAAGGTCCTACATCTTGTTCTTGAAGAGTGAAGTTTGATCAAGGGACCAACAAATTGTCTCTAAAAGTGAGTAGGAAAAGGTTGGTAGGTCTAGGGCATTGAGAAAATACCTACAATAGGAACCCATGAGCCCAGTCAAGGAATAAGATTAGGGTATAGGTATGATGATAATATATTCCAAGGCTCCCTCCCACTGAGCTAGGGTGATCATGTTCCTAGTTGCCCTAGTCACTCACTAAGATGCTTATTGCATCTATTTGTCCCATTCATGATTTAAGTGAATAATATTAGGGATTGGGAGAGTGAGTATAGTAGGGACTATTGTTAAGTTTTTTCAGAATCATATGAGTTTGAGTTATGGAAAATGTAAAGGGTTAACTATTTACATGTGAACTATCTTTCAAAGATTTATAAACTTTGTATTTGACCATTTATTTTTTAAATCATGAAATCATTAATGCTAATGAGATCTTAAGCCAATTTAGTATTAACTAGAACCTAGGAAGCCATCAAAAATTGCTAACTTTTAGTACTTGCATGTTTAGAGATGAAATTCATTTTTATGAGACATTTAGGACAATAACATTTTCAATAGAGAATATAATTCAACTGATATGTAATCGATGAACTCTTAGTTTAGCAAGATGATATTTAGTAAGCAAATGCACTTCTAGATGTCTCTCAACTGAGCTCCCAGTTTCATGAAGTGTCATCTCGTTTGATCTCTAGTTGGACCAATGAGTAGTTAAAATGGCCCAATCTTAATATTGTAACTTTTTAGTTGTTGAACCTATACATGTCCATGTACACTTCTATTTAAATCATAGTTCAGTTGAGTTTATCTCGGTAAAAATAGATACTCTTCAATGATTCATCAAATAAGAAATTGACCACATAACTTTACTTTTTTACTCAACCCAACATATATGTTGACTAAGGATGCTCGTAGGCACTCAAATATATTTCTATAAGATAACCATAATCCATTACTATATATAGGGACAATTGATCACTTTTCTACACCCTTGAGAAATAGAATACATTTAGTTTGTGGTATAATGTTCCAAGATTTGAGGCCTTAGATAACATGTAAAAAAGAATGAATGGACGACCCATATCACCAAGGTACATCCTTGTTTTAGGTTTTTGATCACTAAGAACTCCAAAGTTTAGAATGTTGGGCTAGGAGTAGTACTAGGATGCGTGACCAGTAGGGAACTTAATCTTGACTATGCATGAGTGAGGACAAAGTATGCAATTAAGGCCAGTGTTGGTCAATGGGGCCAATCAACATTCTTGAAACTCTACGAGAGCCTTAGGAAGTGGGCCCAAAAATTACAAATGATATCAGAGTGGTGGGGCCCACATGGGCATGTGGCATTTCAGGCTTGATTTGTGCGGTCCAGGCATGTTGGTAAGGGTTGTCCACGATGATGTAGCCACCCTTGCACTTGTAGCCATGATTGGGAGCTAGGTGTCGATGGGCCATTCTGGGTCTACACTAAAATTGAGAAATATTGTGAGGCCATATTGTTGAGCCTTGACGCCAATGTCAAGAGTCTAAGTGAGGGAGATTGTAACATTGTAGGATTCGAGGCCTTGCATAAAATGATCTTAAAAGGAATAATTGGACTATCTCTATCGCCAAGGTGCATCTCCTTTTTAGGGAGACCATCACTAACAACTTCAAAGTTAAGCTTGCTCGGCTAGAAGTGGTACCAGGATGAATGACTGGTCAGGAACTTGATCTTGCCTTTTACATGAGTGAGGATGAAGTGTGCAGTTAAGGACAATGGAGGTCTATGGGTCCAGCCATCATTCTTCAAACTCTACTAGAGCCTTGGACAGTGGGCCCATCATTAAAAATTTCATTCAAGCATAGGTTCTCACTTAATAAATATACTTCTTTAATCATATTAAAAAGAGAATTAGAAATGTCCTTCATTCTTTCAGTTATGATTTCCTTTATCCTAACCCCTTTCTTTGTGAAAAATTCTTCTAGAGGTACATTAAGATGGGAAAAGTGACAACTGTCTAGAAGTAGGAAATGGTCCTTTTTTGTCTGGGAAAAGGGGACAAAAGTGGCGATCTTCCTTCAGAAACAAACAAAATAAGTTATGGAGGTGATTTCTTGGTGGCCTATCAAAGGAAAGGGTAATGATACCCCACAAAAAATATCTAAAGGAGTAAGTAAAATAGGTTGATCGTTATTCTAACTTGGATGGAAATAATCTTGTATAGTATTACTTTTTAAATATTAATAAATATTTGCCCCAAACCTAGTGATTGAAATTTGAACTGGGGATGTATTAGGAAACCTTTTTGTTTTAGGACACATTGAATAACCATATTATTGTATACTCCCTTCCACCACCTTTACTTATTGTTTGTTATATAATGGTTTCTATTAAAAACTTTATTGGACAAAAATTTTAAATTATATGCATAGTCTATTCAACCATGATAGGCACTTATTTTGATTGATATTAGAGTAGGTCTCCAACAAAAATAGAACCATGTGATAGGATGTTGCAAGAATGCTCCACTTGAAAGGATTCTACAATATTCACAACAAGAACCCTCTCCTTCATGGAGAAAACTATTTATATTTGACAAGAAGGATACATTTAAAGATACAAGGAATAAACCATTATTTGTGGAAGATAGTTTCCATGGAGTGCAAATATCCTATAACACTAATTGGTGATTGGGATGTGAATACATAAAATCATGATACATTGAATACCAAAGCTATGGAGTTTTCTATGGCTCACTTTTTTCTTTCCAATTTAATAAAAAATATCTTCTTGTGATTTAAAATATGAGATTTAGAGAAAACTATCCATTACCCATGATTTAACTGACCAAATCAAGTGATATAAGATTATTCTGCTGGGACATATTCTAAAGTTATTTTTGATAGTAAACAAAGAATATAGTTCTCAAATATATTCTAGGTTTTTCACTTATTAGTGATCTAACATCTCCTTGTAAAGAAGTGCATTAAAGAAACATGTGACCAAGAGATTGATATCACTCACTCTCAAGTAAGGAAAGAAAATAATGAAAATAGAAGAACCTAGTAATCTCAATATCATGTAGATTGAAGAATTAATTTGAAACCTCGAAACCCATGGTGTTAAGTTGATGGATCAAGAGGATAGGGATGAAGAAGATCAACAAAAATAAAAATGTCCTTCCTATAATGTTTCAAAGCCTTTATATAAATAATCATTTTATGGAGAAGAAAATTATGTAAAGGGTAAAAAAAGTTCTAAACCAAATTCCTTCCACTCTTCATTCATATGCTTAAAATGGGGAAAGTGAATATCCAACACACAAGAAATAAGGTAAGATATTAATGGAGTAAAATGAGCATAGGAAGGACAAGAATGAAAGAGATAACATAGAAGTTGGATATTCAATCTCATGGAGCAGGCAAAGTGAAGACGAAGACTCCAACCATTGCAACGTTGCTCTCAATTATGTCTTACAAAGTACGAATCAAAAGTCAAACCAAATGTGTCAAGTCTCATCAATATTTCAAAAAATTGTTGATCAACAATAACCAAGAGGATGAAGAAGAGGAGGATTAAATATAGTGTGCTACATGGAGAAGGAAAGCAAATAAGACTCAAATTAGGTAAATTTACTTGATCTCTTAGAATAAGAACTTATGGATATGTTTTCATTCACTAGAAGTAAAAATCTAGCTAGGCTATGAAAGTAGTCATAAAAAAAGTCTGAGAAATTGAATAACATACATCCATAAATTGAGGATCTCTCTAGTGAGCTTGATGATCACAAATATTTTCCTTCTACTAATGATATTTACTCAAGCCCAAGATAGATGTTGTAGAGATTGATAAAGCATGTTTTACTTGGCATAATAATTCCCCTGTAGAAAAATTCATTTTTAGAAATTGCAACCTATCATAAGGAATCATTAAGATTATGATCACTTATATAACAAAAAGAACAATTTATCTATGTTCCATTGTAGAAAATTCACAATTTTTGATCTTGTATGAGCAAACAAAGTCCACAAATATATAGATATCCGAACTCCAAAATGTGAGGCATGGGTTAGATAACCTACTTAGATAGTTATATAAACATATAGGTACAAATGGCCTTAGCTAGAAATCCAAGAGTAATCCACAAAAGAAGAGATTCTAAAAATGGTTTCTTTGCCAACACACATTTGTGGTATCTCTGCCCTACTTAAATGGACTTTGTGGTATCTCTACCCTACTTAAATAACCTTAGTCTATATATTGTTGAATGCATTATTGATTATTGTGGTATTATTAAAATATGTGAAAGAGAGATTCTATAAAATGATGTTGCTTTAATAATATATTAAATTCCTTAGGTCTTGACCTAGATAATCTATTGAACAAATTTCTTTTGAACTACCTATCAAATAAATTCCTTCTAAACTACCTATATTTGTTGAAACCCTTTTATTTGGAAACTTTTTACTTGGTTTACATTTTTATACTAAATATCCAAATGTTTATATCTTGCAACCCACCAGATATAGGTTCATAGACAAAGATGGCTCAGGTAGAGAACGTACGAGGGAGTAGGACTTTGGGGACATATTGAAAGTGACATGTTTCCCTCCTCTATTGGTTTCTTTTATAAGTGTAGATAGGAAGAGATATTTTTGTATGACCACTATTGAGGATTAATGTATGGAGTACTTTGAGATAAATTAATAGTTTTCACTTTTCTACTAGTACATATTCATGTTTCTTGTATAAAATTATTTTGGAGTAATGGATAAAACACATATTCCATCATACTTATTAGTGTGATTTGATTAGATGGGTTTATTCCTAAATTAAATGACTGGATCCCCTCTTTGGTCATACTCCTTACATTGTGATTCTTGGGTATCCAATGAGATAAGTCATCTTAGAGTTGTTAAATTGGAATAGATTTTGATTTTTATATATATTATAATGATGATATTGACCTACTTAGTTTGTGTGGATATAGAGACTATAAAATCTAAGGATTTGAGAGATCTAACAATGGTCCTTTATGTGTATGTTGACCATACCAAAGTAAAACTTCTATTTTGATAAAGTTTGTATTTTTTTGTGAATATACCAAAGTGATCTAGCATGTTGAGTATGTGATGTCATTTTTGTTGTTATGTTGTTGAACAAAATCACTGAAAACTATGAATTCAAGGAATGAACACTCAATTCCACTTTAAAATTATTTGCAAATTATTATCTTATTGTAAGAAACTTACACTTCCATATTTATTCCAAGTACTCATTGCATGACAGAGAGGGTAGCTTGTTTGTCCTGTGAGCCAATCATATTATGATTGTGATTGGATAGTGTATACTTGATTTGATTAACAATAAAAGAATTTGTGTTTGTTAAGTTTACTTTATAATGATATAATGATTATAATCAATAATTTTCAGACATGAGATTTTTTGTTCAAGACCTAAACATGAGATCATTTTTATGCTAAGAGTATTTATTCTTGTTTAAATCCCAAATCAAATATGACTGTGGAAACTATGATTTAGAAGTATATAAGGCTAGTGTGTATGTCGATTGATGACTACATCTCATTGTAGATATTTAATATTAAGTTAAACACATAGGTACTAGTTAATGAACATGTTACTAAACATACCCAGTTTGAGTCATGATACATGAAGGCCGGAAATGGTAGTCAAAATCATATCTCAATGTGACAATGGTGATTGTGATCCTTAGAACTAATGTTTCTACAATGATCATGTGTTTTTCATTGTACTTAACACTACTCAATGTAACCATGCATAAGGGTTTTGATACAAGTTGTGATTGAGTGCTTTGTGACACATGTGGAATATTGTGAGTAACATAGATGGAATTTATCTCTCATATTAGAATCATATCCTTACCACTTGATGAGTGTGGCTATCAAATGTATGGCCATGTACTTGTGAATGAATATATTTTTAATTATCTCAATAACATATCATATAGTCTTTTAATAAAGTAACAAAGATTAAATAGTAACAAGATGATTATTCCATGACTTAAATTCAATTAGGATATTAGAGACAAAAGGGATTATACAATCATGTAACATTGGCCACACACACATGTTGAAGTTGTTCTCCAACTTATGCAACTACATGGGTAG
Source organism: Alisma plantago-aquatica (assembly GCA_963693085.1). Taxonomy (NCBI): domain Eukaryota; kingdom Viridiplantae; phylum Streptophyta; class Magnoliopsida; order Alismatales; family Alismataceae; genus Alisma; species Alisma plantago-aquatica. The sequence goes on from OY856409.1 coordinate 123,744,467, forward strand.
AAATGTTGAGTTTCTAGATACTTTTCAATAATTGTAAATTTATAATATGATTGTAATATCATTAGAAATTACATACAAGGCCTAAAGGGTTGTACACACAAGATGCACATGGAACATAAGATATAAATGTGGAACACATTTAATTTGATTACTAAATGGTTTAGGTTAGAATAACCATATATTGTATGGAAGCCTAGATGATCTTCTAGAAGGTCCAACCAATTGACCAAATGTCAAAACATTGAGCCATATGATGAGTAGATCAACTGAACTAAGATCAACTCAATCAATCGACTGGAAAGTCTTTTTGATCAAAATAAAATATCAATTAATCCACTAATTAATTATTTGATTCCAGAACATTCAAGTCTCATCCATTTTATCAAATAATCAAGATAGCATCTTGACTAGCGTGTATATGAATGACCACATAGACACAAATGTTGGCCTTTTGTTTCTAGGTTTGTTATTTAGATACCTTAATCTTTGTCTCTCCTATACATGTGAAAACAATAGTTGGCATTACCCACAAAGGAGAGACAAAAAATGAGAAAGAGTGCAACACTAGCACGATTCCTACTGGCTCAAGCAGTGTAATGTGGACTTCTCATAGTCAGGTTAGACTACATAAAGATGCAGATGTAGTTCGATTGCATTAGGAGGTTTCTTGATTGTCGTCCATTCATCACCACCAGTGACACACATCCCCACGTGAGAATGTCATTCACCTTTCTCTATGACAAGGTATATATCATGATCTATTATTCTTCATGCATCTATTTAAAAAAATGTACTCATAGTAATATATATTTTTGTTGTACTTATGTTGTAACTATCACGTCCATTTCCAATAGTGATATCAGAGCCAAGTTAATATAAAAAATGTTAAAATTTTACACTCATATGATTGGATTGTGTGTTAAATTGTTTGTGTGGTTACATGTGATGTGAACAACTAACTTTTTAATGTGCATATCATGTTAAAACCCGCAAAGACTGCATATCTATTCTTGATATGGTGAGTGGTGTCAACTATGAAAAAGTAGGATTTTTTGTAGTACATAGAAGTAAATTTTGATATACCCTTTTAGGGGGACTTCCCCTAAGACCCCACTAAGGATGGAATCCAAACTAAAGCCCATCCACAGATTGGACATCATGATTCCTGCATAGTGGCATTGCCCTTACGCACACCACCTTACTTGTGTGGTGTAAAAAATAAAATCATAGGAAATGCTCATATGAAACCATTCAATGTTATATAAATGTGCACACATACCCACACACACACCCGCACGCACACACATACCCACACATGCGCGCGCGCACACACACACACACACACACACACACACATATATATATATATATATATATATATATATATATATATATATATATATATATATATATATATATATATATATATATATATATATATATATATATATATATATATATATATATATTGGTGTTCATTCATTGCCCGCGCGGGTAGCATGGATTTTCGCTACCCTGCAGCCAAAAAAGTAACTCTCCTAGCTAAGAAAGTAATTCTGCTGTAAAAAAAGTAATTATGGTGTCAAAAAAGTAACTCTGCTGGCAAAAAAAGTAATTATGTACAAAATATACAGCAGATATATATAAGGACGGGTTTTTTTATTTTGGAGGGGCAAATGATATTATTTTAGGCTCAAATTTTTTGGAGAGCTAGACAAAATAGTCCTCTACAATTTCAAAAAAAAAATTTTGAAAAAAAGTGATCGGAAGGGTGGGCGGGTAGCTACCCGCGCGGGCAATAAAGATGGGCCCTATATATATATATATATATATATATATATATATATATATATATATATATATATATATATATATATAAAACAGTAATACACACCACCATTCGAAACATGTTTTGTTTGGTTGATGCTTGCATGGCTACGATCAATTATCCCATTCATTTGTGCATGTGGTGGTTGATTCTTGTATGTTGGTTGACAAAATATTTGACTTGCATGTTGATCCTAATCTTTTCATTTAAAATGCTACAATTTCTATACCGTATTACTCCCCTCTAATGTAATTCAGGTTTCATACATACCATGTGATATTAGATAAGAATAGGATTTACAACATAGCCAACTCTGGGTACCTTACCCATCTCTCCCCTTTGCTTAGAACATTTTCATCAAATTAATATAAATCATTTTCTCATACATTATAATACCTTAATATGAGTTCGAACTTAGTAATAACATGTTTCCCAAATATACTCTACATGAATGGTTTAAATGTAAAATAATGATGAAAAGTTAAATACTATCACTGGATAGACAAATGCCCCTTAATAATTTTGACTCTCCAAAATATCCATGGTGCATAATATGAAAAAATATAAAGTGAAATATATAAAAATGTCACAGATAACTATGAGGGTGATGTGTTATATTAGGTGAATACCTAAGAAAATATAATCAAACGTTTTTTAAATAAAAAAAATGTTAGATCTGAGATCCTTGTATGTTAATTTAGGCTACCTAGCGATTTTCAAGTCAATCTAGTGTTAAATTCTTCCCTATTTCAAATAAGGAAACACGTATATAGTCAAACATAGATGTAATAATGCAAGTAGTTGGCTGAATTATTTCCTCTATGGTTCCACTTTCTCCTTGTAATGTAGTAGGTACATGTTGCTATTTATCTACCTCTGTGTTACCCTTCACTTCTAATGTGATAAAATCCACGTTCAACCCATAACCAATGACCATTCTTCCCTTTCTCTTTGTCTCAGTATCTCCTCTTCTTGATCATCTCTTCTATATCTTCTGCCTGATCTCCCCTGAACTCTACCGACCCTAGCCAACTACTCCCTTCCCTTTTTTCTCTTATACCTCCTTTCCCTGGAGATTATAGTGTCATGATAATTCTCTGACAACTGCAAGACCAAGGTGTTACCTATTGTGAGATTATTGTAGAGGAGTTTTTGTATTACCTCAGGAAGCCAATATGAAGGCTCTTCTATCTAAAAATTGTCTTATGACTAGGTACACATCAACCCCTATTGTCGCATGTCTTCATTCAATGATAGTTTGTTTTGAGTATACCATCCTATTTTACCTTTTCATCTTCCTCTTATATCTTCCTTATGTGATGTGAGGGGGGCCTAAATCTAATGGCCAACTACATGCCTCCCGACTTGCATTTTCCTTGTTCCAGTCGCATAGTCCACAATCCTATGTTTTCTTTTGCCTTCTCTGGGCATACATACCAACATTTCCTACTACCAAAACAAGGTGACCTTGTCTACACCACAATACTCCTTTTGAAGTAATAGCTACATCGAATGTTGTATGTGACAACAAGTATTGTTTCCAGACAAAAAAATGACACAAAAATGAGTCAATCTATATGTTGCATGTAACTTTTGGGAACATGTGATTCCAAGTTATATATTCAAGCTTCAAATCATGGGATTCATTGGACAAGGATGATGATGACATCTGATTAAGAAAAGTTAGAGATATCCAATGAAGAAGAGAGCAACGATGAAGAAGATGACTTGGAAGTTGATGTGTCACCTACTACCACGACAAGGTCAGCTCATCCACACCACATTACTCGTTGTTAAGAAGTAGACACATCATCACAACAGGTTAAGAGTGGTACCTTTCATGTGGTAGACATGCTCACCTCCATTCATCCTAGATAACAATGGTAACAAGGCCCCATGGTGTAGTTTACAAGTCAAACCTCAGGCATGATGGGTTCCAAGATGGATGATTACTTGAAATTTTTAAACATCATCAGTGATCATTTATCAAGCAAACAGACTTCATAGTGCTATCACGTATCCTCAACCATGTTTACTAAAGTGGATATGGATTAGTTTATTTAGAAAGGTTCTCAGGCCTATGCCTAACAAATGAAAAGTAGATCAAGCTCATGACCATAAGAAATCATTTCTTGGAAGTAAGGTCTACCAATGATATTTTAAACTCATTTTTAGATAAGATAGATATAATCTAACAATGCAACTTGAAGTTGTAAGAGAATTTTCATCATATGGTGTACATTGCTAAGATAAACTAAAATACTATACTCAGGGAAGACAACAAATAATTAATCACATTATCTCCCATTAGCATGACATATCGTGTCACTTGCCTAAAGACAAAAAGGAAAGGATAAATTGTACATACCCCGCAATAACATTCAATACCATATTCTCAATAGATGCATCTAAGAAATGCTTCTTGTATACTATTATGAGTTTGGAAGAATGACAAAACATTGAAGGGGCATATCTATCATGAATAGTTGAACCTAGCCCAACAAATATTTATGCTCCAATGCACAAGTAAGGATTTATCATATTCTTATTGCAACAAGGTGAGACATTTGAGTAGTGAAGTGACCTCCAATAAACAAAATATAAGAGTGACCATCCTAAATGAAGAACATTTGAGGAAATAAGACAATGAAGAATTGCCAAAAATGCACTTAAAGATATCATTAGTGGACATTTAAGAAGAAATTTTCTTGGAGGAAAATCTTGAGAAATAATATAATTAGAATAACATTTAAGATATGTCACTACGGAGATACCCCTTGGTGGAGGAACGATGCATCCTAAAAGATCAATAGTACAAGTGAGGAGTAATTATGACATTAGAGGAATAAGATATCCATTATGATGAGTACAACTATGTAGAATAGGATCACTTGACATCTTAACTCATATATAAGAAGAAAACTCAGATGTTGAGTGTTATTTTGGTAACCATACTAAAATCAACACAACACAAAACTTATTATTGATATGCACCAATATTAGGGAAATGAATAGGAAAATGATAAATATGGAAATATATGATGAAAAGGGAAGAACACTAGAAGTAGATGAGGATAATGTCTCCTGACAATGAGAATAACTAGGCATCAATTTGAAAGATAGACTCAACATACTTTATATCATTAAAGGAGTACTAAATATTGTTGAAGAAAACATACATTTTGTAGAGCATTTTCCCTCTTCTCCTATATTTTATCCCATCTCCTGCATGTACATTGCAAGAGATAAGAAAGACAAGAGAGGGTGAGGCAATCTTTATTTTATTTTTCCCAACTATGTTTTTTTTTAAATCAGTTGCTATCATATTGATAACATCCATACGACATCTACAAAGAAGAACAGTCCGCCGCTCAAGAGAAAAGAAAGGAAAATTACATCAACATTTAGCAGATGGGATTGGATATAAATAAAACGCTTCAGACTGGATTCCTCCCCGACGAGCTCACCATAGGAGCTTTTAACCGGAATCAAACCACAATCCTGGGTGATCTCTACGCAGTAGATGAATCTTCCATCAATCCAAGAGTAAGCAAGACCATAATTCTTGTGATCACCTTTCGACCTCTGTGGACAAAAAACCAAAAAGTAGCCAACAGAGCAACTGACCACCACATAAGAAAGGGGGGAAACCCCAATCATGGTCAAAGTACAGGGATAAGCCCCGAGCCAGACCACCTCCACACCGGAAGGAGAAAAACCTTTATTCCAAAGGATTGAAATAGACGCCATTAAGACGTAAAAACCTGGCAGATAAACTGCCCTAAACTAAGGAAAACTAATCACGGAAAGCAGTAAACGTGAACCACAGCAAGAGGGGGAAAGCTCGTCTCCAGAAAATCTCTTAGCAAAGGGTGGGAGAAACCAGGTACATTGCACCTACCGACGGCTAGCATCCGGGGAGAGGTCACAACCACTCCCAGCCCACCAAAATGCCGCTCGACGCCGCAGCACACCCAGACCAGGTCTGGCGCTCCACACGGTCGACACGAGAGAAGAGGGGAAGGGATGGATAGACTGGTAGTCTCTGACCCTCGCCAGATCAGTGGAGAAGCGAGCCGAAGAAGACGCCCAGGGGGAGCGGGGTGGCGTCCGACCGCTGTCGAGGCCCCCTCCCCCGAGATCGCCAGCCGCACGCCCTAAATCGCCCTCTCAGTCGCCAGAGCGGAAACCCCTACCTTCTTTGATTGTGTGACCAGGATGTTTCCCAACTATGTTCATGTATAGCTTGTTAGTAAAAATTTATATTATTTATTACTAATCTTCAAATTGAGATTTTGTAACATCCTAATTTTCAAAATAAATTTTAAACTTAGAATATGATTTTTATAAATAAAATAAGTGGAGGAACTTAATGCAAAACACCCTAAAATATAAGATAATGAAGTAAAAATGAAATAAAATAATATGAGACACAAAACACTTTTCTCATTTCTATATACATTATGAGTTTCATTAAATTCAAATTGATGAAAATTTGTTTCCTATTTCTCTTTTCTCTCTCCCATTCTTGAAAATTTTTAATAAAAATAAAAGAGAAAGAGAAAAGCAGTGGAATTCAAAAATATGCATATGGAATAGAAACCTTGGGCAAGAAGTTTTCCCTTTTTCCTTTTATGGCTTTTAATATAAGAAGAAAGTTTCAATTAACTCTTTTTCCCTCTCCCCCAAGAAAGTTTCTCAAAAGGCATAAAAGAAATATGGCATGACCATTGAGTGGATAATAAGAGTTTATCTCAAAATTTGGCTTAAAGGCTCACAAGGGAAAGTATTTTCCAAATTATTTAATCTATTAATACATTAAATTCAAGTTGAATGACTTATATGGAAACTATGGACAAAAGGTGTATAAAACAAAAATTTACTTGTTTAGAAAGGATCTAGACCACTTATTGGACGTGTGATCCAAATTTGGCAAATTTTTACTTTGTTTGACCCTCAAAATCAATTCAAGAGGCTTGGTATAGTTGAATTAGTAATTAATCAAATAGGCATTTAATGTGTCAATACACCCTAAGATCTGGTTTAATCTCACTATCACGTCTCCTTTTCTTTTCTTTCCTTTTCCTCGCGCTTCATCCAACTGTCAGCATGTGATCTAATGATCGCTAAATCATATCCTACCTCTACTCAAATCGCGGGCCTGAGCACAATATCAATGATTCCTATCCCGACTTCATTCTCTTTCGTCTCTTCATCTTTTCTAGAGTTTTCTTTACCAACATCTTCATCTTGTTTTCTACAATCAAACAATGGTTCACTCACTCTCCCCTATGGGCTATAAAAGAAATGCCCATTTAGGGATCTCACCCCCTCACTGTCATGGTTTGCAAACACCCTCACAGCCTTTCCCTTTCCTATGTAAGGACCCCTAAAAGATTCTCCACCCAACATACTTTCCTCCTCCTCAATCAATTGTATCTCTATCACTTTGACTCAACCTGACCTACTTTCTCTTCATCATCGGAGACCATCAACTCGCCTTATTATACTTCACCCCTTCTTTGTAATTCACGCCCTCGTAAGCAACCTTGGACACCTCTTTGATGTTTCTTTATCGCATTTTTACCTAAGTTTGCCAAGTCAAAGGACTTGAACTAAGGAGGTTAACTCTAGGAATGTGGGCCATGTATATTTGGAACAAGTAAATTTTCATTTACTAAATGTGTACTTTATGGTTTTTCACTTTACTATGTTTCATAAAATTGTGAATGCTTTTTAAGATAACATCATGTATATATATCATTGTGTGATGTTTGCTTATGTATAGTCTAAAGTAAAATCTTAATTATGATTATGATTATGATTAATGAATCATGCTCAAGAAGGGAGAAATCCCTATTATGGTTTATGAGGGAGAAATCCCATCATGGTATTAAGAGGAAGAAATTTCATTATGATCAAGATTAAGATTAAGAACATTTAATGATTAAGTCAAGATCTAAGTTAATGATGAAAATTGTGGAATATGTTGAGACATTATATGTACCTCGATCATGGAGCTTTGGGCCATTATTGGATTTCCTAGCATTATGGGCTCCTGTGGTCATTAAGAGAGGAGGCATATATTTTCTTTTCCAACTCATCATGTTTAAGACATTCAAATAATACTTAACATAATCCATGGTCAAGCTTATGTTGATATTATGTAATGTATTCTCAAGTTATGTCAATTTTTTATTTCATGGAAATTTATAGTTACCTTGTGTTATATAAAGTCCCAAATATTGCTAACTAATGTGATGTTTGTTTTGCATGGCTAGGAATGTGATGTCCATAAGACTTGGAGAACTAAAAAAAATCAAGCTTTTCCTGGTGGTATGCCATTTACTAAGTCAATCCAGACTCTTAGATGTCTGTTACATTATGCTTCATGTTGGTTTTAAGCCTAGCTTAATAGATTTAGATGAACCATTTGTAGTTTCTATGTCCAAGAACTATGTCTAAATATGTTTCCAATTAATGCATGGTGTTTCATTTACTTTAATTACAAAGATTAGTATATTTTGACATCTCCCTTGAGTAAAATGCTTCCACTCATTGATATACATATATATATACACACACATATATATACATATATATGTGTATATGTATATGTATATGTATATGTATATGTATATGTATATGTATATGTATATGTATATGTATATATATTTATATGTGTGTGTGTGTTTGAAAAGTGGGATCTCAGCTACCGCAAATAGTCATGCTTGTCCCAATTTTGATCGCAGCTTACACCTCTTGAAGAGGTGCCTCGTGCCATGGACTAGGAGGAACAAACCAAGTCTTGTAAGGACCTTGGTTCCCCCATCACTTTAATTGAATAATTTATTGTACCAGGGAAATTTTGGGTTTTGCGTACCACCACTCACTTATTTGGTTTTGGAGCACGATACCAACATGGCAGTCCCTCATTGGGCCACAATAGCATGGGCTCAGGTCCAATTATCCGCTGAGTTGGATCATTTTACCTTTGTGGCTTTTTGGTGATTTTTTATTAATGTAATCCAACCAATCCCATTTGTTAGAACAGCTCCCATTGACTTTCTACACCTATCCTTTTTTTATTATTTTGAGATTATTTTTCTGCTACTTGGAAATTCATATAAAATCATTGGTTAATAAAATAATAGGAAAAAATATGTGTTGGAAACAATTTATATTTTCTATCGATTGGTTTCATTTTTGGACTCTATTTTCCATTTTCAAACCATTTAATAATTTAATGAACGAAACTAGGATTAAGGATTATGAACTAACCTACACATTATGAATTTAATCAAATTACAGGAAATTAAAGATGCAATCAATTCAAAGGACTTGAACTAAGGAGGTTTACTCTAGGTAAGCGGGCCATGCATGTTGACACAAGTAATCTTTGGTTTATGGAATGTGTAATTTATAGTTATTCACTTTATTATGTTTCGTGAAACTATGAATGCTTTTTAAGATAACAAGTTGTATATATATTATTCTGTGATTTTTTTATTATGTAGTCTATGGTAAAACCCAACTTACTATTATAATTAAGATTAATGAATCATGTTCAAGAAGGAAGAAATACCTATTATTATTTATGAGGGAGAAATCCCATCATGGTATTAAGGGGAGAAAATCTCGTTATGATCTTGATTAAGATTAAGAACATTTAGTGATTAAGACAAGATATAAGCCAATGATGAAAACAATGAAATCGGTTAAGACTTTATATGTACCTCGATCATGGACCTTTGGGTCGTTATGGGATTTCCTAGCATTATGGGCTTCCTAGACATTATGGCCTCATATGGATCATTAAGAGAGGAGACATATATTTTCTTTTCCAATTCATCACATTTAAGATATTCAAAGAATACTTAACATAACCCATGGTCAAGCTCATTTCAATTTTATGTAAAGTACTGCCAAGTTATTTCAATTTTATTTCATGTCAAGTTACATTTACCTTGTGTTATATAAAGTAACAAAAACCACTTATTTATGTGATGTTTATTTTTCATGGTTGGGGATGAGATGTCCATAGGACTTGGAGCAAATGAAAGATAGAAAGGCCAATCAAGAACTAGAATATTTTCAAACTTTTCCTAGTGGGGTTCCATTTACTAAGTTGATCTAGACTCTTAGACATTTTTACATTATGCTTGGTCATGTTATTTTAATCCTAGCTTAATAGATTTAGATGAACCAATTGTAGCTTATATGTCCAAGAACTATGTATGAATCAGTTTCCAATTAATACATGGTGTTTCATATACTTTAATTGCAAAGATTAGCATATTGTGACATCCTCCTTAGTAAAATACTTCTTCTTAGTGGTATACTATATATATATATATATATATATATATATATATATATATATATGCATATGTATATGTATATATGTGTATGTGTGTGTGTGTGTGAAATGTGGGATGTTATAGATTTCTTATTTAACTTTGAACTAGAACCAAAAACTCTATGTTTATGAAACATATTTTATTTTAGTAAGCATGCATGGTATAAAATTATGCTTTAAAGTTTTCATGTAATGTTTAGTAATGTACGTCAAAAATTGTTGGAGAATCAACTGCATCAAAATTTCTTTTTGAGTGAGTGGGTGTGGCATCACTTCCACCTGCAAAATGCATTATACCAAACAAAAATGTGATAAAAGTGATGATTTTTATCTCTATTGAATGAAACAAAATTGTGAGTTTCAAATCATTACATTATATCACATGTAATGTTTTGTCTAATTGATTTTTTAAATATTATCAAAAATATGAACAATCCATTTGTGATAGTTTAGATATAATTATTTAAAATCTACTTGATTATGTCCATAAATATTTTTTATCACCATGATGAACTAAAGATTAACTACATGACCAATTGGAAAATGTATTATAAGTCCAAAATTGATAGGGCCTATTTGGTTGGATGTAAATCCAAATTACATGTGGAATTTTGAAACTTGTGATATAATGTAATGATTTGAAACTCACAATTTTGTTTCATTCAACAGAGATCAAAATCATCACTTTTATCACATTTTTGTTTGCTATAATGCATTTTGCAGGTGGAAGTGATGCCACACCCACTCACTCAATGTTTTTAATCATACATGAAACATCATGTGACTATGTGGCTAGAGATCAAGTCAAAGAGAAATAGCAGGAAGCAAAAATGAATGTGCCAATTTTTGATGCAGTTGATTCTCCACCAATCCGTACATGCATATAGAATATATTGTGGCGCTATGTTATTTCCAACCCAAGTGAGCCTGAGTGCCTAAGCCCGTTTGGTCATTAGTTGTTGTTGCCCATGGGATATTAATTCCAGCAGCAGTGATCAAAAATAAAAAAGGCAGCCACCAATTGATATTAGAAGGTAACCGCCAAGTCATAGAAAAAGGCAGCGCTTTTGTCACTGTTTACCACAGAGATGGGTGGAAAGGAAAAGAAGGAATAAGGAAGAAAAAGAAAGAGAAGAAGAAAAGAAGTAGGGAAGGACTGTCAATGCATCCTGGTGTCTTCTTTGAGCCATCTACCACTTTGCACTTTGTGGAAGAAGACATCTTCTTGGGAAGTTTTGGAGTGGTAGAATTCTAGGGATCTCTCCCAGCAGTTTGATATCTTCTTATTTCTCTTTCTTGATATATTATCTTAGTTTTGAGTCAAAACCTGAGAGGAAAAATTATATCTTTACTTCTTATAATGGATTTGTCCGTGGTTGGCCCCATGGTTTTTCCTTCATACATTGTGAGAGTTTTTCACATAAAAATATGGTCCTTTTCACTTATATCTACTTGTTGTTATCATCTTAGGTTTACACACTCATCAGTAACACTTCTGCATATATATATTTTTGTTGCATCTTAGCTGCATAGCGTACGTGCACATATTCCCCATCAAACAAACATATCAAGTGGTATCAGAGCTAGGTTGGACAGATCTAGATCTAGATCGAGAAGGATGATGACACAATGCTGGTAAAATTGATGAGCACAAATTGAAAGATCCAAAAATCCAAGATGGAAAATATTCTTTATTGCATGGATTTGTATGATCCGATGAAGGGACAAAAGGCAGGGAATATTTCTGATGTAGATTGGAAGAAACTAAATAGGTAGACAGTTGTAACAATGCGAAAGTGGCTTGATATTTATATATTCCATCATGTCTCATGCCAAAGATCTATGGGAAAAGGTCAAGAAATCGTTTGAGTGGAAGACTACCACATATAAAACTTTCTTGATCAGGAAGTTGGTGAACTTAAAAAGCCAGGATGGTACAAGCATTGGCGAGCACATGTATGAATTCCAAATCCTTATAAATCAGTCAGGGTCCATGAAGATGGTTCTTGATGATGAACTCCAGGCTCTACTTCTTTTGGGATCATTACTTGACAGTTGGGAGATGCTCGTTCTGATAGTCAGTAATTTGACACAGAAAGGTAAGTTGACACTTGACCATGTGAAGAGCAGTCTATTGAATGAAGAGACTCAACGACAATCCTCAGGTGACAACGGGTCAGAGTTGCACTTTACAAAGAGTAGGGGCACTGACAGAGTAAAAGACTATGGCAGATCTCAGAGCTAGGGTGAGTCCCAGGACTGCTAGAATTCCCATGGTAGATCCAAGTCAAAGAGTAGAGGGTGCTTCCATTGCACCAAGTCGGGTCATTTTAAGAAGGATTACAAGGTTTAGAAAATAAAACATGGGTCTAGAGCCAAATACAAAAAGGATGATTACATGAATACCGCATCAACAATTTTAGATGAAAGGGATGATGATGATGATGATGATGATGTGGTATTGATGACCCAGGAGTAGTGTTTGCATGTTGAGGATGATGATTCTGAGTGGATGGTGGATATTATAGCTTCTTATCATGCTTCACCTAGTAGGAAGTTTTGTACCTCATCCAGGTTGGGAGACTTCCAGAGGGTGAATTTGGAAAACTCTAGCTTGTCTAGAATTATCTGGATTGAAGACATTTGTGTTCAAATAAGTGTTAGTTGCATGCTCACATTCAAGTATGTTCTTTACATTACAAATGTGTGGCTCAGTTTGATAAATTATTCTTTATTTAATAGAGAAGATTTGTTGGTATGTATGCCTAGAGAGCCAATCATATGATGATTGGGATGTGGCATTAGATACCTGATTTGATAAAAATAAAAGTAATTATGTCTATTATGTTTGTATTAGTCATGATATGATGACACAAACATAAGTAGATGTCTAAAGAATGATGTTACTCGATGATATATGTCTTAAGGTTGAGGACCTGAACAATGAGATCATATGTATGATAAGAGTACATACATTCTTGTTATGTCCCTAGTCGGATATTATTGTGGAAGAAAAATTGACAACACTAATACATAAGACTAGAGTGTGTGTTGACTGATGATAGAGTCTCATTAATCATGATATATGATATCCTATCACTCACACATATACATGGAGACCATGTAATGGTAGCCAAAATTAGCTCTCATAGTGATAGTGGTGATTGTAGTTCTTGGACCTGAAGTCACTACACTCATCACATGTCGTTGGGTATACTTTGACATCATCAAACATAATCTTAAAATATGGGTTGCCATAAAGGTGATGATTGGGTTGCTTTGACACATGGGGACTAAGTGTGAGTGATGTAGATGGGATTTGTCCCTACTACAAGAGTTTGACATCCAAGCCTCTTGATAAGCGAGAATGAGAAATGTATGATCGTACTGATGTGGTTCAATATATGATATGTGAACTCATATGCATCTCAAACAGTCTTATCTAGTTCAAGGAACATGGATTGAATGTTGAGAGGATGATGATTCCATGCCTCGAGTTCAATCTGCATATTAGAGACAAAGGAACTATACGATCATTGTAACACTAATCATGTATTGTAGGTTGAAGTTTTCTACAACTTTTCGAATTACTTGGGTATAAATGATGTGTGACTAGGCACCTCTCTTTGCTTGTGATGCCATAAGCTTGTTATGGACATTCACTACCAATGTAATTCTTGACCTATAGGGTCACACGCATAGGATACATTTGTATTAAAGGAGTATACTTATGAATGATGTTCACATTGAATGCTAAAGGTGTTTAGGTATTCAATTAAACAATAGATCAATTTACTAGACTTAGAATCATCAAGTTCAAGTGTTATATTGACTAATTGGAGTGTCAGGTTGATTGGAAATTGAATTGGCTGATTTTTGTATGACTCAAGACACCAACTGATCGGCTCACTAGGTGAACAATCGGCTCAGGATGGTGAGATGACTGTTTCACTTAGTGAATTGACTAGATTTAGCCACTGAGACAATCGGTTCACTTGGTGAACCAATCGGCTTGGACTAGCTAACTGAAGGTTCTGGTGTTTTCCTGAATCATGAGAAAAGACGATCATTTCACCTTGTTCAATGAGATTGGTACAAAAATTAATGTGGGACATTAATTAGAAATGAATTGTGAATTAAATGGCAAATAGGAAACTTGAGAAATGATTGTCTTGCTGTGCGAGACGACCGTCTCACTCACCAAATGACCATTTGGGAGTGCGAGACGATCGTCTCACTCACCAAACGACCATTTAGGAACTGTGAGATGACCATTTGGTGTTGTGCAAGTTCTAGAACATTCATGATTATGGATCCTTCTACTCCCACATTGATCTGAAACACTGAACCTAGCCTCTATTATACATATAAGGGTATTAGTGGCTTCCCAAGACACAATTGAGAATCAGTTGCTCTAACAATTGTTGTCCTCTCTGGTTGTGGTAACCAATAGAGAGCCCATGCAAGTGTCACCCACCAAAGAGAGGGATAATGAGGGAGAGAACAACTGAGGATCAGTTGTGGGAGAGTATGTCGATGACTTGTACACTGACAGAAGGGTACATCTCCTTTTTGTTGGCTTTGGTAGAGCAACTTAGAGTTTCCAGTGGTTCGCATGAACTACTCTATAGGCGGAAGGTTGTCATCTGCCTCTAGGAGGACAATTTCCACCCACAGTCCGTGATGAGGCCATAGGAGCCGCTGTAGATGTTGTTCCGGTTTGCTATCTGTGGTGAAGACTAGGAGCTGCACAGACACCACCCAAGAGCAACTACGAGATAGTTGTGCATCTACAACGATGAGGAGTATGTCGCTGGACATGCTCCAGGACCAGGTATATCCTCAAAACCATCCCTTCTACTATATAGTTGTTGATGTGATCCACTATTCTATGGGGAATATGGTTATAAATTTTTTGTTGCCGCTGACTATTATGTCGCCCTATTTCCCTATAGTGGTATTAGATCTAGGTCAATCTACTGTATTTTGGGATAATCGATATGATTGTATTTTGGTTTCATCATTTAATTATTTCATGTGATGTGAATAATTTCTTATCAAATCAAATACCATGATAATCCCAAACTAATATATATATATATATATATGATATATATGCAATTTACTCACATTGCCCTAAAAGTGGTTTCGGTGATGAATGTGTAGTAGCATGGTTATGGCCAATAACCCCTATTATATGTGCATGGTTGAGTGGTTGGTTAATCATGTTTATCTCGGTCTGTGTATCGAGCCTCTATATTATCTTCCAATGTAAAGTTAATTCTTTCCTGCCCTTGCTCCTCTCAAATGTAACTCAAGGTTTATCTATAATCATGTAATAGTAGGCTAGTTTACTTTCCTGTTATGATGAAGAAGAAAGACATTATGATGATGCCAATTGACCATCTCAGAGATGAGACAACCAGATGGAGGACTAAGGAGGACCACAAGGATGAGTCGAACTGACCATCCTGGTGGACCCAACTGACTAACTAGAGGATCTAGCTGATGGGGATAGAAGAACTAGATGACCGGTGAGACGACCAAATGACCATCCAGGAGGCGAGCCGATCGGTACAAAAGTTGAATCGATCAACCCAGATTGGCAAGCACAGATCTTTATCAACAATAGGTTTCAAAATGTGATGTAGACCTAGGTTGTGGTAATTCCTTGTAGCTCTAAGAAATTACATTAGCCTAGCCATAACCACACTTTTTATTTATTGCATATCTTTGTTGTGGGATATAGCATGTATATGATATGTACTATATATGTGGTGATTAGATAAAGTATATGTATTTATAAATACAAAACCCCTAAAATAAAATATTAAGTCTAAGATGTCTTCCATTAGCAACACACATAAAAAGCTTTATCGACCAAGCATAGATTTACAAAAAGCATGGTACACCATCTATCTCGTGGAAGTGTGATGGTAGATACATAGATTTGCACAAAGCATGGTGCATATCTGCCGTGTTGGATTTTGGGTCGGGCTTAACTGATCATAACTTAGTGAGACTAGGCGCAAAAGGCATGCAAATGATTATGGCAAGGAGTTTTGCATATCATCTATCTAAAAGTTGCATGAGATGAAATAGACAAATGATGTCTACCTAAATAGTCAAGTTGTGGTCAATCAGCCAAAGTTGAATCATGATTTCATGAAATATGGATCTTGGCTCACTAGAAGATGGTATGTTGCAATCTTCCAAATTGATACATGAGGATTATAAATTTGAACAAAATAGTGGGAGTGATAGTTAATTAAAAACCTAATTAGTATTGTCAAAATTATCAAATCAAACAAATCAAAAATATTTTGAAAACTTTGCAATATTTATTTCTAGAATCTAATGTCAAACACGAACACATTTAAATTGCAATTTGTCCTTAAGCATGACAAAATTGGATAAAGTTACACAATTGGTTAAGGACTTTGATAATCAATGAGAAAAAGCTTTATGTCCTTGAAAGACTAGTGCCATAGGAACCCGCTCCAGATGTACCTAAGGCAGGAATGGACGCTTACTGGAAGCATGCCAATGATGTCATAGGCATTTGAATACCTAATGCTTTGTTGTATTAACTATGAGCTGCATGAAAACATGGACATTCTCGAGATGGTAACACATATTAAGAATCATGTAACACAAACAAGGTATAATGTCTTCGAAGTGATATTTGAGTGCAAACTAACAAAGGGAGGTCCAATTAAATCCCATTTGCTCAATATGACTATGCATATGGAGTGAATGGGATTTCTCATAGGTCAAGAGTTGACCATGGATATGATTCTACAATTTGTTGCGTGAATCATGTAGTTAGTTTATCAAATGATTAGCATGTTGATGCCAAAGCAAGGAAGAAGAAGGAAAAATTCGTGATGGTGATCAGCAGAAGTGAGTCCTAGGGAAAAGGCAAGGCCAAGAATTGTTCTGAGGCTAAGATAAAGTCTAAGTCTTCTATACTCAACAAATGGAGAAGGTTAAGTGTAAAAGGTATGTGTCCTTTTCACTTAATGGATTAAGGAAAGAAAGTGCCACCATTGTCACCTATCTGGACATTGGAAAGAACTATCCTCTTTAAAGAGCTCTCAGGAAGAAGATGGAGATAGAGATCTCTACTTTAAGACCTGAGAATAGGTAAGCTAGAACTGTATGGAGCAAGGGTTTCTACCTCTACAGTTGGAAGCTATCATTCATGGGCACATAATAGAATTACTTAATCGCTATTATGTACTTTCCATTGATGAAAACAACGTATGTCTTGTGTAACATGAACATTATGTTTCATTTGAAAAGATATGATATTTTGTTGCAATGCCATGTGTCTTATAAACTATACTGGATAGTTTTAGAGACAAATGTGTTTTTCACATGTAATAAATGACCTGATGACTCAAACAATGAATTCCTATAGCATTGTCATCTAGAGCACATAAGTGAGAAGTACATTTCTAGAATCCATATGATGGTGATCTAGACTCTTTTGGTTATCAAACTAATAGAGATATGCATATTTTATTTGTTGTACAATATGACAAAAGCATCTTCACTAGATGTAGTGGGAGATCGACAATTCTATTAGGGTTAATACTAATGTATATAGTCCTTTAAGAATAAATGCTTAAGGTAGTTAGCAATAGCTCATTATATTTGTTGATGTTATCAGTAGATATAGAAATTTGTATTTAATGAAATACAAGTTTGGATCTCTTGAAGTGTCCAAGGAGATCATAAATGAAGTACATAGCTAACGTGGTAAAAGTATTAAGATACTTCATTATGATCGATGTTGAAATATTTTTAACAAGAGTTTGAGGACATTCTAGGAGATCATGATAGTGTAATGGCATGAGTTTACTGTGTGTAGTATGCAAGTGAATGTATCGAAGTAATAAGGCCTTGTGAGGCCCGATTCGAACATGGGGAAGTGTTTCTCCAGTAGACTATTACTAACTGTAGTCAAATCAGCTAAGTCAGTTGTAAAAGGTTGAATAGGATTGAGTTGAAGAACAAATGCAGAAACAAAATGAATTTAAATGTTGAATTAATCAGAGATGGAATGAATTCCTTAGGATAGTGGTTTCACCATGGATAGCACTAATAATTGACCTCTCACACACTAACATCTATTATCTCAATCCCTAGATAAGGAGCCTGTAAGCAGAATTACCTGATCCCGCAGTGTAATTCACTACCTAATCTAATGCCAATTTCACTTCTACAATTCTTGGTTGATTAGTTAGATGCTCTATGATTATTCTCTGGGTTTCTCCTCCTGTTTACACTCCACTTTTCCCAAAGGGAACAGTAGATGGGTAAATCTATGCTCTCTGACCCACAACCTCTCTTTTGAGATGACTAAGCGTCTCTCAATCCACTCATCATGATCAAGCACAAGTATAACACAAAGCTTTCATAGATTTATATCTAGTAAAAAGAGATAAAATTGATATTAATGCATAGAAATCAATCACATTGTATATTTGGGCTACTCCCGGATCTTAAGGAATAAAGGTTTTTAGCCTTGCATGGTTTTCGTCAATGATGACATGAAACGGAAGAAGAAAAACGTGGGAAACATTAGGAAACTAAGGTAACCCCTGAATCTATGCCCGTCCGAAAGATCCCCTCCATCGTATGTGCATTTTTTGGTCTTTCAGCTACAGAATTGTCCTCTAGAGGTGGTTGAATCTCCTTGGTTCTTCTCTTCTCTCTCTCCAGTTGATGTGTAATGAAAATAGTTGCCTCCTTTTGTCTGGTTGTTGTCCCCCTAAGTCATAGAAGGCATTTAGGATATGCAATAACATCCATCGTTAGATTGGAGTGAAATCTATGGATAGCCTGATCAGGTAGACTCGGTAGTATTGAATAGGTGAGTCGGTGGTACCGAGTCACTTAGGTTTAGTTACGTGATCCCAATCGTGTGGGTACTATCGAATGGACTCGATAGCACTGAGTTTTGTGGTTTTCAAACTGCCTCTCTGACGTCCACTCAGTAGTACCGAGTTGGAAACTCGATAGCACTGAGTTTTCTCGATTCATGACGGGCTTATTGATGATGATTTAGTACCACCAACTTTGTGTGTCGGTAGCACCGACTTTGGGTGAGTTTCCGAGTCCATCACTGTTGTCAAGTTGATACCACCGACTATTTCCAAGTCAGTAGCATCGAGACTGTGGATCTTCCTTGTACCTGAAAATGCATAAAAACATCATAAGTACTTGGGATGCCTAAAATATTACATAAAATAGTTAAAATAATATAATTTGATGCATTCAATAGAAATAGGTTTTCTATGCCATTTCATGCATAACAAATCAAATAAATGACGAATCTACACATGAAATTAAGGGAAAATGTGCCTGAAATAATGACTAAGAACACATGCATCAAACTCCCCTAAGCTTAAATGTTACTCATCCTCGAGCAACACTGTCTCAGATCTATCTGACAAGAGTCAGTAAGAGGACATAAAAAATACATTCCCTTCTTAATCAAATCCACCTATCGAGCCCTAAATCGACCTTCACTGACCACTGAACTGATAATTTCTCTAAAGTGACCAAAAACTTCTGTAACAGTTGTCCACCTTCAGTCAATGACACTCTCAAGAAAGAAATTAATATTATAATTACTCAGACATTCGCTTGGTGTATTATGTGATTCCCTACACTAAATTGCTCTTTCCTAACTACCAACTACTTCGAATCAGATCTCTGTATAAGAATGAATGAGGAGATAAATCATTAGAGTGGCCTACCAATAAGAGCAATTAATGATTCAAGATGGTGGAAAGTGAAAATTCATAAGTACATCCAACCTATTTATGCATAGAGAATAATGAACCTAGATGGATGAAAAGAATGCCATGCATAAATCCTAATGCCTAATTTTTTTTCTTTTTATGAAATGATGCATGTATGAACGAGTTGAGATTGTTTGACAACTCAAAAGAATGCACATGGGGATTATTCATCACTAAAAAAACATGTGGGATATACTTTCTCCTTATTTCTTTTGAACAATTTTCTTCTTCTCTTTTTTTTCTTTCAAAAAGGATAATTTTGTGCTTCTTGCCTTCATTATTTTTTTTCTTATTTTTTTTCTTAAAGGTATATCCTTAAACTTTATCTTCATAACTTGAAATTAAAATCCACATGTTTAGGAAAAATATGCATGTGATGTTGAAATGTATGCAACTAAATGAATTGTATTGTGTAAGCTAAGATGGTATGCACTAAAGTTAATGCATACAAATGCAATGTTTTTCTTTCTTTTTCAAATGCAAGCAAACTAACTAATATGTTCCTATCATTCCATGCAATCCAAATAAGGAGAATAGCTTGGAGTACTCATGAATTTTTGAGGTGGTGAGTCAAAAATGAATGGAAAAGAAATGGAATCACACAACTAAGAGACAATGCCTTTCATTATATTATGATGTGTCCCTCTTAATTGACTTGTGTTTAGGGTGATCTAAAGGTTTATTTCTTATATTTTCATTTAAGGTCTCATTATGGTTTAGTCAGTTTAGGCTCAACATCTTCATCATTCACATTCCCGAGTTTATTCAGACTTTCATGTATGTCCTAAGTCCTAATGTTGACTAGTTCAAACACTTCCCGAAGTGGTGTTACAGAAAGATTTTGCAGTTTAAGCTTTTAAGGATATGACCTTTTTCATGCAACAACATAGAGAGTACAATTTATTCAAAAAAAACCATGCCTTTACTACTTCCACAATTACACTAGATAGACGTGGATCCAACACTTGCACAACTAAAAACAAAACAAACAACTAAAAAGAAAAAATAAAATAAAAAAACATAGATAGAATGATGTTCCAGCACCCCCCAAGCTTGAATATGACTATATCTGCATAGTCAATACTTGCACCCAAGAGGTGGAACAGTGGTACCAGGCCTCAAAAGGGTGGAGGTGGCATGTTGGGGTCGTGTGGAGGGAACATCCCCTGGAATGAGAGGTATGTATGTGACATTAGCAGCGGATGTGGGTACTCCCCAAAGTATCCACGATTCTAGAAGTTGTCAAAGATAGGATATTGGTACTTCTCCATCCATTGTAGGCGCATGTGAACATTCTCTTGGTTAGCCAAGAAAAGGTGTTCATTCTCATAAATCACTTGTTGGTTCTGGTACATCCTTCGTTGAATGTCATGCACACCAGCCAGCGTCACCTAAAGCTATTGTTGTCCAGTTTGGATCTCCTACAGCATGATATACATACCCACCATGTTATGCGGGTCTTGCTCCTCCTGGGAAGGGGGTGTGGTAGAGGAATTCAAGGTAGTGTAGGTGCGGGTCCGTTTGCATGGGACCGCTCTCCTAGTGATGGGGATGGTGGGTTCCACCTCCTCAACTTCATCATCACCGTCACCACTGTGCTCCTTGTTGCCACCCTGAGTTGTTGTCCTGGGCGGATATTCTACTTCTCCCTCATTCAGTAGCCACTGGAGATGGTTCACCATGTACATGTTGAAGATAGGGTCGGGGAGGCTCCACTCTCGAACTATGCCTCAGCGCATGCAATGCGCATAGAGCACATTGTGGTGGTATTGAAGAAGGTGCACCTTGTGGAAGTAAAGGAGATCCAGCTTTGTTGTATCCTCCAATGGCTCGAGGGTCAACAAATCAAGGTGTAAATGGAGAGAAATAGGGGTGATGAGATCCCCAAATAAAATCGGCTCCTTCCTTGTCACATTACGCCTCACAGAAATCATATGGAGCAGAAGGAAAGCTGCAAAGTTAACAATCTCCCCTTTCAGTAGCCTGTAAAGAAAGTAGAGGTCCGCCTTCTGTGCCTTCCCTTGAGCTTGACTGGATCGAGCAAAAATAGTATTGGTGCAAAGGCGGTGAACGATATGAGCAAATGGATGCTCAACATCAGTAACAAAAATGATATGTCAGTTTATACAAAATCCCACCAGCACCTTAGTTAACTGCTCCCAGGCCAAGTCGTAATCAAAGTCAGATGTGGCCAAGCATTCTGGGACGTGAGCCCAGTTAAAGATATGGTTGAAGGCCCTTAGCATAATAGAATAGTTGTTGTTGAAGAGGCGGAAGATGACCTTACCTTCCCACCATTTGCCTCCTATCTACTGCTCGGTGGTGACGAGTGTTGGTATGTATGCCCTGAGAGCCAATCATGGGATGATTGGTGGGATACATTAAGATTGATTTGATAAACATCAAAGGCAAGCTTCCAATTCTTTCTGGTTCAGTCATATGAGATAGTGATAGAACAGATTGAATGTCTAGAGAATGACAGTTTTCAATGACGTATGCCTTCAGGTTCATGACCTGAACGATGAGATCATACGGATGCTAAGAGTTTGTACATTCTTGTTATGTCCCTAGTCAGATGTCATTGTGGAAGGTAGATATACAACAATGACACACAAGACTAGATTGTGGTGTTGGTTGATGACAGAATCTCATTAGTCATGATATAGAGATATCAAACCAAACACATAGGTACTTGTTAGAGAACAAGTGTACCGGACAGACCCACCGTGAGTTTGACACATGGAACCATGAGATGGTAGTCACAGTCAGTACTCACAGTGATGGTGGTGAGTGTGATTCTTTGACCTGAAATCACTACACTCAACACATGTCGTTGGGCACACTTTGACATCATCAAACGCAGTCCTGAAACATGGGTTGTTATAAAGGTGATGATTGGGTGGCTTTGACACATGGGGCTTTTGAGGGGTGAGTGATAGATATGGGATTTGTCCCTCCTGAGGGAGTTTGATATCCAAGGCCACTTGATGAGTAGGATTGAGATAGGCGTGCGCACGCATGTGTGAATCAGTATGTGATATTGATGACATACATATCTCCTTCAATCTACTCTGAGATCAAGAAAGTGAATGAACGTTGACAGGATGACTGTTCCATGCCTTGAGTTCATTCGGGATATCAGTGACAAAGGAATTATACATTCACTGTAACACCATTCATGGATTGTAGGATGAAAGTTGTTCTCCAACTTTATACTTTCACTTGGGTAGCACTGATGTGTGACTAGGCACCGCTCTTTGCTTGTGAAGTCATAAGTGTTATGGACTTTCACTGCCAACGTGAAATGGACCTGCAGGGTCACACACTTAGGATTTAACCTGGAAGAGGAGTTCTGTCCAAAAGCAACGTTTA
Organism: Alisma plantago-aquatica; assembly: GCA_963693085.1. NCBI lineage: Eukaryota > Viridiplantae > Streptophyta > Magnoliopsida > Alismatales > Alismataceae > Alisma > Alisma plantago-aquatica. The sequence goes on from OY856409.1 coordinate 123,767,841, forward strand.
AATTGATTACTAAAGGAGTTTAGTAGTTCAATTAAAAACTCAATCAGTTGATAGCTCAATATCATATGGTTCAAGGTGTTGGATGCATTGATTGGAGTATCGGATTGATTGAAATCGCATTTGACTGATTCTGCACAACCTGTACTCCCAACCGATCGGTTCAAGTGTTGAACCGGTCGGCTGAGGTTGCTGAACCGATCGGCTCAAGAGTTGAGCTGATCGGCTCAAGCCCAGGGTGAAACGAGCGGTTCAAGTGTTGAACCGATCGGTTCAACTGGTGCAACCAAGCAAGTTGGGAAAGTCAGGTCGGTGAGAATTTTCCTTGCGTTTCACTTGCCCAATTTGATTGGAATAAGGATTGGTATTCGATACCAATTAGAAACGAAAGTTGGAAAGTCAATCGGGAACTGATCAGGACCACGAACCGACCGGTTCAGAAGTGAACCGATCGGCTCATGGGTCCCAACCGATCGGTTGGTGCTCCAACCGAGCGGTTCAGGTCCCCAACCGACCGGTTCACTTGCGAACCGATCGGTTCAGGTTGCGAGTTGGTTGCTTTTTGTGAAAAAATCGCGAACCCTTCTACTCCTGCTTTAGTCCCATATTGCCAGGCACAGAGAACCCTGTCCCATGACCCTCCTATATATAGGGGTATTGGGGGCTTCTCAGAGAACAACTCAATGCAAGCCGGTTGCTTTGCGAAGTTGTCGTTCTCTCTGGTTTTGGTAACCGTGAGAGATCCCTAGCAAGTGCTTCCCGCAAAAGGGAGGTGCAGCAAGGGAAGGACAACTGTAGTTGCAACTGGTAGCAGGAGAGTATGTTGGCAACTAGTACGTCAACAGGAGGGTGTGACTCCTTCCACTTCCTTGTGGGACAAGGAGTGTGGAGTTCCAGGTGGTCCGTGTGGACTACTACAGAGGTGGGAGGACACTGCCGCTCAGGAGGACAACTGTCATCCGACAGTCCGATAGGAGGAGGAGTCGTCAGTCCCGGTGCGACCAGGAGCTGCACAGACACCGTCCAAGACCGGAGTTGAAGACCACGCATTGCGCTAGGTATTGTCGCCGAGCAAGCCTCAGGACAAGGTATGATTCCACAAACCATCCTTTCCTATTATATAGACGTTGACGCGTTTCCTCGGTATGGGTTTGGGGAGAAATTTTTTGTTTCCGCTGCCTTCTCTGTCTCCCCTAATACCCAACAGTGGTATCAGAGTGAGGTCAACTGCTCTATATTTTAGGAATATCGATATGATCGATTTTGGTTTGTCGCCTTTATTTATTGCATACGATGTGAATAATATTGGCTTTATGCATGTCCAATCCTAAATCCACAAATCCCAAATTACATATATGATATGTATTATTAATGCACTCGATACGCGTCGCCCTTAAACGAGTTTTGTGGTGGATGTGTGTAGCGTGATTATGGCCTATAAACCCCTATATGTGTGTGGTTGTTTGTGGTTGCTTGCATCTCGGTCTGCGCACCGATCTTCCCTCTCTTTTTCCTGATGTAACTCGAATTAATTCGAGATTATTTCCTACCTTTGCTCCCCCCGAATGTAACTCGGGGTTTCCCTTTTAAGCAATGTAAAATAGGATAGATTTTATTTCCTGTTATGTCAAAGACCGACGGACATCAAGACGACAGCTGAGACGATCGGTTCAAGGCGTGAACCGATCAGTTGATGTTCCAGATGGTCGGTTCAAGGTATGAACCGATCGGTTGATGACCGGTTTGAGGAGCGAGACGAGCGGGTGGCGGACATGACGAGATGCACGACGACCAGGTGAACCGATCGGTTGGAGGAGCCAACCGATCGGCTAGTGGCACCGAGACGACCGGATGGAGAGTACAGATCATTCATGAGATGAGTTGATCAACTCGGAAGGTAAGGCACAGAATTCATCTTGTACAGGTTGCATGAGATGTAGACCTAGATGACCGTGATTCCTCTTGGCTCGAGGAATCACATTAGGATGGCCATAATCATCGCTTTTTATCGTTTGTGCATGTTTTCTGTGGGATATAGCATGTATATGATACGTACTATGTATTGTGGTGATTGAATATGTATATGTATATAAAAACCAAATCCCTCATTAAAATATTAAGTCTTACATGCCTTCCATTAGTGGCACACATGAAAAGCTCGATCGACCAAGCGTAGGTTATGCCAAAGCGTGGTGCGCCGTCTATCTTGTGGAAGTGTGAAGGGTAGACATGTAGGTTCTGCCAAAGCAGGGTGCATGTTTACCGTGTCGACTTTTGGGTTAGACTTAACTGGTGATTCTTAGAGCGTCTAAGCCCAGAGGCAAGGAATGTTCATGGCAAGGAGTTGTGCATGTTCATTCAACAAGAGTTGCATATGATGCAATTGGCAAAAGTTGCCTACCTGAGAGATCTAAGTTGTGGGCGATCAGCCAAAGCTGACTCATGACTTAGAGGATTTCAGGATCTTGCCCACTAGAAGGTTGTACACTGCAATCTTCCGAATTGATGGTGAGGGCTATCAATTTGAAGTAAAATAGTGGGAGCGATAATTAATTAAAGGCCTAATTTTATCGTCAACTTTTCAAATCAATCAAATAAGTCAAAAGAGTTTTGGACTGAAATTGCATATATTTCCTTTTGTTAAAATAAATGGTTAATCAACAAATCACTTTATTTGTGATCGGTCTTTGAAACCAACAAATTAAATGGGAATAATTCCACGACTAGTTAGGATGGTGAGAAGTGTTCTCAAAGAGCAAAAGCTCCAAGTCCTAGTTATACCAGAACCAGATGAACTCGATCCCACCACATCAATGGCTGAAAGTATGCTTATGGAAGCATACTGAGAAAGACATTGATGAGGAGTGCTTGATGTTGTGTTCTCTAAACTATGAGTTGCAGAGACAACATGAGACATATGATGTCTCCAAGACACTATCCTAGTATGTCATGACAGAAGGAGATCCAGTAAGGGATTCACACACTCAATGTGATTGGGTATGTTGAAAACCTGATTGAGAAGGATTCCCTCTAAGCCAAGGGTTGGCTATTGGTATGATACTACAAATGTTGCAAGAATCATACAATTCATGATAAGCTACAACATGAACAACTTTGACAAGCGTTGACAGAGTTGTTGGACATGTTGAGGACAGTAGAGGCAAAGATGAAGAAAGACAAACCATAATCTTTGATGTGATCAAAGAGAAAGGTAAGTCTTAAGGGCAAGGATAAGGGCAAAGCAAAGAAGTGTTCTATTGCTAGCCGACAATCCAAGCCGTCTTCAGCCTCAAGGCACATGGGGAAAGGGTGTATGAGGGATTGCCCTCTATATCTAGAAGAACAAAAGAAGATGAAGGAGGGGATGGAGATCTCCACCTAAGGTATCATGAAATGAACCGCTTCTTTATCTGAGGTATATGATACCAAGATATGGATATGTCATATATGATATGCAATATCCACAAAGAAGTGATGGCCTTTGCGAAAGGACCAAGAAAGAAATACCCATCATTGGAGCAAGTGTTGCTGCCATAGATAGGAGTATCTTTCAGTTTATTTTAGCCTAAAGGGCACGAAATAGAGTTGAGAACTGCTATTTCATATATTGCTAATAGATAGAAACACTTTATTATTGCATATTGTATGACAATGATGGCAATTATTAAATTTGATGTTTCAATCTCAAAGATATGATCTTTGTGGCAATGCCTTGTTTATCTTGTGATACATGGTATGCATAAGATAAAATGATACCTAAAGTTATTGATAACTCAAACGATCAAATTAGCATCAATCATGAGAAATTCATTTCTAGTTTCCATATGATGGATAAATCTAGACTCTTTTGGTTAGAGAATCAGTAAGAGAAATGAATCTCTTGTACATGATTAATCAATCTTCACTAAAGGTAGTGGGAGAGTGATTATCCTATTAGGTATAATACATGTGATGTATTTACATACCAATTGGAACAAATGCTAATACTTCAAATGGTGTTTAGAGAAATACCAATATGAACATCTTGAAGTGTTCAAGATTGTCATAGATGAAGTACAAATTTGGTAAAGTATTAATTCTTGATGAGATCAATGAATGAAATACTTGGACCAAATGTTTGAGATCCTTATGAGTGATTATGATAGTGTATCATAGTGAACTCATGATTAAGGCATGGTGATGTCTAAATCAAGAAGGAATCATACTCTAAGGAGTTAGAGAATGATTATCAAATAACTGAATTCTTCTTAATAAAAGAATACCCCACACTAATAAAGGATATTAAGAATCACAAGGGTTGTGAATTCTTATATTCTTGACAGATACACCTCAATTATCTATGTGATGAGTTGTTCATATGATGAGTCAACTATCTAGATGTATATGAGGAATCAGATTTTGAGTTATGGTATAAGACCATTACATCCTAAATGATTTCCATGTGAACCATAAGGTATGACCTTGATGGTAGCACTCATTGGATGAAATCCATAAGTGCAAATGAGTCTTAAGTGTTAAGACACATGGATAACATTTTGAGAAGGATGATGCTTGTTGATTGCAACTTAATGACTGAGACATTTGGCATATGGATACTGAAACCACATTCCTATGAGGAATAAAACAAGGATGTGTACGTGACACAACCTATAAGGTTTATGAATCCACTAATGCAAATGAAGTCTATAAGTTACAATGGACTAATCAATGTGATTGATTGAGTACAAGCAACTCAGAATTGGATCTTTACTTTGATGATATAGTCAAAGGGTTTGACTGATATGTCAAAGATAAAGAAGGGATCTGTGATTTAGTGGGAGTGTGTTCACATTCCACATGTTGATGTGAAATGGAAATGTTCTAGAATGGAAATCCAAAAGTGGAAATTATCATTAAGGAAGATAGAGATGTTTCCTATATGATAGGAATAGAGATCTATAGAGATAGTTCTCGACAAATCTCTTGACCTGGAAAAGAGAGAGCATACATTGGCAATCTGTACTGAAGGGTTCAGTATGCACAGATTCAGTGGGAGAAAATTTATCCATGTTATATGGATATTAGTATCCCAAGGCCAAGTGTCCAATTCTTATGAAGAATGGGAACACTAAGAATAGATATGGATCTATCATGAATGTAATCATCCCATTGTCTTGCATGTATGACATGGCAAGAATAAGATGCATTCATCATCTTGTATGTGTGACATGACAATATGATGTGATCATCCTGATAACTCGTATGTGAGACATGACGAGTGGATGTCTGTCTGATTCCAGTAAGGGTTACTGGAATACCATAAGAACTTGATAAGTACTTGGGAAGTACTAGTTCTATGGAGATAAGGAAGAGTTCGATGTAAAGAGTTACATTGATGTGAACTTTCGAAAGGACAGAAAATAAATCGCAAAATATATATAGGATATATAAAAGTGAAAGTTTGTTGATAATTGGAAGTGTTCCAATAAAACCATTTAAAAGGGAAATGCCGAGTATCTATGTGTTAGAGAACAGAAATGGATACTATATGGATCTGAAGGTTCATGAGATGAACTTATATTCCACTCATTGATGACAAGTCTGGAATCCTTGATCATGCAATGTGGCTAAAGGTTAGCAATGGAATACTAGATCGCATATTACGGCAACTCCATCTCATACGTGTGAAGTACAGTGAAGAGATGAGAGACATGCAATTTATACTGACTTTGGCAAGGTGTTTCCATTACTCACTATGTTAGCACTAAGAGCACAGTAACATGTGGGACATGTTTGAAGATCACTATGAATATGATTCAAGGGTGATTGGCTCGCAGTGCAAGTGGGAGTCTGTTGGTATGTATGCCCTGAGAGCCAATCATGGGATGATTGGTGGGATACATTAAGATTGATTTGATAAACATCAAAGGCAAGCTTCCAATTCTTTCTGGTTTAGTCATATGAGATAGTGATAGAACAGATTGAATGTCTAGAGAATGACAGTACTCAATGACGTATGCCTTCAGGTTCATGACCTGAACGATGAGATCATACGGATGCTAAGAGTATGTACATTCTTGTTATGTCCCTAGTCGGATGTCATTGTGGAAGGTAGATAGACAACAATGACACACAAGACTAGATTGTGGTGTTGGTTGATGACAGAATCTCAATAGTCATGATATAGAGATATCAAACCAAACACATAGGTACTTGTTAGAGAACAAGTGTACCGGACAGACCCATCGTGAGTTTGACACATGGAACCATGAGATGGTAGTCACAGTCAGTACTCACAGTGATGGTGGTGAGTGTGATTCTTTGACCTGAAATCACTACACTCAACACATGTCATTGGGCACACTTTGACATCATCAAACGCAGTCCTGAAACATGGGTTGTTATAAAGGTGATGATTGGGTGGCTTTGACACATGAGGCTTTTGAGGGGTGAGTGATAGATATGGGATTTGTCCCTCCTGAGGGAGTTTGATATCCAAGGCCACTTGATGAGTAGGATTGAGATAGGCGTGTGCACGCATCTGTGAATCAGTATGTGATATTGATGTCATACATATCTCCTTCAATCTACTCTGAGATCAAGAAAGTGAATGAACGTTGACAGGATGACTGTTCCATGCCTTGAGTTCATTCGGGATATCAGTGACAAAGGAATTATACATTCACTGTAACACCATTCATGGATTGTAGGATGAAAGTTGTTCTCCAACTTTCTACTTTCACTTGGGTAGCACTGATGTGTGACTAGGCACCGCTCTTTGCTTGTGAAGTCATAAGTGTTATGGACTTTCACTGCTAACGTGAAATGGACCTTCAGGGTCACACACTTAGGATTTAACTTGGAAGAGGAGTTTTGTCCACAAGAAACGTTTAAATTGATTACTAAAGGAGTTTAGTAGTTCAATTAAACACTCAATCAGTTGATAGCTTAATATCATATGGTTCAAGGTGTTGGACGCATTGATTGGAGTATCGGATTGATTGAAATCGCATTTGACTGATTCTGCACAACCTGTACTCCCAACCGATCGGTTCAAGTGTTGAATCGGTCGGCTGAGGTTGCTGAACCGATCGGCTCAAGAGTTGAGCTGATCGGCTCAAGCCCAGGGTGAAACGAGCGGTTCAAGTGTTGAACCGATCGGTTCAACTGGTGCAACCAAGCAAGTTGGGAAAGTCAGGTCGGTGAGAATTTTCCTTGCATTTCACTTGCCCAATTTGATTGGAATAAGTATTGGTATTCGATACCAATTAGAAACAAAAGTTAAAAAGTCAATCGGGAACTGATCAGGACCACAAACCGACCGGTTCAGAAGTGAACCGATCGGCTCATGGGTCCCAACCGATCGGTTGGTGCTCCAACCGACCGGTTCAGGTCCCCAACCGACCGGTTCACTTGTGAACCGATCGGTTCAGGTTGCGAGTTGGTTGCTTTTTGTGAAAAAATCACGAACCCTTCTACTCCTGCTTTAGTCCCATATTGCCGGGCACAGAGAACCCTGTCCCATGACCCGCCTATATATATAGGGGTATTGGGGGCTTCTCAGAGAACAACTCAATGCAAGCCGGTTTCTTTGCGAAGTTGTCGTTCTCTCTGGTTTTGGTAACCGTGAGAGATCCCTAGCAAGTGCTTCCCGCAAAAGGGAGGTGCAGCAAGGGAAGGACAACTGCAGTTGCAACTGGTAGCAGGAGAGTATGTTGGCGACTAGTACGTCAACAGGAGGGTGCGACTCCTTCCACTTCCTTGTGGGACAAGGAGTGTGGAGTTCCAGGTGGTCCGTGTGGACTACTACAGAGGCGGGAGGACACTGCTGCTCAGGAGGACAACTGTCATCCGACAGTCCGGTAGGAGGAGGAGTCGTCAGTCCCGGAGCGACCAGGAGCTGCACAGACACCGTCCAAGACCGGAGTTGAAGACCGCACATTGCACGAGGTATTGTCGCCGAGCAAGCCTCGGGATAAGGTATGATTCCACAAACCATCCTTTCCTATTATATAGACGTTGACGCGTTTCCTCGGTATGGGTTTGGGGAGAAATTTTTTGTTTCCGCTGCCTTCTCTGTCTCCCCTAATACCCAACAACGAGAACATCAAGTGACACCATGAACTCCAAGACAAGGTTTGGGTAGATCTTCCTGTCGCTAAAGAAAGAATTATCTCCCTCCATTTATTGCTTTTGGCATACCCATCACATGTTGTCATTAAATCCCCCTCCTTTCGATCAATGCGCGATCTCCATATCACGTTGGGATGATCTGCCTTGTCTGCAACTCTTCATATAGCTTCCTTATCTCTGTGGATGGGTGTTGAATGTGGGTTGGCCGGGGGACCAAGTCACCTTGAGGGGGAACAAATTCTCTCCTAGGAGCCATGTCGTTGATGGAAGAAGGATGTTAAGAGAATAGAAGCTCAGGGAAGACTGTCAGCGCCTGGTGCATCCTTGCTTTAGAATGTAGGAGGAGTGGATGTTGAGGGTGTGAAGAAAATGACTCCACCACCCCTCCTTATATATCTGAATGCGGCAGAGTTAGTACCACTGACTTTTGGAGTCGGTGGTACTGAATTGGCTAACACAATCCATGGTTTGTTGCATCGACTACTTATGATTGGCTGACATAGATGGTGTGGATCACCCCAAGTCAGTGGTACAGATGATAAGTCAGTAGTACCAACTTGTGTCACGGATCAGTACCACCAACTTGTCGATGAAGTGCATTGTGGTTTTTGGATCACAAACACCCATATTGTTGATGTGGCAAGTCAGAAGTACCAACTTTAGGGTCGGTAGTACCGAGTTGTTGAAATTGTCAGTTCTTTCGAATTTGTGAACTCAGTATACCGAACCTGGGTACATCCAAAAGTCAGTAGTACTGACTGAAAAGTTAGTGATAACGAGTCCTTATCAGTGAGCACTCAAAAGATCTTTAGAGACTCAGTGGTACCGACTAGTTGAGTTAATGGTATCGAGTCTGTGTTGGTGTTGCGGACAAAATGTTGACCTCATTTCAGTGCCACCGACTGCTAAACTTAATGGTACCGACTTTTAAGCCCTGCACACTCAAAAAATGAGTCAAGGTACCATTTTATAGAAATTAAAGTAAAGTAACAAGTAAAGATGGAAATTGAACATAAAAACAATGCAATAAAAATTGGGTTGCCCCCAACAAGCGTCAATGTTTAATGTCCTAGACTAGACGGTCTTTAGAGAAATAATCTATGGAATGGTGCAAAGTTGCACCTCCTCTATTTGTGGCTCTACCCCCCCCCCTCAAAATAGTGTTTTAATCTTTGGTTGTTTACAAGGAATGACATGTTCCCATCTACAGTGTTCACAGCACCATGGGAAAAGACTTTTTCAATCACAAATGGTCCACTCCACTTGGACCTTAGTTTGCCCGAATGTAGCCTAAGTCTAGAATTGAAAAGGAGGAATTTATGACCTATGAGAAACACTATATTTAGAATGTGTCTATCATGAATTTTCTTAGTACTTTCCTTATATATCCTAGATATTTCATAAGCCTCCATCCTAAGCTCATCTAATTCATTAAGCTCTAAAAGTCTCTTTCTACCTGCTTCATCAATGTTAAAATTCAGCTTCTTCATGACCCATTTAGCTTTATGCTCAAGTTCTATGGGTAGATGGCATGCATGGCCATAGACTAGCCTAAACGTTATTGTTCCTATTGAGTATTTGTAGGTGGTTCTATAAGCCCAAAGAGCATGACTTAGCCCATAACTCCAGTTCGTCCTATTGGTTGAGACCATCCTTTCCAAAATGTTCTTCACCTCTCTATTGGATACCTCAACCTTCCCTTGAGTCTGTGGGTGATATGGAGTACTCACTCGGTGCTTCACCCCATATTTTCTTAGCAAATCTCCAAACTACCTATTAGTGAAGTGGGATCCACCATCACTAATAATTAGGTGGGGGACACTAAACCTGCAAAAAATGCATTCCTTCATAAAATTGCACACTACATGTGCATCATTGGTGCGGGTTGGAATTGCTTCCACCCACTTAGACACATAATCAACTACAAGTAATATATAAATATTGGAATTAGATTACTCAAATGGACCCATAAAATCTATACTTCAAAGTTCAAAAACTTCAATCTCCTGAAACACATTTAAGGGCATCTCATGTTGCTTAGAGATATTACTTGCATGTTGACATGCATCACAATGATGAACAAAGTTGTGATTATCTTTAAAAAAGGTAGGCCAATGAAACCCACTCTCTAAGACTTTAGCCGCAGTCCTAGAGCTAGCATGGTGTCCACCTGTGGGTAGAGAATGACAATGTGACAAGATGCTCTCTACCTCACATTTGGGTACACATCTTCTTAACAGGCCATCTCTACATTGCTTAAGAAGAATTGGGTCATCCCAAATACAAAACTTCAATGAGTGGAAAAATCACATTTTTAATCTTGATACCCCCAATATGTAGGCAATTCCTTACAAGCTAGGTAATTAACCATATCTACAAACCAAGGATCTTCAGTTTTAATTACAAACAATTTCTCATATGGGAATTCCTCAATAATGGGGATGGCTATATCTTTTTCATCCGCCCTTACTAACCTAGAAAAATGATCAGCTACAACATTCTCTACCCCTACCTTGTCTCTAATTTCAACGTCAAATTCCTGAAGCAAAAGAATCCACCTAATCAATCTAGGTTTGGCGTCTCTCTTTTGTAATAAGTATTTCATGGCAGCATGGTCATTCCACACTATTACTTTAGCCCCAACTAGGTATTGGAAGAATTTTTCAAAAGCAAATACTACTACTAGTAGTTCTTTTTTAGTAATAGTATAATTCATCTATGCATCATTCAAAGTCCTTGATGCATAATATATGATAGTTGGAGTCTTGTCTCTATTTTGACCTAACACACCTCCTACTACATAATATGATGTGTCGCACATCAGCTCAAAGGGAAGGCTCCAATCAAGAGCATGTACAATAGGCGCGGAGATCAGTTTTTCTTTAAGAATTTCAAAGGCTTATAAATAACACTCATCAAAGGAAAACTTGACGTCTTTCTCTAAAAGTTCAGACAATGGTTTGGCAATTTTTGAGAAATCCTTAAAACGGCGGGAAAATATAGCATGTCCTAAAAATACCCTTACTCATTTCACTGATGTCAGTGGAGGTAGTGTGGAGATGACTTCAATCTTTAATGGATCCACTTCCATGCCTTTGTTGGATACCTTGTGTCCAAGAACAATCCCTTCACTTACCATCATGTGACACTTCTCCCAGTTTAGAACTAGGTGAGTGTCCTCACATCTCTGTAGCACCCTATCAAGGTTATATAGACAATCATTGAAAAATTCCCCATACACAGAAAAATCATCCATGAAAACCTCTAAGCGCCGCTCCACCATGTCAGAAAAAATGGCGAGCATACAGTGTTGAAATGTAGCAGGGGCATTACAAAGACCAAAAGGCATCCATAGGTATGCGAATGTTCCATAAGGGTAGGTGAAAGTGGATTTATCTTGATCCTTAGGCTCTATGGAAATTTGATTATACTCAGAATACCCATCAAGAAAACAAAAGTGTGAGCGGCCAGCTAATCATTCCAAGATCTGATCAATAAATAGTAAAGGAAAATGATCTTTAAGAGTGGTTGCATTTAAACGGTGATAATCTATGCATACTCACCATCCCATCACTAGCCTAGTGGAAATCAATTCATTAGCTGCATTAGTAGTGACTGTAACCCCCCCCCCCTTATTAGGAACTACCTGGGTAGGACTAACCCACATTGAATCAGAAATTGCATAGATTATATCTGTCGATAGAAGCTTGATGAATTCTTTTTTACCACCTGAGTCATAATCGGATTAAGATGCCTCTGAGGTTGAAAAATTTCCTTAGCTCCTTCTTTGAGTCAAATCTTGTGTTGGCACAAGGTTGGATAGATCCCTTTTATGTCAGCTATGGACCACCCGAATGCAGCTCTATACCCTAATACCCCCAATCTGTAGGCAATTCCTTACAAGCTAGGTAATTAACCATATCTACAAACCAAGGATCTTCAGTTTTAATTACAAACAATTTCTCATATGGGAATTCCTCAATAATGGGGATGGCTATATCTTTTTCATCCGCCCTTACTAACCTAGAAAAATGATCAGCTACAACATTCTCTACCCCTACCTTGTCTCTAATTTCAATGTCAAATTCCTGAAGCAAAAGAATCCACCTAATCAATCTGGGTTTGGCGTCTCTCTTTTGTAATAAGTATTTCATGGCAGCATGGTCATTCCACACTATTACTTTAGCCCCAACTAGGTATTGGAAGAATTTTTCAAAAGCAAATACTACTACTAGTAGTTCTTTTTTAGTAATAGTATAATTCATCTATGCATCATTCAAAGTCCTTGATGCATAATATATGATAGTTGGAGTCTTGTCTCTATTTTGACCTAACACACCTCCTACTGCATAATATGATGTGTCGCACATCAGCTCAAAGGGAAGGCTCCAATCAAGAGCATGTACAATAGGCACGGAGATCAGTTTTTCTTTAAGAATTTCAAAGGCTTATAAATAACACTCATCAAAGGAAAACTTGACGTCTTTCTCTAAAAGTTCAGACAATGGTTTGGCAATTTTTGAGAAATCCTTAAAACGGCGGGAAAATATAGCATGTCCTAAAAATACCCTTACTCATTTCACTGATGTCAGTGGAGGTAGTGTGGAGATGACTTCAATCTTTAATGGATCCACTTCCATGCCTTTGTTGGATACCTTGTGTCCAAGAACAATCCCTTCACTTACCATCATGTGACACTTCTCCCAGTTTAGAACTAGGTGAGTGTCCTCACATCTCTGTAGCACCCTATCAAGGTTATATAGACAATCATTGAAAAATTCCCCATACACAGAAAAATCATCCATGAAAACCTCTAAGCGCCGCTCCACCATGTCAGAAAAAATGGCGAGCATACAGTGTTGAAATGTAGCAGGGGCATTACAAAGACCAAAAGGCATCCATAGGTATGCGAATGTTCCATAAGGGTAGGTGAAAGTGGATTTATCTTGATCCTTAGGCTCTATGGAAATTTGATTATACTCGGAATACCCATCAAGAAAACAAAAGTGTGAGTGGCCAGCTAATCATTCCAAGATCTGATCAATAAATAGTAAAGGAAAATGATCTTTAAGAGTGGTTGCATTTAAACGGTGATAATCTATGCATACTCACCATCCCATCACTAGCCTAGTGGAAATCAATTCATTAGCTGCATTAGTAGTGACTGTAACCCCCCCTTTATTAGGAACTACCTGGGTAGGACTAACCCACATTGAATCAGAAATTGCATAGATTATATCTGTCGATAGAAGCTTGATGAATTCTTTTTTACCACCTGAGTCATAATCGGATTAAGATGCCTCTGAGGTTGGAAAATTTCCTTAGCTCCTTCTTTGAGTCAAATCTTGTGTTGGCACAAGGCTGGATAGATCCCTTTTATGTCAGCTATGGACCACCCGAATGCAGCTCGGTGGTTTTTCAATGCAGTGAGTAACTTTCCTTCCTCGTCACCACTCAAAGAAGATGATATGATCATTGTGAGCTTTTCTTCTATAGATAAGAAGACATACTTCAGGAGTGGCAGTAATGGCATTAGTTCCAGGTCCGGTGGGCTCAATAGAGATGGGACCAATGGTGGGGGTGGTGGTCCAAGGTCTTCATAGCGTCTTGCATAGTAGCAAGGTACTGCCTTTAGCATCAAAACGTACTCCTCTAGATGGTTGTTGCAGATGTTGTCCTCCATTCTATTCATCAAGCATGCTTCTAAGGGTAACTTGGGTGATGATTGTATCATAGAATCATCTATGGCTTCTTCTTCAGCCATAGGGTCATAGTCCTCTCCCTCATCGTCTGAGTAGCGCATTGGTTGAGTCAGTGAGATCACCTTTGTATTTTCTAGGATGTCCACTGCTAGAGTTCCTCTTTCTAATTTACTCATAACATGGGCCATATCCAGAAATAGCTTCCCTAGAAATAGAGAAAACTTGCTATCCACGTGCTGAAGCATGTTGCATTACACCTTATTTCACGTGGCTTGAGAATGCTCTGGCATCTTGATCTTTAACATGTCATCTTGTATTCCCATAGTCAGACGTCCTCTTCCCATCTCAAGTATCATGTCTACTGTGGCTTGAAACAAACTTCCAAGTACAAGCTCATTGCCATGGCCGTCCGGCATTTCCATCACTACAAAATCTGCAAGAAAGATGAACCTATCCACTTTGACCAGGACATCCTCGCATATACCATATGGCTTAACTACTGAGTTTTCTACCAACTGGATTGTCATGTTTCTCTTCCTAGATTCCATAAGTCTGAGCTTCTTGAAGGTATATAGGGGAATTAGATTTATACTTGCCCCTAAATCACATAAATCCTCTCCAAATTTTGGCTTGCCTATATAGCATGTGATATTGAAACATCCAGGATCCTATCTTTTAGGAGGCAGTGTCCCCAAGATGAAAGCACTAACCTGCTCTTTTAAAACCATGACATTAAACTCTGGTATCTTTCTCTTCTTTGTAATTATATTCTTCAAAAACTTCCCATAAGATGGTATATGCTCAATAGCGTATATCAAGGTAATGTTCACAGATAACTTCTGAAAATTATCTAGAAATTTCTTGAACTATCGGTCCATCATAGTCACCTTCAAACTATTCGGAAAGGGCATAGGAACTATAGGTTTCCTCTGGTGAGGTAGAATATAAGCCTGAGTTTTATTCCCCCCAACCTCATCAACTTTTTCCTCTGTAGTCTTCTCTTGTGCTGCCATGTCAGGTTCTTCTGCATCCACTGGTATAGAGTGATTTGTAGCTTCTTATGCAACTACGTTGTGTGATGAATCATTCAGTATCTTCTTGCCACTACGTAGCATAACAGTCTTCACATGTTGATTCTCAAAAGGTACATTGGTGTTCACCGGAAATCCTTGTTGGGTTGGTTGCTTTAATGCACTCACATCTACCGCTATCTGAGAGATCTGTGTCTCTATGCTACAAATGCGTGCCCCTTGATTTTGACGATCCCTTTGATTTTGTGAAATATGCACCTCATTCTGACTCAATAGCTTGCCCAACATTTCTTCAATCTTGTCAATTTTCTGTTGCTCTAGTTGATAATATACTTGGTTGCCATACTGATGTGGCTTTGGATGTTGTTTTTGTGCTTGTGATGGATCCTGTTGGAAGTTGTTAGGATCCTTCCAAGAGAATATGGGGTCCTTCCTCTAAGAATAGTCATTGTTCCAGTATTTCCCCTGGCGCACATACTTGCATTCTTCTTCTTCTTCCTCAGCAGGAAATTTGTCTATAGCGCATAGTTTCTTAGCAATCATATCTAACTTATTTTTTAGAGCAGATATCACCTTGGATTCCCTGACACTTTTAATGGTTTCTGGTGGCTCCCTTTCTTCTCCCCATGATTGGTTTTTAGACATGTTCTTGAGGATCTCATGGCAGTGAGTGGGCTTATTGTTGAGGAAGAACCTAGCTCTTGCACTATCAAGAGTTGTTCTCTCCCCTTTGTGTAGGACATAATAGAAGATCTTGGCCTGCCCTAGTAGATCAATGCCATGATGAGGCACTTTCCTCAGCATATTCTAAAACCTCTCCCATGCCTCTAAATATGACTCATCAGCTTGTTGTTTGAAGTTGTGGATCTTCTTCACTAGGTCATTAGTCTTTTAAGGAGGGAAGTAGCGCTCAAAGAATGCATCTATCATCTGATCCCATGTCTCAGTGATCTCATCATCAAGATTGTTGAACCATGACTTTGCACTATTCTGCAGTGAAGATGAAAATAGCTTAAGATATATTGCAGTAGCTGGGATCCTGTCTATCTTGACCACATCATAGTTCTCCACGAAATTGCTAATATGTGTCATTAGATCTTCAGAAGGATGGCCATGGTACACTTGAGATTTGACTAAGGTGATAAGTCCAAGATCTATCTTGTAGCTACCCACATTGATGGCTTGCCTTTTGATGGGCCCTTTCCGAGCCATAGATGACAAAGCTTTTATCCTTTCACATATTGTCAATTCTTCTTCTCCCTCCATTTCTGTTGTTTTTTGTTCTTCTGGTGTCGCAGGTCTCTCAGGTGGAGGTGTCGATGGAGGGGTTTGATTGAACTTTTCCATAGATCTATCAGACTCCCTTTCTCCTTGTAAGATCTCGTATTGTCTAAAGCCTGGTGAGGATGGTTATCTGTATTCTATGGCTTTGGTACGCACCATGCACTAGTTTCCTTGAAATAGTGAAAAGTAGGTATTAGCACAACAAATTTATGATATATCAAAAAGATCTTATGATTCAGCTTGAAGAAATTTAAAAATAAAATTAAAAAAATTGGCCTAGAGTGGCCGACCACAACACTCGTAGTGATGGATGTTTTTGCTTCCCCAGCAACGGTGCCAAAAACTTGACACAAGTTTACCGCGCATAGTACGCAAGTGAACGTATCAAAATAATAAGGACTCGTGAGGCCTGAGTCGAACAAGGGGAAGCATTTCTCCAGTAGACTACTACTAACAACAGTCAAATCAGCTAATCTGATTGTAAAAGGTTGAATTGAGTTGAGTTAAAGAACAAATGTAGAAACAAAATGAATTTAAATGTTGAATTAATCAGAGATGGAATGAATTCGTTAGGATAGTGGTTTCACCATGGATAACACTAATAATTGACCTGACACACACTAACATCTATTATCTCAATCCCTGGATAAGGAGCCTGTAGCCAGAATTACCTGCTCCCGTAGTGTGATTCACAACCTAATCTAATGGCAATCCCACTTCCACAGTTATTGGTTGATTAGTTAGATGCTTTATGATTATTCTCTGGGTTTATCCTCTCATTTACACCACTTTTCCTAAAGGGCACAATAGACAGGTAAATCTATGCTCTCTGACCCTCAACCTCACTCCCAAGATGACTAAGAGTCTATAAATCCACTCATGGTGATCAAGAACAAGTAGAACACAAAGCTTTCATAGATTTATATCCAGAAAAAAGAGATAAAATCGATATTAATGCATAGAAATCAATCACAGTGTATATCCGGGCTACTCCTAGATCCTAAGGAATAAAGGTTTTTAACCTTGCATGGTTTTCATCAATGAATATATGAAAAGGAAGAAGAAAATGTGGGAAACATTAGGAAACTAAGGTAACCCCTAAATCTCTATCTGTTCGGAAGATCCCCTCCGTCGTACGTACGTTCTGCTATCTTCCAGCTATAGAATCTCCGGAGGTGCCCGGATCTCCTCAGTTGAAGCTTTCAGTCCTCGGTTCTTCTCTTCTCTCTCTTCAGTTATCATGCAATGAAAACGGCTCCCTCCTTTTGTCTGGTCATCGTCCCCCTAAGTCATAGAATGCACTTAGGGTACGAAATAACATCAACCATTGGATTGGAGTGAAATCTGTAGATGGCATGATCGGGCAGACTTGGTAGTGCCGACTAGGCAAGTCGGTGGTACTGAGTCACTTAGGTTTAGTCACACGATCTTGATCGTGTCGATACTATCGACTGGACTCGTTAGCACTGAGTTTTGTAGTTTTTGAACTGCCTCTCTGATGCCTACTTGATAGCACTGAGTTTTCTCGATTCATGTCGGGGCTTACTGATGTTGATTCGGTACCACTGACTTTGGGTGTCGGTAACACCGACTCTGGGTGAGTTTCTGGGTCCATCACTAACGTCAAGTCGGTACCACCGACTATTTATAGGTTGTTGGCACTGAATATGTGGATCTCCCTTGTACCTAAAAATGCACAAAAACATCATAAGTACTTGGGATGCATAAAATATTACATAAAATAGTTAAAAGCATATAATTTGATGCATTCAATTCATGCATAACAAATCAAATAAATGATGAATCTACACATGAAATCAAGGAAAAATGTGCCCGAAACAACGAGTAAAAACACATGCATCATCTATCATCACGAACTCCACCTAAAACACAATGATAGTGTATCAGAAAGAAGGAACCACACTATGTTAGTCATGGTATGATTACCAAAAAAATCTAGTTGGTCTTCTAAAATCTTTTGAGAACATGTTTTACACCAAAATAATGTATCATCTAAATTGGTTCAAAAGACACCATATGAGATATGGCATGGGAGGTGTCCCGATGCATTTTTTAAGGTGATTAGGAATGAATACCTATATAAGAAAATTGTTTCTTTAAAAGGGCTTTATTGACAAATCACATAAATTTTATTTTGATAAATACTACTTTTATCCCAATCCTATGACAAAGTTATTTGTTGATCAGGATGGATGTATTCTTGAAAAAGGAACTTGGTTCCAAAGGAATCAGTGGAAGTAAAAGTAGAACTCAAAATGTTCGAGATGAATCAGAAAACATTAAATCTATAGAGGTAAAGTGGGAACAAAGAGAATCACAAGCTGTTGTGGAATCTCAAGTTATGTAACACACAGAACTCATAGTTAGAACATGCCTTGAGTTTGAAAGATGATTATATCTTATAATTCAAGAAGGTAGTTCTAAAGACCCAATCTTTATGATCAAATATTTACAAAATAATATCACAATCATAAACAATATGTATTACATCCATGCTTATACATCAGAGTAGTAGAAGCTTACACAAATAATTACAAAGTTTTAAGAATAAACTTCATTATTATCTAGTCTTCAATGGAGGACTACCCAATGCATGTCTCTTCAAGCTTTCCATCTACCACCTGCCCATGAGTTCCCAGAGGGAACAAAACCACACATGGACTCCATTGAAGGGAAATAAAAGGATCAGCAAAGCTGGTACTGAATCCAATCATTGAACTATGTACGAAATAGGTTTAGATGTACAATAAATGTTAGGAAAGGACTATTTGGTGGACTAAAGGCTAACAAAAATAAATTCCAATATCAACTTCAAGATATCAAATCTTTCACAAGAATATCATTAAGCAAGATTTAGTAATTCAAGTAGGAAAAATTTATCCAAGCTATTCACAAAGTATATCAATTTCTAGATATTCAATTTAACAAGCTTTGGCACCTTCCTATCATATCTTTTCTAGGGATAAGTGCCTTGTGTTCTCACACTCTAGGAGAGAACGACACTAGTGCCTTATTAGCTATTCTAGTTAACTGGGGGACAACTAATCCCTATTCACTATGCAGGGTTGTGGGGTACTTGGGCCACTCAAGTGAGCCAAAGCTCTATAGGGCCAAAGCCCAAGGGACCAAAGTGCACAGGGAGTCAAAACTCCAAATAAATCAAGTCCATTGCCAAATATTATCAAGAATATTTCATCAATTGCAAAATGAGAGTGGTAAACTTTTAAGAATAAATAAAGGTTTCAAAGATATATGGAATTCATCACAAATCAAGATATATGTGTGTCCATAAAGAGGGAAAATAGTTCAACAATGAAATAGAAGATCTAGTACCTAAATTATTTATGGCTCCAAGGATTGCATAATCACAAGTTGGATCCAAGAGAGAACATCTACAAAGTAGGATACAATGGAATCAATGTTCTTCAATCTTTTTCTATTTATGGTTTTTATTTCCCCTTTAGGCTTGTTACCATTTCACGATTCTTCTATTCTTTTTATTTCTAGGATTTCTAGTTAAGTTTAGTATATAATCAATTTATTGGTTCATTTTCCATATACTATAGATAACCACCTCATTGTATTATTAATAATCTTATTCTATTCTTTCACAAGGTTTATCATATTATTAAGTGGACATCTAGTCGTAAGTATATATATATGTCCTTTTTAAGGTAGGACCATGTTCATGTATGCATATCAATATTTAGTTAGAGACTATAAGATTAGGTGTGTAGGTCATACTCAAAATTACATATTTATTTATCAAAATTCATATTTTAGACTTTGATCTCATGTTCCACATTCTCTTTCTATTACACTTCTTCAAATAAGTTCCATCATGGTTATTCATTCATCTCTAGTCCTTATGGAGTATTCATTATTATGAGTTCATGATATGTGGTCCCAATGAGGTCTAACTTATATGTAAATATTACTATTTTCCCAATTAAGATTTCCTTTCTAGATAAGATTATGACAAGTGGAATATAAGTGGATCATAGATCATTCAAAGCAAACTTGCTATCCACTTCTAGGGTTTATGCAGGGCCGGCCCATTAGGGGGGCCAACATGGGCGACCGCCAAGGGCCCAACAAAGAAGGGGGCCCATAATTTTTTTTCTTCTTCTAATACACACATTTGTAAATGGAACGAGATTGATTCAATGTTACTTGTTAGGAAAAGACCGGAAGGTCCAGAAGTCAAGTTCCCTATTTAGTTTTGTGTTATTGGTTATCATAAAGTTAGGAATTAGACTTCCCTAATTTTCTATAGACTTCTGGACATATATATAAACTACAGTTCCAGACTTCTGCTGAAAAGTGAGTGGAAAACAAGTTTGGCGCATCTGTCACGACGGCAGCTCTCTCCTCAACTGCTCCCCTTTCACCCACGCTTCTCTATGATGGGTAGCATTCATCCACTCCTATCTTGCCTGCACTTCTCTGGCATGTACCTCTTCAGCCACACCTCTCTGACTTGCACCTCATTTTTCTTGTTGTTTTTCCTTGATCAATCGGCAACTGATCTGTTTGTTGTGGGGGGTAAATAAATCAAAGGCTGATGATCGATTGGGTCGGAGCACTGCTACTCTTGACTTTTCTCACGATTTACTCTAGTCAATCGGCAACAGATGCCACTGCGATGAAAACTCATTCAAACACCCATGCGATTTACTTCGTTGCTAAAGCACCCACTGTTTTTGTTTGATTGTGTATTCTTGTCTTGCTTTCTCTTTTTATTTTATTCATCTAGCATAGACGAAACTGATTACATAGTCGCACAACTGAGTTTTCACATAGGTAGTGAATTAGAAAAACTCAAGAATAAGTATGATGACTCTGTATTTGAATATTGTAATTTAAAACATAGTTCATAAGCACGCCCATTGTGTCCAAGTCATCTTCTAGTTTTGTGAGTATACATACAATAAAAAGACATCAGAACTTTTTATCATCATGGTTCGTTACTATTGCGAATTAATTGATTAACATATAGTATAAATGAGAGCTATGGAGAACAGTGTTAGGGCAAATAGTCTTTGAGGAAAGCTTCCTCGGTTACAATATACCAATCATATGGAAGTCATTTGCCTAAGAAAAGTTATCTTTCAAACTAATCATCTGATTTTGATTTCCTAAGACTGAACTCAAGTTCTTGGAACACTAGTTCCCTAAAAATTATAGTTACAACGAACCAATCGAAGCCTAAGGGTCTGACTGGTTTGGTGTAATTTGTCCTGAAAATATTAGAAGTCGAATTCCCTTTCTAATTTTACTTGACTAGTTTCCTAGAACTCTGGAGTTCGAGTTCCCTAATTTTCCCTAGACTCTCAGACATATATATATATATATATATATATACATATAATAAAATAGGTTCCATTAGAAACCAACAGGTTCGTCCGCTCCTGTGTTCCTCTTTTCCATCGGTGACTTCACATGAATTTTTTCAAGCTAAAGTTACTAAAAAACTATCTTAGATCATCAATGTCTCAAGAAAGATTGAACGGTTTGGCAATGTTATGCATTGAGAAGGATATGTTGGAAAATATTGATGTTGACACTGTTATTCAAGATTTTGAATCTAGAAAGGCTCGAAGAAGTCATTTTATATGATGACTGGAGCTCGATAAGGAGATATCTATATTTAATTTTTGCATTCTTTTTAGTTTGATTTGTAAGAACATGTTCAATTTTTTATATGACAGTTTTGACAATTATGACTAAACTGGTGTTTATTTAAATTTGTTAAATAAGAGTATACAGAGGGCCCATTTTTTATCTTTGCCCCGGGGCCTCTAAAATGTCTGCAACGGCACTGGGTTTATGCTTCCAACAAAGAATATGACAATTTAGACATAATATCATTATTATAGAAATTGCATCTATCTAACTATTACTATTAACTAGTATACTAGGTATACATGAGGCATACTTACCGAATGTGTATTCTCTAATTCCTAGTACAAATGCAACGTGGCGTACCTATATATGACTTTACTAAACATGATTGCTAAATATTTTATTATTGACTTTTGAGTATCACATCACTCGAGAATATCACCTCTCAGGGCACCAAACCATCACTAGGTCATTGGACCTAGCACATAAAACCTACATTGGTTCATCACATGATGCCTCATCGGTGTGCATAATCACCACACAATGTCATATAATCACCACTATCACATACACAAGCCATGCCATACATATCACATGTAAGGTTAGGGGCTTATAAACAAGAGAGATAGACAACTATCTCAAGGAAGAGAAAAAAACACATCACATAGCTCGTCATTAGGGTTAAGGAAACAACTATCCATGTAGCACTACACGTGGCTTATACATTACTAATGGATGTGTATTGAATCATTACTCAAACATGTGCCTCAACCATCCATCAACCATGTGTCGCAACCACCCACCAACATGGGTTGAGACCATCAACCATCTGTGGTTTCTCGACCGTGACCAATACCATGATGTCACGACCGCGACACACCATGGAGGGCATGTCTTGACCTCAAACCACACCATGGGTCACAACCAAACAAAAGATAGGTGAAATGTTGTGACTACAACAAGGGCAAGGGTCAATAACATCATAAGATCTTATAACTCTTCTGAAACAGAAGCAAGATCCTAACTAATTTGGTGCAGGTGTCTCGACCAAATGGTAAACCATCATCTCATCAATACCACAAAAATATCTAGGTGTAACAACCACAAATGGTCAAGCTACTACAAAGATAAAGGACCATCGTCAAACCAAGGGTAACTAAGATCACAATTAGAGGTAAACCATGACTAAAATTGAAGACAATGGCAAGGTACACCACCATCCTCAATAAGGAAAAACATCTCCCAAAATTAGTCATCAAATCCCTAACACTTGCATCATGAAACCACCATGAAAATGGACCTCAAACAAGAGAGAAAATTAAACTAAACTGAACCAAAATAGAACGGAAACTTCATAGGATGCAAAAACGCTCGATCTTCATGCATGCAACCAAAACCAAGATCAATAGATAGGGAAAAACATCATTGCACCATAATCACCAAATATCAGGTACAAAACTAGGGTTTCAAATTTCATCCAGACCAAGACTAATCTCATCATCAACCAAGTTCTAGAGTCTATCAACATTTACCAACATGTTAAGGAAACATTTAGAGATAGAAAATAGTGCCATGCATGTAGAAAAAGTGCATTAATAGAGAAGGTTAAGAGTTATATAACCCTCCTGAAAGAAGGTCACACCAAGGGTTGCAAACTCCAAACACACAATCCCAAGGATGATGAAGCTCCACCAAAAGCTCTACCCTCAGCTACAAGAATACCTCAAAAGGAGAAGACACCATGGTCAAAGATTGACCAAGGAAAGAGAGCAAGAAAATCAAGGCCAAACCAAAAGAAAGAAGGGGGAAAAGAGAGAAGAAAGTTCCTCTCACTTGGGTATTGCCATGTCAAAACATGGCCTATGACCCCTTATGAGGAGTAATTTAATCTCAAGAAAGACAACCATGTCAAAACATGGTCTAAGGCCAAGAAAAGGAAAGAAGATGGGGTAGAAGATCCAAGGGAAACACCATAAAGGAAAGCTAAACACTTACCAAGGTAGAAGATGATCAAAGGTCACCACAAGCACCACATGCAAGGTCGATCCTCCTTCAAGGCTCCAAGAACAACACATCCTTGCTCCACCAAGATCTAAGAACGTCTAAGCAAGGAAAGAGAAAAAAGATGGCTGAAAAAGGCCACTTGAATATAGAGAAGATTGTTTATATAACAAAGGAGGAGAGAGGTAGGGAAAGAGATTAGGTGTCAACAAGATAGAGCTCTAAAGGGACACTTGTCCACCCAAGAAACTAACAAGAAACCACTTAAAACCAACATGCTAGAGATGGTGATACAATCTATGTTGGATCTCAGCACACTTGGGTCACCCACATGGTCACGATCATGATCCACCATGGAACACCATTCATGTCGTGACAACACCACCAAACACAACATGGTTGTGACACAAGGTCACCAAACCCCTCCTAGGTCAAGACACTTTATACAAGGCAACTATCTTGACCCAAGATCATCCAAAACAACCTCAGTAACAACAACAACCACACCCATGGGAGGTGTCTCGACTGTGACACCCACCCATCAAGCCCTAGGTCGTGACAACCACATCTACGGGACACAAACCCTAGAAAACCCTAATCACCCTAGTTGATTCCACCACTCAACAAAATCTCAAACAAGGTGTCCTAAAGCACCACAACTTCTCTCATGAATCCAAGAGGGAGAAGGAATGCTTTAGAGGTGACAAATTACAAGATAACCCCTCAACTTGGGTAAATCACAATTTGCATCAAAACAAGCACACAAAGCACAAACATCATCCAAACAAGCTCAAACTAGAAACTTACGCTCTCCACAAGCTCTAAGATTATCTCAAAAGATTAGTGAAAGGTTCTAATCACATCACCAATCTAAAGAAAATAGGGTTAACCCAAAACACAGGTCTGGAGTCTTACAAGCCATAAACCCCTACAAGGATGTTGCCCTCGAAATCCTAAGAGAAAAGATATTGGTACTTCCTCTGCATTTGTTCCTCAACCTCCTATGTGGCTTCCTCAATGCCATGGTGATGCCAAAAAACATTCACAAGCACTATGTCCTTCTACTTCATCTTGTTCACTCTTCTTTCAAGGATCAACATGGGTCCTTCCACATGCGACATTTCCTCATCAAGCTCAACTTCAACTGGCTACAAGACTAACTCTATACTAGGATGGCACATCCTCAATGCAACCTGTGCAACTCAGGTGGCAGCTCCAACTTATAAGCCACCTTCTCAACATGTGCCACCACATGGTAAGGTCCCATATACCTGGGAGCCAACTTACCCTTCTTCCCAAACCTCAAAACACCTTTCCAAGGAGAGACCTTAAGATACACCTTGTCGCCCACTTGGAACTCCAATGGTTTATGCCAGTTGTCTGCATACGACTTTTGTCTGTCATGTGATGCCTTTAAATGCTATTGAATCACTTTGATTTTCTCTGTCGTCTTCTACACAAGTTTAGGACCAAGAAGTTGGTATTCACCAGTTTCATACCAACACAACAGAGATCTGCAATGTCTTCCATATAGTAGTTCATATGGTGCTATGTTGATGCTTTGCTGGAAACTGTTATTATAAGCAAACTCTATCAGACTGAGGTGGATGTCCCAACTACCCAAAAACTACAAGACACAAGCTCTCAATAGATCCTCAAACGTCTGTATGGTCCTCTCAGACTGACTATCTGTCTGTGGATGAAAGACAGTGCTAAACCTCAATTGCATACCCAAAGTTGTATGCAAGCACTACCAAAAAGTGGCTCATAAACCGAGGACCTATCTCACACGATGGTAGCTAGAACACCATGCAGACACACTATCTCATCAACATATATCTAGGCAATATTATCTCTTGTATGTCTTCATGGGAAGGAAATGCATTGACTTGGTCAACCTGTCAACGATCAGCCAAATATAATCATGACATTTGGCTATCCTAGATAGATCAACCACAAAGTCCATAGTCACATGATCCCATTTCAACTGTGGTATAGGCAATGGTTGCAACTTCCCTGTGGGCTTATGATGTTCTGCCTTAACTAGTTGACACACAACACACTTGGCCACAAACGCAGCCACATCACACTTCAAGCCAGGACATCAATATAAATCTTTGAGGTTATGGTACATCATGATGCTACCTGGGTGCATAACATACATTGAAGAGTGAGCCTCCTCCAAAACCATCTTCCTCAAGCTGTCAACATCAGGAACCATGACTCTATTGTGGTAACGAACAATCCTATCATCTACCTTGTAGAATCCATCACACTTCATGCTACTGAACTCTAATCATATTTGTTGTATCATGGTATCAACCTGTTGCACCTCTCTAATCTGATACCTAAACATCTACTTCACTTGCAGTTGCATCAACAACCCAACTAGCAAGGAAACCTATAGCTTCATATTCATCTAATGTAAGGAGACCAACATGTCTCTCTTATGGCACACTAAGGAACACAACTATGCTTTCTTCATAGACAATGATGAAGAAGATTTCTTACTCAAAGCAATTTCCAAGACATTAGCTTTTCCTATATGGTAATTAATCATGCAATTGTAGTTTTTGATTAGCTCCATCCAACATCACTACCGTGTGTTCAACTCCTGTTGTGAAAAGATGTACTCCAAGTTCTTATGATCTGTGAAGATTTGACACTTCTCTCCGTAAAGGTAGTGCCTTCAGATTTTTAAAACATGGACCACTACAGCTAGCTCTAGATCATGGGTTGGGTACTTCTCCTCATATTTCTTAAAATGTCATGAAGCAAAAGAAATCATGTCCTTGTCCTACATCAGTATGCAACCCAAACAATTCCTCGATGCAACACAAAAGAATATGTATCATTTCCCTTGCTCAGGAAGAGCTAACACTGGCTCACTGGTCAATTTCTCTGTTAATAATTGGAAGGCACACTGACACTTGTTATCCCGGATGAAAGGCACATCTTTCCTCATCATCTTTGTTAGGGGTAACGCCACTGAACTAAACTTCTTAATGAACCTCCAGTAGTATCCTTACAAACCCAGAAAACTACAGACTTCTTTCGGCGTCTTTGTCTGCTCCCACTCTGTTATAGATTCCACTTTCTTGGGGTCTACATGAACTCCCTCAGCCAAAACTCACACTTGCGGAACTTAGTGTACAACTGATGTTGTCTCAATGTGGTCGATGCTTGATGTACATGTTGCTCATGTTGTTTGTTGTCCCTGGAGTAGATCAAGATATTATCTATACACACTACCTTGAACTAGTCCATATAAGGTATAAACGCCATGTTCATTAGATCCATAAACATTGTCAGTGCATTGCTTAGCCTAAATGGCATAACCAGGAACTCGTAGTGACCATATTGAGTCCTAAATGATGACTTATGTATGTCATCCACCTTGACCCACAACTGGTGATATCCCAATATCAGATATGTTTTGGAGAACACTACATCTCCTTGCAACTGGTCAAACATGTCATCAATATGTGGCAAGGGATACTTGTTCTTTATCATCACCTTATTCAAATGCATGTAGTCTATGCATAACCTCATAGATCTATCTTTATTCTTCACAAACACCATTGAAGCTCCCCATTTTAATGTACTTGATCTGATGAAACCCTTCTCAAGCAGATCTTACAATTGTTTCTTCAAATCTTCCATCTCAACTGGCACCATCTTGTATGGTGTCTGAGTTATCAGCTGAGTACTAGGGACTAGATTAATCTCAAAATCAATCTCTCGAGATGGGAGAACACCTGGAAACTCCTATGGAAATATTTCCTAGAACTCACAGACAATTGGTACCTCCTAGATACTAGGGTTCCTCACCTTAGTATCCCTCACATGTGCCAAAAATGCCTCACAGCCTTTCCTCATCAGCCTCTCTACCACCATTGTTGATACTAGACACATCGAAAGAATATTCCTATCTCCTTGGAAGATCCACGTCTCATCGCCATCCCAAAATATTGCCACCTTGGCACCACAGTCTAGTACCACACGATACTTCTCCAAGGGTCCATTCTAAGGATCACATCGAGTCCATGCATGTCAAGCGGTATGAGATCCACTTAAATGCTATGTCCCAAAAAAGAAAGGGTACAGGAAGGACACATCTCCTGCAACTCTGTGGAACCAACCAAAGGTGTTTCTAAATGAAGGCTATCACATCTATGTCTAATAAGCAAAGAGCTACTAGCAATCACTTCACGAGTGATAAAAAATTGGGTCGCACCCGGATCAACCAAAACAAATATAAAATAAGAAGAAGTCAAATCAGAATGAAATAACTCCATTTGACCTATCACTACTCATGGGTTGACCACTCCTTTTGGCTGACTCGGCATAGAATCTAGATGTCACCTGCTAACATCCCTGCTGGCATGTCCTAAAGAACTAGCTTGTGATACATGTCAACATCCTCATCCTCCTCCACTTTTGTACTGTCATCTCTATAAACCCTTCTGACTCTGCCTTGATTGTTGGGTCACCCCATCATCCTTCATAGAACAAAACTACTTGGTATGCCTGACCTAGCCACACTTGTAACATGTTTTGTTCTGGTACCATGGCCTTGATGGTCTTATCGCTGAACTGACAATGCACTGGTGGCTCCTGCCAGTGGAAAACTATGGCCTCTACCTTTGTTGGGTGACCACTGAATCTGTGTACTAGACCTCTACTAAGCTGGCATTGCAGAAAACCTAGGCTTCTTAAAGTCACCTATCAACTGCCCCTGATACTATGTAGGCCTCTTCTTGGCACTCTTCTCCCACTTATCTACCACAGACTATTCAATCCTCTTCATAGACTCCATGAACGTTGCAAAGTTCTCATGATTCTCAAGAACTGACACAACTATCGTCATCTCACCGTTCAGTCCCTTCTCAAAATGGTTGATCCTCTCCTCATCTGTCACTGCCATGTGAAGACAGAACCTCAACAACTCCATGAACTTCACCTCATATTCATTGATCATCATGGGTCCTTGCATGATCTTATCAAACTGAGAGATCTTCTTATCAAGATAGGTACACGGGAAGTACTTGCTACCTCCCAATTAACCTCAACACCTGGTCATTTTTCTTCCTCAATGGCCCACCAATGTCCAACGCTTCCTTTTAAAAATTGCACTATATGCTTCACCTTAATAGCCTCCGAGATGTTAAGGATCTTGAAATCCTTCTCCAACTCCGTCAACTAAAGGTTCGCATCCACTGGATCCATCGTACCAGCATACTCAATAGCTCTGACACATCTCAACCTCTCGAAGGTCTTCCCAGTTCCCGAGGATTCCACATTGGGGACTGCTGCTCTCGTTTGAGGAACTGGTATTCTGTCCGCCATATGTGTAATCATGGCCATAAATTGTCCAAACATAGAATGATAGGCAGGGTTTTCTAGAACAGCTGGGTCAAACTGGGGCACTTTAGGCATCCTTCCATCAACAACCTGCCATATTGTGCCTCCACCTGGTACAGCAACACCACTTCAAATGGTAGGGTACACCACCATCCTCAAGAAAGAAAAATGTCTCCCAAAATCGGTCATCAAAACCCTAACACTTGCATCATGAAACCACCATGAAAGGGGACCTCAAATAAGAGAGAGATCCTAGTTAAACCACACCAAAATAGAACCAATACTTCATATCACGCAAAACACTTGATCATCATGTATGCAACCAAAACCAAGATCAAGAGATAGGAAAAAACATTATTGCACCATAATCACCAATGATCGGGTACAAAACTAAGGCTTCAGATTCCATCCAAACCAAGCATGATCTCAACATCAACCAAGTTCTAGAGTATATCATCATTTACCAACTTGTTAAGGAAACATTTTGGGATAGAAAACAGTAGCGTGCATGTAGAAAAAGTGCATTAATAGAGAAGGTTAAGAGTTATATAACCCGCCTAAAAGAAGGTCACACCAAGGGTTGCAAGACCCAAACACACGATCCCAAGGATGATGAAGCTCCACCAAAATCTCCACCCTCAGCTACAAGAACATCTCAAAAAGGAGAAGGCACCATGATCAAAGATTGCCCAAGGAAAGAGAGCAAGAAGCTCAAGGCTGAACCAAAAGAAAGAAGGGGGAAAAGAGAGAAGAAATTTCCTTTCACTTGGGTGTCACCTTGTAAAAACATGGCCTATTACCACTTGTGATGAAGAGTTTACTCTCAAGAATGACCACCATGTCAAAACATGGTCTAAGGCCAATAAAAGGAAAGAATATGGGGTAGAAGATCTAAGGGAAATACCATAAAGGAAAGGGAAACACTTACCAAGGTAGAAGATGATCAAAGGTCACCACAAGCACAACATGCAAGGTCGATCCTCCTTCAAGGCACCAAGAAAAGAACCTCCTTGCTCAACCAAGCTCTAAGAATGTCCAAGCAAGGAAGGAGAAAGAAGATGGCTGAAAAAAGTCACTTGCATGGAGAGAAGAGGGTTTATATAGAAAAGGAGGAGAGAGGTAGGGCAAGAGATGAGGTGCCAACAAGATAGGTCTCTAAAGGGAAACTTTTCCACCTAGGAAACTAACATGCAACCACTTAAAACCCACACAGAAGAGATGGTGATACACTCTGTGCTGGTTCCCAACCCACTTGGGTCACCCACATGGTCGCGGTCATGACCCACCATGGAACATCATCCATGGTCATGACAACACCACCAAACACAACAAGGTCGAGACACTCTATACAAGGTGAATATATCAACCCAAGATCACCCAAAACCACCTCTATTACAACAACCACACCTAGGGAAGGTGTCTCAACCATGACACCCACCCATCAAGCCCTAGGTCGTGACAACCACATCTAGGGGACACAAACCCTAGAAAACCCTAATCACCCAAGGTGATTCCACCACTCAACCAAATCTCAAACAAGCTGCCCCAAAGCACCACGACTTCTCTCATGAAGCCAAGAGAGAGAAGGAAAACTCTAGAGGTGACAAATTATAAGATAACCCCTCAACTTAGGTAACTTGCAATTTGCACCAAAACAAGCACACAAAGCACAAACATCATCCAAACATGCTCAAACTAGAAACTTAAGCTCCCCAAAAGATCTAAGATCATCTAAAAAGATTAGATCAAGGCTCTAAGAACATAATCAAGCCAAAGAAAATAGGGTCAATCCAAAACATAGGTCAGGGGTCTTACAATATCAATGTGGTTGAGGATCATCACTACGCAGATTTATAGCACAGACGGCTGGGACACATGAGTGAGAAAGGCTTGCAACTTCTATCAAAGTAGGGGTCAATTTCTTTTGTCAAGGACACCAGTCTCAGCTTATGTGATTCATGTTAGACAGGAAATCATCAACGAGTTTCTTTAAAGACAAGATCAAAGGTGAAGGAAAATGTTGTACAGTTAGTTCATTCGGATGTTTGTGGTCCGTTTGAGGTGGCTTCACTAGGTAGAAATAGGTATTTTTTAACCTTCATTGATGATGAATGTAGGAAGGTGTGGGTCTACTTGCTAAGGATCAAGGATCATGTCTTTCAATGTTTCCAAAAATTTCATGCCATGGTGGAGCAGAAGATAGAGAAAAAACTAATGTGTCTCCACACAAACAATGGAGGAGAGTACACCTTTAAGGAGTTCTAAGATTATTATACATAACATGGGATACGACATGAAAGGATACAACTCGACACACCATAGCACAATGGTACCACTGAGGGGATGAATCATACCATAGTAGAGAAAGTGATATGCATGTTGAATACTACAAAGTTGCCAAAGAAATTTTGGGGTGAGCTGATGAGTACTTCCTACTATCTGACTAATCGATCTCCAACAGTTCCTTTGAGGCTTGATATACCTAATAAGGTATGGACATGTAAGGATGCTTCTTATGCTCATTTGTGAGTATTTGGATGAAAGGATTATGCACATGTTCCAAAGGAAAAAAGGAAAAAGTTGGATCATAAAGTAGTGGCATGTATCTTTCTAGGCTATGGAGATCAATAGTTTGGTTACATGTTATGGGATCCTATAAAAAATACCATGAGCCGACATAGAGATGTGGCATTATGTGTGAGTCAGACAGTGATGGAGCTTGAGAGTGATGATGCACAGGCTGCGGGATTATGTGATAGTTCTTCTAATGATGAGTATGAGGATGCTTCAGCTTCTTCATAGGTGCAATCTTTAGATGACGAAGAAGAGAAGCATGATCACCTTGAGAAACATAGTGATAGCACATTAGGTGCTCCTATTCCAGATATACAGATGAGTGATTCACACTCACAGTCAGAGACATCTGGGAGGGAGAGAAAGATCATGACCAAGAAGAGTCCTCAGAGAAGCAACTGAGGAGGTCTGACAGAGTTCATCATCCTTCATCCAGATATTTGACATCTTAGTATATTCTCCTTACTAATCAGGGGGATCCAAAGACTTTTTAGGATGCACAAGAGATAGAGCACAGTGGAATTAAGTGATGCAAGAGGAGATGTCTTCTTTTCAAAATAATGATACCTATGACCTTGTGGCGCTTCCTAAGGCCATGAGAGAATTAATGAACAAGTGGTTCTATAGGATGAAAAGAGAAGACAACAACAAGGATATCAAATAAAAATCCAAACTATTTGTCAAGGGCTTTGGTCAAAGACATGGGTGGACTTTGATGAGATATTTTCTCCTGTTGTGAAAATGACTTGTAATAGATTTTTTCTAGACTTGGTTGCTAGCCTAGATCTAAAGCTTGAGAAAATGGATGTGAAGATGATGTTTCTTCACAGTGACCTAGTAGAGGAATTCTACATGGAGCAGCCAGAAGGCTTTCAGGTAAAGGGGAAAGATCACATAGTCTGCAAATTGAAGAAGAGTTTGTATTGCTTGAAACAAGCTCCCATGCAGTGGTACAAGAAGTTTGATTCTTTCATGAAGAGTCACGAGTACCAAAAGACAAGTGCAGATCCATGTGTTTACATCAGGAGGTTTCCCAATGACAAGTTCATTGTTCTAGTACTCTATGTAGATGACATGTTGATAGCGGGACAAGATGTTAGTTTGATTAGAGAATTGAGATTTCCAAAACTTTTAAGATGAAGGATCTAGGACCAGCACGACAGATTCAGGGGATGCAGATCACACGTGATAGGGAGAAGAACAAGTTGTGGTTATCACAAGAGAGATATGCTGAAGGAATTATGGTGCAGTTCAACATGAGCAAGTCCAGAGCTGTGAGTACTCCAGTATCATGTCATTTCAAGCTAAGTAAGAAGTCATGCCCATCTACTGATGAGGAGAAGGAGGAGATCACCATGATGCCTTATTCTCCTGATGCGGGGAGTTTGATGTGCACAATGGTGTGTACTCGTCCTGACATTTCTCATGTGGTTGATGTTGTGAGCATGTTTCTCTCAAACTCTGGGAAAGATCACTGGGAGGCAGTCAAGTAGATCTTCAAATACATACGAGGCACTAGTAGCATGCCTTTGATGTTTAGTGATTTTGAACCAGTTCTGAAGGGCTTCATTGATGTTGACATGGCATATCACATTGATCACATGAAGACTATCTCTAGGTATGTTTTTACTTTTGTAGGGGGAGCCATATATTGGGAGTCTAGGTTGCAAAAGTGTGTTGCACTTTCTACTATAAAGGTAGAGTATATTGCAGTAGCTAAAGTCGGAAAAGAAATACTCTAGATTGTGAGATTTTTGAGAGAGTTGGGTATGAATCAGGTTGATCTGACTATTTTCTACAATAATCAGAGTCTTTTGACTTGATCAAGAGCACAATACATCATGCATGGAAAAAGCACATTGATGTGAGATATTATTGACTTCGTGATGTGATTGATAAGAAGTTGTTGACTCTGAAGAAGATCCATACTGAGAAGAATGCCTCTAATGTAATGACCAAGGTGGTGACACGAGACAAGCTAGAAAATATTATTCTATGCTTGTATATGTGTTATAAAGTTTCCTTACACTATTTGGTAATTTGTGAACTTGTGTACTTGATTTTCTGTATTGTCAAAATACAAATAATCCATATGTCAAATGTAGTCGTTGGAAATCTACTTGATTTTATCCTTAAACATTTTTAAGCATCACGATGTCCAAAATGACGTTGTCACAAGATCACTGTAGGATGGTTGAAATGGAGGAGTGCAACTAGAGTATTATGTGATCGGAAGATCCCTCTCAGGTTAAAAATTAAGTTTTATAGAATAGCTATATGGCCAGCCATGCTCTATGGGAGTGAATGTTGGGCGGTGAAGAAACGAGGTCTCAATAAGATGAGTGTGGCTGAAATGCGTATGCTGAGATGGATGTGTGGGAAGACAAGAAAAGATCACTTGAGAAATGATTATATCAGGAATAAAGTGGGGGTGGCGAGCATTGAGGACAAGTTGTACAGGAGCCGACCCAGATTGTACGAACATGTGCAATGCAGACCGACTAATGCACCTATAATGAAGAAATACTATTGAGTCAAGCACAATAAATAGAAGAAGAGGAAGAGCTAAATTAACTTGGGATGAGCTTATAAAGAGAGATTTTTAATCTCTACATCTCAACCAAAATATGGCCCATGATAGAGATGAATGGAAACGAAGGATCCATGTAGCTGACCCCAACATAGTTGGGACTAAGGCGTAGATGATGATGATGATGATGATTGAACTAAGATTTACCTATGGGACCAATTGAAATATGTGTTATAAGTCCAAAATTAATGAAACCAAATGTTTTCCTCTTAGGGCATGTTTGGTTTGATGTAAATCCAACTTATAGATGGAATTCTAAAAAATAAAATATAATGTATGAATTGAAACATACAATCTATTTGGTTCAACAAAGATCAATATGTATTTATTTGATATGATGTGGTTTGGAGGTGGAAGTTATGTCATGCACTGGTTTACTCGCCACTTTAATCGCAAAATGGGCGTGGTTGATTCTCCGTCAATCTCTATGTGAATGAAAAACAAAGTGTAGTTGATTTTCGCAACGGTGTTTAAGTTCCATTAAGCCAAATGGATTGATTTAAAAACTATGATGGTTTTTATTTGCATGGGTTCGAATTCTTCCCAACCAAACTAGCCCTTGATTACCTTTTTTATTACCATACATATTGAAATCGACTAAGCAAACTAAACATATATCGTTTTTACAGCTGATAAGTTGGTTATTCATTGTATCAATGTTGATAATTCTATTAATATTTCTATATTATGACACAAACAATATTCATATCAGATTTGCTAAGGTGATGTAAACATCAAATTGGTGTCACTGTTTCATTCCATTTCCGAGCTGCAACTATGGCTGTTTTCGATATAGTCATGTGGAATCGTATCCCAAAAAGATGAAACGATGCCTATGAATCACAGATATGGTCATAGATTCTCACAAAAGCGTTTAATTGTATACCATAGGGCTTCTGTAGAAATATGAGAAGTGTATTCGTCTACTGAATATGGCTTTATTATCTTTTTTTGTTTTGTTTTGTTTTGGAAATAGTATGGCTAAAGTCTTGCATGATGACGATTTAGATGAATGCATGACAATGGAATGGGGGTAGACCAAACTCTGTTATTGCGGGTTGGACTTGTTGCCACTTAATGGTTTGGAAAAAGTAACAAAGTTGTGTGTTTCTTTCATTTATGAAATATTGCAAGTGGACTCTTCTCGGGAGAGAGATTGGCTAGAAGCGCCTGACTTTCGGCCTCCGATGGAATTAGGGACAAGCGCATTGACCTGTTCTTCTTCCTCCAGGCTACCTTGATTATAGTTCTGACTCGTGGAATAAAGTATGTGATCTACGGATTTGTTGTTTTCCGCAATCAAGTACCATAACTGACTGTTGTTGTGTCTTTTTTTAAGCTATGATCAGCATGACTTGGGGGTACAAGTAGGCCGATCCGCTGAAACTTTCAGCTTGGATTGATAAGAGCCGTCCCTAGCAGTGGGCGTCAGTGTCTATAATATAGTAGTCTTCCATGCTTTATTGCTCCAACGCGTATGTATGGCATATATAAAGAGCCATACAGGCTGGTGGTTTTAGCTAGGAAGCCAGGTAGCAGTTTCACACTCTGCCAGCAAAGAATCCTCGAAGGAAGGATAGAGAGGCCAGATGGGGCACGGCGTGTTTCAGTCGCTGGTGACCTTGGTGGCGGCGTGTACCAAGCACATCTCCAAGGCCTCAAGGAAGCTGCTCAACACCCCCAGCGGAAAGAGCAGCGACGGTGTCAAGTTCAAGAGCAACGGTGCCGATCACTGCTACCTGGATGAGTACTATGAGGACGACCACAACCCCGCCAAGCTTCCCCCACCGTCACCGCGGCCCCTGAAGACTCCACCGCGGTCGCCCCTCCATCAGACTCTCAGCCGCAAGGCCAGCCTCATTCCCTTTCTCGGTAACAAGAAGAAGAAGGAAGCAGAGGAGGAAGAGGATGACCAGTTCTATGACGATTGCTGGGACGACGACAGCGAGTTAGATGAGGACGGGACGCCACGTCATGGCGACGATGGTGTGTGGAGGAAGAACATTCTGATGGGCGAGAAGTGCGAACCACTTGACTTTTCGGGAGTGATTTACTACGACAACAACGGCCGGCGGCTCAACAGTGAGGTCCCGAACGGCAAGAAGAACAACGCTAACGCTGACGGCGGCCAGCACGTCCCTTCGAACCATGTGGGAGAACACCAGCTTGGTGCTAACAAGCTCCCCCCTCCGCCGCAGATGAAGAGTTTAGGTGATACCCTCAGGACTACTCCGCCACGGTCACCCCTGCATCAGATATTCAGCCGCAAGACCAGTCTCGTACCATTTCTTGGCGAGAAGGACAAGAAGAAGAAAAATGAGAAGAAAGAGGATGGCGGGTCCTGGGAGGAAGAAGTAAGTGATAGAGAGGAGGAGGTCAATGAAGGCGGTGTGTGGAGGAAGAACATACTGATGGGCGAAAAGTGCGAGCCCCTTGACTTCTCCGGTGTCATCTACTACGACAACGATGGCCGCCGGCTTGATCAAATACCTCCTCGTT
Organism: Alisma plantago-aquatica; assembly: GCA_963693085.1. Lineage (NCBI taxonomy): Eukaryota > Viridiplantae > Streptophyta > Magnoliopsida > Alismatales > Alismataceae > Alisma > Alisma plantago-aquatica. The sequence continues at coordinate 123,804,641 of OY856409.1, forward strand.
CGCCCCGACATCCCATGGCAGGTGGTAGTAGCCCCTTCCCTAGCTTCTCCTTCCCCGTGGTCATTGACAAGGCCTAGGATGGCTGCCAAGTGCCAATACGCAGTCGATCGTATCCGGTTGATCGCAGGATCGTGAAATTTAGCACCTTCCCGGCTTCCGATTCGCCGCCGTTGCCCGGTTACTCAGTTGCTCTGTTATTTCGCAGAGGCGTAGCCAGGGATGTCAACCGACTCATTTGATCCCCTTTTTGCTCTGTAAATTGGATAGAAAGGAAAACCAATCTTTGATATCTCTGTTTCCTGGCATGTGTACATCCTCCAGAGTACATGGTGTGTTGTGTTGATTTAAAAAAAATTCCCTCTGTTTTGTACTTGTCTATTCTTCACTGTATAAAAACTGAATCGATTTTCCCTTACTCCCGAGTTCAAAGTACCCTGTACAATAAAGGATAGATGTCTTCTGAAAATTAGCTGCCAAAGCAAAGGTTAAAAACTGAATCAATTTTCCCTTACTCCCGAGTTCAAAGTACCCTGTACAATAATGGATAGATGTCTTCTGAAAATTAGCTGCCAAAGCAAAGGTTAAAAACTGAATCGATTTTCCCTTACTCCCGAGTTCAAAGTACCCTGTACAATAATGGATAGATGTCTTCTGAAAATTAGCTGCCAAAGCAAAGGTTAAAAACTGAATCAATTTTCCCTTACTCCTGAGTTCAAAGTACACTGTACAATAATGGATAGATGTCTTCTGAAAATTAGCTGCCAAAGCAAAGGTTAAAAACTGAATCGATTTTCCCTTACTCCCGAGTTCAAAGTACCCTGTACAATAATGGATAGATGTCTTCTGAAAATTAGCTGCCAAAGCAAAGGTTAAAAACTGAATCAATTTTCCCTTACTCCCGAGTTCAAAGTACCCTGTACAATAATGGATAGATGTCTTCTGAAAATTAGCTGCCAAAGCAAAGGTTAAAAACTGAATCGATTTTCCCTTACTCCCGAGTTCAAAGTACCCTGTACAATAATGGATAGATGTCTTCTGAAAATTAGCTGCCAAAGCAAAGGTTAAAAACTGAATCAATTTTCCCTTACTCCTGAGTTCAAAGTACACTGTACAATAATGGATAGATGTCTTCTGAAAATTAGTTGTCAAAGCAAAGGTTAAAAACTGAATCGATTTTCCCTTACTCCCGAGTTCAAAGTACCCTGTACAATAATGGATAGATGTCTTCTGAAAATTAGCTGCCAAAGCAAAGGTTAAAAACTGAATCAATTTTCCCTTACTCCCGAGTTCAAAGTACCCTGTACAATAATGGATAGATGTCTTCTGAAAATTAGCTGCCAAAGCAAAGGTTAAAAACTGAATCGATTTTCCCTTACTCCCGAGTTCAAAGTACCCTGTACAATAATGGATAGATGTCTTCTGAAAATTAGCTGCCAAAGCAAAGGTTAAAAACTGAATCAATTTTCCCTTACTCCCGAGTTCAAAGTACCCTGTACAATAATGGATAGATGTCTTCTGAAAATTAGCTGCCAAAGCAAAGGTTAAAAACTGAATCGATTTTCCCTTACTCCCGAGTTCAAAGTACCCTGTACAATAATGGATAGATGTCTTCTGAAAATTAGCTGCCAAAGCAAAGGTTAAAAACTGAATCAATTTTCCCTTACTCCCGAGTTCAAAGTACCCTGTACAATAATAGATAGATGTCTTCTGAAAATTAGCTGCCAAAGCAAAGGTTAAAAACTGAATCGATTTTCCCTTACTCCCGAGTTCAAAGTACCCTGTACAATAATGGATAGATGTCTTCTGAAAATTAGCTGCCAAAGCAAAGGTTGATCCTCCGGACCTCCTCCAGTGAACTCTTTGGTGCGACTTCCCGCATGCGTCCTAATAGATTGATAGATTTGTATAGGAAGTACTAAACCAAATAAATTAATGGCTCCAATGGAGATCGACCTACCAATGCAATTGTGGATTTGTACGTTCCTTCCATCGATGACCAGGCGCGGCTGACTCTATACGATAGAGACACAACACAATCGCAGCTCGTAGGAATTGACTTTTGCAACTGTGACAAAGTCCTCGAGTCGTGCATGATAGCCGCCCAAATGGTTTGACTCCCTCTGCATGACAGTGCCATAGATTAGAGAACAATGGCGAAATCGGTGTCTTAATCAGATGAATTCTACTCTGTTCAGTGACCAACCAATGCCATCTTCTCAATATATAATAATTATTGTTGGGCCTTGCTTTCCAGCCCAAAAAAGACAGCCCATTAGGGCTCCTTGAGTTGTTGCTGCCGCCATCAAAGGGATTATATATGAGGTTTGTTGTACCCCACAAATGGGACCAGCATGGAATCCTTTTTGTTGTTATGTGTGCAAAAAAACAAAATAGATAAGGGCAAGTCCATTTTGTTGTTTTGCACAAAAATGGTTCCATTTTTTGTCCCATTTTTAGTCCATGTATCATGTTCCATTATATATATCCCTTGGCATCCGCTAATCGAAGTGTGTCACCAAGTGCGAACAGCCGCCTACAATAGCTAAAGAGCAAAACAACCGCTCAATTGGAAAAAGGAGCAGACGTCAAGCCATCAAGGCAGAAAAGCAAAACGACATTGCCTTAGAGACGGGGATGAAGGCAAAGAAGGAAAAAGAAAGAAAAAGAAAAGGAAGAAGAAAGGAAGCGGGCATGATTGTCAACGCATCCAGTCGTTTTTCTTTGGGTCATCTATCACTATCCATTTTTTGAAAGAGTACATCTTCCTAGGAAGTTCTGGTGTGACAGAATTGTAGGGATTTTTTTTCTTATGATGTAGTATCTGTTTATTTCTCCTTCTTGATGTATTATCTCATATTTGGGTCAAAATCTGAGAGGTAAAAATTATATCTTTGCTTCTTATAGTGGATTTGTCTGTGGTTGGTCCCGTGGTTTTTTCCTCACATGTCGTGAGGGTTTTCTACGTAACAACCTAATCTTTTTTCTTTTATCTGCTTATGATTATTATCTTGGGTTTACACGATCGTTGGTAACGCTTTCGTGTATATTTCTTTTTCATTGCATCGTGGTTGCATAGTATATGTACACATATTCCCCATCCAACAAACATGTTAAGTGGTATCAGAGCCCAGGCTGGGCAGATCTAGATCTAGATGGGGAAGGATGATGAAACAATGATGGTAAAGTTGATGAGCACAGATTGACAGATGTAGAAACTCAAGATGGAAGATATTCTTTATTGCAAGGATTTGTATGATCCAATAGAGGGACAGAAGCTAGGAAATATTTTTGATGCAGATTGGAGAAACTAAATAGAAAGATAGTTGGAACAGTGTGAAAGTGGCTCGATATTTTCATGTTCCATTATGTCTCAGAGGAGACCGATGCCAAAGATCTGTGAGAAAAGCTCAAAAAATTATATGAGCATAAGACTGCCTCAAATAAAGCTTTCTTGATTAGGTGTTGATGAACCTAAAGTACCGAGATGGTACAAATGTTGTCAAACACATAAATCGATTCCAAAGCCATGTAAATCAACTAGGGTCTATGAAGATGGTTCTTGTTGATAAACTACATGTACTACTTCTTCTGGGATCATTACCTGATAGTTAAGAGATACTCATTGTGACTGTCAGCAATTCTGCATAGGAAGACATGTTGACACTTGATGCGGTGAAGATCAGTCTACTAAATGAAGAGACTCGACGATGAGCCTCAGAAGACAATGGATCAGAGGTGCACTTCATAGAGAGCAGGGGCACTGATAGAGTGAAAGAGTGTGGCAGATCTCAGAGCCGCGGTGAGTCCCAAGACCGCGGGAAGTGTCGTGGTAGATTCAAATCAAAGAGTAGAAGGTGATTCCATTACGGGAAGTCAAAACATTTGAAGAAGGATTGCAAGGTTTGGAAAAGAAATCATAGGTCTGAAGCCAAAGACAAGAAGGACGAAGACAAGAATACTACAACTACAATTTTAGATGAAAGGAACGATGACGATGATGTGGTCTTGACAATCTAGGAGAAGTATTTTCATGTTGAGAATGATGATTTTGAGGGGGTGGTGGATATTGTAGCTTCTTATCATACTTTACCGAGTAAAGATTTTTTTACTTCATACAGGAGGGGAGACTTCGGGAGGGTGAATATGAGAAATTCTAGGTTCTCTAGAATTATCAGGATTGGAGACATTTGTGTTTAGAAAAGTGTCAGTTTCACACTCATACTCAAGGATGTTCATCGCGTTCTTGATTTACATATCAGTTTAATATCAAGTTCTTTCTTTGATAGAGAAGGTTGTCATTTGGATTTTGATGATAGAAAATGCATGATCACCCAGGGGGCTTTGGTTATTGTACGGGGTAAATTATGTCACACATTATACAAGACCCAGCTTAAAGTGCTCAAAGGTGGCAATATACATGCAGTTGAGGATCACCAGACAGATCTGTGGCATAGACGATTAGGACATATGAGTGAGAAAGGCTTGAAGCTGCTATCAAAGTATGGGTTGATTTCTTTTGGTAAGGACACTAATATCAGCTCATGTGATTCATGTCATACAGGAAAGCATCAGTGAGTTTCTTTTAAGATAAGATCAAAGGTGAAGTCAGATTTTCTACACTTGATTTATTTGGATGTTTTGGGTCTGTTTGAGGTGGCTTTACTAGATGGTAATATGTATTTTATCACATTCATTAATGACACATCTAGAAAGGTTTGGGTCTACTTGTTGAAGACCAAGGATTATGTCTTTTAGTATTTTCATAAATTTCATGCCATGGTGGAGTGGGAGACAGAGAAAAAGCTAAAGTGAATACACATAGACAATGGAGAAGAGTACACCTCTAGGGAGTTACAGGATTACCACATGCCACAAGATAAGGCATGAAAGGACAGAGCTCGACACACCACAACACGTTAGTATAGCTGAGAGGATGAACTGTACCATTATTGAGAAAGTTAGATGCATGTTGAAGATTGTAAAGTTTCCAAAGACATTCTAGGGCGAGGCAGTGAGTATTGTCTCCTATGTGATTAATCAATCTCTATTAGTTCCTTTGGGGTTTGATATACCTGAGAAGGTATGGACAAGCAATGATGGTTCTTATGCTCATTTATGAGTATTTGGGTGCAAGGCTTATGCACATGTTCTAAAGGAAAAGAGGTAAAGCCTAGATGATAAAGCAGTGCCATGTAACTTTCTTGGCTATAGAGATCAGCAGTTTGGCTACAAGTTACGGGATCCTGCTAAAAAAACCATGAGAAGACAGAGAGATGTCACTTTCTATGAGAATCAGATAGTGACACAACCTGAGAGTGATGATACACATGTTGTAGTATCAGGTGATTGTTCTTCTAATGATGAGTATGAGGATGCTTCAGCTTCTTCACATGTGTAGTCTTCAGATGATGAAGAAGAGCAGCATTATCACCCTGAGGAGCAAAATGATAGCACGTCCAATGTTTAGGTTCCAGATACACATATGAGCGATTCAGACTCACAGTTAGAGACTTCTGGGCCGGGGGGCAAGATCATCACTAGGTAGAGTTCTCAAAGAAGCAGTTGAGGAGGTCTAACAGAGTTCGTCATCCTTCATCCAGATATACGTCATCTCAGTATATTATCCAGGGGGAGACAAAGACTTTTTGACAAGTCACAAACTCATAGAAATAGAGCACATTTGCATCAGTCGATGTAAGAGGAGATGTCTTCTTTATAGAAGAATGATACCTATGAGCTTGTGGCACTTCCCAAGGTCCAGAGAGCACTGAAGAACAAGTGGGTCTATGGGATGAAGAGAGATGATAGTAGCAAGGATATCATATACAAAGCCAGACTAGTTGTCAAGGGATTTGGTCAAAGACCCTGGGTGGATTTGACAATATATTTTCTCCTATTGTGAAAATAAATTCTATTAGATTGGTTCTAGGCTTGGTTGCTAGCCTAGATATGAAGCTTAAGAAGATTGATTTGAAGACAACATTTCTTCTCGGTGACCTAGCTGAGGAGATCTACATGGAGCAGCCAGAAGGTTTTCAGGTCAAGGGGAAGGAGCACTTAGTCTGTATATTAAAGAAGAGTTTGTATGGTTTGAAACAATCTCCTAGGAAGTGGTACAAGAAGTTTGATTATTTCATACAATAGGGAGTTAGGATGTTAGTTTGATCAAGAAACTACAGACAAAACTTTCAAAATCCTTGGGGATGAAGGATTTGGGACCAACATGACAGATTATGGGGATGCAGATCACACATGAGAGGGAGCAACACATGTTGTGGTTGTCACATGAGAGCTATGTTGAACGAATTCTGGAGCAGTTCAACATGAGCAAGTCCAAAGCCGTGAGTACTCCACTATCATGTCATTTCAAGCTAAGAAAGAAGTCATGCACATATACTAATGAGGAGGAGGAGATGGCTAGGATTCCCTATTCTTCTATTGTGGGAAGTTTGATGTATACACTGGTGTGCACATGTCTTGATATTGCTCATGTGGTTGGTGTTGTGAGTAGGTTTCTCTCAAACCCTAGTAAAGATCACTGGGAGGCAGTCAAGTGGATCTTAAGATACTTATGAGGCACTAGTAGTTCATGTTTGATGTTTGGTGGTTATGAACCAATTCTGAAAGGCTTCATTTATGCTGACATGGTAGGTGACATTGATCACATTGTACCCCATAAATGGGACCAGCATGGAATCCTTTTTGTTGTTATGTGTGAAAAATAACAAAATAGATAAGGGAAAGTAGTTACTTCCCTCCTCCATTTTGTTGTTTTGCACAAAAAGGGTTCCATTTTTTGTCCCATTTTTAGTCCATGTATCATGTTCCATTATATATATCCCTTGGCATCCGCTAATCGAAGTGTGTCGCCAAGTGCGAAAAGCCACCTACAATAGCTAAAGAGCAAAACAACCGCTCAATTGGAAAAAGGAGCAGCAGCCGTCAAGCCATCAAGGAAGAAAAGCAAAACGACAGTGCCTTAGAGACGGGGATGAAGGAAAAGAAGGAAAAAGAAAGAAAAAGAAAAGGAAGAAGAAAGGAAGCGGGCAGGATTGTCAACGCATCCAATTATTTTTATTTGGGTCATCTATCACTATCCATTTTTTGAAAGAGTGCATCTTCCTAGGAAGTTCTGGTGTGGCAGAATTGTAGGGATTTTTTTCTTATGACGTAGTATCTGTTTATTTCTCCTTCTTGATGTATTATCTCAGATTTAGGTCAAAATATGAGAGGTAAAAATTATATCTTTTCTTCTTATAGTGGATTTGTCTGTGGTTGGCCCCTTGGTTTTTCCCTCACATGTCGTGAGGGTTTTCTACGTAACAATCTAGTCTTTTTTCTTCTATCTGCTTATGATTATTATCTTGGGTTTACATGCTCGTTGGTAACGCTTCCGCGTATTTTTTTTTCATTGCATCATGGTTGCATAGTATATGTACACATATTCCCCATCCAACAAACATGTTAAGTGGAAGGATGATGAAACAATGATGGTAAAGTTGATGAGCACAGATTGACAGATCTGGAAACTCAAAATGGAAGATATTCTTTATTACAAGGATTTGTATGATCCAATAGAGGGACAGAAGCTAGGGAATATTTTTGATGCAGATTGGAGAAACTAAATAGGAAGATAGTTGGAACAGTGTGAAAGTGGCTCGATATTTTCATGTTCCATTATGTTTCAGAGGAGACCGATGCCAAAGATATGTGAGAAAAGCTCAAAAAATTATATGAGCATAAGACTACCACAAATAAAGCTTTCTTGATTAGGAGTTGATGAACCTAAAGTACCAAGATGGTACAAATGTTGTCGAACACATAAATGGATTCCAAAGCCATGTAAATCAACTAGGGTCCATGAAGATGGTTCTTGATGATAAACTACATGCGCTACTTCTTCTGGGATTATTACCTGATAGTTAAGAGACACTCATTGTGACTGTCAGCAATTCTACATAGGAAGACATGTTGACACTTGACGCTGTGAAGATCAGTCTACTGAATGAAGAGACTCGACGATGAGCCTCAGACGATAGTGGATCAGAGGTGCACTTCACAGAGAGAAAGGGCACTGATAGAGTGAAAGACTATGGCAAATCTCAGAGCCGCGGTGAGTCCCAAGACCGTGAGAAGTGTCGTGGTAGATTCAAATCAAAGAGTAGAAGGTGATTCCATTACGGGAAGTCAAAACATTTGAAGAAGGATTGCAAGGTTTGGAAAAGAAATCATAGGTCTGAAGCCAAAGACAAGAAGGACGAAGACAAGAATACTACAACTACAATTTTAGATGAAAGGAACGATGACGATGATGTGGTCTTGACAATCTAGGAGAAGTATTTTCATGTTGAGAATGATGATTCTTAGGGGGTGGTGGATATTGTAGCTTCTTATCATGCTTTACCGAGTAAAGATTTTTTTACTTCATACAAGAGGGGAGACTTCGGGAGGGTGAATATGAGAAATTCTAGGTTCTCTAGAATTATCAGGATTGGAGACATTTGTGTTTAGAAAAGTGTCAGTTTCACGCCCATACTCAATGATGTTCATCACATTCTAGATTTACAGATTAGTTTAATATCAAGTTCTTTCTTTGATAGAGAAGGTTGTCATTTGGATTTTGATGGTGGAAAATGCATGATCACCCAGGGGGATTTGGTTATTGTACGGGGCAAATTATGTTGCACATTATACAAGACCCAGCTTAAAGTGCTCAAAGGTGGCAATATACATGCAGTTGAGGATCACTAGATAGATTTGTGGCATAGACAATTAGGACACATGAGTCAGAAAGGCTTGAAGCTTCTATCAAAGTAGGGGTTGATTTCTTTTAGTAAGGACACTAATATCAACACATGTGATTCATGTCATACATGGAAGCATCAGTGAGTTTCTTTTAAGATAAGATCAAAGGTGAAGTCATATTTTCTACACTTGATTTATTTGGACGTTTTGGGTCTATTTGAGGTGGCTTTACTAGATGGTAATAGGTATTTTATCACATTCATTGATGACACATCTAGAAAGGTTTGGGTCTACTTGTTGTAAACCAAGGATCATGTCTTTTAGTGTTTTTAGAAATTTCATGCCATGCTGGAGTGGGAGACAGAGAAAAAGCTAAAGTGAATCCACATAGACAATGGAGAAGAGTACACCTCCAAGGAGTTCCAGGATTACCACATGCCACAAGATAAGGCATGAAAGGACAGAGTCCGACACACCACAACACATTGGTATAGCTGAGAGGATGAACTATACCATTATTGAGAAAGTTAGATGCATGTTGAAGATTGTAAAGTTTCCAAAGACATTCTAGGGTGATGAAGTGAGTATTGTCTCCTATGTGATTAATCAATCTCTATTAGTTCCTTTGGGGTTTGATATACCTGAGAAGGTATGGATAGGCAATGATGGTTCTTATGCTCATTTATGAGTATTTGGGTGCAAGGCTTATGCACATGTTCTAAAGGAAAAGAGGTAAAACCTAGATGATAAAGTGATGCCATGTAACTTTCTTGGCTATAGAGATCAGTAGTTTGGCTACAAGTTATGGGATCCTGCTAAAAAACCATGAGAAGACAGAGAGATGTCACTTTCTATGAGAATGAGATAGTGACACAATCTGAGAGTGATGATACACATGTTGTAGGATCAGGTGACAATTCTTCTAATGATGAGTATGAGGATGCTTCAGCTTCTTCACATGTGTAGTCTTCAGATGATGAAGAAGAGTAGCATGGTCACCCTAAGGAGCAAAATGATAGCACATCCAATTTTTAGGTTCCAGATACACATATGAGTGATTCAGACTCACAGTCAGAGACTTATGGGCAGGGGGCCAAGATCATCACTAGGTAGAGTTCTCAAAGAAGCAGTTGAGGAGGTCTAACAGAGTTCGTCATCCTTCATCTAGATATACATCATCTCAATATATTATCCAGGGGGAGACAGACTTTTTGAAGAGGCACAAACTCATAGAGATAGAGCACATTTGCATCAGGCGATGTAAGAGGAGATGTCTTCTTTATAGAAGAATGATACATGTGGCATCCAACTCATAAAATGAGATTGACTAATGCGGAAGCGGTGGTTAGCAGTGGAATTACTAAAAATCACTAAAAATTAAAACCATTTTATAAAAAGATCCTCTATTAGAAATTTTTTAAACAAGAACCACAATATTATATTTACATACTAGTCCACATTGTACATTTCATGTATCATCTCTCCTCGAGGGATATATGTACATCATTGAAACGACCGTCTCGTGAAAATAGGATTAACTAATGCGGAAGCGAATTATTTGCAGCAGATTACTGAAAATCACTGAAAATTTAAAACTTTTTGCAAAGAGATCCATTCATAGGAAAACTCTTTAACCATGAACCAAAGTATTCCAAATTCATCCTGGTTCACAAGTACACAACCTGTACCATTCCTTTTCAAGGATTACAACATTGACTGCCATGTTAACAAATATACACAGGCAGTATAAAAACTTCGAGGCACTAAGCCAAAACTCAGATTGATACATTTAAAACTCTGAGGACCTGAGAGTACAGAGACGACACATAAGACTACTATCTATATGACTAGACAGACAATATTTCCACCTGAGATCTTATTGTTGTCCCTGCTGTTGCTGCTGCTCTTTCCCTGTTCTAGGGTTTCTGCTCTGCCTTCCATGCATACCTAAAAATGTTTCCCACGGGGGTGAGACAATTGAAAATTGCCCCAGCGAGAGATATAACTCTTCGCCAAAAACATTGTTATTGCAGTTTATCAAATTAAAACTGAGTAGGGGTTACTTTTACATTATCAGGTAGAATTATTCATCATAGAACAGATTAAGATAATCTCCATTCTCAAGGAGGTCATTGCATCTACCCATGGTAGATAAGTAATTCATCTGTCTACTTTGCAGAGAATATAAAGAAACATAATTAACATTTATCTACTAAGGAATGCACAAAGAAATGCAACATCAGCCAATGAATCTCTGTATTCAATCCTTAAGCAAACATGCTATACGGATGATTACATTTTACAATCACACTTATGCTCTGAGGAGATGAGATATACCGCTCATACTCCAACCGACCATTACGAAATTGCCTCGGTACCATACATAGGTCATCAAAAGAGCCGGATTCTTATGACCTCATATGTCTCGGTTAGTACGAGACCACATGCAGGACATCTCGTGTCTCTGCTAACTAGCTAGCCAGGGTATTCTGGCACCTTCGCTACAGAGTTATAGCGTCAACTTCACTCTCATCGCCAATCGAGAGATTTCTTGTTTATCTCCTCGATCCGACATTAAGTATCATTGGGAGATTCATGATACATCCATCCCGACATATTCATGAAGGATTGAGAGGTTTCTTGTTTACCTTCCAACAATCTCTTCAAGAGGACGTAAGGATATTTTCTCCCATTTACCCCCACATATTCAAAATATGTGCTCCGGGTTTTTCCGCGGGCACCCATTTCCCCATCACCTATTCCTGACGATGATGGATCTATGGTCAGAGCACTACATGAATAGATTTCACTTGATTTATTATGTACATTCTCATATTCTTTTAGCATCAGCCAAGTTCTCAAACATAACTTATTACAACAATGCTATAAAGAGACATGTACTACTTTTATCAGATATTCATTAGTCTTTCAAAGACCCTGGGAACTCAGTCCCTCATTTCAATATTGGGAATTATCATCCCTTCACTTTCTCATCACCATAATCATATGGTTCTGGGTATTCAAACCCTTAACTCATCATTGAGCATTATTATACATTTTTCAGGTAACTATCACCTTCAGGTCATCTGACCAAGGCATTCATGATACTTATTACACAAGCATCACACCTGGCTCACAAGGCCATGAAATATCTTGTCACCTCTCACTAGGTAACAACTTACTCATGTGACTCATAAAAGTCCATGCATATTGCTTCTTTTACTAAGCAACAACAACATTAAGGCACATAATGCCAATCAACATTTATTATATAAATGTCACAGCTCACATCATGTGATGTGATAGAAACACCATTATTCCTCTACCAGGAATTAGGGTTTACTATCAAATAGGGCTTTTCATTCCCTTTACCCAAATTAGGGTTAGGGTTCCCCATTTCTCATTAATAAAGAGTTCATGATCTCATTATCTGTCCAACCCTTAATACATTATTCCATACCACTGGGGCATTCAAGGATATCATATTTGATTATTCTAGAACATTACTTTCATCATATAGCATTAATGATCATCAATTCAAGGTATGAGTTCATTTCTCATCCTTATCATGGTATGATTATATCATACACATCATTTGGGCTTAACCCCATTCTCAAGGTACATTAATTAACACTCATCAAGGTGTAACAACTCATTACATTTCATTGTAATAGTTGCATAACACACTTCATATGTTTCTTACCCAATTATATTGGATTTGAAGTACATCAAGGCATATAAACCCTAAAATGCTGAATGTGATAACTATCATATCTTGATGTATCACTTTCTCATCATTTCAAACTCTGTTGAGTTATCCATATTATCTTGTATTAAGGTATTTCCCTCTTAATACATTCCATCACTAATCTCTTACCTTTAGCATATAATGCAAAGGCCACACATTAGAATTGTACAACTATCTCACATGATATGGACTTATCTTAGTTTAAGGCATGACTTTATTATAAAGTTGCTTATAAACAATCACAATGATACACCCTCAACTAGGGTTTCTCATCACATATCTTATGTATCCTTCATCCAATTATATTGGACTTATAATCATATCAAGGTATACGATCATATGAGGTCACTTTCAAATCATCTCTAAATCAATCATAGAGCACCACGACCGTGCAACCAAGAACGGCCGTGCGAGGGGAAGCTACCACAGCCGTGCTACCTTGCATGGTCATGCAAAGGGAGTTCACCTCATGAATCATATTCAAGTATGAATTCTATTCTCTCATTAGGGATTAGGGTTTCACATACCATCTCCCTTCTTTAGAATAGGGATTGCATATAGCATCACCCTTAATTAGGGTTTCATATCACATTGCCCATAATTAGGGTTTATGTTCATGATTAGGGTTTCATGATATCTCTACTTAAGGATCATACCCTTAAACACCACATGAATCATATTATTATAGGAATTCATGCTATCATCATCTCAACTTGATTAGGTCATATCAACCCTTCAATCGAGTTCATACAACTATGATTAACATAGTATATCAAGTCATTGATCCTATAAGCAATTAAGGTTCATCCCTTAATTGGCACTAACCACTTAGGTACTAATAGGGTTTCAACCTTTGTACCTTCATTGACTATCATTACTAATCAGCATTGGATCAATGGATCATTCACCATCTTGATTCTCAAGAGATTCAATCACATTGGACCTCCATTACATAAGTATCCAATTGAATTAGGGTTTCCAATGTTAATTCCTTCAATCATTGAATTCATGGAATGAATCATCAATTGGACCTATCCTCATACTTCAATTGAGTTTAATAGGTCAACCTTCAAATGATTTGACGCTCAATTGACCCTCAATTGGTCATCAATTAGGGTTTGATTCAATTGAATTAGGGTTTAAAATCGATGATTCAACAACACTAATCAATGTAAGACTAGTTACTTTGAAACCATTGAACCATCATCCAAATTGGGTATGACCTGACCCCAAACGGTCTTGAGGTCGTTTGGATGACCTCCAAACGGTCTTGAGACCGTTTGCCCATCAAATCACTCAAAACCAAGACATCCAAGTAGGGTTTGGATCATTGAAGTGCTCACCAATTCAACAATTTATTGCAGATCAACTTGGTACCTTTAGGCCTTCAAACACCTAACCATACTCAACCCTAGACCTCCAAACGGTCTTGGATGACCACCAAACGGTCTTGAGACCGTTTGGATGAGCTCCAAACGGTCTTGAGACCGTTTGGCCCATCCATCCTTTGGATTCTAGTGAAAAATCATCAAGGATTGGTCTATCGAGTTGATCAACAAATCAGCACTTCATTGCAATATGATTAGTACCTTTGGACCTTTAATTGGTCAACAATACTTGACCCCAGACCTCCAAACGGTCTTGGGGTGACCCCCAAACGGTCTTGAGACCGTTTGGGTGATCCCCAAACGGTCTTGAAACCGTTTGGGCTAATCAACCCAAAATCTCCAATTAACTCATTGGAATTTCAGCACTGTTTTCAATTATGGTTTGCCCAATTGAATAGCCTTCAACTCACGATTCCTTGGGAGCTAATCCCTAAAATTTGGTGAGTCATTATAACACATCATTATTAACAGTAATCCCAAACGGTCAACCCTTGTTCAACGCACTCAAACGGTCTTGAGACCGTTTGACCAAAATGTTCAATTAAGTCAGATTGATAATCAGCACTTAATCCAATTAGGTTTCCCTAATTGATTAGCCTTTAAATCACGATTCCTTGGGAGTTAATCCCTAAAATTTGGAGGGTAATTAACCAACACCATTAGGAACAGGAATATCAAACGGTCAATGCTTGGTCAACTCCACCAAACGGTCTTGAAACCGTTTGCCCAAAAAGGTCAAGTTAATCAGGTTGAAAATCAGCACTTAATCCAATTAGGTTTCCCTAATTGATTAGGCTTCACTCACGATTCCTTTGGAGTTAACCCCTCAATTTAGGAGGGTCATTAGTATACATAATTAGGAACAAGATTCCCAAACGGTAAACGCTTTGTCAACCATCTCAAATGGTTTTGAAACCGTTTTCTCCCAAATGGTTTCAAACCGTTTGCCCTTAAACAGTTTGCTGAAACCGCATAGCCAATCAAATTAAAACGATTTGGAATAGCTATCAAAACAATTTGGCTTGGTAATTTTCTTTGGATAAGCATCTGGGATGATTTCATCATCCCCTTCCTTCGAACAACCAAGAACAGCAACCGTTCTTGATGGAAATTGCAGCAAAGAAACAAAAGTGTATCAAATTGAAGAAAACAATTAACAAAGCATAGAGAATTGATGCAATAGCAATGATTATGGGTTTAAGTTTTAAAACCCGCCTCCAATTGAGCTCCAAAGCTCCAAGACCACGGCAAAAATGGTGGATGAATCTCTTGAAACTCCCCCTAGGCTCGTCCTCAAGCTTTTGGATGAAAAAGTTGGCTAGGGTTGAAGAGGAGATCGAAATAAGAAGGAATCCATAATTTATTTTCGATTTCCACCATGGAATCAAGATGAATGAGGGTTAATAAGCTTACCAACAGGTTGGGGCTCGTCCTCCTATTGCTCCTAATTCCCCTTGAGCTCATACAAAGCAAGGGAAGAAGAGAGGGCCGAAAAATCCTTTCAATTGATTTGGAAATGAAGTTTTTATAAAGGAAATTGAGGAGAGAGAAAGCATTTTTAATTTCCCTCCACTCTCAAATTGGTGCCACATAAACCCCCTCACTCCCTCGTGTACGAAGGCACCTTCCTTTGCCTTTAATTATCCTTCATTATCCTCAAATTAAAAGAAAAGCAAATTAAGCACCTTAATCATATAATAGTAATATCCATAATGTGAGTGGATATTACTTTCCTTTATAATAAGGTGAGTGGAGTTTCACCTCCTTTAGATATTTTCGTGACTTATCTATGCAAAAGGACGTCTATCCTTATTCAAACTCAACCAATAACATTTTGGTTGAAGGCCCTTTAATTAATATATTCATTTTTGCCCTAAATTGAATTAGGGTTTCAATTAGGATTAAATCTTGATTATTTTAATATCAAGATTCTCTCTCCTCCAACTTAATCCAAAAGAGGTGCCCCTCTCATTTTATTTGCTCTACATGATGACAAGAAATATTAGGGACCTTATTGAAGTGATAAATTACATATTTCACCCTAGGTTTTGGGTAAATTGCATATTACACCAAAACTAGGTTTTCATGCACGTATATTGCTTTATCAGCTCTTTCTTGGTATTCAGGCTTCCATAAGCCATACCTCAGCATAATTGTTATTCTCATGATGATTCAAAACATGAGGAACATATTATCATGCACAATTTACACTTAAACCCCTCAACTTGGGTAATTTGCACATTAGTCCAAAATAAGCAAACATTGCTTCAACATTGTCCAAACAGGACCAAAATTGAAACATAAGCTCCTCATGAGCCCTAATTACTTTTCACAAGATATTATTAAGCATATAATCATCTTTATTAATCAAAACACCTAGGGTTAGAGTATAACCCAGGTCAGGGGTGTTACAATCATTACCTTGCTAAACAACACAAGTAACAAAAACCTCGAAGTATCAAACCAAAATCTCAGATCGATTATAAAACACTATCTACTGACGCCTAGGACCTGAGAGTACAAAGACGACACATAGGACTTTATGTACAAATCCTGACAACCAGTAACCCCACCTGGGATATTACTGTTGTCCTTGATGTTGATGTTGATGTTGCCACTCCTCCTCTGCTACAGAGGTCCTACCTCTTTGTCTGCATCTACATAAAAACATTGAATCCCACGGGGGTGAGACAATTATACAATTGCCCCAGCGAGAGATATAACTCTCTGCCAAATACATTATTATTGTAGTTTAATAGAAATAAACTGAGCAGTGGGATAATATATTTTAATAGCAGATAATTACTATCTATGTAGGTTAGAGCAACATTTCTATTCAAGTATTTCAGCTATAACTTGACTAGGCAACATGTCTCTTATTCGATATGGAATTGAAGAACATAAGTAACATTTATGTATCAAGAACATGCTAAGCAAGATAACATCAACCCGTGGTTCTTGTATTTCAATCTTATGCAAATATGCTACACGACTGATTATATTTTACAAACATACTTAAGCTCTGAGGAGATGAGGTATACCGCTCATACTCAAACCGATCACTGTGAAGTCTAAATTGGTACCATACAAAGTCAATGGAAGATCCAGCTTCCATGACATCCCACATCTCGGTCAGTGATCACATGCAGGACATCATGTGTCTCTGCTTACATAGCTTGCCAGGGTATAGTGGCATCTAGCTATAGAGTTACAGTGGCGGTTGTACTCTCTTCGCGATCGAGAGATTTCATGTTTACCTCCATCGATCCGGCATTAACATCATCGGGAGATTAGTGATACATCCACCCTGGAACATACAATGAAGGATTGAGAGGTTTTATGCTTACCTTCCATCAATTCCCTCATTAGGACGTAAGGATATTTTTGCCCATCGACCCCCACATATTCAATAATATGTGAACTCCAGGAAATCTCATAAGAAAACCTATTTCACCATCACCAGCTACTGACGATGATGGATCTATGGTCAGAGCACTACATGAATAGATTTCACTTGATTAATTGAGTACATTATCATATTCTTTTAGCATCAATCAAGTTTTCAAACATAACTTATTAGGAAAAATGTTATAAAGAAACATGTACTGTTTTCATCAGTTACTTCTCAATCTTTACCAGACATTGGGATCTCATTCTCTCACATAAACATATGGTTCTGGGTATTCAAACCCTCATCTCATCCCTGAGCACTATTATGACTTTTTCAGGTAATCATCACCTTCAGGTCATCTGACCAAGGTAAACATGACACTTGTTACACAAGCATCTCATCTGGCACTTGAGGCCCATTAGCTCTCTTGTCACCTCTTACTAGGTAACAAAGCATATTATGGCACACAAGGTCCAATAAATAATTTCAATAAATAAAACATCATAGCTCATACCTGGCTATGTTTATCATCTTAGGATACCTACATGGTTAGTACAGATGATAACAGATATATCAATCATATTTCAGTTCCATGCTATCCCAGGGTAACACCACTATTCCCATACCAGGGTTAGGGTTTCCCATTTTATAACAATCAGGGTTACTCATCCCCCTTTTATTCAATTAGGACCAATGATTCATCATTTCATTGTCCAAGATTAGAGTTTCATGCTAAATAGCATAATCCAGAATTAGGGTTTCACACACCTTCACCCTATTTTGAATTAGGGTTTACTTTTCACATCACGTCACCCTAGATTTAGGGTTTTATGTTCAATAACCCACAATTATGGTTTGTTATTCACATCACATCAAAATACCATGAATTAGGGTTACTCATGTCATTACCCTAAATTCATATCACATTACTTTCCTAGATTAGGGTTTTCACTCAAAATTTCCCTAATTTAGGGTTTAAGATCATCAATTAACTCAATTAGGCTTTCATGATCTCTTTACCAAGGGTCATACCCTCATTGTATGTCACACTTGATTTTGAATGTGTCAGGCTTGATTGCTACATGATTATCCTACATGTATAAATCTCTCTCTCTCATCCTCTCCTAGGATGTCCACAAAATTTGATCAATTGAGCCTTCAATCACATGAGTATTCAAACGAATTGACCAATTGAATCTTCAATTAAAATATATATCCAAATGGATTAACAATTTTGAACCTCAAATGGTCTTTCTTATTTAGACCTTAAATGGTCTTGAATTCTCAAAGTTCAAACGGTTTGAAACCATTTGGGCACATTGCCCTTGAAACCGTTTAAGCAAAAATTGCATTGAAACCGAATGAGCTTGGGTCTCCAAACGGTCTGGACCCAAACGGTCTTAAGACCGTTTGCTCCAAACCATCTCAAAACCGAATGGACCAAAAAGTCCTTTCAACACTTACACGATTCATGATTTCAATGGATGAACCGATTATCAATTGAGTCCTTGATTTATTTATCACTTGAACTAATGAATCAACCTCTAATTAGACCATCAACTAGGGTTTTGAACCCAATTGATCTAGGATTTCAACTCAAGGAACCTTCAATTAGGGCTTGGAGTTGAATAGCCATCAATGATCAACATTGTGGAATTGATTCCATTGCAACTAATGAATCATCATCAAATTTTTGATATGACCTGACCTCAAACGGTCTTGAGGTCGTTTGAATGACCTCCAAATGGTCTTGGGTGACCTCCAAACGGTCTTGAGACCGTTTGGGTGACCTCCAAACAGTCTTGAGACCGTTTAGATTAGTCAACCCAAAAATCTCAATTAACCAAATTGAAAATCAACACTTAACCCGATTAGGGTTTCTACTTGGAGGATTGTCTTTATATTGAATCAATCATTTGGAACCCTTGGATCATCATCCAACATTTTCTAGGGTATAACCTCAAATGGTCAACCCATCCAAATGGTCAACGCTCTCATGCGGTTTGGGACTCAAGTCACCAAACGGTTTGCAAACTGTTTGGTCTCCAAACGGTTTGGTGAAACTGTTTGGACCAAAGGTCCAAAACCGTTTGCAAATCAAAATTGTTGGAAAGAGTACCTAAGATGATGTCATCGTTTAAGTGCATAAATATGCTTGAAAATTTGAAATGGACATAAAGTTATCATCTTTAATGATTTAATTAAGGAAAAAAACCCTTAGATTTAATGATAGATGGACTTAATGATGTTATTTGGATAACTCAAGCTGATATTAACCTGTTGTTACTAAAAGTGAAAATAGGATCTAAAAAGATGATATTTTTATATAATTGGCTTAATTTAGGGTTTCGTGCATGATTATGCATTAATGAGCTTGAAAACCCTAATTTAGGAGAATATGTCTTTTAATTGGTTTAATTGTTCAAATCCATGAATAAATGGGGATATGATGATCCTAAGTCAATTTGGGTATAAAGGACTATTAAAATGGATAGTTGAGCAATTAAGGTTCATATAAATGGAAAAGAGTATTTTAGGTTTTGTTGACCTAAAAGGTATAAAGTTTGAGAAATTAATCTTAGAAACCTTAATGTGGATTAGAAACCCTAGAAAGTGAATCCAAGTCAATAAAGTAGATTCTTGATAAAGTGTGAAATAAATAGAGTACATATTCTTTTCAGGAATTATGTGATGATTGAATTACTTGCTTGGATCTGTTGATTGGCTTGATTGTATATACATGAAGTATATGTTGAATATTCTGCATGACTCATCAAATCAGGTATGTGGTTACACTTATGAATAATCTCTCTAGTTTCACGACGATTCCCAAAGTTTTAATTGGTTTCTTGAAAATAACTGTTGGATTCATCAAGCCTTAGTCCATCGAAAACTACTGCCATTATCATGGTAATAGCATCAATTAATCAACAGAATTGAAAGGAGAGCAATTGAACATAATTGATTGAGAAATTAAATCAACAAAAATGAATAGGGGTTCAAGTTATATAACCCGCCTCCAATTGAGCTTCAAAACTTGGAGCTTCACATCAAAAATGGTGGAAGGAGCTTTTTCACACCACATGGTTCGTTCCTCAAGCTTTTGAGTGAAAAGGGATGGTTAGAAGAGAAGATGGGATTGAGATTAGAAGAAATCATGCATTGATTTGTGATTTCCACCATGAAATCAAGATAAATGAAGGTCAAGAAGCTTACCAACAGGTCGAGGGTCGTATTCCTGATGTCCCTAGCTCCCTTAATCATTTTTACAAGCAAAGGAAAGAAATGGATTCGAAAAAGTCCTTGGTTTGTGTAACATCTAGGCCCACTTCCCAAGGCTCTAGTAGAGTTTCAGGAATGACGACTGGCCCCATAGACCACTACTAGCCTTAACTGCACACTTTGTCCACACTGACGTGCAAGCCAGGATCAAGTTCCCGACTGGTCACCCATCCTAGTACTACTCCAAGATGATCACGCTTAACTATGGAGTTCTTTAGAGATGGGCTCCCTGAAAAGGAGGTGCACCTTGGTGATATGGGTAGTCCAATCATTCCTTTTAAGATCAACTTATCTGAGGCCTCAAATCCTGGGATGTTACAATCTCCCCCACTTAGACTCTTGACGTCCTCGTCAAGGCTCAACTATAAGACCTCATAATCTCTTCCCCATTTCAGTGCAGACCCACAATGGCCCATGGACACCCAGCTCCCGATCACGGAATACCAGCGCAAGGGTGGCTACGTCAACCATGGACAACCCTTTCCTACATGCCTGGACCGCACGACTCAAGACTGACATGCCATGCCCATGTGGGCCCACCTACTGGAGGGGAATTGGCTCTGATACCATTTGTAACGCATGGGCCCACTTCCCAAGGCTCTAGTAGAGTTTCAGGAATGACGACTGGCCCCACAGACCACCACTAGCCTTAACTACACACTTTGTCCACACTGACGCACAAACCAGGATCAACTTCCCGACTGGTCACCCATTTTAGTACTACTCCAAGCTGAGCATGCTTAACTATAGAGTTCTTTAGAGATGGGCTCCTTGAAAAGGAGGTGCACCTTGGTGATATGGGTAGTCCAATCATTCCTTTTAAGATCAACTTATCTGAGGCTTCAAATCCTGGGTTGTTACAGTTTGAGTGGTAAAGGGTGCTTTTATAAGAAAAAATCAATGAGAGAGAAAGTGCCTTATAAAAATCCTTTAATTCCAAAATTTATGCCACCTCTTCCTCCTCAATTCTTTGCTTGCAAAGCTATCTTCCTTATCTACAAATTCCCTTCCATTATCCATGAATTAAGGGAAAAGAAATTAAGCACCTTAATCATATTATATTAATATCCCATTTTTAGTGGACATTGCTTTCCATTAACTTAATGTGAGTGGACTCTCCACTCAAGTTAGATATTTCGTGGCCTAGAAAAGGCACAAGGGTGTTCACACTTGAAAAAATCCAACCATCTCGTTTTTGGTTGAAGGCCCTTCAATTAATATATTTATTTTTGCATTAATTTGAAATAAAGTTCCATTTATGTTTAAATCTTGATTATTTTAATATGAAGATTCTCTCTCCTTCAAAGTAGCTCAAATGAGATGCCCCTCTCATTTTATTTCCTCTACAAGATGCCAATAATATTAAGGACCTTATTGAAGTGTAAAAATTGCATATAGAACCCTGGGTTTTGGGTAAATTGCATATTACACCAAAACTAGGTTTTAATGCACAAACATTGCTTTATCAGCTCTTTCTTGGTACTCAGGCTTTCACTAGCCATACCTCTATATAATTTTCATTCTCATGATGCTTCAACACATGAGGAACATATTATCATGCATAATTTGCAATTTAACCCCTCAACTTGGGTAATTTGCACTTTAGTCCAAAGCAAGTAAAACATTACTTTCAACATTATTCAAAATGGACTAAAATTGAAATATAAGTTCCTCTTGAGCCTTAATTACTTTTCAAAAGATAACATCAAGCATCTAATTATCTTTCTTAAACAAAACTCCTAGGGTTAAAGCATAACCCAGGTGAGGGGTGTTACAAATTATCCACCCCTTACAAGGATTTGTCCCTGAAATCATTAACAAAACATGAAGAGAAAAGAATAGGATATTTCCTCCTCATCTCTTCCTCTAGCTCCCACGTAGCTTCTTAAATGCCATGGTGATTCCAGAGAACTTTTACAATACTAATGTCTTTCTTTTTCAGCTTTTTAATTCTCCTGTTAAGAACCAACACAAGTCTTTCCACATAAGATATATCATCATTTAGCTCTACCTCCATAGGTTGCAGAACTAACTCTGTGTCAGGATGACACTTCCTTAGCATAGAGATATGAAACACTGGGTGCAATCTATGCAACTCAGGTGGTAACTCCAGCTTATAGGCTACAGTTCCCATCCTTTCAATGATCGGATAAGGCCCCATAAATCTAGGAGCTAACTTCCCCTTCTTCCCAAATCTTAGCTAACAACCCGGCTAACAACGATACTTTAAACTGTATGTTGTCTTGCCTCAAGGAGATAAACATATCTCTCTTAGAGCACACTAAGGAGTTCAACTATGCTTTATCTAAGGCTGGTGTTGATGATTTCCTGCTTAGTGCATCAGCAACCACATTAGCCTTCCCTGGATGGTAATCAATTGTAGAGTCGTAGTCCTTGATTAATTCCACCCAATAGCACTGTCTCATGTTTAGCTCATGCTGTGAGAAGATATACTTTAGGTTCTTATGGTCTGTGAAAATCTGGAATGTTTCTCCATAGAGATAATGTCTCTTGATATTCAAGGCATGGACAACAACAGCTAGTTCTAGATCGTGTGTTGGATAATTCTCCTCGTGTTTCTTAAGCTGTCGAGAAGCAAAAGAAATCACTTGTTTATCCTGCATCAACACACATCCTAGACCATTCTTGGATGCATCACAGAAGACTATGTACCCCTTTCCCTTCTCAGCTAACACCAGTACAAGTGCACATGTTAACCTTCCTTTTAGCAGTTGGAAAGAATGTTGACACTTGTCATTCCAGACAAAAGGAATATATTTCCTGGTCAACATAGTTAGGGGTAAAGCTATAGAGCTAAAGTTCTTAATGAACCTCCTATAATAGCCTACCAATCCAAGAAAACTATGAATCTTCGTCAGTGTCCTTGGTTGTTCCCATAGCAGGACAAATTCTACCTTCTTAAGATCAACACGAATACCTGAAGCAGATATTATGTGTCCTAGAAAAGAAACTTCTGGTAACCAGAATTCACATTTGCTAAACTTAGCATATAGCCTATGCTCTCTTAGCAAAGTCAAAGCCTAACAGAGGTGTTTCTCATGCTGTTGAGCATCTGGACTATAGATCAAGATGTCATCTATGAAGACGACTACACACTGATCAAGAAAAGGTCGAAAGATTATATTCATGAGTTCCATAAATGCAGTTGGTGCATTAGTTAGCCCTAACGACATAACTATAAACTCATGGTGACCATATCTTGTTCTAAAAGCAGATTTAGATATGTCACTCTCCTTGATACGCAACTAATGGTATCCCGACCTCAGATCTATCTTAGAAAAGATAGTTGCACCACACAACTGATCAAATAGGTCATCTATCCTTGGAAGAGGATACTTGTTCTTTATAGTTACTTTATTTAACTATTTATAGTTAATGCATAGCCGCATCGACCCATCTTTATTTTTAACAAAGAGGACCGGAGCACCCCAGGGTGAAGTACTCGGTCGGATAAAACCCTTCTCAAGCAACTCTTGCAGTTGTTTCTTGAGCTCTGCCATCTCAGCCGGTGCCATTCTATATGGTGTTTGTGCTATCAGTTGTGTGTGCGGAATTAGATTAATTTTAAAATCGATCTCTTGGGACGGAGGAACACCTGGAAATTCTTCAGGGAATACATCTTCAAATTCCCTAACAACCGGAACTTCAGAAGGATGAGGGCTCTCCATTGTGGTATCTACCACTGAGCAAAGAATGCAAGTGTGGGCTCCGATCTCCAAACCACGATATAAACTTAGCGGAAGCAATTGATTAACAGCGGAAGACAAAATCACGGGAAATTAAAACTTTTTGAGATAAGGGCTTGAATTCATAAAAACTTCTTTCATAAAAAGGAGATAAACTGTTACATCTCTGATAATTACTTCTTGAGTAATTATATACAACATGATACAAAATCTCAAGAACTCAAAACCAAAATCTCAGACCAAAAGACTCCAAGGACCTAAGAGTACAGAGAACACATAAGACTGACTATCTAACTACACAACTCAGCAGTCGGAATCTCCACCTGAGATTTAGTGCTACTCCTGGTACTGCTGCTGCTGATACTGATCACCTGCATACTGGTTTCTTCGTCCTCGAAGACCACCTAAAAAGTTGAAATCTACGGGGTGAGACAATTTTAAATAATTGTCCCAACGAGAGTTATAACTCTCTGCCAGAAGCTTTATTATAGCAATCAAGAACAGTATAAGCAATAAAAGCTTTAAGGTAATCAACAGCAGATTGTTATCAATTAGAACAACAACATTTAAGGAATATGAAGAACATGTATACTAAGTAATGTATCTTCAACCAATGTATCTCGTAGTTCAATCTAAGCAGATATGCTACGCGGTTGATTATGTTTTACAAACATCATTATGCCCTGTGGAGATGAGGTATACCACTCATACTCCAACCGATCACTATTAAGTCGCATCGGTATCATACATAGGTCATCAAAAGAGCCGGATTCTTATGACCTCATCTTCCTCAGTCAGTGTGAGGATCAACATGCAGGACATCTAGTATCTCTGCTTCTATAGCTTACTAGGGTATTCTGGTACTTCTCTATTAGAGTCACAGTGGCATTCTGTACTCTCTTCGCCATCGAAAGATTTCTTGTTTATCTCTCATCGATGCGGTATAAAAGACTTCCTCGGGAGATTAGTGTTACATCACCCCGACATAAACACATAGTGAAGGATTGATAGATTAAGATACATCTACATCAATTCCTACACTAGGATGTAAGGTTTTACACATCCATATACCCCACATACTCAAAAGTATGTGCTCCAGGAGTTCCCTTAGGAAAACTTGTTTCACCATCATATAACTTCTGACTATGATGGATCTATGATCAGGGCTCTACATGGTATGATTATACTTGATTAGTTAGGTACAATTTAGTATTCGTTTATCATCATACAAGTTCTCAAACATTAATCATTAGCATAGCATCTATGAAGGAAGAATACTAAATGTAACAAGCCTAACTCTCATCAATTATCATTTCTCAATACTCTCATCACAAGTCATCTCTTAAAGCATGACCTTGATGGTATTCATGGCTCTCACAGCCTATCAATCTCATAAGATGCTATTAACAAGGCATCAGGATATATGTCACTATTCATAAAGCTAACAACATGCTTTTAATGAATATAGTATCATCATCCATACCTGGATATGATTATCCTCATATAGGAACCTGCATGGTTAAATCAACTGATAACAGTAAATAACTCATTTAAAGAAGTTGTATCTCCCTACTCATACAAGAGCTAGGTTTCCCTGATTTTCATCAATTAGGGTTTACTATTCACAATACATGTCATCACCCTAGAATTAGGGTTTACTATTCATCATACATGTCATCACCCTAGAATTAAGGTTTACTATTCACCTCATGGTGAATTGATCTCATAACATCACCATGTATGAGAAACATCATCATTAAAGACCTCAGATAAGATTAGGATTCATCAATTATCATAATTAGGGTTTCCATGATTTCACATAGTGGATCATACCCTATTCATGCACATTCATGTATATTGAAGGTATTTTACTTGAGTTTCCACAATAATTGGTACTTTCTCTCTCCTATAACTAGTAGATGGTGATTACACCACTCTAGATTAGGTTGGGTTAAGTCCTCATTGACTAACACAAGTCAACACATCACCATCATGTGATTAGGGTTTGATTAAAACAAGGTATCACTCAATTGAACCCATTTAAGTTGAAACGAGTGTGAACCCATTTGAATTGAAACGAGGGTGAACCCATTTGAGTTGAAACGGGTGTGAACCCATTTGGATTGAAACGAGTGTGGACTCGTTTGAGTTGAAACGGGTGTGAACCCATTTGGATTGAAACGGGTGTGGACTCGTTTGAGTTGAAACGGGTGTGAACCCATTTGGATTGAAACGGGTGTGGACTCGTTTGAGTTGAAACAGGTGTGAACCCATTTGGATTGAAATGGGTGTGGAATCGTTTGAGTTGAAATGGGTGTGAACCCATTTGGATTGGCCCAAGCCATGTTAACCACTTACAAATTGAGTCAACTAGGATGAGCCTCAATCAATTGGACACCAATTTGACCTTCAATTGAAAGCCAATTAGAGTTAAGTCTAACTCAATTAAGGTTTCCAATCGGCTAATCATCAATTTTCAACAATGTGAATCAAATCAAGGTTGAACCTATCAATTGAACTCCAATTGGGCCCAAACTTGGCCCAAATGGTCTTGAGATCGTTTGGATGACCTCCAAACGATCTTGAGACCGTTTGCCCAAAGTTTGACCAAAAACCAAGTCGGTTGGATTAGTGTTGAACTTGAATTAGGTCTAAAATCAGCATTTTTATCAATTCATCAACTTATTACAATTGGACCCTCAACCCATCAAATTACCTCAACTTTAGACCTTCAAACGGTCTTGGGTTGTGCCCAAACGGTCTTGAGACCGTTTGGAGGAACCCCCAAATGGTCTTGAGACCGTTTGGGTCCTTCAACCCAAAACTCAACAAAATCTATACTTGAAAACATCAATTTTAACCCGATTAGGGTTAGGGTGTTGAAGTGCCTTCAACTCTCAATTGGTTAGGAATTAGATTATTATTCTTTGTAGAAATGAAATTCAACATATTATGAACACGAATCCCAAACGGTCAACGCTTGGTCA
Source organism: Alisma plantago-aquatica (assembly GCA_963693085.1). Classification (NCBI taxonomy): domain Eukaryota; kingdom Viridiplantae; phylum Streptophyta; class Magnoliopsida; order Alismatales; family Alismataceae; genus Alisma; species Alisma plantago-aquatica. The sequence continues at coordinate 123,831,889 of OY856409.1, forward strand.
ACGCCCTCAAACGGGTTGAACCCGTTTGCTCCAACCGACCTTGTGAACTCGTTTGCCCTTCAAACGGTTTGGTCAGAGGGGGGGAACAGGACCGTTTGATAAAGTAACTTTGGTAATCACGCCCATCTTCTTCTACTTCCAGATTAAGGTATGTTCTTCGTGGTTTTAGTTGAAGGAAAGCAAGGAAAGATGGGGAAAAGAAGAACAAGCTACTTTTGCAAATACAAAGATATGCATAAGAAAGCAAAAGGTTTAGAGTTATAAAACCCGCCTTAAGGTCGTTCCTTGAGCTCCAAGCTTCCAAGATTCAAGTCTTTAATGGTGTCTTGAGCTCCACAGGTTGGCCAAGGGTGTTTCTCCAAGGAAAGGTTGGGAAAAGATGGCTAGAACGAGAAAGCTAAGTAAGAAAACTAGCAAACCAACCTTGTAACATGATTTCCTCCATGAATTTGAGCAAGATGATGATCAAAGATTACCTAGAACTGCTTGGTCGTTCTCCTCTTCTCCAGAGCTCTGTCCTAAGTCGGTCTAAGCAAGGAAATAAGAAAGGAAGTGAAGGAAACGTTCCTTTACAAACAAAGGAAGGGTGTATATATATCTTGGGGTCATTTCCAACATAAGGACAACTAGTTTCTCCTTTTCTTAATTAGGTCCCTCCTTTCTTTTAGGCACGTCCCTTCTCCTTATTATAAGCCACGTTTCTTCCTTTCATACTTAAGAAAAAATCATCTTAAACCCAAGGTCCAAAGGTGAAGAAGGTTAACTTCTTACTAAGTTGCACATATATGAGGGTTATTAGGCTTATAACTTGATTATTTAATTTATAAGGGTTATCATTCTTATTTAATTTATTCAATTGAAGTGACCTCTTCATCATTATAACTTTAAATGATGCCAAGAGTCATAAAAGATGTTCTAGATGGTGTATATCACAAGTTGCACCCCACATTTTGGGTAAATTGCACTTTACACCAAAATAAGGTTTTTAAGCACAAGGATCATTCCACAAGCTGCATCTTGGTGCTCAAGCTTGGGAAATCCACCTTACCTCATCATATTCACTCATATGATGACTCATCATCAGAGGAACATCTCAACCTGTGTAATTTTGCAAGTTAACCCCTTGACTGGGTAATTTGCACAAAGGTCCCTGTATTACCAAACAATACTACAACTTTGTTTAAAAGGACAAAATTGAAAGTATATGTTCCTTTAGGAACTTAGTTACATGCCAAAAGATAATCACCGGGGTTTAATTACATATTTAGGCAAAACACCTAGGGTTAGTTTATAACCCAGGTCATGGATGTTACAAATTATCCACCCCTTACAAGGATTTCGTCCCCGAAATCGATAAAACATATTAAGAGAAAAGAGCAGGGTATTTCCTTCTCATCTCATCCTCTAGTTCCCAAGTGGCTTCTTCAACACCGCGGTGGTTCCAGAGGACTTTCACAAGGCTTATATCTTTCTTCTTTAGCTTTTTAATTCTGTTATCAAGGATTGATACTGGTCCTTCCTCATAAGTTATATCTTCATTCAATTCTACTTCCATAGGTTGTAGAACTGACACGGTGTCGGGGTGACATTTCCTTAGCATGGAAATGTGAAAAACAGGATGTAACCTCTGCAACTCCTGAGGCAACTCTAGTCTATAGGCTACCTTTCCAACTCGCTCAAAGATTGGATAAGGTCCCAAAAACCTAGGAGCTAACTTCCCTTTTCTTCCAAAACGAATGACTCCTTTCCACGGTGAGACCTTGAGATGCACTCTGTCTCCAACCTGGAACTCTAGGGGTCTACGACGTTTATCAGCATATGACTTCTGCTTATCCTGTGCAGTCTTAAGCTGTTGTTGTATAACTTTAATCTTCTCTGTAGTTTGCTGTACAAGATCAGGACCTAACAACTGGTGCTCACCAGTCTCATACCAACATAAGGGTGATCTACAACGTCTACCATAAAAAGCTTCATAGGGTGCCATATCAATACTATGTTGATAGCTATTGTTATAGGCAAACTCTATCAAACTTAGGTGTAGATCCCAACTTCCAGGAAACTGGAGAACACATGCTCTCAACAGGTCTTCCAAGGTCTGTATAGTCCTTTCAGACTGTCCATCAGTCTGTGGGTGAAAGGTTGTACTAAACCTTAACTTGGTACCTAAGGCTCTGTGTAACTGCTCCCAAAAATAACTTGTGAACTGGGAACCTCTGTTAGAAACTATAGAGACAGGAACTCTGTGCAACCACACTATCTCTTGCACATACAACTGGGATAACCTTTCAGCAGAATAGGTTGTTTTGACAGGCAAGAAATGCGTTGTCTTTGTCAACCTATCAACAATTACCCAAATGGAATCATGTCCTTTTCATGTCTTGGGTAGGCCAACAACAAAGTCCATGGTCGCATGGTCCCACTTCCACTGTGGTATGGGTAAAGGTTGCATTGTTCCTGTAGGTTTCTAGTGCTCAGTCTTAACCTGCTGACACACTGGACACCTTAGAACAAACTCAGCTACATCCTTCTTCATTCCTGGCCACCAATACATATCTTTCAAATTTCGATACATCTTGGTGCTCCCTGGATGCATAGCATACATCAAAGAATGAGCTTCCTCCAGAACTAGCTTCCTCAGGTTATCCACATCTGGCACTATCATCCTCCCATGATAGCATGCCACCTGGTCATCTGAATCATGGAAACCATTACGTTTCTCATTACCATACTCAGATCTGATCTGCTGAACTGCAACATCCTCTAATTGTGCCTCCCTTATCTGCTCTCTTAGAGTAGGTTTAATATACATCTCAGCTAACAAACCGGCTAACAATGACACCTTCAACTGTACATTGTTTTGCCTTAAAGAGATAAGCATATCTCTCCTAGAGCATACTAAAGAACTTAGTTGTGCTCTATCCATGGTTGATGTTGCTAATTTCCTACTCAAGGCATCTGCAACCACATTGGCCTTTCCCGGATGGTAATCAATCGTATAGTCGTAGTCCTTGATTAACTCCATCCAGTGACGTTGCCTCATGTTAAGCTCATGCTGAGAGAAGATATACTGAAGATTCTTGTGGTCTGTGAATATCTGGAATGTTTCTCCATAGAGATAATGCCTCCAGATTTTCAAGGCATGAACCACAGCAGCTAACTCTAGATCGTGTGTCGGATAATTCTCCTCGTGCTTCTTAAGCTGTCGGGAAGCAAAAGAAATCACTTGTTTATCCTGCATCAACACACATCCAAGTACATTCTTGGAGGCATCACAGAAGACTACATATCCTTTTCCTTGCTCAGGTAGCACAAGCATAGGTGCACTTGTCAACCTCTCCTTCAACAGTTGGAAAGACTGTTGACACTTATCACTCCAAGAAAAAGGAACATCTTTCTGAGTTAACTTGGTCAAAGGTAAGGCTATAGAACTGAAATTCTTAATAAACCTTCGAGAGTAACCAGTTAACCCCAAGAAACTTCTAATCTCCATCAGTGTTTTCGGTTGTTCCCATTGTAGAACAGTTGCTACCTTTTTAGGGTCAACACGAATACCCGAGGCAGATACCACATGTCCAAGAAAAGACACTTTAGGTAACCAGAACTCACACTTGCTAAACTTAGCGTATAGCTTATCTTCTCTTAGCAAGGTAAAAGTTTGGCGAAGATGCTGCTCATGCTGCTGAGCATCCTTACTATAAATTAGAATGTCATCTATGAAGACGACAACACACTGATCAAGGAAGGGTCGAAAGACTCTATTCATGAGTTCCATGAATGCAGCTGGTGCATTGGTTAGTCCGAACGACATAACCGTGAACTCATAGTGACCATATCTTGTCCTAAAGGCAGACTTGGATATGTCACTGTCCTTAATGCAGAGTTGATGATATCCAGATCTCAAATCTATCTTTGAGAATACTGTTGCCCCACACAACTGGTCAAAAAGATCATCAATCCTCAGCAAAGGGTACTTGTTCTTTATTGTTACTTTATTAAGTTGTCTGTAGTCAATGCACAACCGCATTGACCCATATTTATTTTTAACAAACAAAACTGGAGCACCCCAAGGTGAGGTACTCGGTCGGATGAAACCTTTCTCAAGTAACTCTTGAAGTTGTTTCTTGAGTTTTGCCATCTCGGCAGGCGCCATCCTATACGGAGTCTGGGCTATGGGCTTCGTATCTGGGACCAAATTGATCTCAAAATCAATCTCCCGAGGTGGTGGTATACCAGGAAGTTCTTCAGGAAACACATCCTCGAATTCCCTAACTATAGGAACTTTAGCAGGATTGGGACTCTCCTTGGTAACATCTACCACATGGGCCAAGAATGCATAACATCCTTGCCTCATCAGCTTATCAGCAACCATAGCTGATACAAGATAGGTTGGCAGAATCTTTCTTTTTCCTTGAAAGATCAATGTGTTGCTTTCATCAGCAAACATAGCCAACTTGGACTCACAATCCAAGACAACTCTATACCTCTCTAAGGTATCCATTCCTAGGATTATATAAAATCCTTGCATATCAAGTGGTATAAGATCCACTTGAATGTGATGATCAGAAAAGAAGAGGATGCAGGGAGAACATACCTCCTGCAGAATGGAAGACCCACTCAACGGAGTCTCCAACAACAAACTATCTGCCCTATGACTGACAGTCATATTGTAGTTGCGAATCACTCTTCGAGTGATGAAAGAGTGTGTAGCACCCGGGTCAATCAGAACAGATACTGCACAAGATTTAGACATATCAGAATATAAAAGTTCCATATGACCTGCCACTACTTGTGGATTGACCACTGCCTCTGGTGGGTTCATAGCATAGAACCTCGCTGTAGCCTGGTGTTGAGGTGGTGCTGATGATCCAGCCTGAGACGCTTGCCCACGTCCTCTAGCTGCTCCTTGAGAATGCCTTCTCTATGATCCCTGTTGATCCTGCCTCAGAGGCTGTGTCACACTGACAGACCTAGACCTGCAGTCCTTCATCAAGTGTCCCACCTTCCCATAGTTGTAGCAGCTTCTTTCCAGTTGTTGTGGTCTGGGTGGTCCTGTGACTGACATTGATGCTGAACTGCGAGTCTCTTGTAGTGGTAGGCTTCGTCCTCTACCTCTACTTGGGGACCACTGTGTCTGAAAACCAGATCTGGGTGGTGGAGGTGTAGGTGCAGAGAATCTAGGCTTCTTAAAGTCTCTAGATGAAGAACCCTGGAACTGCGGATATCTCTTATGGGTTTGTCTCTTCTCGACTACGGATTTCTCTATCCTTCGGACTGATTCAACGAAGGTAGCAAACCTCTCCCGACTCTGTAGGGTGGACACAGGAGTAGTCAACTCGGCGTTTAAACCCTTCTCGAACATTCTAGTCATCTCTTCTTCTGTGGCAGCCATGTGCGGACAGAATTGCAACAACTCCATGAACTTAGCCTCATACTCGCTAATGTTCATCATACCCTGCCTCAGTCTCTCAAACTGAGAGATCTTCTCGTCCATGAAGGTTTTTGGAAAATATTTGTGGACAATTTCCCGACGAAAGTCTTCCCACGAGATCTCTATTCCAGGCCTCTTCTGCTCTTCCATGGTTCACCAGTGACCAGCACTTCCTTTGAGAAGATAGACAGCATGTCTAACTTTCTCACCTTCGGGGATGTTAAGGATTTTAAAAGCTTTCTCTAACTCTGTTAACCACAGATCGGCATCTGCAGGACCAGCTGTTCCAAAGTACTCGGTTGCTCCAACACGACGAAGTTGCTCGAACGTCTTACCGATACCTTGTCCTTCAGGCTGGGCAGGTGCCCTAGGCGCAGGCATGGGCATTCTGTCGGTGATGTGTGTCATGGCAGTCATAAACTGCCCGAACATAGTCTGGACAGCTGGGTTACCCATGTCAGCTGGGTCAAACTGAGGTGGCTCAGGTACAGGTTGCTCTATCTCCAGGTTTCTTGCACCTCCTCGGGGTGCAGCGACACTACTCTCAGCCTCATACTCCTCATGTTCTTCGTGTGGTCCGTACATCCTTAACTTATCTTCTTCTCCTGAGGAGTAGAAGACTCTATTAGATAGGAAAGAAACACTAAGGATAGACTCAACATCCTAAGTCCTATGTCTCTGTAGACTCAGCGAACCTAGAGCTCTGATACCACTTAATTGTGGGCTCCGATCTCCAAACCACGATATAAACTTAGCGGAAGCAATCGATTAACAGTGGAAGACAAAAATCATAAGAAATTAAAACTTTTCGAGATAAGGGCTTGAATTCATAAAAACTTCTTTCATAAAAAGGAGATAAACTGTTACATCTCTGATAATTACTTCTTGAGTAATTATATACAACATGATACAAAATCTCAAGAACTCAAAACCAAAATCTCAGACCAAAAGACTCCAAGGACCTGAGAGTACAGAGAACACATAAGACTGACTATCTAACTACACAACTCAGCAGTCTGAATCTCCACCTGAGATTAACTGCTGCTCCTGGTGCTGCTGCTGCTGATACTGATCACCTGCAGACTGGTTTCTTTGTCCTCGACGACCACCTAAAAAGTTGAAATCTACGGGGTGAGACAATTTTAAATAATTGTCCCAGCGAGAGTTATAACTCTCCGCCAGAAGCTTTATTATAGCAATCAAGAACAATATAACCAATAAAAGCTTTAAGGTAATCAACAACAGATTGTTATCAATTAGAACAACAACATTTAAGGAATATGAAGAACATGTATACTAAGCAATGTATCTTCAACCAATGTATCTCATAGTTCAATCTAAGCAGATATGCTACGCGGTTGATTATGTTTTACAAACATCATTATGCCCTGCGGAGATGAGGTATACCACTCATACTCCAACCGATCACTATTAAGTCGCATCGGTATCATACATAGGTCATCAAAAGAGCCGGATTCTTATGACCTCATCTTCCTCAGTCAGTGTGAGGATCAACATGCATGGCATCTAGTGTCTCTGCTTCTATAGCTTACCAGGGTATTCTGGTACTTCGCTATTAGAGTCACAGTGGCATTCTGTACTCTCTTCGCCATCGAAAGATTTCTTGTTTATCTCTCATCGATGCGGTATAAAAGACTTCCTCGGGAGATTATTGTTACATCACCCCGGCATAAACACATAGTGAAGGATTGATAGATTAAGATACATCTACATCAATTCCTACACTAGGATGTAAGGTTTTCACATCCATATACCCCACATACTCAAAAGTATGTGCTCTAGGAGTTCCCTTAGGAAAACCTGTTTCACCATCATATAACTTCTGACTATGATGGATCTATGATCAGGGCTCTACATGGTATGATTATACTTGATTAGTTAGGTACAATTTAGTATTCTTTTATCATCATACAAGTTCTCAAACATTAATCATTAGCATAGCAGCTATGAAGGAAGAATACTAAATGTAACAAGCCTAACTCTCATCAATTATCATTTCTCAATACTCTCATCACAAGTCATCTCTTAAAGCATGACCTTGATGGTATTCATGGCTCTCACAGCCTATCAATCTCATAAGATGCTATTAACAAGGCATCAGGATATATGTCACTATTCATAAAGCTAACAACATGCTTTTAATGAATATAGTATCATCATCCATACCTGGATATAATTATCCTCATATAGGAACCTGCATGGTTAAATCAACTGATAACAGTAAATAACTCATTTAAAGAAGTTGTATCTCCCTACTCATACAAGAGCTAGGTTTCCCTGATTTTCATCAATTAGGGTTTACTATTCACAATACATGTCATCACCCTAGAATTAGGGTTTACTATTCATCATACATTTCATCACCCTAGAATTAGGGTTTACTATTCACCTCATGGTGAATTGATCTCATAACATCACCATGTATGAGAAACATCATCATTAAAGACCTCAGATAAGATTAAGATTCATCAATTATCATAATTAGGGTTTCCATGATTTCACATACTGGATCATACCCTATTCATGCACATTCATGTATATTGAAGGTATTTTACCTGAGTTTCCACCATAATTGGTACTTTCTCTCTCCTCTAACTAGTAGATGGTGATTACACCACTCTAGATTAGGTTGGGTTAAGTCCTCATTGACTAACACAAGTCAACACATCACCATCATGTGATTAGGGTTTGATTAAAACAAGGTATCACTCAATTGAACCCATTTAAGTTGAAACGAGTGTGAACCCATTTGAATTGAAATGAGGGTGAACCCATTTGAGTTGAAACGGGTGTGAACCCATTTGGATTGAAACGCGTGTGGACTCGTTTGAGTTGAAACGGGTGTGAACCCATTTGGATTGAAACGGGTGTGGACTCGTTTGAGTTGAAACGGGTGTGAACCCATTTGGATTGAAATGGGTGTGGACTCGTTTGAGTTGAAACGGGTGTGAACCCATTTGGATTGAAACGGGTGTGTACTCGTTTGAGTTGAAACGGGTGTGAACCCATTTGGATTGAAACGGGTGTGGACATGAAAAGTGATATAAAGGTTATGATAGAATAGGATATTCTATGTTGAAGCCTTCAATTGGCCCAAGCCATGTTAACCACTTACAAATTGAGTCAATTAGGATGAGCCTCAATCAATTGGACACCAATTTGACCTTCAATTGAAAGCCAATTAGATTTAAGTCTAACTCAATTAAGGTTTCCAATCGGCTAATCATCAATTTTCAACAATGTGAATCAAATCAAGGTTGAACCTATCAATTGAACTCCAATTGGGCCCAAACTTGGCCCAAACGGTCTTGAGATTGTTTGGATGACCTCCAAACGATCTTGAGACCGTTTGCCCAAAGTTGACCAAAAACCAAGTCGGTTGGATTAGGGTTGAACTTGAATTAGGTCTAAAATCAGCATTTTTATCAATTCATGAACTTATTACAATTGGACCCTCAACCCATCAAATTACATCAACTTTAGACCTTCCAACGGTCTTGGGTTGTGCCCAAATGGTCTTGAGACCGTTTGGAGGAACCCCCAAATGGTCTTGAGACCGTTTGGGTCCTTCAACCCAAAACTCAACAAAATCTATACTTGAAAACAACAATTTTAACCCGATTAGGGTTAGGGTGTTGAAGTGCCTTCAACTCTCAATTGGTTATGAATTAGATTATAATTATTTGTAGAAATGAAATTCAACATATTATGAACAGGAATCCCAAACAGTCAACGCTTGGTCAACACCCTCAAACGGGTTGAACCCGTTTGCTCCAACCTACCTTGTGAACCTGTTTGCCCTTCAAACGGTTTGGTCAGAGGGGGGAAACAGGACCGTTTGATAAAGTAACTTTGGTAATCACGCCCATCTTCTTATACTTCCAGATTAAGGTATGTTCTTCGTGGTTTTAGTTGCAGGAAAGCAAGGAAAGATGGGGAAAAGAAGAATAAGCTACTTTTGCAAATACAAAGATATGCATAAGAAAGAAAAAGATTTAGACTTATAAAACCCGCCTTAAGGTCGTTCCTTGAGCTCCAAGCTTCCAAGATTCAAGTCTTTAATGGTGTCTTGAGCTCCAAAGGTCGGCCAAGGGTGTTTCTCCAAGGAAAGGTTGGGAAAAGATGGCTAGAACGAGAAAGCTAAGTAAGAAAACTAGCAAACCAACCTTGTAACATGATTTCCTCCATGAATTTGAGCAAGATGATGATCAAAGATTACCTAGAACTGCTTGGCCGTTCTCCTCTTCTCCAGAGCTCTGTCATAAGTCGGTCTAAGCAAGGAAATAAGAAAGGAAGTGAAGGAAACGTTCCTTTACAAACAAAGGAAGGGTGTATATATATCTTGGGGTCATTTCCAACATAAGGACAACTAGTTTCTCCTTTTCTTAATTAGGTCCCTCCTTTCTTTTAGGCACGTCCCTTCTCCTTATTATAAGCCACGTTTCTTCCTTTCATACTTAAGCAAAACTCATCTTAAACCCAAGGTCCAAAGGTGAAGAAGGTCAACTTCTTACTAAGTTGCACATATAGGAGGGTTATTAGGCTTATAACTTGATTATTTAATTTATAAGGGTTATCATTCTTATTTAATTTATTCAATTGAAGTGACCTCTTCATCATTATAACTTTAAATGATGTCAAGAGTCATAAAATATGTTCTAGATGGTGTATATCACAAGTTGCACCCCACATTTTGGGTAAATTGCACTTTACACCAAAATAAGGTTTTTAAGCACAAGGATCATTCCACAAGCTGCATCTTGGTGCTCAAGCTTGGGAAATCCACCTTACCTCATCATATTCACTCATATGATGACTCATCATCAGAGGAACATCTCAACCTGTGTAATTTTACAAGTTAACCCCTTGGTTGGGTAATTTGCACAAAGGTCCCTGTATTACCAAACAATACGACAACTTTGTTTAAAAAGGACAAAATTGAAAGTATATGTTCCTTTAGGAACTTAGTTACATGCCAAAAGATAATCACCAGGGTTTAATTACATATTTAGGCAAAACAGCTAGGGTTAGTTTATAACCCAGGTCAGGGATGTTACAGCAAGGCATCCCTGTCTCATCAACTTCTCAGCTACCATAGCTGACACAAGACAAATTGGCAGAATCTTTCTATCTCCCTGAAAGATCCATGTGTTACCGTTGTCTGTGAACACAGCTTGCTTGGAACTACAATCCAAGACAACCTTATACCTCTCTAAGGTGTCCATTCCAAGGATTATATCAAAACCCTACATCTCAAGTGGTATAAGATCCACTTGAATGCGATGTTCAGAAAAAGAAAGAGTGTAGGGAGAACACACCTCCCACAACACTGCAGATCCCAGCAAAGGGGTTTCTAGAATCAAACTATCTGCTCTATGACTGACAATCATGTTGCAGTCATGAATCACTTCTCGAGTGATAAAGGAATGTGTAGCACCCGGATCAATTAACACAGATACGAAGCAGGATGAAGACATATCAGAATAAAATAGTTCCATATGACATATCACAACCTGAGGGTTGACTACTGCTTCAGGCTGATTCATGGCATAGAATCCAGTTGTTGCTTGTTGTTGACCCTGTGCTTGGTTGTTGGGTGCTGACGATCTAGCTTGGGACGCTTGTCCACATCCTCTAGCATTATTACTGAATTGTCGCCTCTGTGATCCTTGCTGACTCTGCCTCTGGGGTTGAGTCACAGTCCTTACTTTCTCAGGATAATCCCTCTTCAAGTGTCCTGACCTCCCACACTGGTAGCAGTTGTAACTTCCCAAACTCTGCTTGGGTGGTCCTGTCACTGATGTTGATGATGTACTAGGAGCTCTACTTGGAGGAAAACTATGACCCCTACCCCTACTTGACGTCCACTACATTGGGGTATTAAACCTTGGTGGCGGTGGTGGTGTAGAGAATCTCGGCTTCTTGAAACTCTCAGACCTCTGTTCCTGAAATTGAGGATACACTTTCTTATTACTGGTCTGTCGCTTCTCGATCACATACCTCTCTATCCACCTCACGGACTCCACAAAAGTGGCAAATCTTTCCCTGTTCTCTAGAGAAGACACAGGAGTGGTCAATTCAGGGTTCAACCCCTTCTCTAAACGCCGAATCCTCTCCTCATCAGTAGCTACCATGTGCGGATAGAACCACAAAAGCTCCATGAACCTAGCTTCATATTCGCTAATGTTCATCATGTTGGTATGTATGCCCTGAGAGCCAATCATGGGATGATTGGTGGGATACATTAAGATTGATTTGATAAACATCAAAGGCAAGCTTCCAATTCTTTCTGGTTCAGTCATACGAGATAGTGATAGAATAGATTGAATGTCTAGAGAATGACAGTACTCAATGACGTATGCTTTCAGGTTGAGGACCTGAACGATCAGATCATACGGATGCTAAGAGTTTGTACATTCTTGTTATGTCCCTAGTCGGATGTCATTGTGGAAGGTAGATAGACATCAATGACACACAAGACTAGATTGTGGTGTTGGTTGATGACATAATCTCATTAGTCATGATATAGAGATATCAAACCAAACACATAGGTACTTGTTAGAGAACAAGTGTACCGGACAGACCCACCGTGAGTTTGACACATGGAACCATGACATGGTAGTCATAGTCAGTACTCACAGTGATGGTGGTGAGTGTGATTCTTTGACCTGAAATCACTACACTCAACACATGTCGTTGGGCACACTTTGACATCATCAAACGCAGTCCTGAAACATGGGTTGTTATAAAGGTGATGATTGGGTGGCTTTGACACATGGGGCTTTTGAGGGGTGAGTGATAGATATGGGATTTGTCCCTCCTGAGGGAGTTTGATATCCAATGCCACTTGATGAGTAGGATTGAAATAGGTGTGTGCACGCATGTGTGAATTAGTATGTGATATTGATGTCCTACATATCTCTTCCAATCTACTCTGAGATCAAGAAAGTGAACGAACATTGACAGGATGACTGTTCCATGCCTCGAGTTCATTCGGGATATCAGTGACAAAGGAATTATACATTCACTGTAACACCATTCACAGATTGTAGGATTGAAAGTTGTTCTCCAACTTTCTATTTCACCTGGGTAGCACTGATGTGTGACTAGGCACCGCTCTTTGCTTGTGAAGTCATAAGTGTTATGGACTTTCACTGCCAATGTGAAAAAGGACCTGCAGGGTCAAACACATAGGATTTAGCCTGGAAGAGGAATTTTGTCCATAAACATTGTTTCCTTTCATTTCACTTGCCCAATTTGATTGGAACAAGGATTGGTATTTGATACCAATTAGAAACAAAAGATGGAAAGTCAATCGGGAACTGACCAGGACCACGAACCGACCGGTTCAGAAGTGAACCGACCGGTTGAGGTGTCCCAACTGATCGGTTGAGGTGTCAACCGACCGGCTCTGGTCCCCAACCGACCATTTCAGAAATGAAACGATCAGTTCAGGTTGTGAGTTGGTTGTTTTGTGGAAAATCTTGAACCCTTCTACTCCTTCTTTTAGTCCCGCATTGCCTGGGATGGAGAACCCTGTCCCATGACCCTCCTATATATATAGGGGTATTGGGGGCTTCTCAAAGTACAACTCAGTGCAAACTAGTTGCTCTGCAAAGTTGTCGTTCTCTCTGGTTTTGGTAACCGAGAGAGCCCGAGCAAGTGCTACCCGATAAGGGAGGCACAACAAGGGAAAGACAACTGCAGTTGCGACTGGTGGCATGAGAGTGTGTTGGCGACTAGTACGCTAACAGGAGGGTGCGACTCCTTCCAATTCCTTGTGCGACAAGGATATTAGAGTTCCAGGTGGTCCGTGTGGACTACTTCAGAGGCGGGAGGTTTCTGCCGCTCGGAGGACAGCTGTCAATCCCTGCAGTCCCGGTGAGACCAGGAGTCGTCAGTCCCGGTGTGACCAGGAGCTGCACAGACACCGTCCAAGATCGAAGGTGAAGACCGCGCAAGGCGCGAGGTATTGTCTCCAAGAAATCCTCGGGACAAGGTATGATTCCACAAACCATCCTTTCCTATTGTATAGACGTTGATGTGTTTCCTTGTTCTGGGTTTGGGGAGGAGAAAATTTTTGTTTCTGCTACCTTCTCTACCTCCCCTAAAACCCAACAGTGGTATCAGAGCCACGTCAACTGCTCTATACTTTAGGGATTATCGATATGATCGGTTTTGGGTTGTCACCTTTATTTATTGCATACGATGCGAATAAAATTGGCTTTATGCATGTTCAATCCTAAATCCACAAATCCCAATTTACATATATGATATGTATTATTAATGCAATCGATACGCGTCGCCCTTAAACGAGTTTTGTGGTGGATGTATAGCGCGGTTATGGCCAATAAACCCTATCTGTGTATGGTTGTATGTGGTTGCTTGCATCTCGGTCTGTGCACTGATCTTCCTTCTCCTATTCCTGATGTAATCGAAATAATTCGAGATCTCTTTCCTACCTTTGGTCCCCTCGAATGTAACTCGAGGTTTCTCTTTTTTACAATGTAAAATAGGATAGAATTTTATTTCTTGTTATGTCAAAGAACGGCGGACATCCTGACGACAGCTCAAATGATCGGTTCAAGGCATGAACCGATCAGTAGACGTTCTAGATGATTGGTTAAAGGAGTGAGCCGATCGGTTGATGATCGGTTCGAGGAGAGAGACGGGCGGGTGGCGGCCATGATGAGATGCACGACGACCAGGTGAACCGATCGGTTGGAGGAGCCCACTGATCGGCTGGTGGCACCCAGCCGACCAGTCTGATGGCGAGCCGATCATTCCTGTGATGAGTTGATCAAACCCAAAAAGGCAAAGCACAGAGTTCATCTTGTACATGTTGCATGTGATGTAGACCTAGATGATCTTGATTCCTCTTAGATCGAGGAATCACATTAGGATGGCCATAATCATCGCTTTTATCGTTTTGCATGTTTTCTGTGGGATATAGCATGTATATGATATGTACTATGTATTGTGGTGATTGGATATGTATATGTATATAAAAACAAATCCCTCATTAAATATTAAGTCTTATATGCCTTCCATTAGTGGCACACATGAAAAACTCGATCGACCAAGCATAGGTTACGCCAAAGCGTGGTGCGTCGTCTATCTTATGGAAGTGTGAAGGGTAGACATGTAGGTTCTTCCAAAGTAGGGTGCATGTTTACCGTGTCGGCTTTTGGGTTAGACTTAACTGGTGATTCTTAGAGCGTCTATGCCCAGAGGCAAGGAATGTTCATGGCAAGGTGTTGCACATGTTCATTCATCAAGAGTTGCATATGATGCAATTGGAAAGAGTTTCCTACCTGAGAGATTTAAGTTGTGGGTGACAACCCAAGCTGGTCCATGACTTAGAGGATTTCAGGATCTTGCCCACTAGAAGGTTGTACGCTGCAATCTTCCGAATTGATGGTGAGGGCTATCAATTTGAACTAAAATAGTGGGAGCGATAATTAATTAAAGGCCTAATTTTTATCGTCAACTTTTCAAATCAATCAAATAAGTCAAAAGAGTTTTGGACTAAAATTGCATATATTTCCTTTTGTTAAAATAAATGGTTAATAATCACTTTATTTGTGATCGGTCTTTGAGACCAACAAATTAAATGGGAATAATTCCACGACTGGTTAGGATGATGAGAAGTGGTCTAAATCAAAGAGCAAAAGCTCTAAGTCCTAGTTATACCAGAACCATATGAACTCGATCCCACCACATCAATGGCTGAAAGTATGCTTATGGAAGCATACCGAGGATGACATTGATGAGGAGTGCTTGATGTTGTGTTTTCTAAACTATGAGTTGCAGAGACAACATGAGACATATGATGTCTCAAGGACACTATCCTAGTATGTCATGACAGAAGGAGATCTAGTAAGGTATTCACGCACTCAATATGATTGGGTATGTGGAAAACCTGACTAAGGAGGATTCCCTCTGAGCCAAGAGTTGGCTATTGGTATGATACTACAAATGTTGCGAGAATCATACAATTCATGGTAAGCTACAACATGAACAACTTTGACAAGCGTTGAAAGAGTTGTTGGACATGTTGAGGATAGTAGAGGCAAAGATGAAGAAAGACAAACCATAATCTTTGATGTGATCAAAGAAAAGGTAATTCTTAAGGGCAAGGACAAGGGCAAAGTAAAGAAGTGTTCTGATGCTAGCCAGCAATCCAAGCCGTCTTCAGCCTCAAGGCACATGGGGAAAGGGTGTATGAGGGAATTGCCCTCTATATCTGTAAGAACAAAAGAAGATGAAGGAGGGGATGGAGATCTCCACCTAAGGTATCATGAAATGAACCGCTTCTTTATCTGAGGTATATGATACCAAGATATGGATCTATCATATATGATATGCAAGATCTGCAAAGAAGTGATGGCCTTTGTGAAAGGACCAAGAAAGAAGTACCCATCATTGGAGCAAGTGTTGCTGCCATAGATAGGAGTATCTTTCAGTTTATTTCAGACCAAAAGGGCATGAAATAGAGTTGAGAACTGCTATTTCATATATTGCCAATAGATAGAAACACTTTATTTTTGCATATTGTATGACAATGATGGTCATTAATAAAGTTGATGTTTCAATCTTAAAGATATGATCTTTGTGGCAATGCCTTGTTTATCTTGTGATACATGGTATGCATAAGATAAAATGATACCTAAAAGTTATAGATAACTCAAATAATCAAATTAGCATCAATCATGAGAAATTCATTTCTAGTTTCCATGTGATGGATAAATCTAGACTCTTTTGGTTAGAGAACCAGTAAGAGACATGAATATCTTGGACATGATTAATCAATCTTCACTAATGGTAGTGGGAGAATGATTGTCCTATAAGGTATAATACATGTGATGTATTTACATACCTATTGGAGAAAATGCTAATACTTCAAATGGAGTTTATGAATATCTTGATGTGTTCAAGATTATCATAGATGAAGTACAAATTTGGTAAAGTGTTAATTCTTGATGAGATCAATGAATGAAATACTTGGACCAAATGTTTGAGATCCTTATGAGTGATTATGATAGTGTATCATAGTGAACTCATGATTAAGGCATGGTGATGTCTAAATTAAGAAGGAATCATACTCTAAGGAGTTAGAGAATGATTATCAAATAACTGAATTCTTCTTAATAAAAGAATACCCCACACTAATAAAGGACATTAAGAATCACAAGGAGTTGTGAGTTCTTATATCCTTAACAGATACACCTCAATTATCTATGTGATGAGTTGTTCATGTGATGAGTTAACTATCCAGATGAATATGAGGAACCAAATTTTGAGTTATGGTTTATGACCATTACATCCTAAATGACATCCATGTGAACCATAAGGTATGACCTTGATGGTATCACCCATTGGAATAAAATCCATAAGTGTGAATAAGTCTTAAGTGTCAAGACACATGGATAACATTTTGAGAAGGATGATGCTTGTTGAGTGCAACTTAATGACCAAGACATTTGGCATATGGATACTAAAACCGCATTCCTATGAGGAATAAAACAAGGATGTGTACGTGACACAACCTATAAGGTTTATGAATCCACTAATGCAAATGAAGTCTATAAGTTACAATGGACTAATCAATGTGATTGATTGGGTACAAGCAACTCAGAATTGGATCTTTACTTTGATGATATAGTCAAAGGGTTTGACTGATATGTCAAACATAAAGAAGGGATATGTGATTTAGTGGGAGCGTGTTTACATTCCACATGTTGATGTGAAATGGAAATGTTCTAGAATGGAAATCTAAAAGTGGACATTATCTTTAAGGAAGATAGAGATGTTTCCTATGTGATAGGAATAGAGATCTATAGAGATAGTTCTCGAAAACCTCTTGACCTGAAAAGAGAAAGCATACATTGGCAATCTGTATTGAAGGGTTCAATATGCACAGATTCAGTGGGAGAAAACTTGTCCATGATACATGGAGTTAGTATCCCAAGGCCAAGTGTCCAATTCTTATGAAGAATGGAAACACTAAGAATAGATATGGATCTATCATGTATGTAATCATCCCATTATCTTGCATGTCTCGACATGGCAAGAACAAAATGCATTCATCATCTTGTATGTAGGACATGACAATATGATGTGCTCATCCTAATAACTTGTATGTGGGACATAATGAGTGGATGTATGTCTACTTCTAGTAAGGGTTACTGGAAACCATAAGAACTTGATAAGTACTTGAGAAGTACTAGTTCTATGGAAATAAGGAAGAGTTCAATGTAAAGAGTTACATTGATGCGAACTTCCGAAAGGACAGAAAATTAATCGCAAAATATATATAGGATATATAAAGGTGAAAGTTTGTTGATAATTGGAAGTGTTCCAATAAAACCATTTAAAAGGAAATGTCGAGTATCTATGCGTTAGAGAACATCAGTGGATACTATATGGATTTGGAATTTCATGAGATGAACTTATAGATATTCCGCTCATTGATGACAAGTATGGAATCCTTGATCATGCAATGTGGCTAAAGGTTAGCAGAGGAATACTAGATCGCATATTACGACAACTCCATCTCATGCGCGTGACGTACAACGAAGAGATGGGAGACATGCAGTTAAAAACTGAGTTTGGCAAGGTGTTGCCATTACTCATTATGTTCGCACTAGAGCACAATAACATGTGGGACATGTTTGAAAATCACTATGAATATGATTCAAGGGTGATTGGCTCGCAGTGCAAGTGGGAGTCTGTTGGTATGTATTCCCTAAGAGCCAATCATGGGATGATTGGTGGGATACATTAAGATTGATTTGATAAACATCAAAGGCAAGCTTCCAATTCTTTCTGGTTCAGTCATATGAGATAGTGATAGAACAGATTGAATGTCTAGAGAATGACAATACTCAATGACGTATGCTTTCAGGTTGAGGACCTGAATGATGAGATCATACATATGCTAAGAGTTTGTACATTCTTGTTATGTCCCTAGTCAGATGTCATTGTGGAAGGTAGATAGACAACAATGACACACAAGACTAGATTGTGGTGTTGGTTGATGACAGAATCTCATTAGTCATGATATAGAGATATCAAACCAAACACATAGGTACTTGAAAGAACAAGTGTACCGGACAGACCCACCATGAGTTTGACACATGGAACCATGACATGGTAGTCATAGTCAGTACTCACAGTGATGGTGGTGAGTGTGATTCTTTGACCTGAAATCACTACACTCAACACATGTTGTTGGGCACACTTTGACATCATCAAATGCAGTCCTGAAACATGGGTTGTTATAAAGGTGATGATTGGGTGTCTTTGACACATGGGGCTTTTGAGGGGTGAGTGATAGATATGGGATTTGTCCCTCCTGAGGGAGTTTGATATCCAAGGCCACTTGATGAGTAGGATTGAAATAGGCGTGCGCACGCATGTGTGAATCAGTATGTGATATTGATGTCATACATATCTCTTCCAATCTGCTCTGAGATCAAGAAAGTGAATGAACGTTGACAGGATGACTGTTCCATGCCTCGAGTTCATTAGGGATATCAGTGACAAAGGAATTATACATTCACTATAACACCATTCACGGATTGTAGGATTGAAAGTTGTTCTCCAACCTTCTATTTCACTTGGGTAGCACTGATGTGTGACTAGGCACCGTTCTTTGCTTGTGAAGTCATAAGTGTTATGGACTTTCACTGCCAATGTGAAAAAGGACCTGTAGGGTCACACACATAGGATTTAACCTGGAAGAGGAGTTTTGTCCACAAACAATGTTTAGATTGATTACTAAAGGAGTTTAGTAGTTCAATTAAATACTCAATTAATTGATGGCTCAATATCATAATGTTTAAGGTGTTGGACGCATTGATTGGAGTATCGAATTGATTGAAAGCACAATTGACTGATTCTGCACAATCTGCACTCCCAACCGATCGACTCATGAGATGAACCGATCGGCTCAGCTTGGTGAACCGATCGGCTTAGGTGGTGAGTCGATCGGCTCATGGACATGGTGGAACGATATCTTCAAGTGTTGAAATGATCGGTTCAACTGTTGCAACTGAGCAAGATGGGAAAGTAGGATTGGTGAGAATTTTCCTTTCGTTTCACTTGCCCAATTTGATTGGAACAAGGTTTGGTATTTGATACCAATTAGAAACAAAAGATGGAAAGTCAATCGGGAACTGACCAGGACCACGAACCGACCGGTTCAGAAGTGAACTGACTGTTTGAGGTGTCCCAACCGATCGGTTGAGGTGTCAACCGACAGGCTCTGGTCCCCAACCGACCGTTTCAGAAATGAAATGATCGGTTCAGGTTGCGAGTTGGTTGTTTTGTGGAAAATCTTGAACCCTTCTACTCCTGCTTTTAGTCCCGCATTGGCCAGGATGGAGAACCCTGTCCCATGACCCTCCTATATATAGGGGTATTGGGGGCTTCTCAAAATACAACTCAGTGAAAACCAGTTGCTATGCAAAGTTGTCATTTTCTCTGGTTTTGGTAACCGAGAGAGCCCGAGCAAGTGCTACCCGATAAGGGTGGCACAGCAAGGGAAAGACAACTGCAGTTGCGACTGGTGGCAGGAGAGTGTGTTGGCGACTAGTACACTGACAGGAGGGTGTGACTCCTTCCAATTCCTTGTGCGACAAGGAGATTGGAGTTCCAGGTGGTCCGTGTGGACTACTTCAGAGGCGGGAGGTTTCTGCCGCTCGGAGGACAACTGTCAATCCCGACAGTCCCGGTGAGACCAGGAGTTGTCAGTCCCGGTGCGACCAGGAGCTGCACAGACACCGTCTAAGACCGGAGGTGAAGACCGCACAAGGCGTGAGGTATTGTCGCCGAGCAAGCCTTGGGACAAGGTATGATTCCACAAACCATCCTTTCCTATTGTATAGACGTTGACACATTTCCTTGTTCTGGGTTTGGGGAGGAGAAAAATTTTATTTCCGCTGCCTTCTCTGCCTCCCCTAAAACCCAACACATCAGTCCTTGCCTCAACCTCTCAAATTGAGAGATCTTCTCATCTAGATACGTCTTGGGAAAGTATCTAGCAATAAATTCCCATCGGAATTCATCCTGTCCGACCTCCACACTGGGTCTCTTGCCTTCTCCAATGGTCCACCATTGACCAGCACTCCCCTTCAGTAGGTAGACAACATGCCTCACCTTCTCATCTTCAGGAACCATAAGGATTCTGAAGGCTTTCTCCAGCTCAGTTAACCATAAGTCTACATCAGCTGGGTCAGTTGTGCTAGAATACTCTGTGGCTCCTACCCTCTGAAGCCTTTCAAAGGTCTTACCAGCTCCCTATCTTTCATTGTGGGCTGGTGCTCTTGGTGCAGGTAATGGCATCCTATCTGCCATATGAGTCATAGTTGTCATAAACTGCCCAAACATGGCATGGAAGGCTGGGTTCCCTAATGCAGCTTGATCAAGTTGAGGAATCTTAGGTACAGGTTCCTCCCTAGCTTGATCCCTTACACCTCCTCCTGGTGCAGCAATGCTGCTCTCAACAACATGTTCATCATGTGATCCAGACATCTTCAAGTTCTTCTTCTCCTATATGAGCAGAAGACACTATCAGATAAACTAGAAGACACTTAGAACAGACTCAACAACCTTAATCCTATGTCTCCGTAGACTCAGCAAACCTAGAGCTCTGATACCACTAAACTTGTGGCATCCAACTCACAAAACGAGATTGACTAATGCAGAAGCGGTGGTTAGCAGCAGAATTACTGAAAATCACTAAAAATTAAAACCATTTTATAAAAAGATCCTCTATTAGAAATTCTTTAAACAAAAAACCACAGTATTATATTTACATACTAGTCCACATTGTACATTTCATGTATCATCTCTCCTCGAGGGATATATGTACATCATTACCTTGCTAAACAACACAAGTAACAAAAACCTCGAAGTGTCAAACCAAAATCTCAGATCGATTATAAAACACTATCTACTGATGCTTAGGACCTGAGAGTACAGAGACAATACATAGGACTTTATGTATAAAGCCTGACAACCAGTATCCCCACCTGGGATAATACTATTGTCCTTGATGTTATTACTACTACTCCTCCTCTGCTACAGAGGTTCTGCCTCTTTGTCTGCATCTACCTAAAAATGTTGAATCCCACGGGGGTGAGACAATTATACAATTGCCCCAGTGAGAGATATAACTCTCCGCCAAATACATTATTATTGCAGTTTTATAGAAATAAACTGAGCAGTGGGATAATATATTTTAATAGCAGATAATTACTATCTATGCAGGTTAGAGCAACATTTCTATTCAAGTATTTTAGCTATAACTTGACAAGGCAACATGTCTCTTATTCAATATGGAATTCAAGAATATAAGTAACATTTATGTACCAAGAACATGCAAAGCAAGATAACATCAACTAATGGTTCTCGCATTTCAATCTTACGCAAATAAGCTACACGGTTGATTATATTTTACAAACATACTTAAGCTCTGAGGAGATGAGGTATACCACTCATACTCCAACCGATCACTGTGAAGTCTAAATCGATACCATACAAAGTCAATGGAAGATCTGGCTTCCATGACATCCCACATCTCGGTCAGTGCAAGATCACATGCAGGACATCTTGTGTCTCTGCTTACATAGCTTGCCAGGGTATAGTGTCATCTATCTATAGAGTTATAGTGGTGACTGTACTCTCTTCGCGATCTAGAGATTTCATGTTTACCTCCATCGATCCGACATTAACATCATCGGGAGATTAGTGATACCACTAGTACATAACCAGCCTTTAGTGTCGGTTATTTAAGGCTTTTAGTGTCGGTTTTAATGTGACACCTATGTGGGTGCCGCTAAAAGGCCAACCATTAGGCATCGTTTCTCAAAATGATGCCACAACCCTTCGCGTGCCACCGAAAACGTGCCATCAGGGGGGTATAGGCGTCGGTTATTAGCTATGAAACTGACGCCATAAACCTTCGCACCACAGAAAGGGCGCCATCTTGGGCACTATCAGTGTCGGTTTATTAGTGATAACTGACACCATCTCACCCGCTGCCATGGTCGTGCTGGCCAGCACGGCCATGGTGTCTTGCCTCATTAGGGAAATCGATGTCAGTTATAATTATTTATCCGACACTGTAATCATTTGTCGTCGGTTTTAAACAAATAACCGACGCCTATTGTATGCATTTTTTTTAGTCAGTCTGCAGGCCTGCTGTGGCTGGTCACAGGATGAGAAACCTGTAGTTCAATTATGAACTATAGGTTTTACGACATCCATTGATATCAGCCAACAACAGGCCACAAACCTGCAAAATTAACAACATTAATTTTCACACATTTAGCAACATGTAGTTCCATTCAATTTTCACACATGTAGAAACATTCATGTAGCAATTTGCAGTTCCATTCATTTTCACATTTACACATGTTGAAACATTCATGTATTCATCTTCACATTCACACATTCAGACACATGTAGAAAATTCATTCATTTCATGACAGATAAGGACATAAAAGAAAGGTTGTAGCATTAATAAAAACCCTTACAAAATAGAATGTTAGTTGATGAATTAAGTAGTATTATACCCATCATATGCAGGTTCCATAAGCAACTAGGAAGAAAATTCAGAAAAATGAACAATATGCATCTATTAATACAGATAAGTCTAGATAGATAAACAACTAAATACTACACCAACATAGTCCCGCATTAGTAACTTCGAGGCCTTTTCAGTGTGGTGATCATCTCCTAAAGTTCAGAAAAGAAAGTAGCTATGATGATTGATTACTTTAATACAACAAGTGTAAACACAAAACAAGACATGACATTTATATTTGTTAATTGGACCTACCGTGGTCTTATGAACTAACATGGGCCTCATCATCAGATTCGTCCGAGCTGATATCGTCAATCGTGCACTCATACCGTCATAGATGATCAGGGGTCTCATTGTTGATATTGGTTATCCAAACTTTGATGGTATTATGTCCAACTGGACGGAGAAAAAGCCTGTCGCTACGGCCCACTAGCATCTTTCTAATCCAATCACGCCAACCGGATTTTGATACAAGATTTCCCGCCAAATCATACTCAACCTCGATAACATGTGAAGAAATGCCAAAATTTAGGGTCACTTCACCAGGCCTTTAGTGTCTTCCATTTAGAAAATGCCAATTTTTGGGTATTGTTCGTTGGTTTAAGGAATGATCATCTAGGATGATGTTCAATTGTTCTTCATCAGGGAACAGTAACATTGGCATAGAGGCCCAGTTCATAGTGACTGTTGTGGGTGGATAGAGACTAAAATATATAAGTACTAACAATTGTAAGTATATATAACGATGTTATATATTTTCAAAAAAAGTAGTAGACAGAGAGTGAAAAATATAAGTATTAATGGCTTATCTTGAAAAGAAAATGATAAGCACGTCAAAAATGATAAGCACGTCATACAACTTTGCATAATCTTCAGAGATACAATGAAATTGACACATCATAAACAAACTAATAATACTGATGCGGAACTTTGTTCCCACCCTACCTCCCTCCTCACCCTCACCTCCTCCTCCTCCCACCCTACCTCCACCCTACCCCACCCCTACCCTCCTATCAATTAATTAAATTCATTCATGCATAATTAACCCCGATTAATCAATATTAATCAACTATACAATCTTAGAGAAACTAAGTACAAATCTAATTAATTAAGTTCATTAATGCATCATTAACCCTAATTATTCAATAGTAATCAAATATATGGTGGCATCATTAATCCTATGTACAAATCTAGTACTGATTAATTAATCCATGTACTCACCGCACTGGTGGATCGAGTAGGTTGTGGCGGTGGCAGCCGGAGGTGAAGGTGGTCGGGCTGGAGGTGAAGGTGGTCGGCACTGGAGGTGTAGGTGGTGGACAGTGGCGGCGACTGGAGCATCATCATCATCATCATCATCATCATCATCATCGTCGTTGTCTTCGTCGTCGTCGTCGTCGTTGTCATCATCATCATTATCGTCATCGTCGTCATCATCATCATCATCATCATCATCATCATCATCATCATCATCATCATCATCATCATCATCATCATCGAAAAGAAAGAAAGAAATAAATACTAACCAATAAATAAACCATGATTCCATATGTAAAAGATTTGAATCAAAATGAAGCCTAATGGCACATTGTAAGAGTGAGAATATTATACCTCACTTGAAGGTTGAAGAAGAAATATATGCAAATCAACATCAAGTCAACAACACCTGCAACAACACAAATGCAAAGTTCATCATTTACATTCTAAGCATGTCACATGAGTGCATTAGAATTCATCATTAAGCAAGATCTAGATCTATATTTGATAGTTAGGAGGGTAGAGATACCCTAAGATCAAGATCTACTACATCATCATCTAATTAGGTTTAGGGTTTATTACCTGATTTACTTCTCTAGCACTAGTTTTATCTCTCCTCTCTTCATATTTTAACAGACGAGGATGGATGGATGAGAGATGGTTTAACATCTTTGCCTAATCTTTGTGCAGGTCTGGGTGTGATTTGACTAGGGGACAAACTAATATCTTTCTCGTCCTCTTTGGCTCTTTCTGCGGCCTTGCATTGCATTCCCCACCATATCCATAACCTATCACCCATTAGCTTTCGGTTAACCATGGCTTGGGTTTCGAATCACCATTACTAGGGTTTAATTTTTTACTGTAACAATATTCATTAGAGTTATAGACAACCATATTAGGGCATAACTCCATATTTTTTATAAAATCTAAAGAACCAAATACACTAATTAACCTCCTAATCATGGGATTACATCTATATTGGTATGTGGGTTCATCCAAGACTATATCCTAACTAGGGTTTAGGGTGGTCTTAGGTTTGGATAGGAATAAGGGCACCAAACCCTAATTCCATTGTAACATTATTCGATATGGTATAAACCCAAATTATTAGAAACGTTAGATTATATTAAAATAGACATATTTAATGATATACACAATATATTAAACAAATCTAGGGTTTATATGTATTAACCACTCTACATTCATGTATTAACTACACTTTTAGAACTACATGCATAATTAGACTCTGGAATATATAGGATCAGATGATTGGATATATCGGCGGCAGTGGCAGAGACGGCGGTAGTGGCGGCGGTAGGAGCGGCATGAGCAGGAGTAGGAGCAGGTGGGATCAGGAGCAGTACCGGCGGCGCAGGACCGGCAGGAGTAGGATCAGGATCGGTGCACACGGGAGCAGGAGTAGGAGCAGGAGGTAGTGCAGCGGTGACAGCAGGCGGCGGCGGGAAGAGATGGCGGAAGCAGACGGCGGCGGTGCGACAGCAGACGGCGGCGGTGCGATAGCAGACGGCGGCGGGCAGAGACGACGGGTAGAGGTGGCGGCGGTGTGGTAGCAGGCGGTGGTGGTGCGGCAGCAGGCGGCGGCAGGAGCAGCTGCGGCAGACGGAGGAAGTGCGGCAGCAGACGGCGGTAGGCAGATACGGCTAGAAGAGGTTGCGGCAGTGTGGCAATAGGCGGTGGCGGTGCGGCAGCAGGTGGCGGCAGGAGCAGTTGCGGTGGTGGTGGCGGGTGGCAACAGGTGGGAGAAATCACAAATCGCCAGATCTAGACCTAAGCTCTTGACAATGAGAAAGGAGAAGAGTCTGCTTTGCGCGGACGCTATTAAGTTTACCATTGGTGTCGGTTATTAAAAACAACCGACACTTCTTACTATAGGCGTCGGTTTCCGTAGACAACCGATGCCAAATGGTGTGAAAATTTTTGCGGGGACAGCGTGCGAAAATACATCGACGTCGGTTATTTTCAAGAAAAATGACGATAACAATGGGCCCAGTTTCTATCGCGCGAAAAAACATTAGACGTCGGTTGGTTTTCTAAAAACCGACGCCGTATGTTAAATTTTGGAGGTAAATTTTTTTCGCTAAATTTTTTGGATTTGGCGGTCGATTTTAGGCATCGATTTTTTATTTAGGAACTGACGCTAAATAAAAAGTGATACCCGTGTCTGGCCGCTCTTCACAGATAGATTTCGGTTTCTGTATTAAACCGACACTTTATGGTTTAGGTGTCGGTTTCTTGTACACAACTGATGCCTGGAAATGTGACATTATAAGCCATTTTTGTAGTAGTGTACATCCATCCCGGAACATACAATGAAGGATTGAGAGATTTAATTTTTACCTTCCATCAATTCCCTCATTAGGACGTAAGGATATTTTTGCCCATCGACCCCCACATATTCAATAATATGCAAACTCCAGGAAATATCATAAGAAAACCTATTTCACCATCACCAACTACTGACGATGATGGATCTATGGTCAGAGCACTACATGAATAGCTTTCACTTGATTAATTGAGTACATTATCATATTCTTTTAGCATCAATCAAGTTTTAAAACATAACTTATTAGGACAAATGCTATAAAGAAACATGTACTATTTTCATCAGTTACTTCTCAGTCTTTATCAGACATTGGGATCTCATTCTCTCACATAAACATATAGTTCTGGGTATTCAAACCCTCAGCTCATCCCTGATCACTGTTACCACTTTTTCAGGTAATAATCACCTTCAGGTCATCTGACCAAGGTAAACATGACACTTGTTACACAAGCATCTCATCTGGAACTTGAGGCCCATTAGCTCTGTTGTCACCTCTTACTAGGTAACAAAGCATATTATGGCACACTAGGCCCAATAAATAATTTCAATAAATAAAGCATCATAGCTCATACCTGACTATGTTTATCATCTCAGGATACCTGCATGGTTAGTACAGATGATAACAGATATATCAATCATATTTTAGTTCCATGCTATCCCAGGGTAACACCACTATTCCCATACCAGGGTTAGGGTTTCCCATTTTATAACAATCAGGGTTACTCATCACCCTTTTATTCAATTAGGACCAATGAATCATCATTTCATTGTCTAAGATTAGAGTTTCATGCTAAATAGCATAATCCAGAATTAGGGTTTCACACACCTTCACCCTATTTTGAATTAGGGTTTACTTTACACATCACATCAACCTAGATTTAGGGTTTTATGTTCAATAACCCAAAATTAGGGTTTATTATTCACATCACATCAAAATACTATGAATTAGGGTTACTCATGTCATTACCCTAAATTCATATCACATTACTTTCCTAGACTAGGGTTTTCACTCAGAATTGCCCTAATTTAGGGTTTAAGATCATCAATTAACTCAATTAGGGTTTCATGATCTCTTTACCAAGGGTCATACCCTCATTGTATGTCATACTTGATTTTGAATGTGTCAGACTTGATTGCTACATGATTATCCTACATGTATAAATCTCTCTCTCTCATCCTCTTCTAGGATGTCCAAAAAATTTGATCAATTGAGCCTTCAATCACATGAGTATTCAAATGAATTGACCAATTGAATCTTCAATTAAATTATATTTCCAAATGGATTAACCATTTTGAACCTCAAATGGTCTTGCTTATTTAGGCCTTAAACGGTCTTGAAATCTCAAAGTTCAAACGGTTTGAAACTGTTTGGGCACATTGCTCTTGAAACTGTTTAAGAAAAAATTGCATTGAAACTGAATGAGTGTGGGTCTCCAAACGGTTTGAGACCGTTTGGACCCAAACGGTCTTGAGACCATTTGGTCCAAACCATCTCAAAATCGAATGGACCAAAAAGTCCTTTCAACACTTACATGATTCATGATTTCAATGGATGAACCGATTATCAATTGAGTCCTTGATTTATTTATCACTTGAACTATTGAGTCAACCTTTAATTAGACCATCACCTAGGGTTTTGAACACAATTGATCTAGGATTTCAACTCAAGGAACCTTCAATTAGGGCTTGGAATCGAATAGCCATCCATGATCAACATGGTGGAATTGATTCCATTGCAACTAATGAATCATCATCAAATATTTGATATGACCTGACCTCAAACGGTCTTGAGGTCATTTGAATGACCTCCAAATGGTCTTGGGTGGCCTCCAAAAGGTCTTGAGACCGTTTGGGTTAGTCAACCCAAAAATCTCAATTAACCAAATTGAAAATCAGCACTTAACCCGATTAGGGTTTCCACTTGGAGGATTGTCTTTATATTGAATCAATCAATTGGAACCCTTGGATCATCATCCAACATTTTCTAGGGTCTGACCTCAAATGGTCAACCCATCCAAATGGTCAACTATCTCATGTAGTTTGGGACTCAAGTCACCAAACGGTTTGGTGAAACCGTTTGGACCAAAGGTCCAAAACTGTTTGCAACTCAAAATTGTTGGAAAGAGTACCTAAGATTATGTCATAATCATCAAGACTTAGTCCATCAAAAACTACTGCCATTATCATGGTAATAGCATCAATTAATCAACGGAATTGAAAGGACAGCAATTGAACATAATCGATTGAGAAATTAAATCAACAACAATGAATAGGGGTTCAAGTTATATAACCCGCCTCCAATTGAGCTTCAAAACTTGGACCTTTACGTCAAAAATGGTGGAAGGAGCTTTTTCACACCACAAGGTTCGTTCCTCAAGCTTTTGAGTGAAAAGGGATGGTTAGAAGCAAAGACAGGATTGAGATAAGAAGAAAACATGCATTGATTTGTGATTTCCACCATGAAATCAAGATAAATGAAGGTCAAGAAGCTTACCAACATCAATATCAAGTGTGAACACCCTTTTGCCTTTTCTAGGCCATGAAATATCTAACTTCAGTGGAGAGTCCACTCACATTAAGTTAATGGAAAGTAATATCCACTAAAAATGGGATATTAATATAATATGATTAAGGTGCTTAATTTCTTTTCCCTTAATTCATGGATAATGGAAGGGAATTTGGAGATAAAGAATATAGCTTTGCATGCACGGAATTGAGGAGGAAGAGGTGGCACAAATTTTGGAATTAAAGGATTTTTATAAGGCACTTTCTCTCTCATTGATTTTTTCTTATAAAAGCATCCTTTACCACTCAAACCAAGGACTTTTTCGAATCCATTTCTTTCCTTTGCTTGCAAAAACGATCAAGGGAGATATGTACATCAGAAAGACGACCCTCAACCTGTTGGTAAGCTTCTTGACCTTCATTTATCTTGATTTCATGGTGGAAATCACAAATCAATTCATGATTTCTTCTTATCTCAATCCCATCTTCACTTCTAACCATCCCTTTTCACTCAAAATCTTGAGGAACGAACCTTGTGGTGTGAAAAATATCCTTCCACCATTGTTTACGTGAAGCTCCAAGTTTTGAATCTCAATTGGAGGCGGGTTACATAACTTGAACCCCTATTCATTGTTGTTGATTTAATTTCTCAATCGATTATGTTCAATTGCTCTCCTTTTGATTCCGTTGATTAATTGATGTTATTACCATGATAATGGTTGTGGTTTTTGATGGAATAAGTCTTGATGATGATGACATCATCTTAGGTACTCTTTCCAACAATTTTGAGTTGCAAACGGTTTTGGACCTTTGGTCCAAACGGTTTCACCAAACCGTTTGGAGACCAAACAGTTTGCAAACCGTTTGGTGACTTGAGTCCCAAACTACATGAGAGCATTGACCGTTTGGATGGGTTGACAATTTGAGGTCAAACCCTAGAAAATTTTGGATGATGATCCAAGGGTTCCAATTGATTGATTCAATATAAAGACAATCCTCCAAGTGGAAACCCTAATCGGGTTAAGTGCTGATTTTCAATTTGGTTAATTGAGATTTTTGGGTTGACTAACCCAAGACTGTTTGGAGGTCACCCAAGACTGTTTGGAGGTCATTCAAATGACCTCAAGACCATTTGAGGTCAGGTCATATCAAAAATTATATGATGATTCATTAGTTGCAATGGAATCAATTCCACAATGTTGATCATTGATGGCTATTAAATTCCAAGCCCTAATTGAAGGTTCCTTGAGTTGAAATCCTAGATCAATTGGGTTCAAAACCCTAGTTGATGGTCTAATTAAAGGTTGATTAAATAGTTCAAGTGATAAATAAATCAAGGACTCAATTGACAATCGGTTCATCCATTGAAATCATGAATCGTGTAAGTGTTGAAAGGACTTTTTGGTCCATTCGGTTTTGAGATGGTTTGGACCAAACGGTCTCAAGACCGTTTGGGTCCAAACAGTCTCAAAACCATTTGGGTCCAAACAGTCTCAAACCATTTGGACACCCAAGCTCAATCGGTTTCAATGCAATTTTTGCTTAAACGGTTTCAAGGGAAATGTGCCCAAACGGTTTCAAACCGTTTGAACTTTGAGAATTCAAGACCATTTAAGGTCTAAATAAGCAAGACCGTTTGAGGTTAAAAATGGTTAATCCATTTGGAAATATAATTTAATTGAAGATTCAATTGGTCAATTCATTTGAATACTCATGTGATTGAAGGCTCAATTGATCAAATTTTCTGGACATCCTAGAAGAGGATGAGAGAGAGATTTATACATGTAAGATAATCATGTAGCAATCAAGCCTAACACATTCAAAATCAAGTGTGACATACAATGAGGGTATGACCCTTGGTAAAGAGATCATGAAAGCCTAATTGAGTTAATTGATGATCTTAAACCCTAAATTAGGGAAATTTTGAGTGAAAACCCTAATCTAGGAAAGTAATGTGATATGAATTTAGGGTAATGACATGAGTAACCCTAATTCATGGTATTTTTATGTGATGTGAATAATAAACCCTAATTGTGGGTTATTGAACATAAAACCCTAAATCTAGGGTGATGTGATGTGAAAAGTAAATCCTAATTCAAAATAGGGTGAAGGTGTGTGAAACCCTAATTCTGGATTATGCAATTTAGCATGAAACTCTAATCTTCAACAATGAAATGATGAATCATTAGTCCTAATTGAA
This sequence comes from Alisma plantago-aquatica, assembly GCA_963693085.1. NCBI lineage: Eukaryota > Viridiplantae > Streptophyta > Magnoliopsida > Alismatales > Alismataceae > Alisma > Alisma plantago-aquatica. The sequence continues at coordinate 123,863,237 of OY856409.1, forward strand.
TAAAAGGGGGATGAGTAACCCTAATTGTTATAAAATGGGAAACATTAACCCTGGTATGGGAATAGTGGTGTTACCCTGGGATAGCATAGAACTGAAATATGATTGATATATCTGTTATCATCTTTATTAACCATGTAGGTATCCTGAGATGATAAACATAGCCAGGTATGAGCTATGATTCTTTATTTATTGAAATTATTTATTGGGCCTTGTGTGCCATAATATGCTTTGTTACCTAGTAAGAGGTGACAAGAGAGCTAATGGGCCTCAAGTTCCAGATGAGATGCTTGTGTAACAAGTGTCATGTTTACCTTGGTCAGATGACCTAAAGGTGATGATTACCTGAAAAAGTGGTAGTAGTGCTCAGGGATGAGCTGAGGCTTTGAATACCCAGAACCATATGTTTATGTGAGAGAATGAGATCCCAATGTCTGATAAAGACTGAGAAGTAACTGATGAAAACAATACATGTTTCTTTATAGCATTTGTCCTAATAAGTTATGTTTGAAAACTTGACTAATTCTAATAGAATATGATAATGTACTCAATTAATCAAGTGAAAGCTATTCATGTAGTGCTCTGACCATAGATCCATCATCATCAGTAGCTGGTGATGGTGAAATAGGTTTTCTTACGAGATTTCCTAGAGTTTGCATATTATTGAATATGTGGGGGTCGATGGGTGAAAATATCCTTACGTCCTAATGAGGAAATTGATGGAAGGTAAACATTAAACCTCTCAATCCTTCATTGTATGTTCCGGGATGGATGTATCACTAATCTCTCGATGATGTTAATGCCGGATCAATGGAGGTAAACATGAAATCTCTAGATCGTGAAGAGAGTACAACCGCCACTATAACTCTATATCTAGATGCCACTATACCCTGGAAAGCTATGTAAGCAGAGACACAAGATGTTCTACATGTGATCTCGCACTGATCGAGATGTGGGATGTCATGGAAGCTGGCTTTTCCATTGACTTTGTATGGTACCAATTTAGACTTCACAGTGATCGGTTGGAGGATGAGCGGTATACCTCATCTCCTCAGAGCTTAAGTATGTTTATAAAATATAATCAGCCGTGTAGCGTATTTGCATAAGATTGAAATACGAGAACCACTGGTTGATGTTATCTTGCTTAGCATGTTCTTGATACATAAATGTTACTTATGTTCTTCAATTCCATATTGAATAAGAGACATGTTGCCTTGTCAAGTTATAGCTGAAATACTTGAGTAGAAATGTTTCTCTAACCTGCATAGATAGTAATTATCAACTATTAAAATATATTATCCCACTGCTTAGTTTATTTCTATTAAACTACAATAATAATGTATTCGGCGGAGAGTTATATCTCTCACTGGGACAATTGTATAATTGTCTCACCCCCGTGGGATTCAACGTTTTTAGGTAGACGCAAACAAAGAGGCAGAACCTCTGTAGCAGAGGAGGAGCAGCAACAACAACATCAAGGACAATAGTAATATCCCAGGTGGGGATACTGGTTGTCAAGCTTTGTACATAAAGTCCTATGTGTCATCTCTGTACTCTCAGGTCCTAGGTGTCAGTAGATAGTGTTTTATAATTGATCTGAGATTTTGGTTTGATACTTCGAGGTTTTTGTTACTTGTGTTGTTTAGTAAGGTAATGATGTACATATATCCCTCGAGGAAAGATGATACATGAATTGTACAATGTGGACTAGTATGTAAATATAATATTGTGGTTCTTGTTTAAGGAATTTCTAATAGAGGATCTTTTTATAAAATGGTTTTAATTTTTAGTGATTTTCAGTAATTCTATTGCTAACCACCGCTTCCGCATTAGTCAATCTCAGTTTGTGAGTTGGATACCACAAGTTTAGTGGTATTAGAGCTCTAGGTTCGCTGAGTCTACAAAGACATAGGATTAAGGTTGTTGAGTCTGTTCTAAGTGTATTCCAATTTATCTGATAGTGTCTTCTACTCATATAGGAGAATAAGAACTTGAAGATGTCTGGATCACATGATGAACATGCTGCTGAGAGTAGCGTTGCTGCACCAGGAGGAGGTGCAAGGGATCTAGCTAGGGAGGAACCTGTACCTGAGATTCCTCAACTTGATCAAGCTGCATTAGGGAACCCAGCCTTCCATGCCATGTTTGGGCAGTTTATGGCAACTATGACTCATATGACATATAGGATGCCATTACCTGCACCAAGAGCATCAGCCCACAATGAAAGATAGGTAGATGGTAAGACCTTTGAAAGGCTTCAGAGTGTAGGAGCCATAGATTATGCTGGCACAACTGACCCAACTGATGCAGACTTATGGTTAACTGAGCTGGAGAAAGCCTTCAAAATCCTTATGATTCCTAAAGATGAGAAGGTGAGGCATGTTGTCTACCTACTGAAGGGGAGTGTTGGTCATTGGTGGACCATTGAGGAAGGAAAGAGACCCGGTGTGGAGGTTGGATGGGATGAATTCCGACGGGAATTTGTTGCTAGATACTTTCCCAAGACGTATCTAGATGAGAAGATCTCTCAATTTGAGAGGTTGAGGCAAGGACTGATGAACATTAGCGAATATGAAGCTAGGTTCATGGAGCTTTTGTGGTTCTGTCCGCACATGGCAACTACTGATGAGGAGAGGATTCAACATTTCAAGAAGGGGTTGAACGCTGAATTGACCACTCCTATGTCTGCTCTGGAGAACAGGGAAAGATTTGCCACTTTTGTGGAGTCTGTGAGGCGGATAGAGAGGTCTATGATCGAGAAGTGACAGACCAATAATAAGAAAGTGTATCCTCAATTTTAGGAACAGAGGTCTGAGAGTTTCAAGAAGCCAAGATTCTCTGCACCACCACCGCCGCCAAGGTTTAATACCCCGACACAGTGGACGTCAAGTAGGGGTAAGGGTCGTAGTTTTCCTCCAAGTAGAGCCCCTAGTACAGCATCAACATCAGTGATAGGACCACGCAGGCAGAGTTTGGGAAGTTACAACTACTACTAGTGTGGGAGGTCAGGACACTTGAAGAGGGATTGTCCTGAGAAAGTCAAGACTGTGACTCAACCCCAGAGGTAGAGTCAGCAAGGATCACATAGGATACAATTCAGTAATAATGCTAGAGGATGTGGACAAGCGTCCCAGGATGGATCGTTGACACCCAACAACCAAGCACAAGGTCAACAACAAGCAACAACTAGATTCTATGCCATGAATCAACCCGTAGTAGTAGTCAACCCTCGGGTTGTGACATGTCAGATGGAACTATTTTATTCTGATATGTCTTCATCCTGCTTCATATATGTGTTAATTGATCTAGGTGCTACACATTCATTTATCACTCGAGAAGTGATTCATGACTGCAACATGATTGTCAGTCATAGAGCAGATAGTTTGATGCTAGAAACCCCTTTGCTGGGATCTGCAGTGTTGCAGGAGGTGTGTTCTCCCTGCACTCTTTCTTTTTATGAACATCACATTCAAGTGGATCTTAAACCACTTGAGATGCAGGGTTTTGATATAATCCTTGGAATGGACACCTTAGAGAGGTATAAGGTTGTCTTGGATTGTAGTTCCAAGCAGGCTGTGTTCACAGACAATGGTAAAACATGGATCTTTTAGGGAGTCAGAAAGATTCTGCCAACTTGTCTTGTGTCAGCTATGGTAGCTGAGAAGTTGATGAGACAGGGATGCCTTGCATTCTTGGCTCATGTGGTAGATACCACAATGGAGAGCCCTCATCCTTCTGAACTTCTGGTTGTTAGGGAATTTGAAGATGTATTCCCTGAAGAACTTCCAAGTGTTCCTCCGTCTCGAGAGATCAATTTTGAAATTAATATGATTCTGGGCACACAACCGATAGCACAAACACCATATAGAATGGCACCGACTGAGATGGCAGAGCTCAAGAAACAACTGCAAGAGTTACTTGAGAAGGGTTTTATCTGACTGAGTACTTCACCCTAGGGTGCTCCAATCCTGTTTGTTAAAAAGAAAGATGGGTCGATGTGGTTATGCATTGACTATAGAAAGTTAAATAAAGTAACTATAAAGAACAAGTATCCTCTTCCAATGATAGACGCCATGTTTGATCAGTTGTGTGGTGCAACTATCTTTTCTAAGATAGATCTGAGGTCGGGATACCATCAGTTGTGTATCAAGGAGAGTGACATATCTAAATTTGCTTTTAGAATAAGATATGGTCACTATGAGTTTATAGTTATGTCGTTTGGGCTAACTAATGCACCACCTGCATTTATGGAACTCATGAATAGAATCTTTCGACCTTTTCTTGATCAGTGTGTAGTCATCTTCATAGATGACATCTTTATCTATAGTCGAGATGCTCAATAGAATGAGCAACACCTCCGTCAGGATTTGACTTTGCTAAGTTTAGAAAATGTGAATTCTTGTTACCAGTAGTTTCTTTTCTAGGACACGTAATATCTATTTCTGGTATTTGTGTTGATCCTAAGAAGGTAGAATCTGTCTTGCTATGGGAACATCCAAGGACACCGACGAAGATTCATAGTTTTCTTGGATTGGCAGGCTATTATAGGAGGTTCATTAAGAACTTCAGCTCTATAGCTTTACCCCTAACTATGTTGACCAGGAAAGATATTCCTTTTGTCTGGAATGACAAGTGTCAACATTCTTTCCAACTGCTGAAAGAAAGGTTAATAGGTGCACCTGTACTGGTGTTACGTGAGCAGGGAAAGGGGTACATAGTCTTCTGTGATGCATCCAAGAATGGTCTAGGATGTGTGTTGATGCAGGATAAACAAGTGATTTATTTTTCTTCTCGATAGCTTAAGAAACATGAGGAGAATTATCCGACACACGATCTAGAACTAGCTACTGTGGTCCATGCCTTGAAGATCTGGAGACATTATCTCTATGGAGAAACATTCCAGATTTTCACAGACCATAAGAACCTAAAGTATATCTTCTCATAGCATGAGCTAAACATGAGACAGCGCTGCTGGATGGAATTAATCAAGGACTATGACTGTACAATTGATTACCATCCAGGGAAGGCTAATGCGGTTGCTGATGCACTAAGAAGGGAATCATCAACACCAGCCTTAGATAAAGCACAGTTGAACTCCTTAGTGTGCTCTAAGAGATATATGTTTATCTCCTTGAGGCAAGACAACATACAGTTTAAGGTATCGTTGTTAGCTGAGATTTGGGAAGAAGGGGAAGTTAGCTCCTAGATTTATGGGGCCTTATCCGATCATTGAAAGGATGGGAAAGGTAGCCTATAATCTGGAGTTACCACCTGAGTTGCATAGATTGCACCCAGTTTTTGATATCTCTATGCTGAGGAAGTGTCATCCTGACACAGAGTTACTTCTGCAACCTGTGGAGGTAGAACTAAATGATAATATATCTTATGTGGAAGGACCTGTGTTGGTTCTTGATAGGAGAATTAAAAAGATAAAAAAGAAATACATTAGTCTTCTAAACGTTCTCTGGCATCACTGTGGCATTGAAGAAGTTGTGTGGGAGTTAGAGGAAGAGATGAGGAGGAAATATCCTACTCTTTTCTCTTAATGTTTTGTTAATGATTTCGGGGACGAAATCCTTGTAAGGGGTGGATAATTTGTAACATCCCTGACCTGAGTTTTTCTTTAACCCTAGGTGTTTTATTTGACAAAGATAATTAGATGCTTTATGTTATCTTTTGGAAAGTAATTAAGGCTCAAGAGGAACTTATATTTCAATTTTAGTCCATTTTGAATAATGTTGAAAGTAATGTTTTACTTGCTTTGGACTAAAGTGCAAATTACCCAAGTTGAGGGGTTAAATTGCAAATTGTGCATGATAATATGTTCCTCATGTGTTGAAGCATATTGGGAATGAAAATGATGCAGAGGTATGGCTAATGAAAGCCTGAGTACCAAGAAAGAGCTGATAAAGCAATGTTTGTGCATTAAAACCTAGTTTTGGTGTAATAAGCATTTACTAAAAACCCAAGGTTCAATATGCAATTTTTACACTTCAATAAGGTCCTTAATATTCTTGGCATCTTGTATATGCAATAAAATGAGAGGGGCATATCATTTGAGCTACTTTAAAGGAGAGACAATATTGATATTAAAATAATCAAGATTTAAGCATAAATGGAACTTTATTTCAAATTAATGCAAAAATAAATATATTAATTGAAGGGCCTTCAAACAAAAAAGAGATGGTTGGATTTGTTCAAGTGTGCACACCCTTGTGCCTTTGCTAGGACACGAAATATCTAACTTGAGTGGAGAGTCCACTCACATTAAGTTAATGGAAAGTAATATCCACTAAAAATGGGATATTAATATAATATGATTAAGGTGCTTAATTTCTTTTCCCTTAATTCATGGATAATGGAAGGGAATTTGGAGATAAGGAAGATATATTTGCATGCACGGAATTGAGGAGGAAGAGGTGGCACAAATTTTGGAATTAAAGGATTTTTAAAAGGCACTTTCTCTCTCATTGATTTTTTTCTTATAAAAGCACCCTTTACCACTCAAACCAAGGATTTTTTCGAATCCATTTCTTTCCTTTGCTTGCAAAAACGATCAAGGGAGATAGGGACATCAGGAAGACGACCCTCAACCTGTTGGTAAGCTTCTTGACCTTCATTTATCTTGATTTCATAGTGGAAATCACAAATCAATGCATGATTTCTTCTTATCTCAATCCCATCTTCACTTCTAGCCATCCCTTTTCACTCAAAAGCTTGAGGAACGAACCCTGTGGTGTGAAAAAGATCCTTCCACCATTGTTGATGTGAAGATCCAAGTTTTGAATCTCAATTGGAGGCGGGTTATATAACTTGAACCCCTATTCATTGTTGTTGATTTAATTTCTCAATTGATTATGTTCAATTGCTCTCCTTTCAATTCCGTTGATTAATTGATGTTATTACCATGATAATGGCAGTGGTTTTCGATGGACTAAGGATTGATGATGATGACATCATCTTAGGTACTCTTTCCAACAATTTTGAGTTGCGAACGGTTTTGGACCTTTGGTCCAAACGGTTTCACCAAATCGTTTGGAGACCAAACGGTTTGCAAACCATTTGGTGGCTTGAGTCCCAAACTGCATGAGAGCGTTGGCTGTTTGTATGGGTTGACCGTTTGAGGTCAGACCCTAGAAAATGTTGGATGATTATCTAAGGGTTCCAATTGATTGATTCAATATAAAAACAATCCTCCAAGTGGAAACCCTAATCGGGTTAAGTGCTGATTTTCAACTTGGTTAATTGAGATTTTTGGGTTGACTAACCGAAACGGTCTCAAGACCGTTTGGAGGTCACCCAAATGGTCTCAAGACCATTTGGAGGTCACCCAAGACCGTTTGGAGGTCATTCAAATGACCTCAAGACCGTTTGAGGTCAGGTCATATCAAAAATTGGATGATGATTCATTAGTTGCAATGGAATCAATTCCACAATGTTGATCATTGATGGCTATTCAATTCCAAGCCCTAATTGAAGGTTCCTTGAATTGAAATCCTAGATCAATTGGGTTCAAAACCCTAGTTGATGGTCTAATTAAAGGTTGATTCAATAGTTCAAGTGATAAATAAATCAAGGACTCAATTGATAATCGGTTCACCCATTGAAATCATGAATTGTGTAAGTGTTGAAAGGACTTTTTGGTCCATTTGGTTTTGAGATGGCTTGGACCAAAAGGTCTTAAGACCGTTTGAGCCCAAATTGTCTCAAGACTGTTTGGGTCCAAACTGTCTCAAACCGTTTGGAGACCCAAGCTCAATCAGTTTCAATGCAATTTTTGCTTAAACGGTTTCAAGGGCAATGTGCCCAAACGGTTTCAAACCGTTTGAACTTTGAGAATTCAAGATTGTTTAAGGTATAAATAAGAATGACTGTTTGAGGTTCTAGATTTACAATCTTGCACTGTCCCATGATTAATGATATATAGATCGTCATCCATGCAACAAAGAATACTACAAAAATCACAAACTACACTCAAGGAAAAGGAAGGCAATCGTATCTTGTTGGAGTGTGATGGTCTTTTTGGGAACCAACTAAATCATATTTAATTCACTTCTAAACATGGGGTACCACATTTAGTGTTTTTGTATGCCTCATAGTATCCTATTCATCTCCTATCCAACAAACCAGACACAAACTAAGAATATAATGCCAAAATGAGAATATATTTATTTTTATACAATACATCCCACACTCTTTGTTATATAGTTTAGACTAAAATATAAGGACTACTGATGGAGTTGCACTTGAATAAGGTTCTCTCACCCAACCTAATTCCAAAGTATGCAGATTTGTTGCTCCTCTTTTCAAGATGAGTATGCCACTCCTGCCTCTGCTCAATACACATGAACCTACAAATGATGGGTCAGGATTTGATTTAATGGTCGTGTGTCATCATCATAGAAAGGGAGTAGCATAGTCCTTGAATTTCCAATAACAATAGACTGGGCCTTCAAAATAGTGTATGTTCTATTTAAAATAGTTATAATTTTTTTCCAGTCATTCGTTCATCCAAAAGATTTTATTTATTGCTACAAGGTAGCACTATAATATAATAGTAAAAATCCATGCACATCCACTTCAACTAAGTATATAGGTGTCACTTACTGCCAATGTCAATAGATGATAGTTGTTATATTCTCCAGCTCCCTTAACAAATTAAGTTCTTCTCACTCATGTTAACTATCTTTCATTATCTCAAAAAGAAAGAAAGGGACACAACATGGACTGCAATAATGGTTGGGCTAAATAGGAGCTTGTCACGCATAATGATAGAAATTAGAGAATAATGATTCATATATTCATGTCCTTTTCTAATTTAATTTAGTATGATTGATTAGTTATCTTTATTATCCATATAACAATCCATGTTTGTAGGTAAAGGTCCTTCCATATATATTGGTCAAAGACTACAATATAACAATCTTACATTTTTTCTTCTACTATGTTACCCAAATATTGTGTTTTCTTTTATTTGCTTCATCCATATATCCTTAATGGTGATGTTCTCATTGATCATGATGGGTACTGTTATCCATATATGCATGCAAGTCATTATACTATGTATAATTTGAAGTCATTGTTATCGAAAAGGTAAACTACAATGCAACATAGGCTTCAAGGTGATCTTCTCTATGATGATTGTGATGATGTAAATGTCGATAGAAAACAAAAACTTGACCTAGTGCATGATGAAAAAAATGTGGCACGACTCTTGTTAGGGTGTTTCCGTGGGGCATAATCCCAAATTCTCTCTCACCTCTTTGTTTTCTTTTCCAGTCTTTGCTTATCTAGATTGATTTATAATAGTTGTTTGATGTTTTTCATCTAGATCCACAATGTTAGTTTGACATTGTAATCTATAAATTAAATTGAAGTATAATGTAGCATATGTTATTGATTGGTTTGTTTTTTATGTCATCAACTACCACATATATATACACAATAGTTACTTGTTACAATGAGTAAACAAATTTTTTGTTCATTCTTCTTTCTAATTCTACTACTTCTACTTTTATATAATGTTTGGAAAAGCGGTGAATGTCAGACGTTGCCCACTATGAGAAAATGACCCTATGAATATTGTCATAATGAATTATGTGAATCACAATGGATGTCAAAAATATCAAGAGGTAGGTTTTGTTGACGTTCGCATGACCGTGTTTTGACTGCCCAATCACTGTTTCAAAATGCCTAGACATTATTGCACACCCTGGAATGCTTTGTCGAACATAGCATTAGTTGAGCTAATTATATTCTAATTGAGTTTTAATTTGTAGATACAAAATTATTCAAACAAAAGAAGTTAACTTGGGCCTCATCCATTTCAAACTATAACTTTTCCACTAACAAGGACTACTTTGTAATAAAAGAAAATAGAATAAAAATTGCATAAGAAATCTTCTAGTGACATTTTGATGCAATATAGAAATATAAAAAAAAATAATTTGAGAACAACCTGGACGTCCCAAAGGCTCATCCCAACCCTGATAGAGATGGTGCTTGTGCTAATTCAATTCTTCTGGTGATATACGTCCTACCATCCTGACAAGATGATGTTCATCCTTCTGTTGATGAATGTGGCCCTAAATGTTTCACACCTTGCCTTTGGTTTCCCTAAGGGATTTTCTCTTTTATTAAGTTCTCTTAGTGGGTTTGTAAGGGGATCCCACCTCCATCAATATTTTTCTTTATGCTATGGAAAGACCACATAACCACCCTTTTGAGAATCTTTATGGGTTGAACTTACAACTATGGTCATCGTTGTTTTTTCCTACCCTTACCAACCCTCCTTCGGGGTTGGTTTTACCGGTATCAGAATTCTGCACCTGTAGTTCTCCATAGCTCATCCTCTATATGCATATGTAATTATGTGATGTTTCTTGTCTTGCGGATTTATATAACTAACTTTCTAAAAAAATAGCCTCGGCTTCGACAAAGGAAAAGCTTACTTTTCTAACTATTAACCTGTGACAATTTTCAATGATATGGCTTCACTGAAATCTCTATAATACATGCGATATAGATTCATGGAGTTGCTCTAAAAATCAAAATAGGTATATAGTAACACCAATTTATCAACCTACTAGCTGAATATAATTTTTTTTATCTCGGGCCTTAGATAGTGATGACCTAGTATAGGGACTCTGTAACAAAGACACAAGCATAGCTCAATGGTTGACTTTTATAGAAGTGACAAGATCCACTATAATAGTGATACACATAAACTTAAAGACCATACCCAATTGTATCTCTACCGTCTGGATAGTTGAGTCGCCTAATGTTTCTTCATGAACAACAACTACTTAGGTTATTGATACCACACAGTCAATGTGACCCTACACCATGTGGTTTATTAGATTATTATTTTGATGCTTTACATTTGCTAGTCCTCATTTGGAGGAGTGTAGGGTACACCTCGTGTCGTCTAATGACAAGTGTATTTGCATATCAGATAGTAAAGTCTGGATTAGATTTAAGAGACATGGGGATTCATCTACAATTACATTTCACTCATCCATTCCTTGAAATAGGAACAACAAATTTAGTGTTGAGGACTGATGAGAAATTAGTAAGTACACAACTGGCATACTTAAAGGTCATGTTTGGTACAATATTTAGGATATATATTTGAACAAATAATTAACTTGAAGGAATTGAAATAAATTCTTTCCTTAATTTCTTTATATAATTTATGGCCTCTACATTTTGCTGATAAAACTAGAAGAGAGTGAGAGACACCTTGAGAAGTGGAGCCATGAGAGGGAAGTGTAGAAATATGAGTTAGTGAAAGAAGAAGCTTGTTGAGAATTGGGGCATTTTATCACTTGGTGACACTAAGGAAAGAATCCCGCATTTCACTTTATTTTTTTTTAATAAAAGATCATCATTGTGATAATTCTTTACACATTTGAATATGGAAAGTTTTTCAAAAAGCAAACACAAGAATGGATTGTTGTGAAGGATTATACTCTAATATTTTTTGACATCCAATGAAACAAACATGGCCTAAAAGGATACAATAAGAGATGTTAAGGACATATCCAAACTACAGATGTGTGAATGTTTGGCCTGAGGGTCCTTTGCATTTACTCCTTATATATGATTTTGACTGAGTGACTTAGGTCTCGGTTCAAGATCACTAAGTTCACTCTTGTTGTTCAACTTCCACATCAATATGTAAATTATATAAGAAAGGACGTCAATGAGTTTGTTTGCTATTTATTCTCCTATTTTTAGTCACAAATAATCCTTTGATTCTAATCTATACTATATAGGAAAATGTTCAAGATGAGTTGTATGTAATATTTTTATATTTTACTTACAAATTAGACTTTTAGTTTAATGACACCTATGTAAGAACACTTCATGATTCAATTTGAATATAATTTCAACAGTGTAAAAGCAATTTTTTCATTTAGTATTTTAATTAGAAATTGATTCTTATGTATTATAACAAGGCCACCTAAAAAGTCATAGGCAGGGTTGAACATAACTTTACCAAAAAAATTCAAACTATATATTGGTCTTATCTTACTGGATGTGAAAAGTAATTGGAAAGGCTGCATACTTACCATCTTGGTGAATTAATAATTACATTTTGTATATTTAAACAAAGTTAGTCATAGTGGGGTCTGACTCCTAATAAATGTGTTCTCTTAAAATTGTTAAGGCTGAGAGTATGGAGGAACAAGGTCAATGTAGGTAGAAGATATAAACTCTTTTATGTGACACCAAGAAGGATATATGTGGCAGACATGTCAACATTGACAAACATTTATTATTATTTCCTATTCTTGACTTCTCTTTTTTTTAATCTTTTTCTTCTTCCTTAATGTTGTTTGTCTGGTAAGACGTTAGTAAGAACAAATTTTAACACATGTATTTTCCTTTCTACCTAACTTACTCACAATATAACTCTTATATGGACTTTTTCTTAACTGAATAAAGTAATGCAAGGGATATACCTTATTGTATAAGAAAACTAATAAAGAGTTTTCTCTATACTTTTCCTTACATTTTTAAAATTATAAAATACTTTTTGTGTTCTAACCTATATTGTATGGAAAAGAGTGTATGAGTGTTCTATGCAACTTTTTTGATACTATTAATTATATATTTGTTGTATATTCTAATAAGGCACCTATGCAAATTCACAAAAGAGTCTGAATGTGATAATTTTATTTAATTTCTAGGTACAATTTGATCTTTGTGTTTTCTAATGATGTCATATGAAAGGGTATAAGAGGAGTTGGGAAGGATGGGGATGAGAGAATCCCATCGACGCTTGAGAAAAACATACGGAATGTGGTCGAGCCATTGGCAACAAACATCATCATGGAAAATTAATCACTCGCTTTGATACCATGAAAGTAATAGTGAGAGAGAGCGAGAGAAAGATAGGCGGTATGAGAGGGAGATAACTGGTTGAAAAACTCACAACCTTTCTTGGTTAGATCGCTTTATATAGACAATATACAACATGGCATACAATATGCAACACATGATACTATTATAACAATTAATGGCTCACCTAAATCGGGGGTGCTAAAAATAGATGATCTATAACTATGGGAGAGGTTACATTGGTATCGAAAAATTAGTTAGAGATACTAGGGATGATATCACTAGGGATAATATCATTGTAACAACCATTTCAACAAAAAACTTACCTTTAATGCCATTTTTTTCTTTGTTTTGGAAGTATTTGCAGCAATAAATTGCAAAACTTGTTGACGAAAAAAATAATCTTTTTAACTTTGATTTTTTTTTTATCAAGAGTAAAAGTGTATTTTGATTAAAGCCACCGTTTGGGAGATTGAATTTCACCATGAAGACGTGTGCATTTGATTAGAAATTGTTGATGTTGTAATGAGCATACGTCATGGGTTATAGTCGAGAATTAGTGTTTTCTTCTATTTATAGTTACTTATTTTGATGTAATCTGGCCTATCTAACTTTTGAGTTAGAAGAGACATTAGTCTCCCCCTCTCTCAAATAAGGGATTGTAAATACAATGTGTAAGAGAAGGTTTTGAACACAGGTCCTTCGGAGAAGACAGACCAAGTCGGACTATATGCACTACACTGGCCGGGTGGCCTATCTAACTTTTGACAAACGTAGATTATGCATAGAATTGGGATAGCTGTATTACCACTTGAACCTGGAATCGAGACCAGAAATCAAATGACCCGAGTATAAAAAAAATGTTTATGGTTAGACTTTTTTGTTCTAACATTGATGGGCTTAATATTCTCATCCAAAACCGGTTAAATTTCCCAATAAACTTTTATCCATAACAGAGTATGCCTATCCAGCTATCTCATCGCCTGGAGATCTCAATATTCAATTTTATTTTTAAACAATCACTTGATTTGCTGCCTATTGGCATGCGTGGCCTGTCAAAGACGTCTAAGGAATTGGCCTCCATTGAGCTCTCCCCATGACATGGGGCATAGAATGATGGGGAGGCTGCGGAAATAAGACCATATAAACAATGACTCCAATCGATCAGCCTCTAGAGCGAGCATCCATATGTTTACCGCGGCCAGTGATGACCAGGTATGGCGACGCGCTCTAGCAGCAGCAACAGAGACACAAGAGTTGACTTTTGCAAGTGTGACTGGGTCCACTGGAGTCGTGATACACAAAGGCGCAACAGCAGTCAGCTGCAGTGCCGCCAGCTCGATTGTAGGCCCGACGTTTCGTCGATCCTGGGACTGCATGAACAACAACTGCCTCGTTTCTCAATACGACACGGTCAAAGGATCCTCTCCGGCGTGGTTTATCAGATTATGACCAGGATACTGCAGTCCTATACTGAGGAAGAAGAACAAAAATGTTAGGGGCATATCCAACTTGGAGATGTGTGAACATTTGACTTGAGGGCACTTGGCATTTACTCCTTATGCGGCCGTTTGACCGAATCAATTGGGTTGGGGTTCAAGAACAGTGAGTTGACTCACGCCATTCAGTTCCCACATACGTTTTGAAAGTTTGGATCGGTCAGGAAGTATGGTGCCCCTCACGGAAGTGCGCCACAGTCGACTTGGAGTAATGGGGGTGCATACCGTATATATTCGAATTTTACTTGAGAATACAATATTACTCTTGTCGGTCTCGGTGATGATAATAATGGCAAGTTCCATGTGTCAAGCATGTGGAGGGTGGCTCTGCGATTTCACTGTCGTCGATGATCAAGTCAGACAGCGATTTGAGAATCCTCTTGGCGCTTCGATTTTATCAGGATGCTTAACCCTTAAGAACCAGTCGTTGTATACCACGGTTTATCGTTTGATTTAAGAACCAGTCGTTGTATACCACGGTTTATCGTTTGATTTCTCATTGCGTGGCAATTTCGTGGAGTCGGTCTCCCTTACGCCTCCTTTACAAAAGAAGGTAGGAAACTTTTGACCTAGTTCTGGATTGTTTACTTCCATCTTAAGTTATCCTTTCCAACACACGTCCACGGCAGGTTCGTACACATTGAGCAAATCCTCTGAAAGCACCATACATCTCTTTTCAGTGCCGATGTCGTATCTAAGCCTACTTTTGATATAACACTCAACCCAACTTGAAGTTTGTTGTTTTATGCCAACAAAGTGTTGTTGTTAGGTAATATGTGCATGTATATTACACAATTACCATGCGGCAACAAAGAAAATATTTGAGGAAGGGTTACTGGCGACATATAAATTCAAGATAAGAATCACAAGAAGATAGAGAGCACACATGATTTCACATGGAAAACCTTCATAGAGTGGGAGGGAAAAACACATGACCAACTGACGGACAAATTCACTCAGAAGCAAAGAGACAATGCTCTCCTCGAGTTTTGACCTCAAATTCAAGCTAATACAAGCAAATAGAGAAATACGAAAATACCACTGCATGGACTGATCACTACAATCCACGACTCTAGAACTTCCTAGGAATTTATCATCTTCTATAAAATATAGAGTAGTAAATGACCCGAAGAAGAAAACTCAAAAGCCTTGACAACCTTACATCTCTTTCTTTCCTCTTGTTTTTCTTTTTCTTCTCCCTCTTCTTCTTTGCCTTTTTCTCCCCGTCACCGTAGCAACATCGGCTGTTGCATTCCTTTCGTCAACTGACAACTACCTTTGCAATTCATTGATTGTTGACCATCTTGCATGAATACCAACAGGGGTATAAATACTTTATCACACTATCACAACTCAAGCCCTAATGGGCCTCAGACATCTAGGGTTGGAAACACCCATCAAGACCAACAATCTCCCCCTTCACTCTAAGGTGGAGACTGTTATCACATAATTATCTATGGGGATGCATGTCATTGAGCTCTTTATAGAGCTCCAATTTGTCTCATCTCACCACCTTGGTCATTATATTAGAAGCATTCCTCTCAATATTGATCTTCTTCAGTGCTACCAATGTCTTGCCAATCACATCATATAGCCAATGATATTTCACACCAATCTGCTTAGTCTGAGCATTATGCATTGTGCTCTTGATCAAATAAATAACACTCTGACTATCACATAAAATACTCCATAAATATGATTCATGCCCGGCTCTCCCGTAAATATCATAATTTAAAGTATTTTTTTCTTACATCTATTGTTGCAATGCATTTAGTCTTTGTTGTCAAAAGTAAAACACACTTATGGAACCTGGACTTCCAAGATATAGTTCCGCCTTCAAAAGTGAAAATATACCTAGAGATAGACTTTTAATCATTGATGTCACCTACCGTGTCAACGTCAATGAAGCCTTTAGAACTGGTTTAGAATCACCAGTGCGGACAGCACGAAATCAGCATTCAATAGGCGTTGCATGCACAATTATGATTGATAGATATATTTGAGTGTAGAAAAATGTACTGCTGGAATGGAAACTTAACAAAAGGAGATAGTACTTTCAAAATGGTACTCGAAAGGTAGAAAAAAAAAGAAAAAAGTTTTGTTAAAAAAATTCTGAGTTGGAGAAACGATTCGTTGTCCGCGGCAACGGAGCCAAAATTCATACGCGTTGGAGTGCACACCAATTCACTAAGATAATTATCCTAGAGTTTAACTTTTTTTTTTACTTTTCAATCAAGGCTAGTATAGAAGGGTTGATCCAACATGACAATGTTTTTAAGTTTGTTTCTCTTAAACCTGATTGAATTTCAAACTTTATTTTTTTGGAGTTTTTGAATGTTTGGACAAGAAAGTAAATTTCGAATTTTGGAGGGTGATTATTCTAGAACAAGAAAGTAAATTGCAAATGAACAAAAATATTACACTAATAGCAAGGAAAAAAGATTATGGTAAGGCAAGAAATGAAAGAAAGAAGATTGTTAGCACAAATAATGTAAAGAAGTGAAAACACCTCCTTACTAAAAATTTGAACAATAAAACCTCCAGTCCAAACATACTCAGAAGGCATGATGGAGTGGGTGTAAAATTTTCAAATCTTTATATAATGGTAATCAAAAGACCAATGTATAGCAGCGGAAGAAAATATTTGACTATTCAATTATAAAACAAAGGGTTACAAACTTACACTTACATCACAAGGATCCATGTAGAGGAAATCTAAACCACCTCAAGATTGTCTCCAAGCTTCATCATCACAAACTAAGTCCAGGTCAACATGTCATGCATCCAAGTCTTCCACCTAGGGTTGGAAGCATACCCCAGCAAAAGAGAAACAAAAGGAGACATCAGCAAAGGCTAGTATGTGCATACTAAAAGCAAATTGAGCAATATAAGGAAATAGGGACATCAAAATATAAAAGGCTTCCCAAGCAAGAGATAAGTATCACCCAAACGGGTATCAAGTGAACGATCACAACAAAAAGGGATACTTGCCATAACCAACAAAATAAAAAGAATGTGCTATCAATATAAACATCCACTACCATGGTGGGAAACAAAGCACATATCATCATCAACCTGCATGCATGTGAGATAAGCATATCCCTAGAACAATATAAATAACAAAGGCGGCCAAGAATCACACATCTTGAACCTGGTGGGACATGGGCCAAGAATCACACATCTTGCCCTAAAGGTACATGGGCCAGGAATCACACATCCTGCCCTGGCATGGGGAATCACACATCCACCATCCAAATATATATATATAACATGGGCCAGGAATCACACATCCTCCATCCCAAAGATATCACAATGTTGCCATATTGCATAATGAGACAAAAACCAATGAAATTATACTACTCTAGTGCTACTGAATCACATAGCATGTAAATATACAGGCAAGTAGAAAAGTATAGTCAGAATTATCAAGGTTTTCATCACACAATGGACAACACAAGCATATAAACAAATCCACTTCAAAGTGGGCATATATCAACAAGTAAGAATCCACATCACAGTGGGCATATAATATCAAAAGTCCAACTTGCACCAAGGCAACAAGATAAGATATCGAGAAATTATCCAAGTTCATAACAATCAAGATAGTTCACACGAACTATGATATCAAGAGAATGGACATATGTGTAAGCAAAAGTCAAAAGAATGATAAAGTAGGTGCATTGCTCAATATGGATGAATAGGGGATACAACATACATAAGAGACAAGAATTGCTCAATATAGAAATAATAGGAGATGCAATCATACATTAAGAGACAAGAATTGCTCAATATAGAAATAATAGGAGATGTAATCATACCTCAACATCAGAGTTAAACGATCCAAAGTCACTTCTAGGTCCAAGCCTAGGCTTCCAAAGCACCTATTAGAATATATGTGGAATTAGGGTTAGGTTTCCATTAATATACAAATCTTAGAAAATTTTCTTTTTATTATTATGTGAATTAGGTCATCAAAATCATGCCATATTTTAGGTTATGTTATTACGAGTCTAAAACATATTTTATTATATTTTTCTGATTTACAAATTATTAGTTATGAATTTTAGAAGTTAATTCATTATTAATTAGATCCATTAAAAACACCTGTTATTAAACTTTGGATTGAGTTATCAAAACTTATACCATTAGAAATCCCTTATTTTTCTGAATCCAACGAGTATTTATTTGTAATTTTCCGATCAGTGGATTGTTAGTTATTGATTTTTATATGTCAGCCAATAAGAAAATTCCACGTCAGCCAAAACGATTGCAAGCGGAGAGAGAGTGTGTCGGTCTATGACTTGGCCCAATGAAAGATAGCCAAGTCACCGGTCAACGCTCTGTCAGTGGTGCACGGACCCGCTGCAAGGCCAGGAGAACATGGGCAAAAAGACACTTATGTCCTCGACAAGAAAGCGATGAAACGAGTTGGCGGAAGGGCAAAATTGGGAAACGGGCGAGGAATCATCCCCTTCCCCTGCCTGTGCCATGACTGCTCGAGCAGCAGATCGTGGCTAAGGGAAAAATTGGGCGATTCCCAGATTCATGACGATCTGAAATTCCGAGAGTACGAAAGCAAGAACCAAAGCATACGAACTCACCGAAGTCATTGATTGAAACGATGGTAGCGTAGAAGCCCAATGCAGCCCGCCGTAAAACCCATGGAGAAACACTGATCGACGACAACGAAAAGAGGAACCTCCGAGCAAAATGGTGGGTGGATAAGCTCGTACGAAGTCTGCCGAAGTCAAGGGTATAGGTTTTTATAGGGAGAAGGGTCAGGCTCGAGAAAACCCTATCATGGTCGAGAGCCTTGGATCCCAAGATTTGGGTGATCGCTCAAAATAGGAAAGTTGGGCACGATGTATAGCTGGTTCGATCCGGAATTACTTTACGAACACACAGGAACAAAAATTGGAAACAATGATGTACCATGGAGGGGGAAAGGTGTTGGGGAAAATCGCGGTTATTGTATCTCGCGAGTCAGTCTCCTACTCAAGGTAGGAGACGACTCACTGACCGTCAGATCAAAAGCGAGCGGTCAAGATCGCAAGCGACAGAAAAGGCAAATAAATCTCAGCGCGTGACACATATAAATGCAGAAACCATAGTCGGATTTGAAAGTTGATGCATATAATAAATACTCTTTTTCTCTCTCATCAATTAAGGGTTCATACATCATCCAAATTAAGCCAAATTTTGCACATAGGCCAATAAAGGCATGTAGATTCCGATTATGCACTTAGTTTTGCCTTTTGGAAACTTTTAATGTGTTAAATAAATCAAATCATATTTTCTCTTTCTTCTTTCATTAATGGCTTTAGGATTATCCAAATTTTACGAAACTTAAACCATAAGTCATATTTAATGTGTTGGATACGAATTTGCCATCAAATAACATATTGGAGTTGTTTGCATATTTAATTAATATTTTGAAGGTTCTATACACTTTCTCTCTCCTGATTTTACCTTTTAAGCAAACTTTCTCCAAATTGGATAAAAATTTACCCAAAGGCTATATTTATTATGTAGATCACGAATATAACATTATTTTCCTCTTTTGGAGTCAATTATTATATTTATTTATTAATTACACCTTTTAGGCAATTACTCTCTCTTAATATTACCATATTAAATCAAGGTGGTCCAAATTAAATGAAAATTGACATGTAGGCTTATTTTTATGTATAGATTACAAATTTGAAGGTTATTCTTTATTTTGAGGCTTTATTACATGGATTACATCAAATGGCCCATTAGAGGCCCATTAACATCATTATGCATCCAATTAAGTTATTTATCATCTTATTATCACCAATTGAATTATGTGACATATTATTTACATTATTCATGCATTAGATTATTAGGATCATCCTAACCTCAACCTTGTTTGGAAAATCACCAAAAGGTCAAAGTTCTAGGGTAGGGTTCTAGATCTGGTATGTTACAACACTCCACCCCTTAAAAAGGATTTCGTCCTCGAAATCTATAGATTCAAACATCAACTATCAACTAT
This sequence comes from Alisma plantago-aquatica, assembly GCA_963693085.1. Taxonomy (NCBI): domain Eukaryota; kingdom Viridiplantae; phylum Streptophyta; class Magnoliopsida; order Alismatales; family Alismataceae; genus Alisma; species Alisma plantago-aquatica. The sequence continues at coordinate 123,883,595 of OY856409.1, forward strand.
TCTCCACCCATTAAAGGGTTCAACTTAACAAGTCAAACTAAACAACTTTTTAGAGATACCCACATCACTTAGTTGTGAAAGATTTTAGAGATTTTATGTTTCTCATGTATCCAACTAATAGTCACCATCTAGGGTTGAGATTTTAGGTCCTTGTGTCTCTAACCTATCAACCCTACATGAACAACCAAAAAGTCATAGGGTAGGTCAGCTATACCATTATATCAATCCTAGTCACAAAACTAGGGTTAGATTCTACTCAAACTATAGTTTCTCTTCATTGTGACATAGTTCAAGAAAACTTTGATAAAATCCATAAAATTTTATACATATAGTGATATAATGAAAATAATTTTTTTTTCGATGAAAAACTTTTGCGATGTAAAACCAACATGTGCGCAAAAAATCAATACGAGAACTAAGTCACAATATTTCCATATGAATATTTCCTCATAACCTAATCTTGTCCTCAAACCAAACCTTATTGCATAAAAAGATCATCATTGATCAATTCTAAGGTCAACATCCCACTTAGAGCTAACTAGAAAAGTCAAGGGTTCTTATGGGGAGACAAAATTGAAATAGTCGATTCCGACTACCATGGGCTCTGATTACCATGTTGTAAAGAAGTGAAAACACCTCCTTACTAAAAATTTGAACAATAAAACCTCCAGTCCAAACATACTCAGAAGGCATGATGGAGTGGGTGTAAAATTTTCAAATCTTTATATAATGGTAATCAAAAGACCAATGTATAGCAGCGGAAGAAAATATTTGACTATTCAATTATAAAACAAAGGGTTACAAACTTACACTTACATCACAAGGATTCATGTAGAGGAAATCTAAACCACCTCAAGATTGTCTCCAAGCTTCATCATCACAAACTAAGTCCAGGTCAACATGTCATGCATCCAAGTCTTCCACCTAGGGTTGGAAGCATACCCCAGTAAAAGAGAAATAAAAGGAGACATCAGCAAAGGCTAGTATGTGCATACTAAAAGCAAATTGAGCAATATAAGGAAATAGGGACATCAAAATATAAAAGGCTTCCCAAGCAAGAGATAAGTATCACCCAAATGGGTATCAAGTGAAAGATCACAACAAAAAGGGATACTTGCCATAACCAACAAAATAAAAAGAATGTGCTATCAATATAAACATCCACTACCATGGTGGGAAACAAAGCACATATCATCATCAACCTGCATGCATGTGAGATAAGCATAGCCCTAGAACAATATAAATAACAAAGGCGGCCAAGAATCACACATCTTGAACCTGGTGGGACATGGGCCAAGAATCACACATCTTGCCCTAAAGGTACATGGGCCAGGAATCACACATCCTGCCCTAGCATGGGGAATCACACATCCACCATCCAAATATATATATATATATATATATATATATATATATATATATATATATATATATATATATATATATATATATATATAACATGGGCCAGTAATCACACATCCTGCCCGGGTATGGGGAATCACACATCCTCCATCCCAAAGATATCACAATGTTGCCATATTGCATAATGAGACAAAAACCAATGAAATTATACTACTCTAGTGCTACTGAATCACATAGCATGTAAATATAGAGGCAAGTAGAAAAGTATAGTCAGAATTATCAAGGTTGTCATCACACAATGGACAACACAAGCATATAAACAAATCCACTTCAAAGTGGGCATATATCAACAAGTAAGAATCCACATCACAGTGGGCATATAATATCAAAAGTCCAACTTGCACCAAGGCAACAAGATAAGATATCAAGAAATTATCCAAGTTCATAACAATCAAGATAGTTCACACGAACTATGATATCAAGAGAATGGACATATTTGTAAGCAAAAGTCAAAAGAATGATAAAGTAGGTGCATTGCTCAATATGGATGAATAGGGGATACAACATACATAAGAGACAAGAATTGCTCAATATAGAAATAATAGGAGATGCAATCATACATTAAGAGACAAGAATTTCTCAATATAGAAATAATAGGAGATGCAATCATACCTCAACATCAGAGTTAAACGATCCAAAGTCACTTCTAGGTCCAAGCCTAGGCTTCCAAAGCACCTATTATATTATATGTGGAATTAGGGTTAGGTTTCCATTAATATACAAATCTTAGAAAATTTCCTTTTTATTATTATGTGAATTAGGTCATCAAAATCATGCCATATTTTAGGTTATGTTATTACGAGTCTAAAACATATTTTATTATATTTTTCTGATTTACAAATTATTAGTTATGAATTTTAGAAGTTAATTCATTATTAATTAGATCCATTAAAAACACCTGTTATTAAACTTTGGATTGAGTTATCAAAACTTATACCATTAGAAAGCCCTTATTTTTCTGAATCCAACGAGTATTTATTTGTAATTGTCTGATCAGTGGATTGTTATTTATTGATTTTTATATGTCAGCCAATAAGAAAATTCCACGTCAGCCAAAACGATTGCAAGCGGAGAGAGAGTGTGTCGGTCTGTGACTTGGCCCAATGAAAGATAGCCAAGTCACCGGTCAACGATCCGTCAGCGGTGCACGGACCCGCTGCAAGGCCAGGAGAACATGGGCAAAAAGACACTTATGTCCTCGGCAAGAAAGCGATGAAACGAGTTGGCGGAGGGGCAAAATCGGGAAACGAGCGAGGAATCATCCCCTTCCCCTGCCTGTGCCATGACTGCTCGAGCAGCAGATCGTGGCTAAGGGAAAAATTGGGCGATTCCCAGATTCACAACGATCTGAAATTCCGAGAGTACGAAAGCAAGAACCAAAGCATACGAACTCACCGAAGTCATTGATTGAAACGCTGGTAGCGTAGAAGCCCAATGCAGCCCGCCGCAAAACCCATGGAGAAACACTGATCGACGACAACTAAAAGAGGAACCTCCGAGCAAAATGATGGGTGGATAAGCTCGTACGAAGTCTGCCGAAGTCAAGGGTATAGGTTTTTATAGGGAGAAGGGTCAGGCTCGAGAAAACCCTATCATGGTCGAGAGCCTTGGATCCCAAGATTTGGGAGATCACTCAAAATAGGAAAGTTGGGCACGATGTATAGCTGGTTCGATCCGGAATTACTTTACGAACACACAGGAACAAAAATCGGAAACAATGATGTACCATGGAGGGGGAAAGGTGTTGGGGAAAATCGCGGTTATTGTATCTCGCGAGTCAGTCCCCTACTCAAGGTAGGAGACGACTCACCGGCCGTCAGATCAAAAGCGAGCGGTCAAGATCGCATGCGACAGAAAAGGCAAATAAATCTCAGCGTGTGACACATATAAATGCAGAAACCATAGTCAGATTTGAAAGTTGATGCATATAATAAATACTCTTTTTCTCTCTCATCAATTAAGGGTTCATACATCATCCAAATTAAGCCAAATTTTGCACATAGGCCAATAAAGGCATGTAGATTCCGATTATGCACTTAGTTTTGCCTTTTGGAAACTTTTAATGTGTTAAATAAATCAAATCATATTTTCTCTTTCTTCTTTCATTAATGGCTTTAGGATTATCCAAATTTTATGAAACTTAAACCATAAGTCATATTTAATGTGTTGGATACGAATTTGCCATAAAATAACATATTGGAGTTTTTTGCATATTTAATTAATATTTTGAAGGTTCTATACACTTTCTCTCTCCTGATTTTACCTTTTAAGCAAACTTTCTCTCTCCTGATTTTACCTTTTAGGCAAACTTTCTCCAAATTGGATAAAAATTTACCCAAAGGCTATATTTATTATGTAGATCACGAATATAACATTATTTTCCTCTTTTGGAGTCAATTATTATATTTATTTATTAATTACACCTTTTAGACAATTACTCTCTCTTAATATTACCATATTAAATCAAGGTTGTCCAAATTAAATGAAAATTGACATGTAGGCTTATTTTTATGTATAGATTACGAATTTGAAGGTTATTCTTTATTTTGAGGCTTTATTACATGGATTACATCAAATGGCCCATTAGAGGCCCATTAACATCATTATGCATCCAATTAAGTTATTTATCATCTTATTATCACCAATTGAATTATGTGACATATTATTTACATTATTCATGCATTAGATTATTAGGATCATCCTAACCTCAACCTTGTTTGGAAAATCACCAAAAGGTCAAAGTTCTAGGGTAGGGTTCTAGATCTGGTATGTTACAAATAAAAAGATTATCTAAGGATAAGAAGTAAAGTGCAAGCAATATAAGGAAGCGATTGAAAACAAGTGTCGAAAGAAACGATTGAATTAGACAGAAAAAGGATCAAGGCTTAGGGGTTTGACCACCTTAGACAAACTAAAAACAAGATCGAAGGAGTAAATGACAAGTAAGATGGAAGAAGGTATGTGAATCATTCATAAATGAAACACAAGATATGAACTCCATATGAACCCATTGGTCTGGGCATTCACATATCATAGTCCATCATTCTAAAGAGGATTTTTTTGCTGTCACATCCAAATCCTGATGTAATTAATTTAGGCATTCTAAATCACAGTTTCCACGGTCACATCCACTGAGATTAACCCATGATAAAAATAATCAATTACTTCTTTAAAATTGCTGATTACTAAATAAAAAATCATCTATCTAAAAAGTCTTATAAAACTCTATCCGATCAACACATGGCTAAGGGACTACTCCCCTCACCTCAATAGGAAAACTACTCACAATCATAATGAAGAGAATGAAGACAACAGAAGAAAGTGAGGATGCCATAGACTAGAGTGCATAATCTCACAGAATCATATGATGGTGACAATTAAATGGTCACAACTCTTAATTCCATGCTCCCTAAGAAGTTTAAGAAATAAGTATGAAATTCAAATCCAAAAATAAAGAACAAAATTTTATTATTAGAAGAAGATTACACAATTATGAAATTAAATAACAGAGCTTAATTAAAAGGTGCAAGTTCAAAATTTTGGATCCTTTTCTTACTGGAGTCTCCCGTCCTTGTATAGGGGAAGGAGGGGTGGAAACCCTGAAAGGGGGGAGGAACACATGGGAGTGGCGGCAGTTGAAATGTGCTACTTGCGAGCCACAAAATGACCGTATCACTAGATGAGACGGTCATTTGACTAATGACGTGTCGTGGCCTGAGGGGAAGTGGTTGAACCCTAGGTAAGGGGGTGGAGGCACCCCTTGATTCCATTTCTTGGGCTCAAAGCAAGACTTCAAAATGATTAGTTGGGCGCTAATCGCCTGTCTCACGCCGCAACGCACATTAATCATCTTGAAACCCTAAGGTTTGAGCGTGGTGTGGAAGTTTGACCTAATATGATCATGAGATGGCCGTCTAGGCGTGCTTAGATTCTCGGCTGGTGGCACGAGCCGATCGACTCGCTGACTTGAGATGCTCGTCTAGAGTGCAAGATGACATGTTGAGCCGAGGACCAAATGGTCATCTGGCCATGGGGTTGGAACTTCTTGGAGATGAACCAACCATCTGGTGATGTGAAATGGTCATCTGGTGAGCTCAGTAGGTCATGATTTTTCTTTGAAGGAAAAGCCTACAAAAAGTGATAGAAAAGATAATTATTTACACAATTAATTTGGAATGTGGGTAAATTATAAATTGTCCTAGAAGTTACTAAAAAAGATAAATCTAATAATAAAGGACTATGAAAATTATGCAAAAATATGGATGAATATGCATTCATCAAAATACCCTAGACTTGAATCTTTGCTTGGCCTCAAGTGAATAAAATCAAAAATACATCCAATTTATACTCGCAACATGTCAATCCTCACCCTTGTAACATCACTTTATTCCTTACCTCTAACTTTTGGCCAAGCAACCTAATCTCCTAAAACCAAAAATACAAAGTTCTATATTCCCTATCAAAACAAATTTCAGAGCTTGTTTTTAAATCAAGATTTTATAGAAAAATAAGCTTCATCTTACTTTTTCTTTCACACTTTCATTTTTTTCTTTTTATGAGTTGTTGCAAAAGAGCATGATGAGGGGGGTTACTAAGATGGTGATCCCTCCTTTATTCGAATCAGGATATATTTAAGTTGTGGAGTTGTGGCTACATTGGTCATAATTTTTTCTTTTTTTTCTTTGGCATGTTTTGATGGTACGCCCCTTTGAGGGGTATGGAATTTTGATGTGGGAAACATGCCACCCTGGACTTGATTTTTGTCCAGAGTTGATTCTTTGATTCTCTTTTTAGAAAGAAAATAAGGGGGAAAAAGTGTCCTTATGCTTATAACTTCAGCATTTTTTTTCTTCTTGAAAGTGTAATTGCATCAAATATAGTATTCCTGTCGATCACATTATATGAGATTTATATCAAGTTAATTCATAGCTTAAAATAGGGAAAACGTGTGCATGATTTCGATTGATTCCATATGATTTGACAACTTTTTCTAAGGAGTGATGCTATTTTGGGGTCCTAGGTGACATTGTGGTTTTAGACATGAAAAATTTGTAAAAGTTTTTGCAAAAGATTTACTGAACTCAATTGTGGTACAATGATAAACATTTATTCATAAGGCAGACTAGATAATAGCCATTTTGCAACTTAGGAAAATAAAAAGCATGGCTGACTAGATAAATGCCATCGGTAAAACAACTACATGCAGAACTAATAAAAAGGAAAAAATAATGCAAAAGGGAAAAGATAGGGGGTGGAATAGAAACATACCACCCACCTCCACCCCAGACTTAGATTTTTCTCATCCCAAGAAAAACGTAAATCGATGATGGAGGGAAGAAGATCACTCTGGTGGGTGAGAGGAAGATGGGGGATTGTAGTAGTAGTTCCCCTAGTATGGGGAGTTGGGGTCAAGGTATGCCTGATGGGTGCCATACTCCTCGTACTGGGGATGACTTGTGTCATAGTGGCCTGCATCTACATGCCAAGACTCTTGGGAGCATTGCATCAGGTACATATGGTTGAGCTGGTGGACCTGAAACTGCTGGTCACGTTGGATCTCATCCAACTTATCTCGGATCTCATAAAACCCATAGGATTCTTGGGACTTTCCTCGGCATCCCTGCGTCTCTTGGTGCAACATCATGAGGGATGAGGGTGTGGTCCAATCACGTCGTTGTGTGCCTCCAAGGAGACACTCCTCCTATGGGTTGTGGGCTAGGGGATGTATTCTGGGTCTGGATGCTCCAGAAGGAATCGTGCAATATGTGCTGACAAATCAGTCAAATCAAAAACTAGGATGGCACACTACTACAGAAATAGCATTCAGTGTCACTTTTCTGGGCGTCGGTTATTAAGGAAAACCGACGCCTAACATTTAAGGTGTCAGTTGTTCAAGCAACCCGACGTCTATATTCGAAGACCAGCCAGACACGGGTACCGTTTTGTATTAAGCGTCGGTTGTTTATAACAAACCGACGCGTAAAGTCGCCCGCGAAATCCATATTTCGATCAAAAAAAATAGTGTCATTTTCAGCGTCGGTTATATACGTAGAAACCGAAGCCTATGTGCGATGAAAATTTGCGCGAAAAGTGTCACTGTTAGCGTCGGTTATCCTTGTATAACCGACGCTGAAAGTGGTTCCCACCAAATAATTTCATGAAAATATTGTCCAATTGGACGTCGGTTTTTTCAAACAACCGACGCTAAAGATGTTTAGGCATCGGTTGTTGTAAACAACCGACGCTATTTGAGAACTTATAACCCGCGATCGCCCGACTCTTCCCCTTTCTTCTGTTTCATTGCTACCCTATTTCCCTGTTGCGGCGATATCTCCGGCGATTTTGAGCTGCTGCTGCTAGTTTTCTCCGGCGCTTCTCTCCGGCGCTCCATCTCCGGCGTCCCTTCTCCGGCGCCCTTCTTCTCCGGCGCGTTTCTTCTCCGCCGCCGCCGCCTGCTGCTCTAACCGCCTGCGCCGCCGCCCTGCTGCTCCAGCCACCTGCTGCCCGCCCTGCTGCTCCATCCGCTGCGCCGCCGCCACGCCTGAGAACCAGCGCCGCCGCCACGCCTGGTGCCCTCCTGCTTGCCCACCTGCCTGCCCTAGCTCCTTCCTTTCTTCCTGCTGACGCCCGGCGTCCTGTTTCTACAGCACTGGTTAGTTTTACTGATTTCCTTACTGCTTTCAATGATTAATGATTGATACTACTGGTTAGTATTTCTTTAGTGATTAATTTAATTCAACAATTCATAGTTTGTTATTTAGAATAACTGATCTGCTTGCCAATTTTAATGATTAGAGATACTGATTAATAGTAAGTATTGATGAATACTTAGTTAATTACTGATTTGTTGATTAGATATGTATAGAAGTTCCTTATAAATATATTTTTTATATACACATACATGTAATTTTGTATAAAATTCATGATGTAGTGTGATCTTAAATCCTAGAGTGTACCCCTTTTGTTCTATGATGGTACCTATGACCCTAAATACATCCATAAGGGTCTATTGTATCCTAAAGAAGATTTATTTCTTCCTTCTGCCCTAATTAGAATGAACAATCACTAAATTATGTACTGTTTGTATGGAGTCCGGCTTCATTGTAGATATCTATTATTGTGTTTGTTGGCCTAGAAACCCGTCCAAGATTGACTCATTAGGAGTAAATCTTGGATAGTCCCCGGTTTGGGACTGTTCTTGAACACCTAATCTCACTTAGGATGTAAGTGTATAATGTGTATTGAGTTTTCGAGAAAATTTTGGTAGCATTTCCCCGTTTGTTCTCTAAGTACATATGTACTTAGAGAACAGCGGGGAAATGCTGCCGAAATTTTCTTGAAAACCCAATACACATTATACACTTACTAGTGAGATTAGGTGTTCAAGGATGGGATAGGTGGTACACATTTATTATATATAAGAATGACATCAAATGTGTTTGTAGGCCTAGAATGTGAACAATCATTGTTTTTTATATTACTTGTACATTGGTATAAATTAGAATGAACAATCACTAAATTATATACTGTTTGTATGGAGTCCGACTTCATTGTAGATATCTATTATTGTGTTTGTTGGCCTAGAAACCCGTCCAAGATTGACTCATTAGGAGTAAATCTTGGATAGTCCCCGGTTTGGGACTGTTCTTGAACACCTAATCTCACTTAGGATGTAATTGTATAATGTGTATTGAGTTTTAGAGAAAATTTTGATAGCATTTCCCCGTTTGTTCTCTAAGTACATATGTACTTAGAGAACAGCGGGGAAATGCTGCCGAAATTTTCTTGAAAACCCAATACACATTATACACTTACTAGTGAGATTAGGTGTTCAAGGATGGGATAGGTGGTACACATTTATCATATATAAGAATGACATCAAATGTGTTTGTAGGCCTAGAATGTGAACAATCATTGTTTTTTATATTACTTGTACATTGGTATAAATTAGAATGAACAATCACTAAATTATATACTGTTTGTATGGAGTCCGGCTTCATTGTAGATATCTATTATTGTGTTTGTTGGCCTAGAAACCCATCCAAGATTGACTCATTAGGAGTAAATCTTGGATGATCCCTGGTTTGGGACTGTTCTTGAACACCTAATCTCACTTAGGATGTAAGTGTATAATGTGTATTGAGTTTTCGAGAAAATTTTGGTAGCATTTCCCCGTTTGTTCTCTAAGTACATATGTACTTAGAGAACAGCAGGGAAATGCTGCCGAAATTTTCTTGAAAACCCAATACACATTATACACTTACTAGTGAGATTAGGTGTTCAAGGATGGGATAGGTGGTACACATTTATTATATATAAGAATGACATCAAATGTGTTTGTTGGCCTAGAATGTGAACAATCATTGTTTTTTATATTACTTGTACATTAGTATAAATTAGAATGAACAATCACTTGTTTTCCTAATATATACTTGTTTTCTCTGATCATAGAATGGATAGATCATGGATGTCCATTCGTAATCGTTGCACGCCAGAGTTTATATCTGGTCTTGATCAGTTTATTAGATTTGCCGAGGAACATAGGAAAAAACCTACAGATAGGTTCTACTGTCCATGTAGGCATTGCGGTAACAACTTGAAAGTCAACACTGGTGAGGAAATCAAAAGTCATGTCATATGATGACTCCAGTCCATTCTCAGTTGGGTTGCCAACTCCACAAAATATTGAAGCTAATGATGACTTATATGTGCGCAGAGATCACAATGAAGGATTGTTAATTGATAAAAGATCACAATTTTAGAGACATGTATGTTTATAAAAATGCTAAATGTTTGCCTTTTTCTAGTTAATACAAATGTAAATGTTTGCCTTTTTCTAGTTAATACAAATGCTAAATGTTTGCCTTTTTCTAGTTAATAGAAATGCTAAATGTTTGCCTTTTTAATGACATTTTCAGATGGCTGACCATGATGAGCATGATGTCCATGATGAGCATGAAGTCCATGATGAGCATGCTGTCCATGACGAGCATGGCGAGGATACTAATGTAAGTTCTAAAAACATATCCTGTATTTCTATAAAATTCATTATCTTCTAGTTATGTCATATATCCTATATTTCTATATTGGGCTAATTTAGTGTGTTTTATTTTTGTCAAATTTTAGGTTGATGCACCTGTACCCACTGAAGCACTGGAGAAACTTGATGCGCAACACCAAACACTTAACAAGAAAAGGGGCATCACTCTGTTGAAGAAGTTATTAGCGCTAAGTGGTAGTGGATCCAAATTGGTGGTGGAGTTTGATAATGGAGGAAATCCAATTGGAGTGAACCACAATAATTTTGTGAACTATCTTGGGTGTACCACTCGGAGCCATTGTGGTGTTAAGTATGACAATTGGCATAAAGTTCCTCAAGGGAAAAAAGACTTGATATGGAAGGATTTATGCGTGAGTTATTATTATTTGCAATTCTATTTTGTAGATTACAAATTCTATTATTTGCAATTCTATTTTGGATACTAGTTAATAACATTTCTATTTTACAGAATCTGTTTGCATTGGATGAGAAGTTGCATCGTAAAAATGTGATGCAACGTGCTGGAAAGATGCTTAGGAATTATAGGACAAATTTGAACAGAGAATACATAAAAGAGGGTGATAAGAAGAAGAAGTCAGCCCTTGAACAATGGAACTTCTTGGACAAAGAAGATTGGGACAAATTTGTTGCTTCAAGAAAATCTGAAGAATTCAAGGTATTAGGCGTCACGCCCAATTTAATTAATATACATTGTATTCACCTATTCAAGATTAGCATTTAGCGCTACTAACCAAATCATTAATGTGCATACTAACTAGGCCCTCAGTGACGCACAAAAAGCAAGACGTGCACTGAATGTGCATGACCACACTATGGGTCCAAAAGGCTATGCAAGCGTTCGCCAAAGACTACAGGCGGAGTCTGCGGCTACTCAGGAGTCTGCTCCTACTCAGGAGTCTGCCACACCCATGCCTCGCCATGATATCTGGATAGCTGGCAGGAAAAACAAGAAGGGTGAAATAAAGAAGCTTGTAACTACTGAGGCGACTGCAAAAATGGTAAAATAACACTCTTAGAGAAATCGTTTGAATATTGATTATTTGTGGTGTTAACTTACCAATTTCTGTTTATGGTGATTAGCGGGAGATGCACGAGCAGAGGAAACAAGGCACGTTCATCCCTCAGGGCACAAGGGATGAATTGACAGTTGCTCTGGGTAACCCAGAGCATCCTGGACGTGTTAGAGGTGTCGGCACTGGTGTTGGCATCAAAGCATTCTTTGGGCCATCCCAGTGCAAACCCAGAGCGGGACTTTCTCAAGAAGAGGTAACCTATTCTTTTTTTAGAATGTTACTGCAAAAGGAAATTCATTAATAAGAAGCTAATGTTTCTTTTATCCATGTATAGGAGAATAAGAGAGTTGAGGATTTAGTTGCTAAGAAGGTCAACGATGTAGTTGCTGAGAAGGTCAAGGAAGAATTGCTGCGGTGGCAGGCATCTCAGGCTTCCAATACGCCTATGGCGACCCACTCTTCTCCTGATGCACAGACTGCGAGTAATCGTGGAGACCCATCGCCTAGCACGTCTGCTGTAAGTATTGTTTATGACATTGTAGTTAGTCTTTTCAAGTTGTTATGTTTTCAAGATGATATGTATATATGTATAATATTCTTTACGTAAATTTGTAGGCATTGAAGCCATGCCGCTTAAGAATGCAAGACTACGTTGTTGCAGAGGCGCAGGCTTACCCGTCCCTTCCTGGGGCAATGTTTCACGGGACTCCAATGCCACAGGGCTACGTTCGTGTGAGCCCGATACGTGTGTTACCTGATTGGAGAGAAGCTACATTGCCATATCCCCACCCGGATATTGATAGACTTGCTGATGCAGAAGGCGGGGTGATATTGTGGCCCAAAGCAGATGTCGTCTACACGACTGAAATTGTAAGATAAATTTACATTGATTTAGACTGTTAATGTGTATATATGATGTCAACTGATCTGAAATTATATGTACAGGTTAAAAAGAAGACACCCGGAGCACCTAGGCCTCCACTTCCACTTCCCGCATTACCCGATTGGGTTCCAACTGACCTAACATACCCGTTAGGTCCTTCTTGTAGGGGAATGGCATGTTGGCTACGGGCACATAATGTACATTGTCCTATAATTATTTCTTTAGATGCAGATTATGCAGGTCAATCATACGATAGCTCTTTATTTATACAAGATATTATTGAGCTGTTTATGTATGATTGGCTGAATACATCAATGATAGAGACATGGATAAGGTGAGATCTTGTTTATACATCCATATACCTTGTGTAAGATCCGGTGATCTGGTTTCTTATATATTAATGCATATGCCTATATGTTTTGCAGCTACTTAGTCGAAGATCATTGCAAACAATTTGCATTTGATCATTTGGGATTTTTGATTCCATCATTGATTAGTTTGGTAGCTAAAGACCCTGATAATGTTCAACAATACTGTATAGATGCTTTTACAATTTTTGGTCAGAAAAAGAAGACGATAATAATAGCTCCATTCAATGTCAAGTAAGTTTACTTTATTTATAATTTGGACTTAAGAAAATTCCATTTTTATTTTGCATTTTGAGTTATTAATTGTTAACTTCTTACCTCTAGCGGTAGACATTGGGAGTTACTAGTTATTGTCCCCGGGACATTCACTATTTATTATCTAGATCCTGCGGGGAGTACATTGAATCCTAAAATTGGACACGTAATGAGAATGCCATTATTCTGGTGAGAAATATTTCATTTTTATATCCGTTAAGATCTTTTATTACATTACTATTTACTTATGCAATTTATTGTGTTATATTAACATGTAGGGGTTTAGATGCATTCAAAAAGGCTGGAGGAACGGTCCCAAGGAAAAAGAACCAGCCAATAAATTGGCAGAACGTACAAGTAAGTTCCCGACTCGAATATATATATTATTGATGTGAATTGTGCTTAGTTGTATTATTTTGTATGTTTCAATTTATAGTGTGCTACACAAGACAATGGCTGGGCATGCGCATACTATGTGATGCGATTTATGCAGATGATTATCAAATATGCCGCATTGGACATCGATACCATACATGAGGTATTATATATAGTCTCATTAGTTAGTATGCAATATATCAATCTTATCTTATTTTTATATTATTACTTATATATATACATCATTCTCTTTGAAGGTGTTTAAAACTGACAACACTACAGGTAAACGCTTAAAAAATATACATGCTCCATATACGATGGAAGCATTAAATGAAGTAAGAGAAGAATGGGCAAAAGCCATACAAGCAGTGGCAACTGTAAGATATAATTGGGATGTTGATAGCGATAATGAATGATACTTTGTAAATGAATATTTCTGAATGTTAATACATGTATTTGAATGTTTCTATATGTGTGAATGTGAGAATTGAATTGATGTCTGAATGTATGTACATGTATGTACTTGTGTGAAATTTTCTTTGTGACTTTTGCAGGTTTGCGGCCTGTTTGTAGGCTGATATCAATGGATGTCGTAAACCTGCAGTTCAGAAAACTGAACTGCAGGTTCTCATCCTGCTGACCAGCCACAGCAGGCCTGCAAACTGATATGAAAAAAAAAAATATAAATAGGCGTCGGTTATTTAATGAAAACCGTCAGCAAAGACATACAACGTCGGTTATTTATAGATAACCGACGCCTAATAGTACAAACAACCCGACCATGCAGGATAGCACGACCGTGGTGGAAAAGGCGTCGGTTATGCATATAAAACCGACGCCTATAGTACTAAACACGGCCGTGCAGGGAAGCACGGCCGTGTCGTCTTGAAGTATAGGCGTCAGTCGTTTGGTATATAACCGACGCCAAAAGGGTTCGCGCCACAGAAAACGGCGTCATCTAGGACACTTTATGCGTCGGTTATCAACTAAAAGACCGACGCTACATGGAATATAGGCGTCGGTTTTTTAGTAAATCACCGACGCAGAAAGTGCCCTAGATGATGCCGTTTTCTGTGGCGCGAACCATTTTGGCGTCGGTTGTCTACTAAAAGACCGACGCCTATAGGTTAAATAGGCGTCGGTTAAAAAACCGACGCCGAAATGTTCGACCTTTAGCGGCGCCCACATAGGCGTCGGTCGGAAACCGACGCCAAATGGGGTTAAAAGACCGACGCCAAATGGGGTTTCTGTAGTAGTGGCACCTACAAACCTAGCATGCCAGGGAAGCTAGAGGATGACCCAAGTATCTTTGAAGAGTAGATAGTAGACACCAACAGTACCAGGGTGGATGAGGTTACATCCCTTCAAGTACGGGAGATCGATCAGATGATTCTTAAGATCCAACAACAAAAAGGAAATGTACATCTAGCCCAGAAAGTACACTATATAGGTGACTATATGACCTTTGCAGTAGGAGGAAGAAGTAGTGCGGGTGCCTGATAGTTGAGATGGTCAATCATGGCACTTCTCGAGTTGTAGGGCTTGTCGTGTAGAATACACCACAAGGTGTAGAGCTCTGAAAGAGTCACAACACCATAAGTTCCTTCTCTACCCAAAAAGGTGTGGGCCATGATGCGGTGAAGGTGGAAGACTACTGTGTTGTGGATTCTAGATGCCTTGGGGCCCGCAGGAAGCTTGGGTGGAAGTCCATTACATATCTACCCAAAATTTGTTCACAACGTCTCATACAACGAGAGAGCCAAGCAAATTTGTCTTCATCAAGGATGATGGAGGTGCGTTGATGGGTGGAGATCTCAAAGTTTTCATCAAAGACTCGGGCCTTGCAGCTAGAATTGCCCCATGAATTGTGGAGTCGGCTGTAGGTGGTGATGAACTCCAAGGTGAGGTCATTATAACTAAAGTGATGCGGTATGGGAAAAGGACAATCTAATTCTTGTGAAGGATGTTGCTGAGAACTTCTTTTATGTTGAGTGCATCAAGGGTGATGCTTCAGAGCCAGTGAGGAAGGGAAATACCAATCGTGGAAGTTTTCTTGAATCTATCAAAATGATGGTCGTTGACGAACTAAGCATAGTTCCCCAGAATTGAGGCTATGTGGGGCAGTCGTGGTGTGACCGAATCAGGGTCGTGTCGAAATTGACCCACCTTTACTTGACAAAGGAACTCGTGTACTTCATCGAGGTCATGGGCCATGTCCTCAGGGATGTCCGGTGTAGAGTCTCCACTATGTTCCCAGATTTGGATATTGGGCCCTAAAGTGGAGTGGCATGGCAGGTCACGGGAGACTATTTTTTTCACGTGCAGCTTGCCCTTGCGAGGAAGTCGAGGAAGACACGGTGAGATCTGTCTTCATACATGGTGAACCTACATCGATAAGGCCAAGAAAATCATCTCATAAGCTGAGATAGTCGGCTAGAGTCACTGAGATGCCTGAAATGGGAAGAGATGAGCTATATGCGATGGAGCAGGGACTTGCGCTTGTTGAGATCATTATCTAGCATCGAGACAATCAACTTCGGATTGTTCTGATACAAAATGACAGGTTGGGTGGGAAGAGTTGGTGAAGAAGTATTGTTCTACTTCAGAGATGGTCATGGTAGTGAGACGGTCATCTGGCTCTGATCATCACATAGTGTGCTCGCCTGAGTCAGTGGGATAGCTGGGTAAAAGGGGCAGAAGGGGTAGATCCGAGGGACACTGGAGATGAGGTGAAGTTGTGTCAACAGAACAACCATCTAAGAAGTGAGACGATGGCTTCAAGGAACAGGTGTGAGCAGAGGTCGGCTACTCGAAGGGGCGTCTCGGTGGCTAGTCGGCCAACTAGATTGGCGAGGCGGCCGACTGGAGGCGTCGCACAGGTGGCCGGTGGCGACATCATCACTAAAAAAGGTAGTGTAGATCTTGGGCTCGAGGGTGAAAAGAAATATTTGGTGAAGTTGTGAGTCATTGTCCCCCAAGTTGCTTATTTTATTGGCAACTTGAACACGTGAGACGACCATCTGGCAAGTCCCATCCGATTGTTAGTCTTTTTTTTGGGGTGGTGGGGAAGCATGCATTTGAAACTTTGAAATGAATGTAAGTTTTAACTTATATTGAATGTGCCTCTTGGTCTTCGAGACGACCATTTTGTTGGCGCCAAATGATCGTTTGGCATGGTAATGGTGGCATTTCAAAATTTGCAATTTTATACGACTGCTAATTTTGGAATGACCTCCTAAAGGACCGAGATGGCCGTGTCACTGCTACCAGATGCATGTCTTGCTTGGTGGAGTGGCTTTCCTTCATCAAGACAAAATGCCAAGTTGGGTAGCCAACCAAGTATTTTAAACAAGAACAAAAAATCTGAAACTGAATGATAAAAGTTAGCTAAAAATTAAAAAGAAAATGCAAAATTAAATAAAAGATTGCGTTTCCTCCCAATAAGAACCTAGTTTTATGTCGAAGGCCCGACACAGCTAAATCATGGAGCCAATTTGGGCTCAGGTTGTGGTGGGTGAGGGTCGTTCAAATGAATATCTTTGAGTAGTGAGAGTTGATGTGCCTCAGAAGTAAGAAAGTCCTCAACGGTGATATACTATTTAAGCCTATGCCCATTGACATTAAACTCACCTAGCACCTTATTCTAAAGAAGAAAAGTGTTATGAGGGTAGGCACACTTGACAAGGTAGGGTCCATTCCATCTAGATTTAAGTTTTCTAGGCAAAAGTCTCAACCTAGAATTGTACATTAAAACTTGGTCTCCCTCCCGAATATATTTTCACCTTATATGCCCATCATGCCATAATTTGGTTTTGTCTTTATATATTCTGGCATTCTCATAGTCTTTCATCCTGAGCTCATCTAACTCCTACATGTGGAGAAAACGATTTTCACCTAAGTCAAAATTTAGAGATTTGACGGCCCAATTAGCCTTATGTTCCAGTTCTATGAGCATATGGCAAGATTTTCCATAAATTTATTTTAGAAGAGTGGTGTCTATTGGAGTTTTGTTGGCAGTTTTGTATGCCCACAAGGCATCATTAAGTTTCAAATCCCAATATGTCCTACTGTGATTGACTATGTTTCTAGAATGGACTTGATTTGTCTGTTTGAGACCTCGACTTTACCACTAGTCTGAGGGTGGTAAGGAGAGACAACTTTGTGATGGACTCCATATCATTTTAATAAGGACTCAAAGCTTTTTTTCTAAGAAATGGGATCCTCCATCAGAAACCACAGTACGAGGTACCCCAAATCTAGGAAAAATAATGTCTTTGAACAGTTTCTTCACTGGTTTGGAATCACAAGTTTTGGTGGGGATGGATTCGACCCATTCTGACACGTAGTCTATAGCCACCAAGATATATTTGTACCCACAAGAAGAAGGGAACGGGCCCATATAATCTACCCCCAAACATCGAAGATTTTAATCTATTACCAAAATTTCATGGGCATTTGATCTCACTTAGATAAGTTTCCAGTCCTCTGACATTCATCACAAGTGAGAACTAATTCCTAGGAATCTTAGAATAAAGTGGGCCATAAAAACCAGATTGCAACACTTTCCTAGTGGTTTTTCGAGAGCTCATCTGACCTTTAATGGGGCCGGAATGACAATGCTCAAGAATGTCATGAGCTTTTTCCTCAGTGAAATAGCTACGATAAAGTCCATCAAAGAATAGTGTAAAAAGGTAGGGGTCACCCCAATAGTAGTTTTTCACATCATGTAAAAAAATAGCCTTAGAATGTCCCTTATATTCAGGGTGCAATACACCTGCAACTAGAAAATTTACATAATCTGTGAACCAAGGATATTGGGATACCATTTTCAAAAATTTGTCATCAGGAAGAGAGTCTGCAACTAGAAAATTTCCATATCCCCATCAAAGAAATCAACGCGGCTAAGATGATCTGCAACTGCATTCTCGCAACCCTTCTTGTCAAGGATTTCTAAGTGAAACTCTTTAAGTAAAAGGAACCAACGAAGAAGATGGGGGTTGGCATCCTTTGTGGTCATCAAATATCTAATGGCTGCATGGTCCATATGGATAATAATTTTGGACCCAACTAAGTAAGAGCAGAACTTGTTGAATTCATACACTATGGCTAGCATTTCCTTCTCAGTGATGGTGTAATTCTGATGGGCATCATATAGAGTTTTGGATGCATAGTAAATCACATGGTGCTTTTTATCAACACATTGTCTAAGAATAGCACCAACAACATAATCACTCACATCACACATTAATTCAAAAGGCAAGGACCAACTGGGGGCCCTAATGATGGGGATAGAGGTGAGAGCATCTTTCAAACAAAGAAAACTATCCATGCAAGCTTTGTCAAACACAAAGGGGGTGTCATTTTGGAGAAGGTTGGTTAGGGGTTTGGTGATCTTTAAAAATCACAGATGAAGCAATGGTAAAAACCCACATGCCCAAGGAAGGTATGAATGTCTTTGCCAGAAGATGGGGGTGGCAGTTTGGAGATGACCTCAATCTTGTCTCTATCAACTTCAATGCCACAATTGCTAACTCTATGTCCTAACACAATCCCTTCTGTCACCATAAAGTGAAATTTTTCCAAGCTTAAAATCAAGTGTACTTCCTCACACTTTTCCATAACAAGAGATAAATGCCTAAGATAAGAGTCAAAAATTTCTCCATAGAGGGAGAAATTGTCCTTGAATACCTCCATCACGGTCTCAGTCAATCCAACAAAGATAGCAGACATGAACCGCTGAGAAGTGGTTGGGGGTGTTGCACAACCCAAAGGACATTCTCCTGAATGTATAAGTGCCAAGTGGGCATATGAAGGTTGTTTTTTCCTGGTCATCAGGATAGATGGGGTATGATAAATACCTGAATAGCCATCAAGGTAAAAAAAATATTATTGATGTGCAAGGCACTCAAGTATATGATCCCATAAGGTAGAAGGGAAGTGATCTTTCCTAGTGTCCTTATTTAGTTTTCTATAATCAACACACATCCTCCATCCTATAATAGTACGGGTGGGAATGAGTTCATCTTTATCATTTTTCACAATTGTGGTTCCCCCTTCTTGAGGACAACTTGGATATGGCTAACCCATGGTGAGTTGGAGATGGGGTAGATGATTCCTGAAGTCAACAATTTGATAACCTATAGGAAAACAACCTCTTTCAAGTTTGGACTTAATTTCCTTTGAGGGTCTCAAGATGGCTTGTATAACTATACGATAGGAATCTTATGCATGTAAATAGATTGATCAATTCCTATCAAATCAACCATTTTATATCCTAGGACACCTTTCCTCTTCATAGGCTCTGTCATGAGGTTGGATTCATGTTCATGGGTCAGATCAAAATTAATTATAACATGATAATGTTGTTGCTCATCAAGGAAAACATATTTAAAACTTTTAGGGAGGGTTTTCATCTTGGGTGCCTTGGGGGGTTCAGGTTTCTCATCCACGAGAGAGATCATTTTGAGATACTCAAACTCTACATCATGGATCTCCTCAAAGGGATCAATATGAACTTTATATTGCTCTAATTGTTCATCTTCAAAACTACAATCAATGGGGGTCACTAGGGAGTTCTGAAGGAGATCCTCAACTAGCTCTCATTATTGTCTTAACTGGTGGAGCTTCTCAACACAATAGAGGAGATAAACGTCTTCCTGGAGGCTTGGTCCATGCATATTTTTGAACACCCTAAACTGGAGGGTTTGTTTTCCTAGGTGCAAAAAGATGGTTCTAGACTTGACATCAATCAAGGCTTGGGAGGTGGCCAAAAAGGGATGGCCAAAGATGATGGGGTAGCATAAATACTCCTTTACGTCCATGATGACAAAGCCACATGGGACATAAGAGTCTTTTCCAACCCTTATATGTATGTCTTCAATGATACCCATGGGTTTTGTCATGGATGAGTCATCCAACTGGATTTTCATGGTAGTGTGAAGCATATCAACAATTCCTAGTCTCCTACAAAGAATATATGGCATGATAGAACTACTATCACCTAGATCTGCAAGGCCTGGCCTGCAAGCATTATCACCTAGGTAACATCCAATTCTGAAAGAACCAAAATCTATCTTCTTTTTAGGAATCTTGCTTTGAATGATATCAGAAGTGGTTCTAGCAAGCATTACTGTCTCATGCTCTTCGGTTGTAAACTTCCTGGTCAATAAAGTTTTCATTGACTTGGACCAGGCAGGCATATCAGCTAAAACATCAAGAAAAGGAATATACACATGCAACTTTTTCATGGCATCCCTAAATTTCATGAAACGAGAATCAAGCCTAGTTTGTTTTATGCAAGCTTGGTATGGAGGACATGGATTGTAAATAGGGATATCTGGATCGTCAATCTCTACTAGAGTAATCACAGGAGCGGGAATGGCAGGTCAGGTGTAGGAGGATTTTAATGACCAGGATATCATCATCCTCAAAATCCAATGGTACAACTACATGTTTCTCTAGAGGATGGGGAGGGGTATTAGTCTTCCCTGAATGAGTGAAGACAACCTTAAGTTGTTTTGGATGTTTTGGGTTATTCTCAGACTGTCTAGTAAAGGTTTTGGCAGGAGGTTTTTGCTATGCAATGAGGCGAGCTAACTAAGCATTGGTTTCCTTCTAGTGAGCTTGTTGTGCAAGGATGATTTGTTCCAAGGAAGACATCCTATCATCAGTCGAGGGTGCGGGAACATTCAAGTGTGCTTGAGGTTGAGGAGATGGATGATTAAGGTTTTGGAATTGTTTCCCTTGGTAGGGCCCTGGGTTCTAAAAATTTCCCCTATAATTCCCTTGGTTCTGAAAGTTCCTCTGATTGTTGTATGGGAAGCCTGGTGGTGGACGATTGTTGTTTTTAGGGAAAGATGGTTTTTGTGGGGGAGGGAGTTGAGAGGAGTCTTCTGCTCCTGAAGGATTTCCATATTGAAATTCGGGGTGATTTCTAGCTTGATTAGGATTGTAGTAAGCCTGGCCTGGGATACTATGGATTGAGTTTAGGTCCTCCACTTGTTGACCAACTTTCAACTACATAGGAGTGTTATAGAGATATTGACATTGAAGGGTAGCATTATCATACCCTTGGCAAATCTTGTGGAGAGATTCTGGGCATCTAACTTATTGGGTTTGTCTCTCATAAGGGTTGAAGGAGGACTCTAGGCGATCATGTTTTAGAGAAATCATTTTAAGGGATTCAACCATGGTATGGATATCCAGATTTACCTCAACCTTAGATACCTTGAGGACCCCACTGGTTCCTCATCTTTCCTAGGTTTTAGAGGCTCATTTTACTACCTCCCAGGCACTGCTTATGTTCTAAAACATGAAGTCTCCTACATTTGAGGAATCAAGGAATTTCTTGGTGTCATCATCAAGACCATGATAGAATATCTCAATGAGTTGAGATTAGGAAATATCATGATCATGGCAATGTCAAAGGAGTTCCTTAAATATTTCCCAAGATTCTCCTAGAGTCTCTCCTGGGACCATTGAGAAGATAAGGATTTTCCCCTAATTTCATAGGTGAGGGAAGGAGGGAAATATTTATCTAGAAACTTGGTTTGAAGTGCCTCCAAGTGGTGACATGTTCTTAATTCTCCATGACATTATACAAACTATTGGCTTGCCCTGAGAGAGAGTATTTAAACAAACTAAGTCTAATGGAATCTTCATAAATGCATGGGGTCTTATCCAAAGAACAAAAGTCAGTAAAACATTGGAGGTGATCTTGGCAACTCTCACCCTTATTTCCAGCAAATTGGTTGGCTTGAGGCATGGTGATCCATTGGGTGCGGATCTCAAATTGGGGGGTTGTAATTTCGGATGGCATAACAGAATGTTGTGCATATTTGGTTTTAGGTGTAGAAAAATTATTTAACTATTTTTGACTTTCAGCCTCCCTCTGAGTGGCTTCCAAAGCCTCTTGATCGGCCACATAGGCTGCACATAGAGTGGCTTCCATCATCCTAAGAGGATGTTTTTGTAGTCACATCCAAATCCCCTTATAATTCGTTTAGGTGTTCTAATTTGTGGTTTCCACGGTCGCATCTACCGAGATTGACCCACGATAAAAATGGTTAATTACTTCATTAAAATCGACAATTTCTAAACCAAAAACCATCCATCTAAAAGTCATATAAACTCAATCCAATCAATACATGGCTAGGGGGCTACTCCCCTCGCCTTGATAGGACAACTAGTCACTAATCATAATGAAGAGAAGGAAGACAATGGAGGAAAGTGAGTAGGCCATAGACTAGAACATAGAATCTCAAAGAACTATATGCTCGTGACAATTAAATGGCCACAACTCTTAATTCCTTGCTCCCCAAGAAGAACAAGAAAGAAGAACGAAATCCATATACAGAAATGAAGAACAAAATTTTATTGTTGGGAAGAAGATTACACAACTATGAAATTAAATAGCATAGCTTAATTAGAAGGTGCAAGTACAAAATTTTAGATCCTTTTCTTAACAGAGTTCCCCCCTCCTTTTATAGGTGAAGGAGGGGTGGAAACCTTGAAAGGGGGGAGGAACAAATGGGTGTGGCGGTTGCTAAAATGTGATGCTCGTGAGCCACAAAATGACCATCTTTCTAACCAAGATAGTCATTTGACTAATGACGTGGAGTGGCCAGAGGGGCAACGGTCGAAACCTAGGCAAGGGGGTGCGACACCATTTAATTCCATTTCTTGGGCTCAAAGCAAGTTGTCAAAATGATCGTCCAGGTGTGGGTCGCCCATCTCGCACCACAATGCACATTAATCAACTTAAAACCCTAAGGTTTGAGCATGGCATGGATGTTTGACCTAACGTGGTTATGACATGACTGATGGAGCTTCCACTCACATGGAATTGCGCGCACCACTAACAATCCTAAAGATAGTAAATCTTTAGGTTTAGCCTTGCTTATACTAGATTGAGAACTCAACCCACGTATGCTAGGATACATGGAAGTCTTATCGTAGTACAGTTAAGGGTCGAATCCACAGGACAACGATCTTGTTGAGAGCAACAAGATGAAAAACGTTATAATCTCACTTAACCTCTTAGCAGTTGGTATCTAGATTGAAAAGTTTGGTTTGATTGTTTTAAACTAAGTACAAGTAAAGTAGAGCAAGAAAGTAAGCTTAAGGATTTTAACAATGATAAAGAGCCACTAGGATGTGATCAGCTTTCGCCACCACTACACATGGATCAAAACATGCAACATAAAACATAACCTGCAAAAAAGAGTCTAAACATTTAGTATCTTTGTAGATTTAGTTTCCTTTTAGAGAACTAACTATGAGAAGTGTGGGAATGTTGCAATGCCAGCCATCCCCGAATGAATGGTCACCTACTTTACATCATTCCCTTCACAAAGTGTGTTCCTCGACTTATCAAGATTGTACTTTCATACGTCAACTGATTCCATTTCATAGTATGAAAGTACAACGATGGAAGTGAGTTTACTCCACTTCTTGAGAAACACTCCTAGATATCGAAACAGATGCATGGTGGATACATGCATCAAGAACCAACATTCAATCGAGATTCGAATCTGATAGTACAAACATAGACAATTCATACTAAAAGATAAAAGATAACATGAGTTGGTGATCAAGAAACAAGCATTCATTAAACGATTGATGTTAAACTGAAAAGAAAGTATATCTCTATTGCAAACTATGGATTAAATTGCATGAAATGAAAACATGGGTAGCGGGGCTACTCCCCGCACCCTAGTGAGTGAGACTACTCGCTCATAGCTAGGACAAAGAAGGAGGCGAGAAGAGAGAGAGAGAACGCCATCCCCACAAAGGAGAGAGGAAAGTCAACCCCTTGGAAGGAGAGAGAATGACGATCTTCACACTTCATAGGTTGCTCGATGATGAGGTCTCCTCTTCCCACCTTCTTTAGTGAAGAGAGAGGAAGTAGCTTCAGGATGGAGTGTGGATCTCAGACCGGCAGCCTTTGGGCAGAGGATGGAGGTTGGAATAGCTCTAGAGTAGTAGAGGAAACCTCTGGATGTCTAAAACTTCATATCTTTGGGAGGACCCCTCAGGTCTTATTTATAGGCTTTAGTTGGAGTCCAAACGGTTTGGGCAGTTTTGGGTCCAAACAGTCTTGAAGACCGTTTGGGTTCTGAGACTGTTTGGACCCTGAGACCGTTTGGGCTCTGAGACTGTTTGGACCCTAAGACTGTTTGGCTTCATGCGGTCTTGGGACCGTGTGACTCCATGCGGTCTCGGGACCGGTTGGCTTCATGCGGTCTTGGGACCGTGTGACTCCATGCGGTCTCGGGACCGGTTGGCTTCATGTGGTCTTGGGACCGTGAGTGACTCCATGCGGTCTCGGGACCGTTTGGCTTCATGCGGTCTTGGGACCGTGTGACTCCATGTGGTCTCGGGACTGATTGGCTTCATGCAGTCTTGAGACCGTGTGACTCCATGCGGTCTTGAGACCGTTTGGCTTCATGCAGTCTTGAGACCGTTTGACTCCATGCGGTCTTGAGACCATGTGAGGCTTTTGTGATTTTTTGTGTCTTTTTCTGTAAGTAAAAAGAGAGAAAAGTTAATCTAACAGTATATTTGCAATAAGAGAGGAAAGTTAAGAATTCTATCTAATTTATCTAAGAAAGAGTGTGGAAAACTAAGGAAAATTACTAAGATACCATCACAAAATTGGAGGTTATCACCCCCCCCTAACTTAGAGTCTAGCTTGTCCTCAAGTTAGATAGACCTGAGGCATGTAATGGCAAGGCAATTTTATTTAGTTAAGATTCCCATACTCTTGCTCCAATTCTAAACCCGAGATCTCCTAAGGTTGTATCAGAGATTTTTGCCTTAACTCTTTCAGGTATTGAGAGTTGCTTGGATCTCAGGTTTCTTCCATATCTCGTGGCCCGCATTGGGACCACTTTTTATCCTGTGCATGTCGTTGACTCTAATTAGTTTTATACTTCTCTGAAAATCCTACCAGAAGCTAGAGTGGGTATGAGGGTTGGCTAAAGGCTTGATGTGTAATTCCCCTTTCAAGTGGGGGAGGGGTTGTCTATGCTTTTAGGATCTCACTACCGGGAACGATACATCTGCCTTTGTGAGGGTAGCTGAATGTACCGACTGGGCGAGTCCTTTATCAGCCTTTCATATATTTGGATACCTTAGGGTTTCACTACCGGGCATGAAACATCTGCCTTTGTGAGGGCAGTTGAATGTACCGGTCGGGCGAGACCTTTATTGGTTCTTCATATAGATCCTTATTCATGGAACAACTCTCATAGTTTCATTCAAAACTCTGGCTTTTATTCGTAAACTCACAGGCTTAGGATTTGGATTTTTAGGAATTTTGATTTGGGCGGCCAAGCCTCTTTTATTTGAAGAGAAGAAAGTTGTTCTTAGAGTTGCTTGACATGCACTTGTTTGGTTTCTACTAGTGGTCCACTTGCAAGGCTTCATCATTTGGATGTCACCTGATGTCCCTCCCATCCTTGAGAGTGTTTGGCTTATTTTCGGCCCTGATGTCGACCTATGGAAAGTCAGATGTAGAATTGAAGTAAAAGCATGAAAATCAAGAGTGGAGAGAATTTATTAATTCACTATTACATGTCTAAGTGCTATTCTTGTTATTACTTTTGAGGACTAACTGGATTCTAAAGTTAGCTGGGGATGACTTCGTTCCAAGAGGGATGTTCTTCTTTATGTGCAAGGTTTATTTTAACAGGGAAATTATTTTAAAATGAAAATTAAACGTGCAAAGGAAGCTATAAAATTTGTACAGAATTGAAAGAAAAAGGTAGAGAGGGAAGGATTTGAAAATGATACCTCGCCCTTGTCTAGTGTACTCCCCCCCTAACTTATCACTCACTCTATCCGTAGAGTGTCAAAGTGATAGTTTGAGAAGTACAAGGATAAGGACATCAGGCTTCTGTTAGTCCTTTATTGGCGCCATGCGTGCGAAGGAGATTAGCAGCGAACTTCCCTCATAACGTGTGATAATCCACATCTGTCATGCCCTCTACTGGTCTTCCAAGGACCATGATGGTGTATATCCAGTAGAGGATGTGGAAACCATAATCGTTTGACTCGTGAAGCTGCTGGGGACATTTGTGGCTGAAGGCAGGGCAATGAAACTGTTCTTTACCGTATGCCCATGTGTGTGTGCTGAGAAGGTCGTGCAGATGGTCATCACACTCCTTCGCCACCTCCTCCATAGGCATTCTTGGTGTTGTAGTATACTGTTGTTGATCTGGATTGTATTGGCTGCCGGATCTGTTGTATATGATTGTTGTTCCGTCATGAAGATTTGTTGCCAACAACATCCAGTATTCTGAATGAAGGAAAGGAAGCATGATAAACTTTAGAGTAGTATGTTGTAGGAAGGAAATGAGTTCCTTAGTTGTTCCGAAGTTCTTTAACTTTAGGAGGTTGTCCTTCATATACGCGGATGCCATATAGGTTGTAGGGTGATTCTGTCTGAGAAGAAATTGATAGGCGGCCATCAAACTTATAGATATAGACCCTTTTGTCTGTACAGTTTCTTGTAGCGTGTCTTCCATGACCAGAATGTCACCGGACATGAAAACGAGGTCATCTTTCTCGACGTAAAGCCTTGACATGATGAGGCAAAGTTCATTGTCAGAGAGGCTTTTGCAAGCGCTGAGGTCAAAATTGGGGAATGTTGGTGAAATGGCAGACAGGGGGACCATTTGTGAAGATGATCTGTTGATGGTTGCTCCAGTTAGCAACTCTGTAACCCCTTCATCATCCGCCAGATCGAAAGAGTAAGGGTTCCATTTCTTCTTCTCGGGAACCTTGGCGGGCTGTTGTTTCTCCAACTCCTCTATTGTTTTCCTGAATGGCGGTTTTGGAGGACGTTGGATGGCCGAAAAGAGATAGCGAGGAACGTCGTTAGGTGCCATAGTTGGGTCCTTGAAGAACCGTCTATCACAGATTAGCTCCATGGCATAATGACCTCGTAGAGAATGAAAATCCTCTATGGCCAGTTTAGTGAAAGGGATTTTATGATTGAGCGCTTGAATATGACGTATAACGTAGAAAGCGCAATCCTTAGATCCCTCATGAGTTTGGGCATGGGGGTTGATGATTTGGAACCAGGGTTGGTTCCAACCATTGTGGAGGGATGGGCATGCAGCCCAAATTAATTTAAGTAGCTGGAAAGGGATGCATCTGGCCTCCCCGACTTTGATACCAAAAAAATTAATTATTTCGGCCTTTAGTTCACTGGCGCAGAAATTGTACACCTTGGCATCTCGAGCCGCGGTGTCGACTATCATAAGTAGCCAGTGACCAGAAACTTTAAAGGGCACAGTTATATAGCATGCCTTTCTGGCGATTCTCCTCTACAACCGTTCGATTGATTTGCTTTGTAATGTTTTGTATATAAGACTCATAGCTAGAGCAAGTGATGCGTTAAGAACTGGTTGCTGCCTCTTAGAGCTTCTGTAAGTTTCGATAGAATTGGCAAGGAGGACATGGAAGACTGCCATCTTTACCTCTGATTGTGGTCGAAGGATGGAGCGGAAGTCTTCACGTGTCAACTTGCGCTGAGTCTTCGTATTTTGGTAAATAACATCGCTCCCGTCTTTGACATTGTCTACGATAGTGTTTAAGATAAAGATATCTTGAGTGTCTAAGGTAGAGACAGCCACTAAGTCTAAATCATGCATTTTATGAGGTAGAGGTGGCGGCGGGGGAAGCTCTTGTGGAGGGAGAGAAGAAGTCTTCTCCATATTGTCTATGAAGTGCTACAAATCTTCGTCTTTGTCTGAGTCATAAGCTGATTCCAGATCTTCGTCTGTATCCCAACTGACTCTTTCTAAATCTTCCTATTGTGGGGGAAAGGGTGAAGTTTGATCCGAGATAGAGCACTGTGCAAGTTCTGCTTGTGGTCGACTCGTGCTGGTTCTGAATAAACATTGTTTGAACTCAGCAAAAGCGGCCTCTTTGGCAGTTTCCCCTAGAGATCCCATTATTGAATAATCAAGAAATTGACCTCCATATGACATATTAACATTGTAGTTGTGAGTAAGGGATTTGGGATCTTTATCACCTTCTTGGTGATCTTACTGTTGTTTTGGTGCAGCTCCTCGACTGGGGCCCTCCCCAACATTGTTCGGGTCGTCAGATTTATCGTCTGAGGAGGTGCTATTATTGGAGTCATCCGAGGAGTCAGAATCCTCATCGTCGTTGTCTTCTTCATCATCATCTTCGATTGCCGCCTCATCTGTTGTCTTCTTTGGTGGAGGCTTCTTGCACTTCTGGTGGAGTAGTTGTAGCTCGTCAAAAGACACTTGCATATGCTCATGTGTTTCAAGCAAGGCGTCGTGGGATTCTTTAAGATCTGAAAATCGAGCCTCAGTGGAGAGGAGTCGTGTAGAGAGATCTGTCACTTGAGTTCTTAGTTGGTTGATTTCATTGTTGGATGACTCCTCTTGCCTGTCATTTAGCTATGTGAGGGTGGTGCTGATGTCGTCCAAGCACGTGCTTAAAGCAGTTTGTTGCTGCTTAAGCTCACACAGAGTTTCTGGCAAAAGTTGATTTTGCGCAGAAATCTTGTCAACTTGCTTGACCAGATCATCTTGCTGGCCTTTCACTTCAAGAACCAACTGTGGCAGTTGTTGCAGGCGGTTGTCGAGGCGATCGACTTGCATGGCCACTGCTTTTTGCTATTGGTGGATGCTTGAGATGATGCCTGGCAAGGCAAGGTTTTACGCGTCAATCTTGGCGACATGTGTAGTTAAACCATGCACATAAGAAAAAATAGATTGTAATATGTTAGAGGGGTCGGTGAGGAGGTTTTCAATAACATTGAATTAACGTCCGAATTCCTCACCGACGTTAGTGAAATGGACCCTAGATGTGGAAGGGTGGTGTGGCTGGGGTCGGGGTGGAAAGGTGGTAGTGCCTTGCGAAAGGGACACTGTTGATGGTCCCGCGAACTATGTGGTGACTGTAGATGGAGTCACCAGCAGTGTCGGGGTGGTAGCGGATGAAGAAAATGGTGATTGTCCGGGTGAGATATGAGGGAGAGAAAATGTTGAGGAGAAGATAGTGGAGATGGGAGCGGAGAAAGGGGTGCCCGGGGAGAAAGAGGGTGAAGTGGAAGATGTGGGTGGAGGGATTGTTGTTGGGATTGTTATGGAGGAAGGTGGAAGGGTGGTAGATGGTGGGATGGTAGTGGATGGTAATGTGGTGGGGGTGGTGGTGGTGAGCCCATCATGTAGGATCATGATGAATGAGTCTATTGATGAGTTAGTGATTAGCTCTTCCGGATGAGGTAAGTCTGTCTCCGGATGTAGTTTTGATGTTGGCATCCCCGACAGCTGTGGTGGTTGTAAACGTGCCTTAGATGGTTGTTTAACTGGTATTTTTGTTACCCTGGCTATCAGGGCGTTAATTCTAAGTTCTGTCTGGCGCGCTTTGATTGTCTTCTTGTATACTTTGACTGAAGCTAGGAGTTTGGTAATCTCTTTGTTAGTAAAGAGAAGCTTGTCCTTGTCGTAGTCCGCTCGCTCCGGAAGCAGTAGTAGAGTCTTGGAGGATCTGACTGTTGGGCAGAAAATGTAGTGTAGTTTCACATCCTTTTCCTTGATAATGTAGGAGTTCTTCAAGGTTTGCTCATTAGTAAGGATGTCACCCTTGATCTACGTGCATCGAGGGAGTAATTTGTCCATCTTTAGATATTTGATGATGGAAGTTATGTGCCCACCCATGCAGATCTCTTTTCCTATGGCGTAGGCTGAGAATTTTAGTATCATGTGCCGTCCGATGTTGACCGACATTCCATGCAGAATGGACCATAGAAGAAAAAGGTCGGTGGTGATAACATTTCCTCCCTTTATTCTAGGGAACATCACACTGGTGAGAATTTTGTGAAGTGTGCACACGAACCCAGAATGAATATTGGAGGCTTTGCATGTCTTTGCCTCATAAGTGGGGATCCCTGTAAGGGTCTTCTAGAAGCTGTGTCTATTGAATTGTGAGTTCTCTGTGTGCTAACAACTTTGGCTTGTTTGAGCTGCTCCGGGTTGTCAATGAATATTTCGTTCAAAAGATTTTCTGTGATAACAACGTTGTTACGAAAAAGCTTAGTGACCAGCCTGCGGTCACCTCCATCCCTTGCCCTGTGCATAATGTCTACAGATTCTTTAGTAAGATGTGTAAAGAATTCTGTTGTGGGTTCGACATACAAAATTTCAGGGACAAAGCATAGTCTGGATAGATTGGCGTTGTCGAGCATGGTGAGGATTCTGTCGTATATCCCCATTTTGAGAAGTACGCTTGAGCAAACGTACTTTGTTGGTTTTAATACTTTGTCGATGGATGGGAGGGTGTGGATGTCAAGGTTTTCTGGTGGTGGTGCGGTGGTGGTGAGCACTGAGAAGACGTGGGTGGTAGCGGGGGTGGTAGTGGCGGGTGTTGGGACGTACTCTGCAAGGGTTTGTTCCCTAGCAGTAGTGGGACGAACCTGCTTCCTTGCCCATTTCTTTGATGGTTGTTCTTTTGTAGCTTCCTGGGCCTTTCGTTTCCCCTTGGATTTGTCGGTTGGGGATTCATCTGTGGAGTTAGGCTCATATTCGGAGCCTTCATCACTGGAAGAGATTTCTTCCACTTCTTCTTCTGGCACTGCAGCTAGACATTTGTTGATGTGGTCAATTTCACACATGACCGCTGTGATGTTGACCTTTGGTGGAATCTTTTCAGTTTCTTTATAGGTATCTACAACCTTCTGGAGCTTTGTTCGGCTTTCTATTAATTGCTCCGTTGTCCAGAAAGGAGCGTCGACAGATCCGGTGGCTTCTTTAGCTGGTGATGCCATATCTGAAAATGGAAAGTCTTGTGTTAGAATAACATGTTTATTAAAAGGAAGAATTTGATTTTGTATGTGTTTATGTGTTTTTATGTTTTAACGAAATGCAAGCGGTTTTGAAAGACCAAACGGTTTGAAGACCGTTTGGCTCCAACCGGTTTCAGGACCGTTTGGCTCCAAACCGTTTGGAAGGTGAAACGGCGGGGGCACAACAGACGGTGGTAGAGACGGTATCGACAAAGATAGCAAAGGAGGCGGCGATAAAGATGATGGAGGTGATAGAAAAGGGAGCCGCGTCAGCATCGTAGATGTCGGCAATGGTAAAGACGGAGGTGGTGCATAGATGACGGCACCGATGAAGGTGGTGCGCAGGTCTACCTTGTTGTTGCGGGTAAGGAAGATGATGGCAAAGCGAAGAGCGGTGGTAACCGAGGCGTGGACGTCGTGAAGATGCGCGGAAGAGGGAGAAACAGTGACGGAGAGAACCGGTGTAGCGGGCTATGCGGGAATGGGAGCAGGGGAGATGAAACAGTTCTTGCGAGGTTTTTAGAAAGCTCGGGAGTCGAAAGAAAGAAGAAGGAGAGGGGGTAGGGTTATATTTATAGGATTCGGGGGTTGACCTTACAAATTCCTGAGGTCAAATAGTTTGAAGACCGTTTGGCTCCAAACGGTTTCAAGACCGTTGGGCTCCAAACAGTTTCAAGACCGTTGGGCTCCAAACGGTTTGAAGACTGTTTGGCTCCAAACAGTTTCAAGACCGTTTGGTTCCAAACGGTTTCAGGACCGTTTGAGAAGATTTAGGTTTTTCATTTTTATATTTTTATGTTTGTTTTGGTCGTTTCTGTGAATTTTTATATTTTCAGATTAAAGATGATAATCCTAAAATAAATAAAGGAAACAGAAAACAAAGATAAATGGTGATACTCAGATCTTGGGTTGCCTCCCAAGTAGCACGTGGGTTTTACGTCGCTGGCTCGACGAGGTTTTGATTTTGTTATGGTGATGTTGTGGGGTCTCTAATCTCAATAGTCTGTCTCGGAATTTTGTCTGCTGGAGTATAGTATTTTTTTAATCTATGGACATTGACTGTCCTTTCTCCTCCACTGTTGTCAACAATTATGATGGCTCCAGTCGGGTATATGTGTTTGATGGTGAAAGGCCCAGACCACTTTGTGCGGAGTTTTCCGGGGAACATTTTGAGCCTAGAGTTGAAAAGGACTTTATCTCCAATGGTGATGTCTTTTCTTTTTAGATGACTGTCGTGCCACATCTTGGTTTGTTCTTTATAAATCCTGGCACTTTGGTAAGCGGTCATTCTGAGTTCCTCTGGTTCTTGTAGTTGGAGTTGTCTATTTTCTCCGGCGCTTTTAAAGTCGAAATTCAATTGTTTAATGGCCCACCAAGCCTTGTGTTCTAGTTCAACTGGAAGATGACATGATTTCTCATATACCAAACGGAACGGGGTTGTTCCAATTGGTGTTTTATAAGCTGTTCGGTAAGCCCAAAGGGCGTCGGGAAGCTTGGTGGACCAGTCAATACGGTTTCTATTGACAGTTTTTTCTAAGATTGCCTTCAGTTGTCTATTTGAAACTTCAACCTGACTACTAGTTTGTGGATGGTAAGGCGTGGTGACTTTATGGTTGACTCCATATTTCTTTAAGAGGGATTTGAAAGCTTCGCTCTAGAAAATGGGTTCCACCATTGGATATGATAGTTCGGGGGACTCCAAATCTGGGAAAAATGATATCTTTAAACATCTTAATGACTGGTTTGGAATCACTGGAAACTGTGGGTATAGCTTCTACCCATTTCGAGACATAGTACACAACGAACAATATGTAAGAGCATCCATATGAAGAGGGGAAAGGACCCATAATGTCTATCCCCCAAACATCGAAAATCTCGATCTCTTGCCACATAGTGAGAGGCATTTCGTTTCTTTTTATTATACCGTCGGAGAGTTGACACTTGTTGCATGATTTTACAAAATCATGGGAATCTTTTACTATTGTTGGCCAAAAGAAACTCAATTGTAGGACTTTCATGGCGGTCTTTTTCGAACTCATATGTCCTCCAGTGGGGCCGGAATGACAATGTTCTAGGACAGGAGTAATCTCTTCTTCAGGTAGGCAGCGGCAGAAAAGTCCGTCTGCACATAGTCGAAAGAGATAAGGTTCGTCCCAGTAGTATTGCTTGACATCGTGGGGGAATTTCTTTTTGTCATGGTAAGAGGCGGAAGGGTGAATGATTCCCGTAGCTAGATAATTTACTATGTCAGCATACCAGGGGAAGCCTGTAGTAATTTTCATTAGCGGGTCATCGGGGAGGGAGTCTATGATAGGTGATTTATCATCATCCTCGACTTCAATATGGCTGAGATGATCGGCAACGATGTTTTCCACTCCGTTTTTGTCTTTGATTTCCAAATAAAATTCCTGAAGCATCAACACCCAGCGGATAAGTCTGGGTTTTGCGTCTTACTTCTAAATTAGATATCGTATGGCAGAGTGGTAAGTGTAGACGATGACCTTGGCTCCAATCAGGTAGGAGAGGAATTTCTCGAACGCATAGATGACAACTAAGAACTCCTTTTCTGTAGTGGTGTAGTTCGTCTGCGCTTCATCGAGCGTTTTAGATGCATAGTATATTACAAAGGTTTCTTTTCAATTCTCTTCCCTAACATGACCCCTATGGCATAATCGCTGGCGTCACACATGATTTCAAAAGGTTGTGACCAATCCGGGGCTCTTAGTATGGGTGCAGAGATTAAAGCATTTTTCAGAGTTATGAAACTTTGTAAGCATTCTTGGTTAAAATTAAACTCGGTGTCCTTGGTCAGAAGTTGGGTCATGGGTTTTGCTATTTTTGAGAAATCTTTAATAAATCTTCTGTAAAACCCAGCATGACCAAAGAATGCTCGTACTCCTTTTACATCTTTTGGCAGTGACAATTTAGAGATAACATCAATTTTTGCCTTGTCCACCTCAATCCCTTTGTCACTCACTCTATGTCTGAGGACGACACCTTCAGTTACCATAAAATGGCATTTTTCCCAATTTATGATGAGGTTCGTTTCCTCACATCTTTGTAAGACTTGTCCAAGGTTGAATAGACAGTTATCAAAGGAATCTCTGTAAACTGAAAAATCATCCATGAATACCTCCATTATAGATTCCGTTAATCCTGCAAAAATAGAAGACATGCACCTTTGGAAAGTAGCAGGTGCATTGCCCAGCCCGAATGGAATTCTTCTGAAAGCATAGGTCCCAAAGGGACAAGTAAAAGTAGTTTTCTCTTGGTCTTTCTGGTGTATAGGGATTTGGTAGAACCCGAAATAACCATCTAGATAACAGAAGAACTTTTGATGGGATAGGCATTCAAGGACTTCGTCAAGAAAAGGCAGAGGGTAGTGATCTTTTCGCGTTGATTTGTTTAATTTCCTATAGTCGATACACATCCTCCACCCCGTCACAGTCCTTGTAGGTACTAGATCATTTTTGTCATTTAGAACGACAGTGGTTCCTCCCTTTTTAGGAACCACTTGGACAGGGCTGACCCATTGGGAATATGAAATTGGGTAAATAATGCTGGCTTTCAGCAGTTTGAGGACTTCAAGGCGAACCACCTCTTTAAGATTGGAGTTCAGCTTTCTTTGGTGCTCTCTTGAAGGCTTGAATTCTTCAACCATGGGCAGTCTATGCATGCATAAGGCTGGGTTTATACCTGTCAGGTTAGTTATTTTGTACCCAATGACTTTCTTATGTTTCTTTAACTCAACGAGAAGCCTTTCTTCCTGGTCTTTCGTCAGAGTGGAACTGATGATAACTGGACATAATTTTTCTTTGTCTAAGAAGACGTGTTTAAATCTCGTTGGTAGAGTCTTCATCTCGGGAGCCTTGGGTGTTTCTATTGCTTCTAAAATAGTGACAGATTTGAGCTCCTCAAAGGTGGCTGTTGGCGCTTCTTCAACTTTCTCTAAGTGTTGCAAGCATTGTTGAACCAATTCATTGGCTAAGAATTCGACTTCTGGATTTGTTAGAACATTCTCTAACTCATTAGATGGCTCGAATATTTCCAATTGGGACATTTGATGCATTACATCTAAGAGAAAAACCTCCTCTTGAATGTTGGGGCCTTTCATGCTGTTGAGGACCCGAAATTGAATTGCTTCTTTTCCCAGTCTGAGAATGATCATGCCAGCTTCAACATCAATGAGCACCCTGGCTGTGGCAAGGAAAGGTCTGCCAAATATTATGGGGTATCTTAGATCCTCCTTGATATCCATAATGACAAAATCGCATGGGACATAGGCATCTTTACCTATCCTGACTGGAATGTCCTCAATAATTCCTAGGGGTGCAGTGATAGTGGAATCAGCTAACTGAATTGTCATCGTTGTGGGTAGCAAGTCAGTGAAACCCAATTTTTTACACATGGAGTAGGGCATAATTGATATGCTAGCCCCTAAGTCAGCTAATCCCTTTTTTCTCGAAGCATTTCCAATACATCACTAAATACCAAAGGAACCATGGTCCTTCTTTTTCTTTGGCATCTTATTAAGAATGATATCAGAGGTGGTCTGAGCTAGTTTGACGGTCTCTTGCTCTTCCGTAATGTACTTCCTTGATAGCAAAGTTTTCAGGTATTTAGCCCAAGCTGGTACTTCAGAGAGGGCATCGAGGAGCGGGATGTCGATATAGAGTTTCTTCATCGCCTCCTTGAATTTTTGGAATCTAGTGTCCATCTTAGTCTCTTTCAATCTTCCTGGATATGGTATCCTAGGTTTATATTGCGGGACCTCTGACTCCTTGGGGGCTTGTTCCTTTTCTTTGCCTTTTTCAGTCTCTACAGAATTCTCAGTTGCTAGATTCAAGCTTGCATTTGGAACAAAGATAGGTGTATCATCATCATTATGAGTGATCCTTGTAGCTTCATGAAAGACACGACCCGATCTTGTAGTGACGACATTCAATTGCTCTGGTCTATTATGATCATGTCTTGGGTTCGACTCCGGTTGGCCAGCAAAAGTACCTGCTGGTGGTTTCAGTTGGGCAACAATTTGTGCTAGTTGAGCCTCCACAGCCTTCTGCTGAGCTTGCTGATTGGCAAGCATGGTTTGTTGTGACTATAACATCTGCCTGATCATAGTCATCTCGTCTATTGGTTGGGAGGGGGCATTTTTCTGAGTGAGTTGTTTTTGTCCTTGATGTGGTTGTTGCGGAGGTGGTGCTAACTGAGGTTGCTGTGGTTTCTGCAACTGAGGGTGCAATTGTGGGTGCAGAGGATGGGTATATTGATAGTAGGCGGAGGGGTTTCTAGGGTAGTTGGATCTTGGGAAGTTATTTCTGAGGTTCCCTTGGTTTTGATTAAAGTTGCTTTGGAATCCAGGTGGAAACCTATTGGAGGATCCACCTTGTGTTTGATGTTGTGGGTTAGCAGTCCCCGCAGGATTCCCATACTGAAAACCGGGGTGGTTTCTTGGTTGATTTGGATTATAGTAAACTTGTCCCGGTATGGAATGAATGGAATTAACTTGTTCGGGCATCTGGTCTTAAGGGTGTTCGATGATTGGTTCGTACTGCTGTTGTGGTGGTTGCATATCCATCATCACATTGAAAAGCAGACCGCATGACAGTGTAGGGTGATCGGATGCGTGATAGGCTTCACAAGTCCCTGTAGCAGCTTTAACCTGTTGGACTTGGGTTTTTTTTCTTCTTATCATATTCTCCAAATGTAGTTTCAAGTGCCTGCTGTTTGTGAGCTATAGTCTTTAAAGCTTCAGCAATAGCCTTCGTTTCCATTGATTCCTCAACTTTATAAACTTTGAGGACTCCCTTACCGGATGATCATCCCCCATTGGATTGGTTCTCAACTCCAAGTGTAACGATTTTCCAAGCATCCTCGTAGTTCTTTCTCATAAAATTTCCTCCAGATGAGGAATCCAAAAATTGCTTGATGTCATCACTCACCCCCTATAGAATGTCTTGATTAATTGATTTTGGGAGATACCGTGATGAGGGCACTTCCTTAGAAGCTCCTTAAATCTTTCCCATGCTTCTGCGAGTGATTCTCTAGGAAGTTGGGTGAAGTGATTGATCTGCCCCCTAATTTCGTAGGTTAATGGAGGGAAAAACTTTTCCAAGAATTTTTCTTCTAAGGGAGCCCAGGTGGTGATGATTGGCTCCCTATCAAGCGAATTGTACCAACTCAGAGCCCTTCCAGACAGAGTGAAATGGAAAAGATGTAGCATTATTGCGTCAAAGGCAACTCCAACTTGTGGGACAAGTCAGCAAAGTGCCTTGAATCTCTTCAAGTGATCCATGCAGTCATCTCCAGATCCACCAGAGAATGAGATGCCCTGCATGATTTGAATCCATTGTGTCCGGATTTCGAAGTTGGGTATGTTAATGATCGGTGGCCGAACTGGATGATTGTCTTCATAGTTCTTAGGTACAGCATAGTCCCTCAATTGCTTGTTTCTTAGCTCTAGCTGGGCAGCTTGGTTAGATGCTTTGTTTTCAGCTCGGATGCGGGCCTGTTCTTCAGCTCGGATCTCTGCTTGAATCCGAGCACGGGTGTCAGCAATGAGTTGTGCTCTCTGAGAAGCTATGGCGGCATTGACCCTTTCCATTACTAACGCAGCTTGGCGTTGATCTTCATCCATTTTCCTGGCTCTTTGGCGATTAAGTCTGATGCGGCGGTGGAAGCTTCTCTCTATCTCAGAGTCGTACTCTCAATCAGGGGAGAATCCGAGATTATGCGATGGTTGCATACACGTCTTCTACCTGAGTAGAGAAAGAAACACACCTTTTATATGATGCAGGAGATATGAAAAATTCAAGAAGATATGGACTAATGATTAAAGGAAAGTGTAAAACCCTAACCAACTAGAAAGATAGTAAATGAAATTAAAACATTCTGTTGTCCCCGGCAACTGCGCCAATTTTTAATGGAGCTTCCACTCACGTGGAATTGCACGCACCACCAAAAATCCTAAAGATAGTAAATCTTTAGGTTTAGCCTTGCTTATACTAGATTGAGAACTCCACCCACATATGCTAGGATACGTGGAAGTGTTATCGTAGTACAGTTAAGGGTCGAATCCACAGGACAACGGTCTTGTTGAGAGCAACAAGATGAAAAATGTTAGAATCTCACTTAACCTCTTAGCAGTTGGTATCTAGATCGAAAAGTTTGGTTTGGTTGTTTTAAACTAAGTACAAGTAAAGTAGAGCAAGAAAGTAAGATTAAGGATTTTAACAATGATAAAGAGCCACTAGGATGTGATCGGCTTTCACCACCACTACACATGGATCAAAACATGCAACATAAAACATAACCTGCAAAAAAGAGTCTAAACAATTAGTATCATTGTAGATTTAGTTTCCTTTTGGAGAACTAACTACGAGAAGTGTGGGAATGTTGCAATGCCAGCCATCCCCAAATGAATGGTCACCTACTTTATATCATTCCCTTTGCAAAGTGTGTTCCTCGAATTATCAAGATTGTACTTTCATACGTCAACTGATTCCATTTCATAGTATGAAAGTACAACGATGGAAGTGAGTTTACTCCACTTCTTGAGAAACACTCCTAGATGCTGAAACAGATGCATGGTGGATTGATGTGGCATATATTGTCGCACTAACAAACTCACATAGGGTTGAAATCCCTAAGTTTTTAACCAAAACAACGTGCAATAATACCACCCGCAAGCGGACGAGTCTTATCGCAGTATAGTTGAGGATCGAATCCCAAGGGACAATGTTTTTAAGAATCTTTCTCTAGTTGAATCTAGTTGAATCAAGACTAATATTTAGAACAAGGTTGGTTGAATTGAGTTTAATTAAACTAAATGCAAGGAAAGTAAAAGAGCAGGATTAAAAGTTGATTAAAGATTAATGATGGAAATCGCTAGGATGGTCCTGGGTTTCACCACCACTACACATGCAATCACATCCAAACATCAAACATCCTGGCAAGATATAACCATTCAAATAGAGCTGCTGCAGAACCCCCCATACGGGCGTCAGGTTTGCGTAAGCATCACCTTAGGTATCAGATGTCTCGTCACCATCCAGATCACATACTTACGGCTCCGAAGATACAGAAATCTAAATGAAGTTGTGGGCCCCCTATACAGGTGTCAGGCGCACAAAAGCATCACCATGGGCTAGATGGCTCGTCACCACACAAATCATACACTTATGACCTCAAGGAACCCCATTCTATTTCTAGTTTGGGAGTCAGCTGCGTTAATCGACATTCAAAACCTACGCATTGAAGTTCTCACAACATAGGAAACAAACAAGATAAATGCAAGCAGGTGATCAATCCACAAACACACATCGACGATTAACAACGAAATGAAAGATTATATACATGCCATAGGATGTTTAACAAAAGGATATGAAAGCATGGGCAGTGGGGCTAGTCCCCGCACCCTAGCGAAAGTAAACTACTCACTCATGGTGAGAGAAACAAGAATAACAAGAGAGAGAAGTTTCCGCCATGAGCATGGTGAAGAAGATGATCGTAGCTCGATGGAGAAACGGTCTTCTACACAATGTCGGAGCAGATCCGGAAGAAGAGAGAAGTACACCACGACAGATAGGGCAGATCTTCTCTCTCCACCTTCTTCTTCTTCTCGTTGTCCTTGGATCGCAGTAGGAGGAGCAACTCGTGGACGAGATGGTGGCGTGGAAATGGCGTAGATGCAGTAGATCTAGATCTGGACGAAGTGGCTTGCAGATCTAGAGTTTACACTCCAGATCTGGGTGAACAAGCCACAAAACCACCACGGGGGCAGGTTCTTGGCTATGGAGATCATCTCCTTAGGCCCAGGATAGACCTACAGCCTAACGACGTCTGGAGATTATGATTTGACGGGCTGGAGTCATGTTCTATTTATAGGCAGATTCACACCGACTTAAATTCGCGACCTCTATAATTTTGCAGCAGGTCGCGGCTTTTTGAACTGATGCCGCGGTCGTAGCTTTTTGCATGGTCGCGGCCTTTGAATGCCGCGGTCACGGGGTTGCTTGGAGGAGATCGCGGGTTCGTGAAGAGGTTGCCGCGGTCGTGGCTATGCAGGGGAGGCGTAGAGAGTTGGTGAAGGTCACGGTTATTACCGTGGACAGGTGTCCGCGATCAGCAGCAACCGCAGGTAGAGTCGAGGGAGGTCGCGATTGAGTTTTGCCATGGTCGTGCCTTAGCTGCGGGTCGCGATTAGTTGGAGCGTTGTCGCGACCGCGATTGTGGTGGGATGCGGCAGAGCCACAACCTCAGAGGCAGGTCACGATGGTGGGGTTAAGGCACAACAACAAGGGTGAGGGAGAAAGGGTCCGTTGACCAAGGTTGACCGAGCCTAATCCAAGGGTTGTAATCGATATGGGCCTAGGAGATGAGGCCCAAAGCTTAAAATGACCTGTACAAGGGTGCAGAAAATCAATAGAAATAGGAGTAAAATCAATTAAGCCAATATAAGTTGCGTATAAGAAGATAAGGCCAATAAAAGCACGGATGCAACCAAAACTGGGCTAAATGAGATGATTGAACTATGATGAATATGCATTCATAAAAATACCCCAAACTTAAACGTTGCTCATCCTCGAGTAACACAAGATCTGAAACAATCGCCAAGTGCATACTTTCAACTCGTGTGATTGCC
This sequence comes from Alisma plantago-aquatica, assembly GCA_963693085.1. Taxonomy (NCBI): domain Eukaryota; kingdom Viridiplantae; phylum Streptophyta; class Magnoliopsida; order Alismatales; family Alismataceae; genus Alisma; species Alisma plantago-aquatica. The sequence continues at coordinate 123,924,445 of OY856409.1, forward strand.
TCATCTTCACATCACGACTATTTCTTTTCTGCTCGGTATGGCTAGGTGTCTCAACATCCTGAGATCACAGAACACATTTTACCATATCCTCATTTTCGAGTTCATTTCCCACCATCACTTCCTCTCCACTTTTTCCAACATCAAGCATGTCAGAGAGTTTCGTAAGAGTCCAGAGATACCCGCAAAACAACAAGTGTGCACCTGATTTGACACTGGTGTTTTTAGGATCAGGGAAGCATTCATTGTGCCTTTAGGTGGAAAAGGGAGTGAAGGGTGGTATGGAAGGAAGAAATAAATATCTCCTCTATTCGACTTGAGATTTTTATTATATGAATTGCAATTTCATTGATTTCATTTTTGTGTGTGTGTAAATCTCTCCTCTATTCGACTCGAGATTGCATTTCTTTTTGTGTGTGCTTAGGCATCTTTTCTTGGTGATACACCCCTATTTCGTAGCGAGGGGTATGGAAGAAGCGAAAAGAGAGAGAGAGAGAGGGAGTGCCACCCCGAACTTAGGGTTTGGCGCTATTTTGGTTATTTTTGTTTCTTTTTGATGGACGGAGGGGTAAGAAGATGATGGAAGAAGTGTAGAAGAGAGTTAAGATTAGAGTGCAACTTGATTTACAATTCAGTGCACCAGGTTGTTCTCCTTATCATACTCAGCTCAAATAATGACTTGATGAGGATCCAGTGGAGATTCCATGCTATTGTTCCACTAGTCAGTTAGGAAGCATAATGTGTTTGATCCCTCTCAGTTCGACAGATACTTGCCATATCTACCTATCATGATGTTAGGATTCATAAGTTTCACGCAGTGATTTCTAATCATTGGCTAGTTTCAGAAATTGTTCTCCTTGAGGCTTCGCTTCAAATAAGGAGGGTATAATGATTCAAAATTGCTTGGAAAAACAGGATAGCCGTCTAGGTAAAGGCTTTGATTGAAACAAAAGCATCAAAACTTCATCAAGTTTCTATACAAACAACTATGAAAACTTTTGAAATTTTTTGAAAAATCTGCTCAAAATTGCAACAAAGTTTCAACGATGAAATCTTAAGTCTGAAACGGATAGGAGAGGGTGGAAAGTAAAGTACGTACCGCCCACCCTCCACCCCAAACTTAGAAATTTTGCTCGTCTCGAGCAAACTCTAATTCCGAGATGGAGGGGAACACTCATGCCGGTTGGTCCACCAAATGTGGTTGCATTCTTTTCGGCTACACGTCCTCCATCTGAAATATCAAAAATGGAAACTATTAGAACTTAAGACTGCATCTTGTGATGCATTGTCTACCAAATGCAAAAGTTTCTAAAAAGAAAACTAAAAGTAAAAGCTAAGTTAAAGATCGGGTTGCCTCCCAAAAAGTGCCTTTATTTTACGTCGATGGCTCGACGTGATTTCTTTAGTTCTCTGGTAGGTATGTCAGTTTGGACAGATTCATCAATTCATCAGTGCTAGTATCAGCTGTGGTGAAATATCTCTTCCAGCATTGGCCATTTGCCACAAAATCGCCTGACTTGTCACTCCATAAAGTGAATGCACCATGAGGATAGATGCTTTTGACAATGTATGGTCCTGAACAACGGGAACATAGTTTCCCTGGGAATAACCTCAGTCTCGAGTTGAACAGTAGAACTTGGTCTCCCACTTGAATGTCCTTCCTCTTCATATGACCATCGTGCCAAAGTTTGGTGCGTTCTTTGTAGATTCGTGCATTCTCATAAGCTATCATTCATAGTTCATCCAACTCTTGAAGCTGTAGAATCCTGGCTTCGCCTGCTTTCTTCATGTCAAAATTCAACTGTTTGATTGTCCACCATGCTTTGTGTTCTAGTTCCACGGGCAGGTGACATGATTTTCCATATATAAGTCTGAAGGGTGTTGTTCCAAGAGGAGTTTTGAACGCGGTTCGGTAGGCCCATAAAGCTTCATTGATTTTCACTGACCAATCCTTTCGGTTCTGTCCTATTGTCTTTTCTAGGATAGCTTTGAGCTGACGGTTCGAAACCTCTACCTGCCCACTAGTTTGTGGGTGGTAGGGGGAAGCTACCTTGTGCGTTACACCATATGTTCTCAACAATACTTCAAAACTTCTTTCCAGAAAATGAGAACCTCCGTCGGATATAACGGTTCGTGGGATTCCAAAACTGGGAAAGATAATATCTTTGAAAATTTTCATGACGGGTTTTGAATCGCTAGTGACGGTTGGTATGGCCTCTACCCATTTAGAGACATAATCCACAACAACTAGGATGTAGGAAAATCCATGTGAGGATGGGAATGGACCCATGTAGTCCACTCCCCAAACATCAAAAATATCAACTTCTTGCCATAGCTTAAGTGGCATCTCATCTCTTTTTGTAATGTTTCCCGTTCTCTGACACTTTTCACATGACAACACAAAGTTATAAGCATCTTTGGATATAGTTGGCCAAAAGAAACCACATTGCAAAACCTTCAAAGAAGTTTTCTTTGAACTCATATGGCCTCCGACTGGGCCTGCATGGCATTGTTCTAAAATAAGTTGGGCTTCTTCCTCAATGATACAACGTCTGTAGAGACCATCAGCACAAAGCTTGAAGAGGTACAGTTCATCCCAGTGATATTGCCTCACATCATGCATGAATTTCTTTAGAGCATTGCCAGTACACTCAGGGTGGATGATACCGACGGGAAGGTAGTTCACATAGTCCGAGTACTAAGGAGTAGCTTCTGAGACTTTCATAAGCTGGTCATCTGGAAGAGAGTCGTTAATTGGTATCTTCTCAGTTTCCAGAGTGTGGATACGACTTAAGTGGTCTGCTACACCATTTTCTGTGCCTCTCTTATCTCTAATCTCAAGATCAAATTCTTGCAATAGGAGAATCCATCTTATTAGCCTTGGTTTTGCATCTTTCTTTTTTAGAAGATAACAAATAGCAACAAGATCGGTGTAGACAATCACCTTTGAACCAATGAGGTAGGATCTAAACTTATCAAAGGCGTATATGACTTCTAGGAGTTCCTTCTCAGTAGTTGCATAGTTCCTCTGAGCTTTGTGAAGGGTCTTCGATGCATAATAGATGACATGATTTTCTTCTCTATACATTGGCCCAGAACGGCACCCACAACATAATCACTAGCATCACACATAATTTTGAATGGGTGATCCCAATCCGGGGCTCGAATGATGGGTGTTGTTGTAAGTGCATGCTTTAGATTGTTGAAACTCTTGATACATTCTTCATCAAAATAGAAATCAACGTCCTTTAGCAACAAGTTTATCATGGGCTTGGTTATCTTAGAGAAATCCGTGATAAACCTTATGTAGAAGCCCGCATGACCAAGGAATGAGCGGACTTCTCTTACATTGGTAGGGATAGATAGTTTGGAGATCACTTCGATCTTGGCCTTGTCCACTTCAATTCCTCATTAATTGACCCTATGACCAAGGACAACACCTTCTTTTACCATAAAGTGACATTTCTCCCAATTTAGCACAAGATGTGCTTCTTCACATCGTTTGAGGACCAGTGAGAGGTGCTTTAGGCATGAGTCGTATGAATCCCCATATAAAGAGAAATCATCCATAAAAACTTCCATAATGGTTTCTGCTAGCCCAGTAAATATGGCTGCCATGCAACGTTGGAAGGTTGCAGGCGCATTACAGAGTCCGAATGGCATCCTTCTAAAGGCGTATGTTCCAAAGGGGCAAGTAAAAGTGGTTTTCTCTTGGTCATCTGGATGTATAGGAATTTGATAGAATCCAGAGTAACCATTGATATAGCAGAAGTATTCTTGGTGAGCTAATCACTCTAAGACTTGGTTTAGGAAAGGCATCGGGAAATGATCCTTGCGTGTGGCTTTGTTCAACTTCCTATAGTCGATGCACATCCTCCACCCGATTACTGTTCAAGTGGGGATGAGTTCATTATATTCATTCTGTATCACAGTAGTGCCATCTTTCTTTGGAACGACATGCACATGACTCACCCACGGTGAGTAAAATATCAGATAGATGATTCTGGTAGTGAGCAACTTGATGACTTCGCGGCGGACTACTTCCTTCATATTAGGATTCAACTTTCGTTGATGCTCAACAGTCGGCTTGTGGTATTCCACCATAGGGATTTTGTGCATGCAAAGCGCTTGACTGACCCCAGTGAGATCGCTCATCTTGTAGCCGATATCTTTCTTTCTTTCCTTTAATTCTTTCAGGAGTTTATCTTCTTGTTCTGTCGTTAGATCAGAATTTATAATAACTGGACAAACCTTGAAATCATCCAAAAACACATACTTAAGTCCCTCGGACAGGGGCTTCATTTCAGGGGCTTCCAGCTTCTCGCATGGCTCTTCAGTTACATTCACAGCTTTGAGTTCCTCGAACTTAGCTTCAGGATCTTCTTCTACAGAGTCGAGGTGAAGGATACAATCCTTAACTTGTTTGTTGATGAAAATTTTAGCAGATGGGTTTGTTAGTGCCATTTCGAAGGGATCGTCTTGTTCATATTCCTCTTGTGTGAGGAGAGACATTTGCTCAATGCAATCAATCAAATAGACTTCTTCCTGCATGCTCGGTCTTCGCATCCTTTCAAAAACTTTGAACTCAAGGGTTTCTTTCCCTAGTATGAGCAACAAGGTCCCTGCTTCAACGTCAATCAAATCTCTTGCAGTGGCAAGGAATGGATGGCCAAATATGAGGAGGTATCTGGCGTCTTCCTTTATGTTCATGATGACAAAGCCACATGGGACATAAGAGTCTTTTCCAACCTTGACAGGGACAACTTTAATGATTCCCAAAGGAAGAGTCATAGAGTTATCTGCAAGTTGAATGGTCATTCCAGTCGGGAGAAATTCTACAAACCCTAACCTCTTACAATGTCTAAGTGGCATGATAGAGATGCTAGCACCGAGATCGGCTAATCCCTTCTTACATGAGGAGTCACCGATATGGCATGAAATCCCAAAGGATCCTGAATCTTTCTATTTCTTGGGCATCTTGCTCTGGATGATATCAGAAGTGGTTGATGCTAGCTTAACTATCTCATATTCTTTAGTTATGTACTTCCTTGTGAGGAGAGATTTTAAGTACTTAGTCCAGGCTGGTATCTCGTCCAGCGCATCTAGAAAGGGTATTTCTACGTGAAGCTTCTTCATAGCTTCTTTAAACTTGTTGAATCGAGTATCGAGCTTTGTCTGCTTCAAACGAGCTGGGAAAGGAGGACGAGGCTTGTATACTGGCACATCCGACTTAGGTGTGTCTTCTACCTCTGCAGCCAATGGTTCCTCCAATCTTGCTTTGTCTGTCTTATCAGTAGTTGGTTGTTCCTTCGGTTGAGACTCAGGTATTGTAGAGTCTTGGACATTCACAAAGTCATCATTGTTTGTTGCCACTATTGGTATCTTAGCAGGGGGTCAGAATAGTCTTTTCCTAACCTGGTGGTGACAACCTTCAATTGCTCAGGATGTTTAGGATTGTTTTCGGGTTGTCCAGCAAAGACTCCAACAGGTGGCTTCATGCTAGCTGCAAGTTGAGCTAGTTGAGATTCAATAGCCTTCTGATGGGCTTGCTGGTTAGCTATCATAGTCTGCTGTGACTGCAACATCTTCTCAATAAATGACAATTTGTCATCAGGAGAGATGGGACCAACTTGTTGCCCTTGTTGTTGCTGTTGATAGGGGACTTGGTTGGGATTCTGAAACTGAGAATTGTTCTAATAATTGTTGTAGTTTCTATTTTGGTAGTTGCCTCTAAAGTTTCCTTGATTCCCAAAACTTGGTTGTTGGTTATACTGGAATCCTGGCGGGCCTCGTTGTTGAGTATTTGAACCAAGTTGTCACGAGTTTTCCGCTCCAGAAGGGTTTCCATATTGAAAACCTGGATGGTTCCTATTCTGATTCATATTATAGTACCCTTGGCCAGGGATGGTATTGATGGCGTTCATATTTTCCATTTGACCATTATCTCCTTGGGCACAGGTATTGTTCAAAACAACATCATAGAGAATGTTACAGGCTAGAGTAGAATGATCAGTTCCTTTGCATGCTTCACAGAAGAGTGAAGCTGACTTAATTTGCTCTTATTGTCGAGGGGGCGAACGTCTTCTTTCATAAGCTATGAGAGACGATTCTAGATGGTCTTGCTTTGCAACTAGGAGTTTGAGAGGTTCAGTGATAGACTTGTACTCGGGTGTTGCTTCAACCATAGCTACCTTCAACACTCCTTTGCCAACAGGTCTACCCCAGTTGGCTTGGTTTTCAGCTCCAAGGGTGACAACCTTCCATGCACTATCATAACTCTGACGCATGATGTTTCCTCCAGATGAGGAATCCAAAAACCTCTTGATATCATCGTCCACACCTCTATAAAAGATTTCAATGAGTTGATTCTTTAGAATGCCATGATGTGGACACTTGCGTAGAAGCTCTTTGTATCTTTCCCATCCTTCAGCTAAGGATTCTCTAGGGACCTGGGTGAATTGCGTTATTCGGCCCCTGATTTCGTAGGTGAGAGAAGGTGGGTAAAACTTTTCTAGAAAAACATTTTGAAGTAGTTATCAAGTGGTGATGGGTTCACATTGCAAAGAGTTATACCGACTCATGGCTCTATCGGCAAGAGAGTGTTTGAAGAGACGGAGTCTGATGGCATCATCTGTGACTCCATTTTCCTTTGTCATGGAACATAGGTCTATAAACCTCAGAAGATGTTCTTGACTATCTTCTCCTTGCTTACCATAGAAAGGACTATTCTGAAGCAACGTGATCCAATGTGCTCAGATCTCAAAGTTGGGAGTGTTGATGGGAGGAGGTTGCACTGGGTGATGAACGTCCACAGCTTTAGGGATCGAGAATTCTCTAAGGTCTTTTTGTAGCTCAGCTTATTGAGCTGCTGCTTGAGCTGCTTGGATTTCTTCTTGAACTGCGGCTCGGGCTTCTTGCATAAGTTTATCTCTTTGTGCTTTAAGGGCTTGAGCTACCCTTCGAGTGATTTCCTCCTCTTGAGCCATTCTTGCTTGGTTCTCTCTGTACTGACGGAGAAAGGTTCTGTATATCTCAGGGTCAAAGCTAGCAGAGAGTCCGGGACTGTCCGAGTGACGCATACACTAGACTTTATGGGTACCTACGATGGAAAAATCTTTTGCTGGTAAGATGGACAGAGTAGAACCAAATTCAAGTATATATGATCGATAGTATCAAAAGTAAAAAGAAAAACCTAAATTAGCCTCAAAAGGACTAGATTTAACTAGACGATTCCGTTGTCCCCGGCAACGGTGCTAGAATTTGACGTGGCATATATTATCGCACTAACAAACTCACTTAGGGTTGAAATCCCTAAGTTTTTAACCAAAACAACGTGCAATAATACCACCCGCAAGCGGACGAGTATTATCGCAGTACAGTTGAGGATCGAATCCCAAGGGACAACGTTTTTAAGAATCTTTCTCTAGTCGAATCTAGTTGAATCAAGACTAATATTTAGAAAAAGGTTGGTTGAATTGAGTTTAATTAAACTAAATGCAAGGAAAGTAAAAGAGTAGGATTAAAAGTTGATTAAAGATTAATGATGGAAATCGCTGGGATGGTCCCAGGTTTTACCACCACTACACATGCAATCACATCCAAACATCAAACATCCAGGCAAGATATAACCATTCAAATAGAGCTGCTGCAGAACCCCTCATACGGGCGTTAGGTTCGCGTAAGCATCACCTTAGGTATCAGATGTCTCGTCACCATCCAGATCACATACTTACGGCTCGGAAGATACATAAATCCAAATGAAGTTGTGGGCCCCCTATACAGGCGTCAGGCACACAGAAGCATCACCGTGGGCTAGATGGCTCATCACCACACAGATCATACACTTACGACCTCAAGGAATCCCATTCTATTTCTAGTTTGGGAGTCAACTGCATTAATCGACATTCAAAACCTACGCATTGAAGTTCTCGCAACATAGGAAACGAACAAGATAAATGCAAGCAGGTGATCAATCCACAAGCACACATCGACGATTAACAACAAAATGAAAGATTATATACATGCCATAGGATGTTTAAGAAAAGCATATGAAAGCATGGGAAGCGGGGCTAGTCCCCGCAACCCAGCGAAAGTAAACTACTCGCTCATGGTGAGAGAAACAAGAATAACAAGAGAGAGAGAGAAGTTTCCGCCATGAGCATGGTGAAGAAGATGATTGTAGCTTAGTGGAGAAATGATCTTCTACATAATGTCGGAGCAGATCTAGAAGAAGAGAGAAGTACACCACGACATACGGGGTAGATCTTCTCTCTCCACCTTCTTCTTCTTGTTGTCCTTGGCTCGCAGTAGGAGGAGCAGATCGTGGACGAGATGGTGGCGTGGAAATGGCGTAGACGTAGTAGATCTAGATTTGGACGAAGTGGCTTGCAGATCTAGAGTTTACACTCTAGATCTGGGTGAACAAGCTACAAAACCACCACGGGGGTAGGTTCTTGGCTATGGAGATCATCTCCTTAGGCCCAGGACTGACCTGCAGCCTAATGGCGTCTGGAGATGATGATTTGATGGGCTGGAGTCATGTTCTATTTATAGGAAGATTCACAGTGACTTAAATTCGCGACTTCTGTAATTTGTAGCAGGTTGCGGCATTTTGAACTGATGTCGTGGTCACAGCTTTTTGCATGGTCACAGGCTTTGTACGATCGCAGCCTTTGAATGTCACGGTCGCGGGGTTGCTTGGAGGAGATCGCGAGTTCGTGAAGAGGTTGCCACGGTCGTGGCTATATAGGGGAGGCATAGAGAGTTGGTGAAGGTCACGATTATTACCGCAGACAGGTGTCCACGATCAGCAGCAACTGCGGTTAGAGTCGAGGAGGTCGCAATTGAGTTTTTCCACGGTCGTGCCTTAGCTGCAGGTCACGATTAGTTGGAGCGTTGCCGCGACCATGATTGTGGTGGGATGCAGCAGAGCCACGACCTCGGAGGCAGGTCATGATGGTAGGGTTAAGGTACAACAGCAAGGGTGAGGGAGCAAGGGTCCATTGACTAAGGTTGACCGAGCCTAATCCAAGGGTTGAAATGGATATGGGCCTAGGAGATGAGGCCCAAAGCTCAAAACGACCTGTACAAGGGTGTAGAAAATCAATAGAAATAGGAGTAAAATCAATTAAGCCAATATAAGTTGCGTATAAGAAGATAAGGCCAATAAAAGCACGAATGCAACTGAAACTGGGCTAAACGAGATGATTGAACTACGATGAATATGCATTCATCATGGATACATGCATCAAGAACCAACATTCAATCGAGATTCGAATCTGATAGTACAAACATAGACAATTCATACTAAAAGATAAAAGATAACACGAGTTGGTGATCAAGCAACAAGCATTCATTAAACGATTGATGTTGAACTGAAAAGAAAGTATATCTCTATTGAAAACTATGGATTACATTGCATGAAATGAAAACATGGGTAGCGGGGCTACTCCCCGCACCCTAGTGAATGAGACTACTCGCTCATAGCTAGGACAAAGAAGGAGGCGAGAAGAGAGAGAGAATTCCATCCCCACAAAGGAGAGAGGAAAGTCAACCCCTTGGAAGGAGAGAGAATGACGATCTTCACACTTCATAGGTTGCTCGATGATGAGGTCTCCTCTTCCCACCTTATTTGGTGAAGAGAGAGGAAGCTGTTTGAGGATGGAGTGTGGATCTCAGACTGACAACCTTTGGGCAGAGGATGGAGGTTGGAATAGCTCTGGAGTAGTAGAGGCAGCCTCTGGACGTCTGAAACTTCATATCTTTGGGAGGACCCCTCAGGTCTTATTTATAGGCTTTAGGTGGAGTCCAAACGATTTGGGCAGTTTTGGGTCCAAACAGTCTTGAAGACCGTTTGGATTCTGAGACCGTTTGGACCCTGAGACCGTTTGGGCTCTGAGATCGTTTGTACCCTGAGACCGTTTGGCTTCATGCGGTCTTGGGACCGTGTGACTCCATGCGGTCTCGGGACCGGTTGGCTTCATGCGGTCTTGGGATCGTGTGACTCCATACGGTCTCGGGACCGGTTAGCTTCATGCGGTCTTGGGACCATGTGACTCCATGCGGTCTCAGGACCGTTTGGCTCCATGCGGTCTCGGGACCGTTTGTCTTCATGCGGTCTTGGGACCGTGTGACTCCATGTGGTCTCGGGACTGGTTGACTTCATGCGGTCTTGGGACCGTGTGACTCCATGCGGTCTCAGGACCGATTGGCTTCATGCGGTCTTGAGACCGTGTGACTCCATGCGGTCTTGAGACCGTTTGGCTTCATGCGATCTTGAGACCGTTTGACTCCATGCGGTCTTGAGACCATGTGAGGCTTTTGTGATTTTTTTGTGTCTTTTTCTGTAAGTAAAAAGAGAGAAAAGTTAATCTAACAATATATTTGCAATAAGAGAGGAAAGTTAAGGATTCTATCTAATTTATCTGAGAAAGAGTGTGGAAAACTGAGGAAAATTACTAAAATACCATCAAAAAATTGGAGGTTATCAATGACCCTCTGGGTGTACTTGGATTCTTGGCTGGTCACACGAGTTGATTGGCTCACTGACTTGAGATGCCCGTTTGGAGTGTTAAGATGGCATGTTGAGCCAAGGACCAAATGGTCGTCTGGCTCTGGGGTTGGAACTTCTTAGAGATGAATCGACCATCTGGTTTGGCGAGATGGTCATCTTGTGAGCTCATTAGGGCAGGATTTTTCTTTGAAGGAAGAACCTACAAAAAGTGACATAAAAAATAATTATTTGCACAATTAATCTGAAAGTGGGTAAATTACAAATTTTCCTATAAATTACTAAAAAAGATAAAATCTAATAAAAAGGACTATGAATATCATGCAAAAAGATGGTTTAATATGCATTCATCAATCAACTACATGAGAAACATTAGGATGAGTACAAATCATTATGTACATCAAACTCCCCACAAAATAAGAATAGGGAGTCTTGGTCACATCCTCTTTCTTTTCATCAGTAGATGGGCATGATTTCTTACATATATTGAAATGATACGATAATAGAGTACTCACCACTTTGAATTTGCTCATGTTGAACCACTCGAGAATTAGTTAAACATAGCTCTCATGTGGCACCCACAACATGTGATATATCCTATCACATGTGATTTGCATCCCAAAATCTTGGTCCCATATCCTTCATCTCAAAGTCTTTGGAAAGCTCTATCTTTAGTGTTATAATCAAACTGACATCATGTCCTATAATCAACATGTGATCCACATAGAGTATAAGAATAGAAAACTTGTCATTGTGAAAACTCCTAATGTTAGCACATGGATCTACACTTGTTTTATGGTACTCGTGACTCTACATGAAAGAATCAAACTTCTTGTACCTTCTTCCATGGAGCTTGTTTCATACCATACATACTCTTCTTCAATATATAGACTAAGTTCTCTTTCCGCTTTACCTAAAATCCTTTTGACTGCTCCATTTAGATTTCCTCTACTAGCTAGGTCATCGTGAAGGAAAATTGTCATCACATCTATCTATTCAAGCTCTATATCTCAGCTAGAAACCAAGCCTAGAGCCAATATGATAGAAGTTATCTTCAAAATATGAGAAAATAACACATCAAAATCCACCTCAGGTTTTTGGCTAAATCCCTTTACAACTACTTCAAATTTGTATCCAATATCCTTGTTATTGTCATCTCTCTTCATCATGTACCCACTTGTTCTTTAATGCTCTTAGGTCCTTGGGAAGTGCCAAAACTTCATTGGTATTATTCTTGTACAAAGAAAACATCTCCTCCTTCAACACTTGATGCCACTATACTCTCTCTCTATGAGTATGTGCCTCCTAAAAAGGCTTTGGCTCCCCCTGATTAGTAAATAGAATATACTGATATGTTGGATATCTAGTAAAAGGATGACAAACTTTGTCATACCTCCTCAATTGTTGCATTGAGGACTCATTTGGTGATGATCTTGCTCCCCTTACCCAGAAGACTCTTAGTGTAAATGTGATCCAATCAACTGTGCATCTAGTATATGGCCAATTAATGTGCTATAGATCTACCGCTCAAGATGATCATTCTACCCTTCATCATCATCTAAGGAGTACATCTATGCAGAAGTTGAAACATACTTGTACTCATCATTAGAAGAAGTATCACATGATCCTACAACCGCTACATCATTACTTTCATACTCCATCGCTATTTCACTCTCACAAAATGCCACATCTCTATGTCTTCTCATGGCCTTTTACATAGGATTCCATAACCTATAGCCAAATGTTTGATCTCCATAGCCAATAAAGATAAATAACACCCTTTATCATCCATTTTTTTTCTTCTAATTTTCCTTTAAAACATGTGCATATGCCTTGCACCCAAATACTCACAGATGAGTATAGGATGCATCATTATTTCTGCATACCTTGTCGGGTATCTTAAACCCCAAATGAATCGATGAAGATCAATAAATCAAATAGTAGGTGGCACTCACTATCTTTCCCCATAATATCTTTGACAACTATGCAATCTTCATCATGCATCTGCCCTTCTCCACTTTGGTACACTTGTGTTGGGCTATGTCCTCTCATGTCATATGTCGTGTTTGTAATAGTTTTAGAACTCCCTAGAGGTGTACTCTCACGCATTGTCTGTGCACAATCACTTCAACTTTTTTTGTGTCTCTTACTCCACCGTGGCATGCAATTTCTAAAAACACTAAAATACCTTATCCCTGGTCATCAACAAATAGACCCACACCTTTCTAGACACATCATCAATGAGTGTGATAAAATACCTATTGGAAACCAGTGAAGCACATCAAACAGACCACATACATCCAAATGAATCAACTATAGAAGTTGTGACTTGACCTTTGATCTTGTCTTAAAAGAAACTCACTGATGTTTTCCTATCTAACATGAATCACATGAACTCATACATGTCTCCTTACAATAAAGAATCAATATCTACATTGATAGAAGCGTCATACCTTTCTCACTCATGCATCTTAGCTGTTTGTGCCACTGATCTTCTTGGTGATCCTCAACTACATGTACATCAATACCTTTGAGAACTTTAAGTTGGGTCTTGTACAATGTGCGACACAATTTTCCCTGTGTAATAACTGAAGACTCCTTTCTGACCTTAGAGTTTCCATTGCCAAGGTTTAGATGACAACTTTCTCTACCAAAGAAAAAACCAGATTTCAATCTCAGCCTTGAATTTGAAACATGATGAAAATCCTTGAGTGTGAGCATATAACAAATACTTGTCTGGACTGAAATGTCTCTATTTCTGATCATTCTAGAGTAGCTAGAGTTTCTCATATTCACCCTACTGAAGTCTCCTTTCCTGTATGAAGTGAGACTCATTAATGGGTGATGCATAAGAAAAGTTGTAGTATCCACAACCCACCCAAAATTATCATCATCAACATGCAAAAACTTCTCCTATACTATCAAGATGACATCATCGTCATTGTTCCTATCATTTCAATGTAGTGTTCTTTTCATAATCCTTTTTGTCTTTGGCTTCAGACCAATGTTTCTTTTTCCAAAACTTATAACCCTTTTAAAAATGACTTGGCATACCACAATGGAAGTATTGTATACTCTTTGACTTGGACATATTGCATGCCTTCTATAAATCATTGGCCTTACTATAGATCTGAGATGTGCCATGATCTCTCTCTATCCTTACTCCTACTTCTGGGAAGTGCACCTCTGACCCTCTATCCCCTGAGCCTCATTGTCAAGTCTATTCTTTCAGTAGACTTCTGTTCACCTGATCAAGTGTCAACTTTCCTTCTTGTGTAGAATTACTGATAATCACTATGAGTGTCTCCCAACTGTCAGCTAATGGTACTAAAGGAAGTAGAGATCGAAGTTCATTATTGAGAATCATCTTTATGAACCCTGATTGATTTATGATGCTTTGGGATTCATTCATGTTCTCGATGATGCTACTACTGTCCCCATAGTTTAGATTCATCAAATTCCTAATCAAGAAAGCTTTTTTGTCACAATTTTCTACTCATACAATTTCTATAGCTTTACCCACAGATCCTTGGCATTGTTTTCCTTTGAGATGAGGCGAGACACAAAATTATCGGGCCACTTGCATACTATTCCCAATGTCTTCATGTTTAGTTTCTTCCAATCTATATCAGATGTACACTATGGATTTTCCCTCATAAGATCATACCAATCCTTACCATACACAATATCCTCCATCTTCAGTTACTAGATATACCAATTTGTTCTCATCAACTATATCATCTTCACATCATAATCCTTCCCCACCTTCCCCATATGGATCTATATGCATCACCTTTCTCTGATACCACTTGTTGTTGTCTAGAAATATGTGAATGTATATGATGCAACCATGATGGAATGAGAAGAAAATATTTATGGAAGTGTTGCTGACAAGCGTATAGATCTAATATAAGAAATATAAGAATATAGAACACACACATGATTTTATGTGGAAAACCCTCATAGATTGTTAGGAAAAAACCATAGGAATAACCAATTGGAAAATCCCCTAAGAAGCCAAGATACAATATTCTTCTTGACTTTTGACCCCAAACTCAAGATAATACAACCAAAAACAAATATAAGAAAATACGACTATAGGGAAAGATCTTTACAATCCACTAGCCTATAGCTTCCCAGGAAGATGCCTCTTCAACAAGGTGCACATTAGTAGATGGCCCAAAGAAGAAAACCCATAAGCCTTTTCTTCATCCTTTTATTTTTCTTCCTCCTTCTTGTTTCCCTTTTTTTCTCCATCACTACAACAACACCAGCTGCCACATCCCTTTTTTCAATTGGAGTATACCTTTGCAATTCCTTAGTTGTTTTCTATCTTGTGTGAATAGCAACACGTGTATAAATACCACATCACGCTGCCACAAACCAAGCTCTAATGGGCCTTGGACATCTTTAGCTGGGAAAACCCATCAATCCTAACACAAAGAGGGGTTGAAACACTATCTATGTTATTTCATGTTCAGAAAACACTAGTTTTAATCATTATTACCTCCTCTCATTAGTCTTAATGATATCATGAATCTGAGTCAATCCTCTTTTGAGTAGGATTTGGGATTGAACCCCAGATGGAACTTTGGCTTCCGCAATAGTGGGCATGTTTGCTCATGACGCCGTCATTGTTGACATCTAGAGTTTATTTGTTGGGATTTTCCTACTTCTTCATGTGCATTTTGGGGTAAACTCGAGGTACATGTCTTCCTGTCCTCTCCTATGTCTCTCATTTTCCATATATTATCAATTAATAGTGATGCGATGAACCACAACTACCTCATCCAAACCCTAACATCTGCTACTCCCCCCTTATCTTAACTATATTGACTATTGACTTGGAATTTCCATTTTAATTTGGCACAAAACTCCTTCTCGAGCACCATTTTTTGTAGTGTTCCCCCTATATATGTTATATTTGATTTCTACTACACCCCTCCTTGTTAGACCCATAATCCCATACTCTATCTTAGATCACACATTTAGCGTCTAAGTTGATCAAAATGGCTAATACAACACATATGAACTTTTTTATATCTTTACAAGTTATGACATGTAGATGACTCCAATTCATATGTACAATCAACTCATAGTTGAACACATTGAACTTTTTTTATTTTTATGGAAGGAATCTTCTAAATCTGTAGCTATCTTCATAATCAGTAGATTACCTACAAATTTTTTAAACAGAGTGTGAGCTACTAGCTCAGTGAATGAAAATTCACATAGTAGATAAGATAATATAGATCATGGGAAAAATGAATTGTAATGCAGGAAAGATAAAAGAACCATTAAATATTGAACTGAATGAGAAATACTATCAAATCCATCAACCAATTAAACTAACAATGATTAAACATTAAATTTTAGAATCTGACTACTAGGGATGATGTAGTTGATATATAGATAATCTATTGAATGATTTTGACATTTATTGATTAGAAGTAGTATAAAAAACATTCCATGTTGTATTTAGACAATGTGATTTTATTTCACGTTATGAAAGTAGATATTATTTTTGAACAACATAAGTATCTTGACATAACAACTGAGTCAATTAGTTATTGATGTCTTTTAGAAAAATGAATTTTACTTCAGTGTACTACTAGTAAACACTTTGTAGTGGTGGTGTTTCACCGAAATTAACCAAATTTACCATACTTTAGTTATCAAGTAAAGTTTGTCCCAAACCCTTTTGGTAGTCAATTTTGGTCGAAAATAAATTCAGACCACTATATGTAGTCTAGTATGCCATTTTAGGGTCTGATAATACTTGACAAGGCCATCTCCACTTCTAGGCAACATGTAGTAATTTTGGAAATAAAGGAAAGTTCAAAATTTTCACTACTTCTTAGAGTTGTGGGTTGTAACTTATGGGATGCTAGGAAAAGAGAAAGTTGTTTTTAATGGAATGATAATTGGTTAATTGTTTTGGGACTTGGTTAATTTATCGATCAATGAAAATAGAAATATATGGTAGTGGCCACTCCCCTGTGTTTGATTTTGGATACATCATGTATTAATGGATGTGAAAATTTATACAGATTTGAGGAAAACATGCAAATTGTTGACATTGTATCTACTGAGACACCTATATTTGGTTGATGATTTGATGTACACTTATGCTTCTTTTGCCAAAGAAGAAGATTTTTGTCTGTTATTCCAAGTAACATTTGTTGCTCAACCTCCCAAATAAACCACATCTTACTCCCTCTCTCAATATTCCTTTTTCACTAAATAATCACTATAGTAGTGCAATTCTTTCCTTCTTTGGTCGTGTCGACTGTTGACAACTTCTCTCCTTTCTTCCGTCATTCCTCATTTTATAAATTTAAACTTCAAACGTATTCAGTATCAACTACTATTGCACGCATCATATCTTTGTTTCTGTACAAATAATCTGTCTATGGGAGTCAATGCATCTATTTGTGCATCGTGCTCTTGGGTGATGTTGCCTTGAGTAGATATGGGATTGGGTTCTCCCCTCACCGGCCATCATAGTGGTGCAAACCCAGGGCATGATGGATGATGGATCCAAGCTCGCCTTGGAGCCACCCCACATGATATGGAGAAGGTTGGTTGACTACATGCCACCTCAACAACCCCCTTAACACGCAAACAACCTCGCCTTCCATCCTCATTGATATTTCAGCCTATGGTGGTGCGCTGTCCAGCACATCAGGAAAATGTGAGGAGGCTTAAAAGACATCCATCTACAGGTTGCATGGTGAAGCCCAACTACACATAGGTGCAACCCAACCAAGGCCTTCTAATATATCATGTCCAGATCTACTTTTGTTAGGTAAATTTTGTAGTATATCCTATAAATGATGGTTGTCTTACAAAACCTTTAGAATATAATAGGATTCTCAGAATATGGACATTGATAATAAAAATGAGTAGATCACGATTAGAATATTATTACAGCCTAATTAGAACTCCAATACAAAAGTTGTTTGAATACTTTTTTGGTTTTAATGAAAATTAGTTTGACTATCATATCCATTTACAAAATTACTTTAGAATACAACATTTATGTTAGATCTTGATACTTGTAATATCATATAATGTTTAGGTAAATCTACTAATTTATTGGACCAGGTCTTGAGGTTAATTTTAACTTTTTTCAGCTTCTCTGCCACCACAAAGAGAGGATTCCCCTCCACCCTTTCATTCCAGCTATTTTTCACAATCCCTTCGAAGGAGGGCCACATAAGCCAGTGATTCAAGAATCTGAACGGCCTATTAACTTTCTACTATTTAGAAAGTTGAACCTCCATCCATGAATGGTCACTATTAGGATGACCCCCCAACTTTAGGGAATCTTCTGGGAAAACGTATAACCAAGCCTCATTCACTAACCCCCGATCAAGATTGCTGGATATCCATCTAATGGGGTTCCCTTTATTGTGCCAAGTGATCATCCCGCCTCTCATGTTTAATTCAAAAAGATTTGCAGCATCAATTGCATCATTGAATCTGTTCAGGATGGTTTCTAGAACTGGAAGTCCCCCCCCATTTCTCCCCATCCTTCCTTACTTGGTTAAAGTCACCCACAACCAATTGAGGAAGAGCATGTTGCGTAGATTGAACTAAACCATCCCATAGTCTTCTCCTGTCCACCTCAGAATTAGACCCATAAACTGCTGAAAGGACACAGTGAAAGCCCCCTATATTAATACAACTTATAGTGACCAGCTGGTCACTCTCAAAAATTGGCTGCACATCCCATATCACTGGATTCCACCCAATCATAATATTTCCTCCTTCAATGCTATTCAAGTTCATGCAATAGTCCCAACCACCAGTGAATAGACCCTTTACTCTTTCTGCCACTTCTCTTCAAATTCTCATCTCCAAGCAAACCACCATCAACACCTTTTTGTCCTATATGATATGTATGAGGGTTGCTTGCTTCCCAAGATGTGAAGCACCCCTCACATTCCATATCAACAAGGTCATTGGGCGCCCTCAACCACCTCCCCTCTCCCAGGGAAGCTACCTCGTCCTCCTGCTCTGCCTCTACCTCTTCCTCTATGCATCTTCTCAGCCCCACCACTGCTTCTTGTGCTTACTCTTCTAGTATTTTGTAGAACCACTTCCTCAGTTTCTTGGTCTTCTAGAACCTGAAACGGATTTATAGAGTCTTCCAACACCTCCCCTTCCTCATACGTTTGGCCGGTTTCCATATTGTCCTCTTTCTCTATTTCCACAACCACGGAAACAACAGAACCCTGAGTGGCGACCCCTTCCCGAGTCGTCTCAAGCCCCTATCCTCCGCCCTCAATCTCCACCACATCGACCCCAGCCTGATCATCATCACGAATAGGTTCTTTAGCAGTCCTCTCCGTTGTTGTTGTTGTTGTTGTTGTTTCTATGATGTTGGTCGCCTGGCTCCTCTGCGATGGCCTTCTCGATCTCCCTCTTCTGTGTTGGGTGGGTCTGCTACTCATGTCACACCCCAAAGCAAACGGGGGGCAAGGATGTGCCACCCTTTCACCAGGACAGTCACCGGTAAAATAGCCAAACACCATGCAGTCGCAGCAATACTGTGGCAGTGCGTCTAAGATCACATTGAATTCAAGCTCCTTCCCACCAGGCATCTCAACCATCACCACCTCGTCGGGCTTCTGATCGGCCGTGAACTCAACACAGACATGAGCAGTGCCTTCATATCTCCCTTCAGTGTGAAATTCGATAATCTTGGGCACCCCCACTCCATTGGTGATGATGGTAATGGCTCTCCTTGACCAGTGGTGTCCGACCCCCGGTAGGGTGATCCACACTGACGCTGAAGAAAGGGAAGCACGCTTGATGTCTGCCTCCGGAGTCCAGTGCCTCATGATCACCAGTTTACGATCGAAGAACCAAGGGCCCTTATCCAATGCAACCTTCAGATCCTCCTCACATGCAAACTGGGCTAGGAAGAGACCGTCGACCAAAGGTGAGCACTGCAACTCCCCCTTCGGTCTCCAACTGCAGATCATGCAACTGTAGAGGTGGTTGATAATACATTTACTACCCATCACTTGGAAAATAATTCACTAGTAAAAATTGGGCCATTATTCACAAGTGAGTCCTGTCACAAACCCCTCTCTATAGGCCCTCACAAATAGGGATGGTTGTGAGTCTGGCCCTCACAAATGGTCCGTTAAGAGAACTCACGTGACAAATACCAGTGGCCCTCACAAATACAATTGTCACGGACCAACTGACCCTCAAGAATGTTATATTGAGGGACTATTTAGCCTTCATAAATACATTTTTGAGGGACTATTTAGCCTTCATAAATACATTTTTGAGGGACTATTTAGCCTTCATAATAACATTATTGAGGGCATGTTTAGTTCTCATAACTACATTTTTGAGGGACTTGATGGTCCTGGAGAATATATTTTTGAAGGGATAATGCCTTCATTAATATTATTTTTGAGGGGCTATGTGGTCGTCATCAATGCAATTTTGATGGTCAATCTGGACCTTCATCAATATATTTATGAGGGACTACTGTAAATGATTTGGTTATTGATTATTGAATGATTTATTAAATGTTAATTAATTGTTACTATAGTGAATATCAAATTTTAAATGAAAACTTTGTATACATAACCTCAAGCAATATTTTTATACTAATTCACATGACATCATAAGAAGATTCAACACCAAAATGACACATAAAAATGTTAAATAACCTCAAACCAATTTTTGTTATTGAAGAAAAATATTATCCATACATTGCGTGCTCAACGTTGATATAAATAAAGAGTACATATGGCTCTACAATTTGAGATTGATGACAACCAACATATCATGCTAGAAACTCTTAAGATCTATAATGTCTCCATATTCCTTCAAATGGTGTGGTGCTCTTCATCAATGCCAGGCCTCATACGGTTAGGTACTTGAATATTCTTCTCCTAAAAATGACAAATCATTATATTAATAGAATTTAAAGTTAATACATAAATCATAGTACAACAAACAACTTACCCTTATATTTCAGTTTTGGTCTACTCCAAGGTTCATTGTCCGTCGAAATCCATCATTAAAAGTAATTCTACCCTATCAATATAAATACAAAAAGGAATCAGAGTGAGTGCGAAGTAGAGATAAATGTAAGTGAACCAACATAGCAGCAACATGCACCCATAAACTAAAATTATGATTGAACTTAGTACAAGGATGTGTATAAAAGCTGCATGACGGGTGATGATTTATTCAGCCCTATTTTAGGGCTTAATCTTGTGTCTTTTTGTTTTTCAATCACATCTATACATGTTAGATTGCATGTCATTCCCCCTAATATGCTTATTTGTATAAAATGCACTTATGGACATTATTTGCATGTTTTTCAGGTACTTGTACCACACTTGAATGGACAAGAGAGATGGAGGGGCCCAAAGAAGGCCCCAGAGCTCCCCCAACCTACCCCTAGTGGGCAAGAGTCAAGCTTAAGTAAAGAAGTCCATGGATAATGAAATTTGAAGCTCAAAGTGCAAGCTAAGCCCCCAACATGGCCGTGGTAACACAGAACGGTCGTGCTGCAAATGAAGAAATCACATGAAAAATCTCAGTTTTGAAGCAGCTGCAGAGCATACTCTACCACGGTCGTTCTACGCAACACGGCCGTGCTGCGACCACCCACCACGGCCGTGCCACGCAGCACAACCGTGCTACCAAATCCCACCACGGCCATGCTGTGCAACACGGCCATGCTACCAAATCCCACCACGACCGTGCTACACAACACGGCCGTGCTACCCTCAACCCACCATGGCCGTGGTGACCACCACGGCCGTGGCCATTTTGGCCCATTTTTGACTACCAACCCGACATTTAGCCATTTTAACCAACACGACCATTCTCTTCCACCACGACCGTGCTCACCCCTACCCACCACGGCCATGGTGACCACCACGGCCGTGGCCATTTTGGCCCATTTTTTACCACCAACCTGACATTTAGCCATTTTAACCAACACGGCGGTTCTCTTCCACCACGACCGTGCTCACCCCTACCCACCACGACCGTGGTGTCTCACCACGGCCGTGCTACTCACCTAATGTACCTAGTTTTTCCACTATTTTCCCCATTTTTCCCCATTCTGGCTATGCTTTATCTGGAGGGGGGCGTGGCCATATGATAGATAAGGATAACAGCCAGCAGTTCGATGTGGCCATAATTCTGCTTCAGCATCTGAAACACCAGAACAGGCAATCTCAAAGGAAGATGCAGTAGTTTAGCAGCATGGGTTAGTTGGAATCCATGACAGCATAGGCTATCATCACCAACAGGCTTAGGTAAGAGGATGAAATTGGTCATGTCACACTACAGAGCATGCAGCTCTAATCGACTGGGTATTGTTGTAAAGATGAGGATCCAATCACTGATTATTAGCAAGTGTTGTTTTTCGATACACCTGCTTGATGGAGTGATTGACCTCCCACAGTCCTCACAACATGGATCTGAACCACACCATCGCTTACATTAGCAGGGTTGAGATGGGATGTGTGAACTGAGAAAACATAAAAGGCAGGCAACCGCAAGTGCTCGTGGCAAGTTGTGACAGTAAGGCAGCTGCAGGGCAGTAATGGCCACACGTGTCCAGTGAAAAGTCCGACAAAGAAACATATCTTTTGACAATATTTTTTCTTTAGCTTAATCAATTTAAGTAACAATGTCACACCTTGTGGACCAGATCCATCAAGTTAGTGAAAATAGTAAACATTTGATTCACTAGACATAATATTACACCTTATAATAAATAACTTAAACATAATGTGCCATCTCAAATATAACATTCTAGGCAACATATTGAAGAAATATAAGCAGTTGGTTTATAAAAAAGAGAGAACATAAATAAATATATATGAGTTTCTGATATATAATGATTTGGTATAAGTACAAGATATATGGATGGATAACCTAGAAGTTTAATCAAGCACGTATTGAATACCTGATTGAAACGCTGAGTTCTTGGTGTGAAAGACACCGATGAAGATGTGCTTGGTGTGTTCTGCATTTGAGGATGACTTTGTCGATTATTACCAGAAGTAGGGCACCAACTTTCAACTGCATCCTTTAATAAAGTGTACATGTTAATATTCTTATGTGTATGAATATTGAAAATAATCTATAGCTGTTATGAGGTACCTGTGGCTGAAAGATTAGTGGATGTCCATTGCCTTGTATGGAAAGCCTGCCTACTCCATTCTCCCTTGAATTGCCTTGTATGGAAAGCATGCCTACTCCAGTCTCCCTTGAATTGCTTTGTCTAGAAAGTCTTCCTAAGCCATCCCCGCTTGAATTATTTTTCCTGGGAAACATGCCTACATCTGCACCATTACTTGTATTGTTTTGTATGTGAAAAGAACCCACATCTGTCCTATTTGTGCCACTTTGCATGTGTAAGACACTTGTAGTATTCTGATTGGGGTATTCAGCTGCACAATCAACATTAATACTTCCATCCTATAACAAATAGATCAACAATGTCAAAAAAAAATTATATATTACATTGACATAGACAACTGAATCTGAGTTACTTGTGATTGATTATACCAAGTCATTATTTGGGAGATGAAGTTCTTCAATCCATTTACTGTTTCTTCAAGTTCCTTAAGTTTATCCTGAAATAGAAAACAAATTACAAACATCGATCTAATAGACTAGTTGTAACTAATAGTTCAAGTTTAGTTATAATCAAACATACATCCTTTGCATTGCGTTCCTCAAGAAGCATTTCATATCTTATACGGGCAGCTTTTCCCCTATGTCCTATCTCTTTGTGCCCAATTTCAACACCTCGGATCCTAGCCTTTTTGGAAGGATTTAAAACTTGCAAATAAGCATCACATGTTAGATTATCAACACTTCTAGGATCTATTTCTTCTTAGTTTGCTACTTGTTTTTCCACAATATCAGAGATTTCAAGCTGTAATTAGAAAGCATCATAAAAGGAAAGCTTAAATTGAGATATCTAAGCATATGTAGCTTTGTAGACATCATAGGAAAGCAAATATCCATTTTCTAACCACTTGTGGGCTTTTTTCGTAAACATTTTCCAAAAATTTGTTAAGAGGCACAACGGGTTGATCTTCACTGACCTACACATGATAGATAACATAATAATTGTCCATGTTATATGTTCAACTCCTACTAAGAAAGACAAGTGTCCATTATTAATACCATTTCTGCCCGATAACAACTCCATGGCTTTGATCCTGTGATATGATCCATCACTTTTTTTGCTCTGTTTGCCTTGTTGATCTCGGAAATTTTCTAAACCATAAGAAACATATAATTAGAAAAAATAGATAGGTATACATGCAAGTTATATGAAACCATTGTACCTTATACTTCTCGGTTCCCCATTCTTTAACAAGATTTTTAAACTGGTCCATATCTATGGAAGCATTTTTCTCAACTTTCTTCATCATCAATTCTGGTTCAATCTTGTACTTTTCATAGTAATCTTTCTTTACACGTGCCCTCCACACTGATATCCCTTTGCTAATGTGTTCATCAATGTGATTCCATGCATTAGGGTGACTGCCTAAATCGAAGTATTTCTACAAAAATATAGAAAATATTACTTTAGATATAACAATCATACAATTTGTTGGTCTTTTTATGAAAAAGATTACCTCAATAAATGATTTTCTATCTGCAAAAGCTTGTTGTGGTTGTTCGTTCCACTTCAAGTCTATATGCCATATGTGTGGTTTCCTTGCTAGCATATGACAATAACGATTCAATTTGGCACCATTCTCCCCAATAGCATTTCCTTCATAATCCCATTGGACCTTGTGATGTGGCTGCCCTTGCTTAGGAAGTAGGCTTTGCTCACATGCAGGCCCACGTCCATACTTCCTATTCTCCTGATCATCCTCAACATTTTCTTCAACTGTTACATCATTTTCAATATTATTGGACAGTAGAGTAGGTTCATCCTCACAATTTTCTAGAATTGTGGATGGAGGGACAACAATAGGTTGACTGGGTGTGTTGTTACAACTAGATCTAGTGATTCTTCTTCCTGCCATCCTTCAACTAACAAGAAAAAAAATTAGATTATTAGTGCAGAAATGTCAGTAACAAAAGTAGTAGCTACATTTGAAAAACAAATAAATTGCGGAGAATATGAGACACCAACATATGAATATTCAGCATTTGAAAAACATATAAATTGTAGAGTACCTTGGTTTCATATCCCAAAAAAGAATAATGATGTCCTACTTGCTGGTATATGAAACAAGACTAAATAAATTGCAAAGAATATGCCATATAGTAACAGTTTGCCAAAAAAATGCAATAGAACATATTCCCCAAATAAATTATTCTAGACTTGCAAACAAAATAATTTGATGAAAATAGACAGATTAATGAACTAAACATTAGCCCCATCATTCTTCTTTTTAGTTCTATCAACAAAAGATCCCTCAGTGTCACTCCTCGTCCAAGACACATCACTAGTTACACCACCATCAATAGCTTCAGATTGTAAACCAGTCAAACAATTCTCAAAAAGAGGTACTTCAGAATAATCTTTAGGAGGATTCTTTAGCACTGTGCACCAATCATCAACATTAGGATCCTTCACATAAAAGCATTGCAATGCTTGAGAAGCCAGGATAAATGGTTCCTCCTTTTTTTTATCCTTGAAGTGTTGATTTGTGTGAACCTATATTCATCAATTCGCAACCCGTTAGAAGTGCTTTCATCATACCAAGAACATCTGAACAACGAAACTTTGATTCCTGGACCATAAGTTAGCTCAATAACCTCCTCTAAGTAGCCATAGTATGTGACTTCAGCATTTATAGGATTTCGATCTCTACCACTTGCATAACTTGAAGTGTCAGCACACAAATACACTCCACTATTTTGTGTAGTACATGTACTTTCAATGTGCTTTGAACAGAAATGATATCCATTGACCGAAAATCCTTCATAAGACATTCCCTCAGCACAAAGGCCTTGGGATAACCATCTCAAATCATCGCTAATACTGTTCGGCCTAATCTTTCGCATTTGCATTACCTTCATAAAAAAGTAAAACATTAATGTAATCTACACTAACTTGAACATTAAGAGTGACAACAATATTTATTTTTGAGACTTACATGCTCTTTCAACCACTTAGAAAACTCATTTGCATGTTTTGTTTCTAGGGTCCGTGGGGCAATGTTGGGTTCCATATCTTAAAGAATACACATGTGTTCACTGCTTTATAAGAAGTGTCTAAATTAATGTATAAAAAATATACAAATATCAGCAAGCATTTTAGGACGTAATTAAATCTTACCTTATGTAAACATCCAATTCTTCTTTATTGAAAAGGACATAACGATGGGCTTGTTCCAAAGTGTGGATGTCAAAATTTCTTGACACTCCAACTCTAATTGGAGATCCATCAACATTATGAGGAGTGCGGTTCAGTTTTGTCTCAAAATTATGCAAGTACCTAGCACAAAATGTCAAACTTTCTTCAGCTAAATAGCCACTAACAATACAACTAGGCGGTTTAGCTTTGTTTCTTACATACTTCTTCAATTTCTTCAAGTATCTCTCTATTGGGTACATCCACCTAGTTCGGACAGATTCGGCTTGCCTGGCTTCATAAGCTAAATGATTGGGAAAATGCATCATGATGGTGAAGAAAGAAGGAGGGAAGATTCTCTCCAACTGGCAAAGAGTGACAGCAATTTCTTGTTCCAATTCTTTGAATTCCTCCACATCAATAATGTTAGAGCAAAGCTTGTTGAAAAATGAGCACAAATTAGCAATAGGCTTGTACACATCTAAGCTTATGCAATGTCTCAAGGCAACAGGTAGAAGTTGATGCATAAGAACATGGCAATCATGACTTTTCAGCCCAACACGTTTTCTATCAGATTTGCTAACACACCTAGATATGTTAGAAGAATAGCCATCAGGAACTTTCAACTTTTCTAACACAAATAGGAACTTATCTTTCTGCGCATTAGTCATGGTGTAAGATGTTGGAGGCAAGTAATAGCGGTCACCTGCATCTACTGGCCATAAATCTCTTTGAATGCGCATTTTCTTCATATCTTGACGAGCTTGTAAGTTGTCTTTACTTTTCTTAGAATCACCCAATAATGTGTTTAAAATATTCTCGCACACATTCTTTTCTATGTGGATCACATCCAGATTGTGTCTAATAGATAAATACTTCCAATAAGGTAGCTGAAAAAAGATGCTTATCTTATTCCAACCAGGAGGTAATGGTTGAATTTGATCTCCAAGCCTCTTGCGCTTATTCATTTTTCCAAATGTGATATTTTCATATC
The DNA here is from genome assembly GCA_963693085.1 of Alisma plantago-aquatica. Taxonomy (NCBI): domain Eukaryota; kingdom Viridiplantae; phylum Streptophyta; class Magnoliopsida; order Alismatales; family Alismataceae; genus Alisma; species Alisma plantago-aquatica. Next base: position 123,951,274 of record OY856409.1, read on the forward strand.
CTTCAAATTGCCTCAGTATATCTTCTCCAGATAGTGGCTTAGGTGGAAGTCGAAAATCTTTTTCACCATCAAAATTTTTCCTATCACATCTATATGGATGATTCATTGGAAGAAAACGTCGATGGAAACCATATCATTGCTTTTTCCCAAACTTTAACCAATTTGATACAGTCTCCACATTACAACAAGGACATCCCAAATCTTTCTTACCTTTAGTGCTCCAACCAGATAAGTCACCATATGCTGGAAAATCGTTAATGGTCCATAAAATCATTTCCCGCATAGTGAAATTCCTTTTGCTGTATGCATCATAAACTTTGACTCCAGGCTTCCAAAGTAGTTGCAACTCCTCAATTAATGGCTCCAAGTATACATCAAGGTCATTGCCAACCATATGTGGACCTGGGATTAATAGGGACATCATAATAAATTGTTCTTTCATAAGAAGCCAAGGCGGAAGATTGAGAGGTATCACCAACACAGGACAGATGCTATGTGATGCACTCATATTGCCAAATGCATTAAATCCATCTGTTGCTAATGCCAATCTAATATTGCGTGGTTCAGCAGCAAAGTCTGGATACCTGGCATCAATAGACAACCATTCTGGTTTGTCTGAAGGATGATGAATACGACCATCCTTGCCTTTTCCTTCAGATGGCCAAATCATATATTTAGCAATAGATGAAAACATATAGAGCCTCTCTAACTAAGGTATCAAAGGGAAGTGATACATGAAATTAGCAGCTACCTTCTTTCCCTTAGTTTTGTATTGCTTTTCATTCCATCTTGAAGCTCCACAAGTAACACAATTTTCTTTTGAAGTTGCATCTTTGCAAAAAAGCATGCAATTATTTGTACATACATCTATAGTAGAATGATCAAGTCATAAATCCTTCACGATCGCATTTGCTTCATAGTACGTCTCCGGAAATAGACAATTTTCTTCTGGAAATCCTGAAATAATCAACTGTAACAACTTTGTGAAAGAATCGTTGGACCATCCAGATTCCTCCTTCAGAAATAGCAAGGCAACCAAATACGATAGCTTAGAATGACTTGTGCAACCTCTATAGAGTGGTTGATCTACCTCTTTTAGTAGCTTGTAAAATCTTTGTGCATCTACATTTGCAGGTTGCTCTATAGCTTCAGTAGAGTGGTCATTTGTTGTGTCACCCATACCAAAGAAATCCTCCAGTATCTGATGCATATTGTCGGTGCTAGGCATGTTTGGTGCCACAACAGGATTGTTCCTACCAATCACCTCCCCATGAAACGTCCAAACATCATAGCTATGCACAAATCCTTTTTGTAATACATGTGAGAATACCTCCTCCTCTGTTTTAAGGTATCTGTTCAAACATACCTTGCAAGGACATATTAATTTCCTCTGTCTAGTTGGTCTCTGATGGATAAGAGCAAACTCAATGAACTTTCGTAACCCTGCCTTGAATACATCACTTCACACTCTATTCCCAATATACATCCAACTCCGATCTATTAGAAAATCCATCTACATGAAGGAAAATATATAATAAGTTAAGCACACATTACAAGAAATATATATATGCAATTCAAATAGTATATTGATTATATTCCTTTTAGTCTATCTAGGTATTTATATTCCTTGATTATATATATATAAATAATCGAGTAACCTGATATAGGTCTGATTTAGAGTGAATTTGTTCTTCATATTTTATATATGTAGTATAGGCACCCCTTGGGTGGTGAAAACTGCCTAGCCACCTTGACGAGTATGACTAGTTATTTGTTGTCCATTTATCATTCAACATCTTTAATTAGCTTTATGAAAGAGTGTTGGTAATTCTCTGGTTGCACGAACCTGTTTGCTTTGCTGAAAAAATGGCAAAACCTCACACTAGTTTGTTGGTTCATAGCCCTAAAGGGATCTATTAAACCTAAAGTGATTGTGAGGAAAAATTGTCAGATGGTATGGATTTTGAAACAAAAGTTGCAGGTTTCTACTGAAATTGGTACGGTTGTCAATCTTGTTGATATTGATAATGCAGACGTGTTAGAAATTCCTAGTCAAGATATAGCGATGATCCATGTTCCTATTCATGTGGTTTTTAAATCAGCTTGGGAGACAGTTGGAGAAGATGTGATGAAATTTGTTCTTAATTTCTTTGAGAACTCTAAATTGTTGAAAGAGAGTAATAGAACCTTTACTACTCTAGTTCGTAAGAGTTTTGAAGCTAATTCCTTGTGCAATATTGTCTATAACATCTTTACCAAGAATATGGCCAACAGGTTGCATGGGGTTCTGCCTTGGTTGATTGATTTAAATCAGGTGGTCTTTGCTACAGGCAAGAAGATTGGTGATGCTTTACTTCTTGCTACTGAAATCCTGAGTCTGTTTCCTAATTCCCATGGTAGACCTAAAATGTGTATGAAAGCTTATCTAATAAAATCTTATGATAATGTGAATAGAAAATCTATCCATTTCTTTGTGGATAAAGTGGCCTCATGAAAGGTAAGTACGAAGAGATTTTGTTTGGAGAAGTAAACCAAAGTCAATCTATTCTTGGATTTGGAGGAATCCGCTCTCTATACGGGATATGCATATTGATAATTTTGAAATTAGAGTTGGTGAAGGTTGTAACACTATGATTTGGATTGATCCTTGGTGTTCAGGAGGTAAAACTCTTTCTAATATTCTAGGTAGCCATTTCTTTGCTAGATTTGGTGATGGTAGCCACTGTAGGGTTGCTGAATGTATTACTAATGGTGCTTAATGTATTGCTGAATTTGTTGAGTTATCGGTCTAACATAATTTCTTAGCTCTTGTCTAATGAATGTCTCCTCGACATTGCAAGATCACACAATAGTGCCCCCTATCTACTCCAACTCAAGCCTACAAGTAGGCAAATAAGAGAAGCACAAAGCAACAAAGAGGGTGAGGAGAGCACTTCCAATGGGCCATAAGGTGAAGCTCTTTGCTTTAGAGCAGAGTAGTGTTGGTTAGGTTAGTGGTGAAGTTGTGTTTTTGGAATACAATTTTATACTAACAATGCAACTGAGTTACATAGTTTTCATATACCATGTTGGTTTATTAGTCTAACATAATGTCTGAACTCATGTTTTGTTGAATGTCTCCTCGTCAATGTAAAATCAAACAAAAGAACCCCCTATCTACTCCCAACTCCAAGCCTACAAGTAGACAAATCAGAGAAACATTGAGCAGTAGAGATGGAGTGGGGAGCACATCTAATAAGTGTGAAGGTAAAGCAAGTGTGACCCTGGACTTCTACTACACAAGGTTATCCTCTTGGTACAGTCTGCCAATTTCTTAGAGAAGTGTGTGCCCCTCATTTGTTGTTAACAATTGACTATTCTTCTAATTTTGATTCTTTCATCTAAAAAAATTTCAAGAAAAATAGGTCGATAATGACTTCCACACTGGTAGAAAAACCTTTTGTATTGGCACTTATTGTATAAGGACAATGAAATTTTGGATGATATAAGGATTCAATATTGCTTTCTTACACCTTACCTTCTAAACTTTTCTTCCACCAATTTTTCATGGATCACATTTTCCTTATGCAGAAGGAAACTCAAATGATACTGAGAGACATACCTATTTTTAGGAGGTTGCTGCTCCTAGTTAATTTGAGAGCATGTAGGAATTGGATAACTTTACAAGCACTCTTGGAAGAAGTTCATAGGATGATAAACCTGATGCATATGAGGGAGATGCCAAATATATTGAGAATAATCTTAGTCATAAATGTTGAATTAATAAATGACATTTATACCCTGAGATTTGTGTTGGTGAATGAAAATGCCATGTTGATGCAAAGAGATAGTCCATGTAATGATACACATGCTAAGAGCTCTTATTTTGTCTCAGAAATTGGGCAGGATTGTCTGGAATTGTGTGCAGATAACCAGATGATTTCTAATTTAGATAGTGATACTCCAAATGTTACCTCAACTTGTGTCTTATATATTTAGAATGAACTACTTCCAAAAAGTGAAATTCATCCAATTCTAAGGTTCCAAGCAAATACCTATGCAATAGAATAGGAGAAACTAAAGTTCTGGTCTCTACTCATGCTAAAATTGCAAATATACAATACTCTAAAAACTACACCTGAGAAGTTTGATGATTTGAGTAGAGGACACTTAACCTTCAAACATTGATTCAAGAAATAATCAAGATGTTCTTAACCCGATCCATAATCTCAGTTTCTTTGGTTACAACAAAGAGAAAACTAAGATTGATTATGAGATATGGAGAGGAAACATGTAGTTCAAACGCAATCACTATTTTTTTGATAGAAACAAGGGGTGATTCGTTATCTTATGGATGTGGAACTTTATTAAGTGGAAATAGTTCTCTTATAAATCCTAGTTGTACGCATGATTCTTCTATTATCCTACGTACAAGTCCAAGCTATTGAAAGGAATCAGAGGTTCTTTTCTAGTATGTATGGAAAGGTGGATGGCATTTGGTCATCTATTATAGTAGATAGAGATATGTTTGTAAATAAGTAGATACACCTTATTCCACCCACGATCAACTAGTAGAATAGGTTTATCTATCTTCATTGACTACTAGATGGATGTGTTCAATGATATGACTCTAAGTAGACTGATAATCACATTACCCCCAAATGGACCACTTTCATAATTGATTGTTAAAACCCTAATTTCTTTTCTTATAGCCAGTGATCGTCTAGTTGTCTTCCTTTCTTGCCTTCTTAGTATGTTTTACATAGTTTATGGTCAATATCATTATGATTAGTTAGTTTTTACCCTTTCCTTGGTTACCTAATTTCTTCTCTTAGTTGTTAATTAGGATTGTCCTTGTTAGTATAGTGTTGATTGCTTGTCTCTAGTTGATTGCTTTAGTGTAGTTATTCCCTTAGTTTTTTATTTAGCCTTTATTGTGTAGGGTTAATCTAGGGTTATTTAGCCTTTATTGTTTTAGGAAATTATGGAATAACTATAAAATTTTAGGGATAAAAATAATCATTAAATGTTCTTATTTTCCATCAACTTTCATATGACTGATGAACTAACTAATAGGATTTTAAGAAAAGATTTCATGTGTGCATATAGTTCTATGCTCTGCTAATTTGGGGTAATTATGTAGGATTTTAGTCTATCTAACCAAATGTATGTTCCTTCTACCTCCATATGGGGTTTGGAGTTGACAAATTAACATGGTTTTCAAAAAATGTATCTCACTAATATTGGAGAACAAAGATGATGACTATGTTGATTTCAAACAAGGAAAATTGGGTTTTGAGATCAAAATGAAAGGAGGGTGATGGAAGACTAAAATATTAGCACTACAAAAAAATATGCAACTAGCCCAAAATATAAAAGAGATCATTTCTTTCCTACACCTAGAGAGCTCTTCATCATGATATAGTATGGAAATATCAAAGAAACTTATGGAGTCATGAAAGAAGGTTTGTGAGAATTAATAAAGTGTATTGTGGGAGACCCGATCAGGGCTCATTTCATTAAGAACCAGCTAGGTTGAGATGATGGAAAGCTACACACATCGTTAGCCATCCAACATTATATCCTAGAATGGTCGATCAGAGGATGTACTTGTTAGAGACTCGATCAACGGATGTACCTGTTAGAGACCTGATCAGGGCTCAATGTCGATCAGAGGATGGATGTCTTCTCACACTTCACTGGCCGCTGCACTGACGGAGATTAGGAAGAGATGCCTCCATAGAGGACAGAGAATAGGCGGAGAGGCTGTCGGCCAAAAGAGCCACTATCTTCTCACACTCTCCACGGGGATGGGGAAGAGTCAATGAGAATGTATCTCCTAGGATGGAGGAGATCAGTTGTCGATGGCCACGGCTACAGCGGTGAAGGGGAGACCTGTCGGCAGCAAGGGCGATGAAGGGGAACCAATTTTGGCGGCCAGGCGGATGGAGGGGAACACCCGCAACCTTCTCTAAACCGCAATGAAACAGAAAGAAACTGGCGGGGGCAGATTAGGCTTTAGCGTGGAAAAGACTGAAAATTTGGATTAAGTTAAGAGGGAAATGATGCACCATTCCCTCAATAGTAATTGTGAGGGTTAAAAAAAATCAATGCCCTATTTTTGAGGGATCATCCATCATAAGAAATATATTGGTACATTAGAAAAATGGTTGAGGGACATTATCCCGTCATTGAGGGAGTATCCCTAAAAAATAGTCCCTTTTGTCATGGCAATTTGATCCCTTACAATAGTCCCTAAATAATGGCCCAATTTTTTGTAGTGATTGAGAACTTGTGAAATTTATCCATCTCAACGACAACCGGCTCTAGCATCTTCATCCAAGGTCGTCCATCCTCCGCCCTGAAGCTAGGTTGAATGGGGTCGCCCATCGTCGTAACCGGAGCGAGTTTGTGTCGTACCACCAACGACCTAGACACTGTAGAAGACCAACCCCGACCCACAGTGACATCTGTGAGCGGGTCACCCCACCTCCCGGAGGAAGCCAAAGGGGAGGACGAGGTGGAAGAACCCACCTCGCCCTGGGCGGCGCACACCATAGATCGCCCTCAGAGTAGAGAGAAGTCAAAGCACTCTAGAGAGGGAAACAAAAAGCGTGCATTACATGTCAATTTTTGAGGGTGATGTAGCTGAGCTTAGGATGCATCCTAATGATCCTGGGTGTATGGAAGCCGAGGACAAGTCTAGCAAGAGACTCACTCAACTCGAGAAAGCTCATGAAATATCCAGATGGCAGAGAAGTAGGCTGAAGTGGCTTAAAGATGGTGATTGTAATTCTAAAATCTACCATGCTACAATTAAAAGAAATTATATGAAGGACTATATTCACAATTTGATTGATGTAAATGGAGAGCTTGTTGATGAAGTGACCAAGGTGGAGGAGTTGGTGGTTGGGTATTTCATCGATTTATATAACAGAGGTGGGAATGATACTAGCAGTAGGTTATCTCTACCGAATAAGAGGGTAACCGATGAGATGAATAGAGATTTTATCAAGTTGGCATCGAATGAGGAAATCAAGGAATCTGCTTTCTCCATAGGCGCTTCTAAAGCTCCGAGACTGGATGGGTTCAATGCAAAGTTTTTTCAAAATTTCTGGAATATTATTTGTAGGGATGTTTGCAATGTTGTGAGGTGGTTCTTGGTCGGTGGGAGAATGGTTCACCAAGTTAATCACACCTTCATCAGGTTGATACCAAAGAAGACGGGAGCTACTGAGATGAATGATTTTCATCCTATGTCTTGCTGTTCTGTGATCTATAAAATCATATCCAAGTTGCTAGTGATACATTTGAAGAACATCTTGCCGGTCATCATATCTCCTAACCAGGCTGCTTTTGTGAAGGGTCGTGCTCTGCATGATAATGTTTTCCTTTCTACGGAGTTTCTTCGGAACTTTCATGTGAAAGGCAGTAACAAGCAGGCGTACATCAAATTAGATATAACAAAGGCTTATGACCAAATATCTTAGAAGGGACTGTGGAGCACTATGGAGGTGCTGGGGTTTTCTAACAGGTTCATAAATATCCTCATGCAGTGCGTACATACAACCTCTTTCTCTATGCTTATCAATGGGGTTCCCAAAGGACTATTTAGATCTTCTAATGGTCTCAGGCAGGGGGATTCGCTCTCACCCATGTTGTTCATGATGGTTATGGAGAATCTCTCCTTTCTTGTCCAGAAAGCTGAAGATGAAGGGGACATTAAACCGTATAAGGTGCATGGTATTAAGGTGCTAAACCATATGATCTTCGCTGATGATCTGATGTTTTTGGTTGCTGCTCATGCTAAAATCTTCAGAGGGGTTAGAGCTGTGTTGGGGAGATTTGTGGACATGTCTTGCCTTTACATCAGTGACATCAAGTCACAGGTTTTCCTATCCAAATCTTGTGATGCAAGGAGAGGATTTTTGAAGGCTGCTATTCATTTGGAGATGGGTTCCTTCCCTACCAGATACTTAGGTATCCCCATCTCGGGAAGTGCTGGGAGAGGTTCTAACTTCAACATGTGTTTGGATAATCTAAGGCTCAAGGTTGATAAATGGGTTGGTCCTAATATGTCCATGGCAGGTAGAGTGGTGCTAATTAAAAATGGCCTACAGAGCATGGTTGGTTTTTGGTGTAGACTGGGTGATATCCCGAAGTTTATTTTGGGTAGATTTAGATCTACTATGGAAAGTTTTTTGTAGAGAGGAGGGCAGCACGTTGTTGCTTGGGCTGCTGTTGTGCAACCGAGGCATGGGGGGGCCTGGGTTTGAAAGATCCTTCTGATATCATGTGGGAAGTCACGGATAAAAGAATATACCAATTTTTGATGGAACTGGATAACATTTGGAGTGGCAGGATGAGAACCCGGTACAGTTCTTCTCTTAACTGTGGAGCTGAAGATTTGGTGGAATGCTCGAGGATTTGGCGCATCATGTGTATGATTTGGGGTAATTGCAAACAACATTATGAGGAAGAGGAGGGGAACTGGAAGATGGTTGCGGGGAGTCAACCTTGGTGGATCTTGCGCAACCAACCTCAAGTTCCTTGGCACCAGTTGATATGGTGCTAGATACATTGTCCCAAGTGGAGTTTCTACACTTACCATGCTCTTTTGGGTAGACTTCCCACTAAATATAGGTTAAGCAGATGGGGGCTGCTGTGGAACCGGTCTGTCTTCTCTGCTGACAGGAACCTAAATCACACACACATATCTACTTTGACTGTACATATACAAAATATATATGGACCCACTACTCACTCAAGCTCTTATGGGGCGGCACCCCATCCCTCAGCCTTCAAGATTCCATGCTCTAGATTTTGAATAGAACTAAAGGGGATAGACATATGAAAAGGTTTGTGGGACTTGTTTGGTCCAGTTTGATATACCTGGTGTGGTAGGAGAGAAATGGTAGGCTGCATGGGAAAAAGGAAAGGGACAAGTTTCAACTTTTTGATGATATTGTATATTGTCTGGTCTGGTTTTGTAAGGCTAACCCGGGGATCTTGTTTAGGATCAAACCCAAGGTTTTGTTGATGTGGGGTATGATGTGATCTTGTAAAGTATACGGAGTGGGTTACACTCCTATAGGTTTTTGTAGATTTGATGGTGTAGTAATATTTTACCTTATCCAAAAAAAATATCATGTAATGTTAACATGGTATGTGTATATTGATGTAAGTTCTATGTGGTCTTAATATAGTAGGTCTAATGAAGTAGTTAGTGGATTTATAGACTTAGGATGTGATGTATCTAATGTACTTGATGCAGCGGCTCGATATGTTCTTAAAACCTTAACTTGAGATCCAAAACAAAATGTAGGGTTGAAGAATTGGTGACATATCTTGTAAAATCCTTTATTATGTGATAATAATGAAATATTATGATTGTATATGAATTTTAAGCATGATCCATATAGGTAGGGTTTACCCTAAAAGTAACCTCGAAGATCATAGATTTGGATCAACAATAACACGGGGACACTTTAAGCGTCAAAAATTCTAATATATTACCTAAAATTCCCCAATTATATGATCATTTTAAGCAAAATTATAATAGTTTATTTTTTTAAAATATATTGTACATTGATTGATTGTTGATTAAAACATTGAAATTTTGCTAGCTTGAGATAGATGTACTTGGGTAAATTATGATCAACTGCATTATCAAGATTATTAGTTTTACTCATGAATTTGGGTTTGATGGGAGTTTTACTTGGTTGCCCCCTTGTCCTCATTTTATGAGGATTATCAGAGTAGCAATTGTTGCATAGTTTGTGGTGATTGGATTCCAATATAAAAAACAATGGGGATGTTTGGGGGTATAGTTAAAATCTACATGACTATTTGTGGTCTTGGTATCTCCATATACCTATTGCATGGGGAAAGACAATATGTAAAACTTCCAAAATAATGGGGTGTATAAAGTGTTTTAGGTGATAAAATGACTTAGACAAGATCTAATTTTAAATAATGTGCATTTATATGTGTGTTTAGATGCTTGCAAAACAATTTGTACCTCAAATTATAAATTGTACACATTCTATTGTACAACTTGATAGGAATGATTTAAGAGCAAGTGATGACCGACCCAGATCCATCCTAAACCATGTTGTATTTTTATATACACCCATTAAGATATGTAGATAATATATAAAAATTATATTATTGTTTCCCAAAATTTTAAGATTTTTTTAAGAAAGAATATTTTGATCAAATTTTAATTTAAATGTGAAGTTTCTATTTTAACTATAACTTGATCATGAGCCATTTTTTGTCAAATTTTAGGTATGTGCACTTATCCATCATAACCCACTAGCTATCCTATACTGACTAGTTAAGTACTAAACTCATCTTAAACACTCCCAATAGATATCTTAGCTATTCCTAAGTGTTTATTATATATAGAACTTCTTTAAGGACACCTATCATTCAATTGAGCATTATTTTTGCAGGCTATCTCTCTCAAACTAAGAGTCCTAGTTTATTACATTGAACTGCTCCCAAGAAAATCTAAGCTTCACCTAGCTCTAGTGTCCTACGTACTCTACTAAAATATAGTTTTTCCTTGACTTGTTCATTAGTTATAAAATTGCATATATTATGAATATTGTGTTGTACTTCCTTCTTCTAGTCATGTTCCTTGTTTAGTTTTTTTCTTTGGGTTAGTTCTTTCCGAATGGTTTCATGGAAGAGCTTTGGAGCTACTTGTTGCAATAAGGTTGCATCCATAGGTGGTGGAGGTAGGTTGCAATCTTCTCAAAAGAGATTTGTCTTTTGATTTCCCACCAAATTTCTTATAGTTATCCTCTATCTAAAATGCAAGTTAGTTTTCTTAAACAAAAGACACCAATATATTTAATTTGTATAGTACTATAAACTAGTAATAAAATTATTGGTTAAGAAACCTTTGTTTGCAACAAGTATGTAGTAGAGCTACAAATTTTTTGGATGGAACTATTATACATTTGTGTTTGTTGCGGTTGATTCATTTTTTGATTGCATACTTAATTTTCCTCTGCATATACTCTTTTAGAAAGAGTGAATTAACCTTTCTTGTTTATTATGTTGCATAAAATTGATTTTATTTATCCACTCCCACTCTATAGATTTTAGTGTCTAGAAGAGAAGCCTAGGATGTAAAAACTTGGTCCTAGTGAAACACATATGAATCTAGAAGGACAAGGCATGAATCTACCTATTTTTCCTTCCTCTCTCTTAGATAGACATAAGTTTGTAAAAAATACTAAGAATATACCAAATGAAGAAGAAGTAGCTAGCCTCCTACCACACATGTATGTACATGTTAGGCAGTTTTTCCTTGAGATGATGATTTTATCTCATGGCATAAAAATTGTTATTACTCATCCAGGAGGCATGAGACTACTGATAACACCCAAATTTATGCATTTATGCTAAGCATTTATTTATAATTTTGTGTCACTATAGCCTTAATATGCCCAAAATAACACATGCTTCTTATCTTTTAGTAATTTATTTCTTTTCTTAGATAAAGTTGCTCAACTAGCCAATTTAGGGACTTGCAAGCACCGAACCTAAAAATACATATATTCTCCATGATTTCTCCCCAACACATGATTTTTGCAGCAGCTAGACTCCCATCTGTCATGACCGCGGTGGACTAAGAATCACACTATGTGCACTAGCTTAGGAGACGGTGGTCCCGCTAACCGACTAGCGGGACCAAGAAACTTTTGATATCTTAGACCCTATTCTTGATGGCCAGTCCTTTATCAGGATGCATCCTTGCCAATCAAAAGGGCTCATCGACGCGGACCCCTCAACCACCAGTAATAGCCCCCCTCCCCCAGGGTGGGTGCATTCCATGATACTGAGACCATGGCCTACAAGTTCTACCTTGACCTTCATCACCACCGCTGTGGCCAGTCAACACGGTCGTGTCAATGGCACACCACCACAGTCGTGTCAATGAACACAATCGTGGCTTGAATGAACCACGACCGAGGAAGAATCACGACCCGCGGTCATCATCACAACTGTGACCGACCACCATAGTTGTGGTAGGGTCAGACCACGACTGCGGAAGATACCTCAACCATAGATCACGATCGAGGGAGGACCGCGACCCGCGGTCATCACCACAGCTGTGGCCGACAACCATGGTCGTAGAAGGGTCAGACCGTGACCACAGAAGATACCTCGACCATAGACCGTGTTCGAGGGAGGACCGCGACCCATAGTTATCACCACGGTCACAGCCGACCACCACAATCGTGGCAGGGTCAGACTGCGACCTAGATCAACACCGCGAAGACTCCACCTATATATATCCACCCCTCTCCACCTGAAGGGGGGTTCCACATTTTGGGAGGTTCCAGCTGTTGGGTCCAACCTGGTGTGGTTCTCAGAGCCCCGTAGGAGAGTCTGGAGGTCTGAGAAGGCCAAAGTGCTTGTTCTAAGCCTGCCTCTTCAACGTGTTTCCATCCTATACCATCTTCCACTGTCATTCACTCACCAAGCTATTGTTCAGGGGTGGGATCTAGAGAGAAAGGAGACCGAGGAGTCTAGAAGATCAAGGAGGATGACCCAAGGACGTGATTTGACCTATAAGGAGGCTAGGGAGCAAGTGAAACCTCTCCTCTATGGGCTAAATCTCTTCTTCTTCTCCTTCCTTATACTATTCTCCTTTGTTTCTGTGCAACGATGTTCTTTCATCTTTGTTCAGTGCCAACTATGCTTGTCCATGGCTAGTTGAGCTCCTTCTTAGCTATGTAGCCCGTTTTGGGCATGTTTATGTACTTTTACCTTGAGCAAGTAGTTTTATTTTAGATCTGGCATGTTTTATGTTCGATCTCCCTTTTCTTGTTATGATTGCTAGTTTGGTTGTTCTCTTTCTGCTTGAATTGCTATTTCTACTTATATCAAGAGATTCGTTATAGAAATGACAAGAGAAGATAGTTTGGATCGGAGTCTGAAAGGAGGACGGTTTAAGGTCATATGTTCCTAACATCTCAGAATATTTTACATCTGAGAGGGTATCTAGAATATTCTAGGATGTTGGTTTGTCATCCTTGAGAGAGGTTTCATACCATAGATGGGTTTTAGTCACACTATGCGAGAGCGAGTGGGATGACCCCACAGGAACAGATACCACGATGCATGCTATGTTTGAATGTAGGTTGCTTGTTGAGGTGTTCGAGGGTTGTCTACGCCCGAGAACAGATGCATAGATTGTCCAAATTGTGGTAACATAGCCAGGGACTTCTTTCTCTCTGGTTTAGTAGAATCCTATGGATTCTGTTTTGTTTTATTTCCTTTGTTTTGTTTTAATTCGACAACCCACTAGACCAGTTCTAGATCCTTACTTTCCTGACTATCATCTTGGCTAATCTGACTCAAGAACGAAATATCAAGCATCCTAAACGTCACCACATCCCTATGTTCAACCCCGTATATCTACTCTAACCCCGTAATAAAAGTTGTGGGGGTCCTTGAAGGTTTCAGGTTATAAATTTAAAAGTATGACTCCTTCTGAGTCCACCTCCCTTTTTAGACGTGCTATTTGGGCCGATCAACTACCTATTCCATAGCCAGATCGAGTGAGATTAAATTATGTCCTTTGAAAAATTTATGAATATAGGGTCTCGTAGCTTTGCATGTCATTCCAATTCTAATGAATTAAATGCTTGGTTATTTGAGACAGAATAGATCTTTAAGTTGGCCCTATTTCATATGAACATAAGGTTGAACATGTTATTTACCTATTTAAAGGCAATTCTAGCCATTGAGTATATACATGAAGCATGAAATGTACTATGCAAACTGAGTATTGAAGGTGTTTAAAGCCATGCTACAACATAGACATGCATGTGCCTGATAAGATTAGGCAGATTGAGATGCTCAAGCAAGGCATGATGTTGATCGAAGAATATGAATTTTTTTTCTTAGATTTGATAATGTTTTATCCACAACATTGTAGGACAAATGAACATAAGGTTAGGAGTCTTGAGAATAGGTTGAATATATATGTAGGAAAAGTTGTCAATTGCAAAGAGAATTCATACTTCCACACTTTTGTGGATGCTTCTAGATGGGTAGAAGAGGTAGTCATATTAGGAAACCAATAGAGGGGCGAAGACGTTGGATATTGAGATGTCCAAAATGGGTCCTAGAAGTTAGAAAAGGACATGTATAAATCCTCCAAATAGAAGGATGCCATCTTCATTTAGTTTCCCATTGGTCAACAAAATGAAAGAGACAAAGGAAATTGAGGCATATGTAGAGGATACTAGCCGTTCATAGTAACTCGTGTTGATTCATCAACTGTTATTTGTGTGAAAGGGTATGTAGCACCAATTATGTGACAACACCATCAAAGTATATGACTTGTGTACGTCCTCATATAGGATACTGTTGGGTTCCCTACCCATCAACTTGTTATATGTGTGGGTGACTTTGAAATTATTCTAGTGAGTGTCTAAAGAAGGAACAACAATATCAGTTAGGGTAGAGGCTGAGAGGGTAGTATCAATAGACCCATCAGACCCTACAAAGTGGAACTAGAGGGGTAGTGTCCCATGAAGATTTCTAATGCACATGCAGATGCATCGATGAGTTGTGATCATGGAGGCAAACAAAAGAAAATGTTTGAGCCTATGCACCAAATTAACAAGAATGAGTCATATATATTCAAGACTAGCAATAGGTTAAATGAAATTAACTACTTATGTCATCAATCATGTTAGTGTTTTGATAGATTTAGGGGTAGTCATACAGTCTTTTGTAGATAAGGTTGTGATATCTAAGAGTTGTATGTTAGTATACCACTTACCTTATGATTTTGTGTTAGAGGTAATTATGGTAGAACCTATCCTTATAGCTATGTATGTCCTATATGTGTTTGTTAGAATGGATCCATAGTATTCTAGTTAATCTTTTACCCTTTGAGAAAAATAAATTTGATAAATCATGGACATGAACTTCTTGGAAGAGTAAAAAGTGAGGTTGGATTTCTTTACCTAGGAAGTTGAATTCCATGATGACAATAAGACATGAATCTTTTTTGGAGATAGAAAGGTTTTTCTAATGTGTTTGATTTTTGTTATGACAACTAAGAATGAAAAGGGTATTTGCCCCACATGGTTGATACTAGAGAAAAGGATCCCAGCATGTCATATGTAAATGTAGTTTGGGAGTTTCCTAATATGTTTCTTGAAGAGTTACTTGGTTTTCAGTCATCTTAGGCTATGTGAATCAATTGTAGGGCCGAGACACCATAGGATCTCAAGCCAGAGAGTAAGGGGGAGTAATACCTTGATCGTAGAACCCTAATACCCCACCGGAAAGGAGAAGTAAAGCCCTGATACAAAATATAAATGATAAGTGTATGGTTGTATAAAATTACCTCTACTCTAGATTACTCATCTAGTAACAAGCATGCAAATAGTGTGGCAAGATTAAAGGATTCTATGGACAACATAATTAACAATATAAAGATCACAAGAGGTGTACGGAACCCAACATCCAAGGATAGTTCCACATTTCAAAAGTAGTATAAGAATTATATATCATGGAGTATAGAAATGGTATCAAGAAGAAGAAATGTTTGAAGATGCCTTATTATGGGAAAATGGGTTTATAATCAATTAAACACTCAAATGTAAATAAGGATTGCACATACCTATTATTCAGGACTATGGTTTACTAAGTAGTTATTATTGGTCCCCAAAGTCAAGTATTCATCCTAGGAACATATTTGTATGTTAGTCAAACCTAAGAAAATATGTGTGTTCTTTCCTATTATAGATTTTCATATTATTCTTACTCTAATACCAATCACCCAATGACCTATTAGGGTTTAATATTATGAAGTGAACATATGATTCAATGGGTATTTGTTTTAGTTCCTCTCGGGCAATTCGAAGGGTGACTAGGGCATGAGTTCCCCTGCTCGGAGGAGGGGGCTTCTGGCAGTGGCTAGCGCCTCCTCACTCCCCTAGGTCCTCTTCCGAGCCCGATCTTCATGGATAGCTCTTCGCCTGGTGGTCGCCCTTCACCCTTGCCGCCTTTGCTTCTCTTCTCGGCGGCGCTAGCGCCGTGTGCTATGCTCCTGGCGGTGGTGGGGATTCTATTGCCCTTGCCACATCCCTATTTTGGGCTCCAGGCCATTGTGAAGAGGTAGGGTTCTGGTGGGCATCCTCTCAGCTTGAGTGATCGACAAGTTTGGGTCTTTTTGTAGGTTTCTCTAGGGAGCAGGTTTTAGGAAAGGCATATGTCTTGTATCGCTGTTTATCAGCATCTGTTTGCTCCTATTAAATAAGTATTGTCGTTCATCAGTTTAGGTTAGTTTTGTTTAGGTGGTTAGTTAGTGGCAGGTTTCTATTGCCTTTTTAGTCATCGACAATTAGTGTTTCCTAGTTGTTAGGTTTGGTTTTGGTCCTCTAGTGAGAGAGCTTGTTTTATCTGTAGTGGTCATTTGTTGGTCGTGTCGTGCCTCAGGTTCCTTCTTGGGTGTATGGTGAGCACGGGTGCCCCTTGGTGCTTCAGGCAGAGGAGGAGTAAGCTGGATTTGGGATTTGGGATTCGTGTGGGTCTTCCGCCCCCTATTCGCAAAGGTGGTCGGGAGTGGTGGTGGAGTTCCCAGCACCCTCTACTCCCCACCTTTATATCCGCATGAGCCATCCTTCCTCTATATCTGCATCGCTGGGGTTTGGCCTCCTTTCTGGGTCTCCTGGTTGGTGCAACCTTAGTGCTCGTCGCTGGTTTTTGTGTTTCTGGTCCATTTTTATGGGGCGTTGTGTCTGTGTTGTTACTTTGTGGTCAAGCTCTTTTTCAAGTGATCTTTTGTTGTCTTCATGATGGTAATCTCTGCCAGCGGCTTTGCAAAATCCTCTCCCAATGTACTAAGAGGCTCGTGTAGATTGATGAATTCCATCCTAGATAGCTTTTTTGGAAAGCCACTACAACAGGTGGACTATGTAGAAATGTACCTATCACATCCCAATCTGAGTCTTGTGCTATGTCTTTCCGCTAAAGGAGTTGCTTCTTGGTTACTTAATGAGAGATGTCTATCTTGTAGATGTCGTATGGCTTGCTTTTAATGATATTGAGCTATTTAAAAAAAAGTTCTAATATTCATCTTTAGCCACATACGTCAAACTAAGTCTAGGTTATATGTATGTATGTATGTATATATCTGTGTTTGTATGTATGTATGTAACTAAGGAGTGCATATTCATCCTAGTTTAAGTTGCATCATTTTCCCAATTTTTCCTTCATGTTCATCATTTTAGCTCAGAACTAGCTTACATTAGGTTTCTTTGACTTTATGCTAATTTATAGGATTTTTATCCAAATTCCTTGCTTTCTTGGTATACTTGAGCTTCATTGTATGAAAGGAGAAGGAGGTGGTGGTCCCGCTATTTTTATGAAAGTTACCATTATTTCGATGACACGTTCCTTCATCAGATGTTGCCCTACCATCGATATCCATGCTTCTGATTTATGCTCCATCAATGCAACCTTTGACTTTATGCCAATAGTGCCCCTTGGGGTGGGTTTGCATTTGTCTACCAAACCATCAGTTTGACTGTTCTGTCCAGCTGTCAATTGTCAATAGATGGATGCCTATTGTAAGGAATAGGATCCCTGAGGGGAACCACTCCCTACTAAAAATAAAAGGCAACATCTCTTGAACCAAACATCACAAATTTATTTTTTACCAAAGGGATGATAACAAATTCATTAAACATGAATGTATCATAAAATCAAAAGTAGCATCAGAAAATAAAGTTCTAACTATTACAAAGCTTGTTAACATTATACAACTCTCCACCATACATAGGTGATTCAAAAGGAAAACTATCTAATCAAATAAGGATCTAGGTGAGGGTCATCTAACCACCTTTTCGAAGTCTCCCAAAGCTCAGCTACAAAGTTGTTGTCAAAATTCACCTCGATCATCCTCTCCTTGCACTAAATTTGGGGATGGAAGCATACCCCAAAAAAAGAGAAGAAAAGGTAAACATCAACAAAAGCTGGTATGTGCATACTTAAAATAGGAATTTGAGTAATATATGGAACAAAGGACAACAAATATAATTGCTTCCCATGAAAAAGTAAAGGACTACACAATTGGGCATAAAAGAAAAGAATCACAATAAAAGAGATAAATAAGAGCAAAGTATAAGAACCAAGGCATCCATGTGTTTCACTTGTGACAATACTAGACAATAATAACATATAGGTAGGAAATAACACATCTACCAAAAATATGAGATGTCCGAGAACTGTATAAATCAACTCTAAATATGGAGTGGGTAGGAACTGTATACATCCACCCTGAGTAGGAAATACACATATACTCAAATATATTTTCATATGCAAGCATTTTTAACATCTGCATTCATATGTGCGAATATTCACATCCACATAAAATAACATGTAACATTATACTAACTGTCACCACATGATGCATAATAAAAAAATAAGCAAGTGTAAACAAATAAGGAGGATGAGAACATCCATCAAGTAAAAAATGGGAATAGAGGATCCATGCCATCAAATAATGTGTCATATAAACATCCACTACCAAGGTGGGCAAAGAAGAACATATCACAAAAGAACGTTCCACCATGAGCAAAGCATACAAAAGAGTCCAAAAGAATGTCCACATAGGATAATATGATCACAAGCAATAACAATATAATGTACTTCACATGAAGCATATTTTTCAAAAGAAGAAGATATTGTGTAGACTAATGTCCATCGAACCAAGGGAAAGATGAAAACAGGTGAATTGCTCAATGTAGAAGAATAAGAGATTTAAACATACCTCTTTGTAGAGTCTAACAGTCCAAAGTCACTCCTAGATCCAAATCTAGGTCTCCAAAGCAAATATTATCATGTATGTGAAATTAGGGTTAGAATTACATTGATTTCACAAACCCTAAAGGTCACCTTTTTCTTAATGTGTGAATTAGGTGAGGAAAACCATGCCATATTTTTTGTTGATATTATTTAAATTTCAAAACATACTTTATTATATTTTTTGACTTATAGATATTTAGTTATGATTTTTACAAGTTATTACTTATTTAGATTAATCCATTAAAATTACTTATTACTAAACATTAGTTTTAGATGAAAAATTAATGCCATTAGAAAGCTTACATTTTTATGAATTTATTGACTATTTATTTGTATTTTTCTAATCAGTAATTAATTTCTTGTGAATTTTTGAAAATGGGCAAATCATATAAATCCACGTCAGCATAAAGTCACAAGAAAGAAGAGAGAGGGAGAGAGTGGGCTGTGTGGTTTGAGTTGGCCCAATCAGGGCTTTCCAACTTGGCTGGCCCCATAGACAACTAGGCAAGTTGCCTCAGTGTTGAAACAAAACAAATCTCACGTGAAATGATGATTTTACCCCTCTGTGGAAAACCAAAATCAAGAAGAAAATAGGAGGGCAGAGAAGAGACTACACCTGGGGCTTTGTTCCCCCTTTACTCAATGCAAAATGGGAGTCCCAATAGGTGGATCTTTGAACTACAGATTGTGATGTATGGAAAACCAAGCGAGACAGACTTTAGGATCTTTCTCCCAAAGTGGCAACGGCCCCGGCAAATCTAATCATAGGCACAACGACCAACCATAACCCAAGAAAAACCTTCCACCATTACTAAAGAAGTTGTGAGAACCCAAGACAGTGAGAAAGAACCAAGAAATCTCAAAACCAATTTTAGAGGGAGAATCGTTGATCAAAACTGAAGCTCAAAGTGAAGATAACAAACATCACGATGAAAAGGAACCAACTAATTGTTGTGAAGGTCAAGAACTAAGAAAAAAGGGGTGAAACTGGTATACCTTCAATTTGAATGATGAGAGTCCTTTTGATGTCTTCCCACACCTCGCGTTGTTGAAGCCGACCACAAAAGGTCATTGTCGAGGTTAGAAAGTCACTGCCAAACTCATCATTGAAGGTCCAGGAAAATGGAGCAAGGGATGATGGGTTAGGGCATTCGGGACCAAGGGGATAGTTGGGATTGTTCGATGTGCATTTGGGGACGGTGTAAGAGGGGTTATTTATAGGGGATGAATCCCTGGATGACTGGGATACAAGCCAAACCAGGAAATAGGGGAGCTCGAGAAAACCCCTCATCAACCATAGTGTGGAGACCACAAAACCCTAGAAATATTAGGATCTCCAGATGCGGAAAGACACGAAGAATATGTTGGAGCAATAATCTCAGACCAAGATGGTGAGATGAGAGAGACAACGAGAGGAGAAGAAGTCACAGCCTGTAGTCCCTTTCCGACTGAAAGTCAGGTGAGAGGGAAGACCTCCAAGCAGTCAATAGAATCCATAGATCTCAGGACAAAGTGGGAACAGTCCAATCGGTCTGAGAAAGGAAAAATCCATGTGACAAGAAATATAAGAGGGACTTTAGCAAAAATCAAAATGTTAATTAAAGTGATGTGAATAATTATGTCAATTTTTGAGAGTCCAACTATTGTCTAATTAATATGAAATTGTGCACTTAGGATAATTAAAGCATGTCGAATCTGAGTTTGGCATTAGATTTCCCTTTTGAAGTCTTTTGATGCATTATTTAATCAAATTTTAGTTTCCCTTTCTTCATGCATTAATGACATTTAGGATTATCCAAATTTGGTGAAACTTTGCCCACAAGTTATCTTTGATGTGTTGAATATGAATTTACCATTATTTCCATCTTTTAGATTTATTTATCTTTATTATTCCACTTATATGGCTTTTACACATTTTCTCTCTCCTCAACCCACCTTATATATTTAAGGTTGTCCAAATTATATGAAAATTGACACATAGGTTATTTTTAGTATGTAGATTATGAATTTGACGTTTGTTTTCACTTTTGTGATTTATTTTAAGGAGATATGTCATATTTGACATGTATGGTCCTTTATTACATTCGTTATCCCATATATCCTTATTAGAACCATTATTACTATAATTATGTTCCAAAATGTCATATTATTCTCTTAAGAGTTATGTGTGGTTATTTTGCAAGAATGATTATGAAATATTCATTTATCACATTTGACATTTTTATGTGTCTATTATTGAGCCTAAGACTAATGTGAAAACATGTATTAACTCAAGAGAATTTTAACATCTTTTGGGTCTCAACTTTGTTTGGCTAAGATAAAAAGATAAAAGTGCTAGGGTAGGGTTCAATATCTAGTTCATTACATCTGTAGTTTATCTTCTGATGGCTGATCAAACTTAGCCTTTTGATGATTCTACTGGTCTACCTTTTGATGTTTGTCCTGGAAACCTCTTCTGATGGCCAACCTGACCCTACCTACCTATGTTCGTCCAACTTGCATCTTCTGATGGATGTTATGTTCCTGCCTTCAGATAGTCGGCCTCAATGCCTCTTTTAATGGTTTACATGAACCCTCACACCCGATGGAAGCTCTATAGAACCTTTCAATGGAGGCCATGCATGTCCCTTCCGATGGTCCTTCTATCCCTTCATCTATGGATGGAAGGGAAGAGCGTTGACATACCTTTCTTCTACCTCCTACCACTGCCTCTTCACATCCATAGCCACCAAGATTCAATGTAAGACAACTGAGTGGTTCCAAAACCTACTAGCTACCTAAAATTAGAATCAGTCTGCCTCTGTCAGGAGGCATCTCTTCTCCATCTTATAGGCTTCCACATTCACTACTCCACCATTGGAATATGGTCCCCAATGGTGGTTTCCATCAGTTGAAACCTGACAACCACCTCTCCACCAAGGCTCAATGATGTATGGGTTTTGAGTCACTTTTATAGGCTAGTATTACACTCATTTTATGTGCTTATTGGTCATATTTGTTGTTAATATTGCATGATTCAACTCCTTTAACCTATTATCCTTGCATGCATCAAATTCATCTTGTTTTACATTGTTTTGTATAGATTATCATATTTCTTGGATTTGATTTGTCTTTTTCTCTCATTTTCAGGCAATTCACAATTCTGGACCCGTCGATACCATCGACAGCCTGTCGATAGCATCGACAGAGCAACAGTGATAGAGTCGGAGAGGAAGCAGATAGTTCGATACCATCGACACTTTGTCGATGGTCTTGAAAGTCCAACAGCGAGCCAGATATCACCCTGTCGATACCATCGACTGGAGCGATCGATGGTATCGAGAAGGCATCAGGCGGCTCCTAGAAATTGAAGAAAGAATCGGTACCCTAAGGTGTCAATACCATCGACACCCCATCGATGGTATCGACACTGTCGGATCAGAGTTTTGTCCAGCACGACTTCAATCGGACGACTGCATTCTTTTGCCACCCCTAAGTGATACCTATACCTAGTAAAAGATGGCCCAAAGTCGTCATTGACATTCTATTGCATTGCACAAGTCCTGAAGGAGGAGAGAGCGAAGAATGGAGCCGAGAGCTACGCACCAAGAGATTCCAGAGATGCAGATAGAGTTTTCCACCGTCGTAAGGTTGTAGAATGCTCATCCCGCACTGAGGATCACCTGGTTCTTCTCTGTTCAGGGGTTACACCATCTCCATCCATGTTTTCTCCTTCCTTTATGGTGTTTTGTTTTGAGATGAACATGCGGGGCTAGTCCCCTTTGTCTCTAGGACCGGGAGTAGCCCGGGCAATCATTGTATGACACTTCTTACATAGTTTATCATAATTTGTCCCTCAAATCCGTGGTATGATATTGTTTTCTCCATTGTTATCATTGTGCTTGATCACCATAATGGTAATCTAATACCTTTAATTTCTTTTGACGAAGAATTAATGTTTAAAAAGAGGCGATAATCACATTAACTAATAAATCCTTTGGAAAAGGTGATGTACGATTAATGGTGGGAACCGAGAGACATGTTTTTCATGCACCTAGTCTAGGGCATAGGTTACTACTAGTGTGGAACCGACCTAGATTAAGGTAGTGAATTGTATCGCGGAAGAGAGAAATTATGGATAAATGCCACTATCCGAAAAGGGAGACGAGTTGTGATAATTGTGAAGGAATTAGTACAATGAGAACTTGAGGTGAAACTGCAATCCTAGAGGTTTCTCTTGAATTGATTAAAACAACCATTTAATCGATTGCTTTGTTTTCTTTTGTTTTTATTTTCCTTTTTCAAAACAACTTCCAAACATTTACAATCAGCTTAGCTGACCGCGAGTAGTTAGTAGTAGTCTACCGATAATTACGTTTCCCTATATTCGACTCGGGCCTCACAAGGCCTATATTACATTAACGCGTACACTTGCGTTATACACACGGTAAAGTCATGTTAAGTTTTTGGCGTCATTGTGGGGGAAACATCAATTTTTGGCACTACGAGTGCTACAAACGACCACTCTAGGCCACTTTTAATAATTTTTATAATTCAGAGTAAATTATCTATCTTTCAAATTCTTTATTCGTCTAGCACTGTACTTAATCAATTTTTCACATTTTAGGTACTAGTGCATGGTGAAGACGCGTAGTACAGACTACACATAGTCGACACCTGAGATTCTACCTTCGGGATTGGGTGACGAGGAGGAGCATATCCACAATCAACCTAAAGACTTAGGCACAAATTCTGAATCTAAAGTAATGGCTGAGGAACAAACAATATGGGAGAAGTTCAAGGCTTATTCCTCTTCCGCATCCAAGGGGCCGATAAAAAAGCAGGCGATCAACATTCCTACATACAAGATTGATCCGACACTGATAAACCTGGTCAAGTCTAATGCATTTCATGGGCTGAACAATGAAGATCCAGTGGCCCACATCAGCACATTTGTGGAAAACAGTGATATGATAGGTTCCCGCAAGAAGCACTTTACTTAAAGCTTTTTCCCAATTCTTTAGCGGGGAATGCATGTGAATGGCTGCACAATCTCGATGACGAGTGCGTTGAGACCTGGGACTAGATGGTAGAGGTCTTCTTCAAGAGATTCTTCCTACCCGAGAAGACGAATGACCTTGTGAGAAAGATCCATAACTTTTGTCAAAAGGCCGGTGAGACTTATTCAGAGACATGGGAGCGCTTTCAGATCATGTTAAGGAAGTGCCCACATCATGGGCTGGATAAGGACAAGCAAGTTAAAATTTTCTACTTTTCTCTCAATGAGCATGATAGAAGAAACTTAGATTCAGCGGGCTCGGGCTTCTTCTTGAACAACATAGGTACAAGGTGTTGGGAGATCTTGAAGAACATGACCAAGAAGCAGTCATGGGGTAATAGAGATGCACCAGGACAAGTTAGAGTTACAGGGGAATCAAAGGCAATTAAAGAACTAAATGAGAAGATGGACCCGATAGCAAAGAGATTGCTAGCTAAAGAGGATGAAGGATCTGATGATGAGGCACAAGTCAAATTTATGCGTCAACAACAAGGGTACAGGATAATGATTACTCCTGGAGGAAGGATACAAAGTTCTCAAGGAAGGATCCCAATAACTTTCTGCAGGATTCGGATGCCAAACCACAACCTACTATAGAGGAGAAGAGTAATGAGTTGCTCAATAAAATTGTGAAACAAAACCAAGAACTCATGAGCACCTTCAGCAAGCAGCTGCAAACTCAAGGGGAATTTATGAATCAGTTTGGACAGACGCTACAAAGCCACATGGAACAAATGAGGACACTTGAGACATCTTTAGCACAGATGGTAGTGGAGATTGTGAGTCTAAAGAAGCCCACAATGCAAGGTTTCAAGGGGAATACTGATGTTCCCGGAAAGAACCATCAAGCTAAGGCCATTCTATTGAGGAGTGGAAAGAAAATTTTAAATTCCAAGGCCGATGAACTGAGAACACCACAATAAGAAGATGTTGGTGAGGCCATAGAGGATATCGTAGTTATAGAGACAGTAGAAGATGATGCAGAGAAGGCCACAGAAGAGCCCATTATAGAGAAAGAGGCTGAGAAGAGGATGCCTTATGTTCCCCCACATCAGAGGGTACAGACCGTCCCAATTCCTTATCCAAATAGTCTAAAGGCAAAGAAAGTTGATGCATAGTTCAAAAAGTTCTTGGATAGTTTTAGGAAACTTTCGGTCAATATTCCCTTGCTAGAGGCTATTGAGTAGATACCCTCCTATAGTAAGTTCTTGAAGGATATAATTACCAAGAAGAGGAAGATTCTGGACACTGAGGTGGTAGTACTTAAGGAACAAGTCCGTGCTTTTATTCTAGGGAAATTGCCACCAAAGAGACAAGATCTGGGCTATTTTAATATTTCATGCTATATTGGGAAGGTGAAATTTGGTGAAGCACTGTGTGATTCCAGGGCAAGTACCAACTTGATGCCCCTCTCTTCATTCAAGAAGCTTGGTCTTAAAGAATCTCGACAAAGCAACATGACAATTAAACTTGATAGGTTCGTGTTTCCAACTGATTTTGTTGTCATGGAGATGCAAGTTGAGAAAGGGAATGAGCTGCTCTTAGGAAGACATTTCCAAGCCAATACTGATATGATATTGGAAATGGGTAGAGGTCGGTTGACAATGGGTATAGCTGATGATAGATTCGAGATAGTCATGCCGCCAACTTCAAAGCAGTCACAAGCGAATGAGCAATGTCACAAAGTGAAGCACTTTGATCATAACATCTCTCTTTGCTTAGGGAAGTTGTTTCTTGATATGGCTCATGTCATGACGAAGGTAGATAAGGGAACAATTGTTGTGGACATCATGGAACAAACAAAAGTGGTTTCTCTTGTTAAAGTTGTGGGTTATCCCAATGATGAGGAAGAAGAAGTCTCACCATCTACTGAGGATGAAGCTATAGCAGTCTCCATGCTTGACTCATACCCACAATTACCTCTTGAAGCTTGTTTGTTCAACATAGTGAATGATTGGATGAGAAGTAAGTCATTACAAGAATGTGTTAAGATGCTTCAAGTGCTTCCTTGCTACTATGCCAAGTACTATGCAGAGTTAGGACCGTTGCCACCACTGCTTAAATCTTCTTTGGTCATCCCGCCAGAGTTAGATCTGAAGCCACTGCCCCCTCACTTGAAATACACATTCTTAGCCCTTGATGCAAAGCTACCGGTGATAATTTTGGCATATTTGAGTGTTGTTGAGGAAGAACGGTTGATGATAGTGTTGAAGAACCACTGTGGTGCATTTGGGTGGTCAGTTTCTGACATCAAGGGGATCTCCCCTACTCTTTGCCAACACAAGATCTGGCTCACTGAAGGAGCCAAACATGTGATTCAACCCCAACATCGCCTCAACCCCGTCATGATGGAGGTCGTCAAAAAGGAGGTGATCAAGCTTCTCTCCGTGGGCATCATCTATGCTATTTCAGACTCTACATGGGTGATCCCAACACAGGTAGTCCCTACAAAGAGGAGAATCACGGTAACTCAAAATCTTTTGAATGAACCTGTCACCACCTGATTGGTAACTGGGTGGCATGTTTGCATTGATTACCATCGGTTGAATTCCGCCACTCTAAAAGATCATTTTCCTCTCCCATTCATTGATCTGATTTTAGAGCGGCTGGTTGGCCGCTCTCACTTTTGCTTTTTAGATGGCTATTCCGGTTATAATCATATTTCCATAGACCCTAAGGACTAATAGAAGTCTACTTTCACTTGTCCTTATGGGACTTTCACATATTGTCGGATGCTGTTTGGTTTATGCAACGCACCAACTACTTTTCAACACTACATGCTTGCTATCTTTTCGAATATGGTGGAGTGATGTCTAGAGGTTTTTATTGATGACTTTTCCATCTACGGTGCGTCATTTGATGCATGTTTGTATAATCTAGACAAGGTGTTACAAAGATGTGAGGACACACATTTAGTCCTCAATTGGGAAAAATGTCATATGATGGTTAGTGAAGGCATAGTGCTTGGACACAAAGTGTCTAGCAAGGGACTAGAGGTAGATCAAGTGAAGATTGAGGTTATTTCCAAACTACCTCCACCAAATTTGGTGAAAGGGGTGCGGAGTTTCCTTGGCCATGCAGGGTTTTATCGCCAGTTTATTAAGGATTTTTCTAAAATCACTAAGCCATTATCAGAATTGCTTGAGAAGGATGTTGTTTTTTACTTCAATGATAAATGTATGCATGCCTTCAAGTTCTCAAGAAAAAGTTGATTTCTACGCCGATTGTTCAAACACCGGATTGGACTAAGCCCTTTGAGCTTATGTGTGATGCGTCAGATTTTGCCATGGGGGCCGTTCTTGGGCAGTGCCTTGAGAACAAACCCACAGTTATTTTTTATGTGTCTAAGACTTTGAATGATGCCCAACTCAATTACACCACTACTGAAAAAGAATTGCTTGCCGTGGTTTTTGCATTCGAAAATTTTAGGCAATATTTGGTGGGTTCTAAAGTTGTGGTATGGACGGACCATGCCACCATAAAATACTGAATGGAAAAGAAAGATGCCAAGCCTAGACTCATTAGGTGGATCTTAATCTTGCAAGAATTTGACATTGAAAATAGGGACAAGGAGGGTATTGAGAATGTTGTTGCAGACCACTTATCTCGGTTAAAGCAGGTAGATGAGAGAGATACCAACATAACCATTACTGAGACCTTTCCAGATGAGAAAATCCTTTCCATTCAATCTAAGGACCCTTGGTTTTCACATATCGTGAATTATCTCGCATGTAAAGAAATTCCAAATGATTGGACTTATCAAGAGCGAAAGAGGTTTTTCCATTCTTTGAGATATTATTTTTGGGATGACCCTATTTTGTTGAGACAATGCAGGGATGGAATTTTGTGCAATTGTGTACCTGAGAGTGAATATGATAGTGTGCTCAGTCATTGTCATACATTGCCCACCGACGGTCATCATGCGAGTATGAGGACTACGACGAAGGTATTATAGAGTGGCCTCTATTGTCCTACACTTTTCCGGGATGCCTATGATTATGTGAGGAGGTGTGATTCATGTCAAAGGGAAGGTAACATCTCAAAACAGAAAGAGATGCCCCTCAATGTATTTCAAGAATTTGAGGTATTTGATTTGTGGGGCATTGATTTCATGGGACCCTTTGTGTCCTCTAATTCCAATTTGTATATTTTTCTTGCTGTTGATTATGTGTCAAAGTGGGTAGAGGCAATACCCACAAGGACTAATGACGCTACGGTAGTGTGCAGGTTCGTGAAAGAGCATATTTTTTGTAGGTTTGGTGTTCCACATATGATCATTAGCGATGGAGGCACCCATTTCACGAACAGGAAATTTGCTACACTATTGAGAAAATATGGGGTCAAGCATAATGTAGGTACCCCATATCACCCGCAGACGTAGAGCCAAGTGGAGGTATCCAATAGGGATATTAAGAAGATATTGGAGCATACGGTGGCCTCTTCAAGGAAGAATTAGAGTACATTACTACCAAAAACACTATGGGAATATAGAACAACATTCAAGACACATATAGGCACCACGCCTTTTAGGTTGGCTTACGGGCGGGCTTGTCACTTGCCGATGGAATTAGAGCACAAGGCGCACTGGACGCTAAGGAAGTTGAACTTGAGTATGGATGATGCATGGAGAAAGTGAATGTTAGAGCTCAATGAGTTGGATGAGCTAAGGATGAATGCATATGAGAACTCAAGGATCTACAAGGAGCGGACAAAGCAAATACACGATTGCCACATTCAATTGCGAGTGTTAAAGAAGGGTGAGAGTGTCCTATTGTTCAATTCAAGGTTAAAATTACATCCCGAGAAATTGAAATCCCGATGGAGTGGACCTTTTGTTATAGAGGAGGTGTGACCCCATGGTTCCATCATGGTGAGAGATGGTGAAAGAATATTCTTGGTGAATGGTCAAAGATTGAAGCACTATTATGGGGAAGACTACACAAAGAAATTGCACGAGATCAAATTCATGGCACTAAATGAGGAATGAGGAGCATGCATGCATCTATCCCAAGACATTAAATGAGGCGCTTGTTGTGAGGCAACCCAACCGTGGTAGTTTACATGTTTATTTCTTTGATTTTTTGCATTCCTAGATAGTTTTCATTAATTTAGCACTTAGTCTCTAAAAATGATACCCTGATGTGTTTGTTGAGTGTGCAGGCTGGGGAACGGTCTATACCATCGACATATGGGTCGACGGTATCGAATTTGGAGCAGCGGATAATTCTAATGAAATTTCATTCCGTCGATACCATCGACGTCCTCATCGATGGTATTGAAATTGGAACATGAGCAAAAGGATCGGGCGTCGATTGTATCGACTTGTCATCGATAGTAGTGAGTTTTCTAGAGATTTTCAAACGAAATTGTCTCAGTGATTTCGATACCATCGACACACTGGTCGATGGTATCGACATGTCTACAACGACATTGATTTGGTCAGACGTCGCAAGGATCAAAGGAACATACAGATGTCGATACTATCGACACATGGGTCAATAGTATCGATGACACATCAGCGATCTGAGGTCTTCATTGAGTGGTCTACAATGCCTATCTATGGGCTATGTCGATGGTATCGATACCCAGTCGCTACCATCGACACAAGGCCGTTCCGGGTACCCACATCGAGCCGTCAACATCCGTCGATTACAGCGAGGGGTGGATTCCAACAACCGTCGATACCATCAATGGGACTATCGATGGTATCGACGCCCCGACAGCAGACCCAACCGTCCCTTATAAAAATGAGGGCAAATCTTCATTCCAATCACACAATCTCCTTGCCTACCTTCCACATCTGAGGCTGAGCATCCCTGGGTGCCCAAGAGGAACCAAGATCACTACCGCCGATCATCTCTGAGCATCTTCTTCGGCTTTGCGGATCTCAATCTTCTCTGAGTGCCCTAATTGTCTTCTCCGATCTCTATTCTCTTTTCTTTTCCTCACTCGTTGACGTGCAACCATGGTGAGAACAGGAGCATCATCACCTGGGGTTGCACCTACCCTACCTACCCGGCAACAAGGACTGGTTCCTCGCCTTAGTCTAGTCCATCCATCGTCGGAGGTCAAAAAGGTGTACGCGGAGCTATGGAAGCGCTCCATCGAGCCAACCCAGTATGGTGACCGTGAGCTTATCAAGGATCTGGGTTTTGAGGCCAATATGGCCTATGTGCTACAGGGACAATTGGACGAGTCCCCTGAGTTTTGCCATGACCACGTCGACGATCATCCATTCTTCAGCGGATGGCCTACCTACAAGGAAATTGTAATTGAGTTCCTGGCATCACTCGATATTTTTGTCATTCCCAAGGAATTAGTGCTGGTGCGGACAACATGGAAGGAGGGGCGTGTGTCTTTCCACCTCTACAATCGGGACTACAATCTTACCCTCTGTGAGTTCAACGTGATTTATGAGTGGGCCCATAACGAAATGCATCAGCCACCACAGAATGCTGATTATGAAGCTATGTATGCAAAGATGGTGACCATACCTGAGGGGTATTCTATCAGTTGGCACCACACTGTTGTAGCTGATTTTGAGCATCCTTTTGTCCGGATTCTTCACTGGATAATTTCCAAGTCATTCTTTGCAAGTTCCAAGTTGTCTCAGAACAGTTCTAGGAGACGGATCTCTTCTTTCTCCATTATATGCTAGAGAGGACGTCGAACAATTTTGTAGCCTACCTTCTCACGCGCATGATGGCGGTAAAGAAGAATGTTTCTCGACGGGCTCCAATCTACTTTGGGGGACTTATTACTCTTCTTGCCATGCACTTGGGGATTGATCTTTCTGGGCTCGACAAGATAGAGAGTCGGAACACGCTCAACCTCTCTCACTTTGTCAACTCCATCCTCCTTGAAGTCTGACATGGCATAGCCTATGCCACATCTCATGTGCGAGGTGTGTTTCAAAGGGCTCAATTGCCCGGCCCTGCCTTCAACATCAGACCAGGCCAAAGCTATAGATGGCAGATCATTGATGTTGATGATGAAGAAGAAGAAGCAGCTCAAGAGGCGGTGGCTCCAGAAGGTGACGATGATGAAGAAGGGGAGGAGGAAGCCTCTATTCCTCTTCAATGACGAGTTGCTCTGAGAAAGCATCCACGAAACTATGGAGAATCCTCTTCTTCCTAGCCACTGCCACCACAGCCCTCCCATGACAGAGATGACCCCTATTCTATGCAGGGGATGTATACCATGCTCCTGTCAATCTAGGAGTCCCAACAGACAATGTTGCAGTCACATCAGACAGCTTTTTCTAGGATCCAGGATATGCAAAACAGGCTATATGAAAATTAGCAGGCGATCTTTGAGAACGAGCGCCAACTGTTCGCCAACCAACAGTAGGTCTACAATAGGTTGGGCAGGATCGAGCAGCAGCAACATCCGTTCTATGATCATTACTAGAGCAAAGACTACTTTGGGGGATACCCACAACCATCGCCCATGCCACCCTATGATCCCAACTTTTAGGGGCAGTATCCAGAGTGGAACTGCCATACCCACCAGTACCCACCACCTCAGTAGTAGCAGGGTATCACTATTCCACCTTCTGAGTTTGTTCTTGACTATGAGGCCATAGTCGAAATCAAGCTTGGGGGGGAGATGGAACAATTTATATCTTAGTTTTATTTTATTTTCTTTTTTTTGAGCATTTTTCTTAGCTTTTTGCAATTTTTATTCTAGTTTTGTAATTTGTTTTATTTACGGTTTTTAGGACCCACTTTCTATCTAGCGTAATCTTTGGGTGTCTAATGTAAGTGTGTCATCTCAATGTTTTTCATATGGGGTTGATGTGTGAATTGTTTGAAATTGAGCACATAACTTATGAAAATAATTGGGTAGGTCAACTTTAAAACATATGATCATAATTGTATATCCTTATGGTTAAAGAAATGAGGATGAATATGGATGTTGAGCTGTAACTGACCAAACGGTAATGGGACTTTAATTTGAACTGAGAAAGAGAAAACTCTTAGTTACCCTGTGCACATGTCAGTAAGGAGAGACATATAATTTGTTCCAATGGTTCTATCATTTAGTCTTGTGATCTATCCACCTTACTTCATTCACACTCCACCAAAATGAACTGGGAGCACACTACAGTTTTTCATCTCTTGATTGCATGTCATTTAGATAGGATTGCGTTGTAGCTAGATTTTGCATAAAAATGAAGAATAAAATTTTTTGTAGATCAGTTATGCATGCACACATTCTAGAGTGCATGCCATTGTAGTTGCATAATTACTTTCATGTAGTTGCACTTTGCATATTTTTGAGCATATAGGACATTATGTGCCTGATTTCTTTTGAAAAATAAGAAAAGTGGGTAACTTGTTCTATACTCTCTGGAAAGTAGATTGTAATGCATCAATTGTAGCAGTTGTGTGAAAATAAGTCCGAAAAAAAACTATGTTTGGTAAATATTTCCGTAGTCAATTGAGAAAATTAGGGCTTGATTTTTTTTTGAAAAAAAATAAAAGAAAAGAAAAGAAAAGAAAAAATAAGTATAAATCAGAGGGAGGAAGGAACTTGTTTCACATGCATAATAGGAAGAATAAGCATATGATGTTGTTTTGTAGTCATTCTATCTCACATTGCGATGGAATAGGGTATGTTTGGTTACTTGGATTTTGCTGTATTGGATTGTATTTTGGACTCCAGTTCAACAAATTTTATGTTTTGTTTGCAGGATTGGAGAACTGAGTCTAATCCCGGGATTTTCAGACATAATAGGAATCCCGCATTTTGGTCTCCTTCAAAATTCTCCCGGACACCAAAATCCAACATGGCGAACGTCGTGGACACGAAAAAAAATAAATCCCGCACTTACAAAATCCAGCAAACCAAATATAAAATTTTATTTTGCGGGATTTTGACAATGCCGCATTTTAATAATGCGGGATGGACAAAACACAGGATTTCTAAAAATCCTGCAAACCAAACGTGCCCATAGTAGAGCATGCATCATTCTACCTAAAATGTAGGCATTGGGTAATTTTCATATGCATATGCATCATTTATGTCATTTTTGATGTTTTTGCACGTAAACTATTTTGTACTTTCTATTCTTTCATAGCCACCCATTCCATCCACCTGTTGCTCAAAATGGTTGGTCACTCATGATTATCTCCTCATTCTTGTATATCAGGAGATCTGCTTCCATTGTAGATGGTAGTTAGGATGTGAGCAACGTAGATAGGAGATCGCAAGATGCACCAT
Organism: Alisma plantago-aquatica; assembly: GCA_963693085.1. Classification (NCBI taxonomy): domain Eukaryota; kingdom Viridiplantae; phylum Streptophyta; class Magnoliopsida; order Alismatales; family Alismataceae; genus Alisma; species Alisma plantago-aquatica. The sequence goes on from OY856409.1 coordinate 123,984,368, forward strand.
GCATGAAGCAGAGGAATTTATTATATTATCTGCTTTATTCAATTGTGTTCATTGATTACAGGGTGGACATCTCTCTTGGATGATCATTGTCACCTTTAGGGTAGTTATCGTTCCGTGGTTAGTGAGAGCCACTATGTGTCTTGCATGTGGGAATCATACTGTGATGTCTTTTATGTGATTATGTTCTTTAGTTGACCCTCGCAATTTTAATCTATAGTTTGGTTGCTCGAGGACGAGAAAAGTTTAAGCTTGGGGGAGTTTGATGTAGGGGTTTTGAGTCACTTTTACAGGCTAGTTTTACACTCATTTTATGCACTTATTGGTCATATTTGTGGTTAATACCGCATGATTCAACTCCTTTAGCCTATTATCCTTGCATGCATCAAATTCATCTTATTTTACATTATTTTGTATATATTATCATATTTCTCAGATTTGATTTGTGTTTTTCACATTTTTAGGCAATTCACAATTCTGTACCCGTCGATACCATTGATAGTCTGTCGATAGCATCGACAGAGCAACAGTGACAGAGCCGGAGAGGAAGCAGATAGTTCGATACCATCGACACTTTGTCGATGGTCTCGAAAGTCCAACAACGAGCCAGATATCACCCCGTCAATACCATCGACAGGAGCGGTCGATGGTATCGAGAAGGCTTCAGGCGGCTCCCAGAAATTTAAGAAAGCATTGGTACCCTAAGGTGTCAATACCATTGACACCCCGTCGATGGTATCGACGCTGTCGGATTAGAGTTTTGTCCAGTACGACTTCAATCAGACGGTTGCGTTCTTTTGGCAGCTGTAAGTGATACCTATACCTAGGAAAAGATGACCCAAAGCCGTCATTGACGTTCTATTGCATTGCACAAGTCCCGAAGGAGGAGAGAGCAAAGAACGGAGCCAAGAGCTACGCCCCGGGAGATTCCAGAGATGCAGACGGAGTTTTCCACCACTGGAAGGCTACAGAACACTCATCCTGCATTGAGGATCACCTGATTCTTCTCCGTTTAGGGGTTACACCATCTCCATCCACATTTTCTCCATGTTTTCTCCTTCCTTTATGGTGTTTTGTATTGATATGAACATGCGGGTCTAATCCCCTTTGTCTCTAGGACCAGAAGTAGCCCGGGCAATCATTGTATGACTCTTCTTACATAGTTTATCATAATTTGTCCCTCAAATCCGTGGTATGATATAATTTTCTCCATTTTTATCATTGTGCTTGATCACCATAATGGTAATCTAATACCTTTAATTGTTTTTGACGAAGAATTAATGGTTAAAAAGAGGCGGTAATCACATTAACTAATAAATCCTTTGGAAAAGGTGATGTACGGTTAATGGTGGGAACCTAGAGACATGTTTTTCATGCACCTAGTCTAGGGCATAGGTTACTACTGGCGTGGAACCAACCTAGATTAAGGTAGTGAATTGTATCGCAAAAGTGAGCAATTATGGCTACATGCCACTATCTGGAAAGGGAGACGAGTTGTGATAACTATGAAGGAATTAGTACAATGAGAACCCGCGGTGAAACCGCAATTCTAGAGGTTTCTCTTGAATTGATTAAACAAACCATTTAATCGATTGCTTTGTTTTCTTTTGTTTTTATTTTCCTTTTTCAAAAAAACTTCCAAACTTTTACAATCGGTTTAGCTAATTGTGAGTAGTTAGTAGTAGTCTACCGATAATTACATTTCCCTATGTTCGACTCGGGCCTCACAAGGCCTATATTACATTGATGCGTACACTTACGTTATACGCACTCAACCTCTTGACCTCAAAATAGGAAAATGGAAAATGCTCCCACCACCATCATTCCGCCTATAAAATTCTCATAAAAAATGTACTCCAAGCAAGGAGGATGACAAAGAAGAAAGGTCACCCGATGATAGTCCTAGGTGGACAGTTTGCTACATCTCTTCTACCCACTGAGATGATGGCCATATCCTTCCTCTCCCTTGTTGTTTCTTCTGATCTCTCTATGAGATATGAGTAGTTCCTTACACTAGGGTGTGAGAAGTATCCCCACTAATTTCTTTTGTTCTTTTACTACATCCATTCATGTATGAACTATATTACATGTTGAATCAATCATTTTTATGTTTGTATGCATGCAAGACTAGCTGGTTTTCATGTTTCTCATGATGTTGGGTGTAGATGACTTCAAATCTAAGATCCAAGATATTGATTGGTTCTTATTAAACCCTTGATGAGAACTCAGATAGGTGTATTTAGGGTCTATGGATATATGATTTCTAGGTAACACGATAGCGAGCCTAGGGTGATATATGTCTAGGTCTAATCCTAACATCAAAAGGGGGATTTACCTGGCCTGCATGATATTGTTTATGTATGACTGTGATGTAGTAAGAGAGTTAACATAGGTATTGGTGGTGAAAACCAATCACCCTAGTATATCTATCCATTTGATAATTTTATATTTTGTTTTAGTCTTTTATTTAGGCACATTAGTTGTAATCAATTAAATATACATTTGTGCTAAATACTATTCCTAGTCTAGGTTAAATCAATCAACTAATTCCTAAAAGTGTTGTCCTTTAGGTTCAATCCTTTACTATACTATGATAAGACCCATCTGCTTGTGGGTGATGATTATTGTACGTTGTTTAAAGTTAACTCTTGGGATTTCACCCCTAGTGAATTGGCCACTGTGATAAAAGCCACGTAAGTATCCACATGTATTCTTTCAAGTTAGATCGTATAATGTAATTTTTCTATATACCATTAGAATCCATAATATTCTTAACGTCATACTTAATTTGTATATTGATTTGTATGTACATTTTATTATCTAATTATTTAAAGTAAACTCTTGGGATTTCACCCCTTGTGAATTTTCCAGTGTGATAAAAGCCTTGTAAGTATCCACATGTATTCTTTCAAGTTAGATCGTACAATGTAATTTTTCTAAATACCATTACAATCCATAATATTCCTGACATCATAATTAACTTATATATTAATTTGTATGTACACTTTATTATCTAATTTTTTCATAATATTTATATAAGAGTATGTCTTATGTGGATGAATTATAGTCTAAATCGAACTTATGTTTATAACACAACCCTCCTAAGCATGATGTTGCTTTCATTTTACATTTTTTTCAGAATATATCACTCTAGATCGATGCTTACCTTAGACCCATATGTATATATTATTGTCATAAAATATGCCTATATGTGTATTTGTGCCTTTAAATGGCTTTTAAGTATACTATTAACAACTAGTCTAGTTATAGATTTTATTTCACTAATAACCAAGTAGATAGCATTAAGATTACAAGAGATGAATTTATTGATATATATGTATATATATCTCCATGTTAACAGTATATAAAATACTAATTGATCTAATATTTTATATTACCCTTATGATTAAGTTTTATATTTGCAATGTCTACTACTCATCTTAACTAGTGATTAGAGATTAGTGTTATTGGTTGTAAGCTATTAGATAAAATTTTTGGAAGACACTGGCCTGTAGACATTAACATGAAAGTTTCTCCATAGGGAAGTTGTTGGACCTCATATTTTCTTCATCTTGTCATGGATAGAGAAAACGCAATGGGTGGATATACTTGTGGTAGTGGTCTCATATGATAGAATGATCGAGGCAAATTGTATGAAGGTCTGAGCTCTTCTTCAGATCCATCCACACCAAAAAACTCTCTAGCCTAGTGATAGTAGACCGACCTTGTCTACTTCAATGTTTCTGTCCTAGGTCATAGATGAATAAGTAAAGGGGTTGCAAGGATGTGGAAGGCTTTCTGGCAGGTTGTGTTGTAGTTTGGAAATAGAGAACAAATCAATAAATTAAGAGGATGGACAAAGTCTACTCTTCATCCCCTTATTGCCACTGATAGAGAGATGATGAGGTACCATGTCATGATATAGATTAGTCCTACAAATATGTGGCATAGAACTTGGACATTGCAAAAGTTTCTTCATGTTGTAGGTCTTTAATGGAGGAATGAAGAAGAAGGTCGTAGGGGCTAGATCTTATGATGTTGAGTTAGTAATTGTGGCAAGTGAAGGTGGAGGAGTACTAGTTGTCGAGGCTAGAGATGAGGGCAGTAGATCTACATATGGAGCAAAGATGTGGTGACTATTGGACTCAACGACGCCCACCACAATAGTGTTGGTGGTGATATGATACAACCTCAAGTGAGCATAAGGGAAGTAGAATAAGAAGAAGAGGAGAAAGCAACACAATGGTGTTACTATAACATGCAGGGATGTCTATGGCTGGATGCCTAGTGCCATAGTGGCAGCGGAAGCCAATGTTGGAATTGATGCTCTACTGCAAAGGATCAGGAGAAAGTTTATAGGGAATTTAGGTATTGGCAGCTAGTGTTTAAGTTAATGGTGAAGAAGTGGGAATTTGGGGCCGATTTATTTCACATTGAAAGAGGTGTTGGGGTTAGGGTAGGTTTTGTGTGGTTACCAATCGACGACAATGCCATTATAGGTTGTTGGGATTGGTGATGGATGTCTCTTCTACCAAGGAGGATTACGCAAGGGGAATAAGATTTTATACTTGATAGTTAAAGGAAGAAGATGAATGGAAGAGGAGGAGAAGACATAGGTGAGAGACAGAGAGGAAAGGGAAACCAGGGTGGTGGACCCATTTCATGCTTTTTGTCTACCACATCCTGCATGAGGAATGTGCAAGGGGACGGGGTGAGGGTCGTAGGTCACAGGTTGAAGGCATTACTAGGGTGAAATAGATCTTAACTTCTAAAAAATTATAGTAAATTTTGAGAGATTTAATTTGTGACATTGAGATGGAAGGTAGATGGGAAACAATCTTCGTCGTTAGTCCTTTCTTAACTCAGGTATTAAATAAGACATTTAGTGTATTAATATGTATTTGTTCATTTAATTAAATGGAAGGTGGGAGACAAGGTCTGATTGACTTAAAGTTGGACATGTTGGCTAATTGAAGTGTGGGCAACTCAATTTTATATCAATTTCTCCTTTTGTAAATGATTGTATTTTATTTTATTATTTGTATAATAAACATTCATTTAATGCATTTTTTTGGGAAAGTCGAGGGTTGTTCTTATTCAACCCGGTCTCTTCACATTTTCTTGATCAATTAATGCATTATTATTAATTTATTTTCTTTTGTTAATTAGACTTATTGTGATTTTAGATTGACAAACCAGGGTCAACTATAATTAATTAGTTGATTTATATAATTAAATTTCAATTGATAACTTCATTAATTAACTAGCATTTAACATGATATAATATGTTATTTGTCATGATATTTATTTGGATTCAATTACTTCTAGTTAATATATTAAGGAAAAATGATTTAGTACTCATATAATTAGATGTGGACCTTAGGAAAGGGAACTAAGCTATATACCCAGATTTGTGTATGTGACAAGAACCATGTTATGTATTCTATGTCTGCTTTACCAAACCTTCAAATTACACCATCCCACAATATTTTCAACTGGCTAGTTGAATCAGCCACTACAAAGCCCATTAGTGATTTTACAAGATGGATCATGCAAATCCCCCTGATCCTTGTGCTTTGATCTATTTTGAGATCCAGATGCAATGCCAAATATGAAGATACTGACATTGATGGGGATAGAATTTGGAAGGACATTTCTGGAGTCATTAATACCATCATGAAGAAAAGTATTTTAAAAGACAAGGCGTTAGAAAAAACCTTCAAGATATGATGTAGATGGGCATTGACCACACAACATGATGAGATAGTTAGGGCTTGTGAAATGGTACCCCTTGACATGATTAACTTCAGACTAAACTTGATGATAGGAACTTACAAAAATTCTAAGTATAACAAAAGAAAATGGACGACTTGTATTGTGTGGAGAAATAGTGGAGGATTTCTTTTTTGCTTACATGGCCTACCTTAATGCTATGGATAGAGAGATTGCTAGTGCTCAGGCTTTGGTTATAGCCTTGGAAATAATTGAGGATGAGAATTGTTTAGTTGCAGACATTGAGACATATGTTAGCAATCTTATTGATTTTGTTTAGAATAGGAAGAAATATTCGTGGAGGCTCACACGTTATCTCCTAGTTATCCAGGAGACTGTAGAGGACTGAAATGTCCTAGAGAATTATGATACACTTGAAAAAAATGGGGTTGCTAAAGAGATTGGACTTTGAAGAAGAGCTAGGGAGGACATTGATATTTTTAGAACCCATATCTTCTCCCCTGCCACATCAGAGGTCTTATACATATGGATGTGATAGGTATCCCTTGTATCAGATGCTCTTAGACAAATATATACTCAAGATAGGTTACTTTTGTTTTAGTACTCATTTCCTTTGTTGATGGGTCTGTCTTATGATGTGATCCAGTCTTTTTTGGTCTTTGGTGTGCACATGTTGGTGGATTGGTCGGTTCCCTTTGGGATGAAGATGCCTGTTTTAGGCGTCTTGATGTACTATCCATTTTTATTCGGCCTACAATGAGGAGAGTGGGATGAATAGAAACTAATCCTAATGTAACTAAAAATAGTAAAACCTCCTTTTCAAGAGAAAGGTGACTTCCACCTTTCGTGTGGGATACTGAAAGTCCACCCACTGTTGAGAAGATCACAATATACTTTCCTTTATGTGCAAATTTTTTATAAGAACCAGCTCAAAAGAAATTCTTCACAACCTCCTCGCAAGAGGTAGCACAAAGAAACAAACCAAAATAGGGAACAAAAAGAAGAAGTAAATTACAACTCAATCTCACAAGATATACGAATATATCACTATATGAAAAGTGATGATCAACTACACATGGGTTTAGGAAAAATATATATTTGGTGGAATAGAACACTACATCTACACTAAACTTATACTTTAAATGGAGCACTTGAATCTAGAAAAATAGGATTCTACTTTTAGAGAGATATCATGTAGATGCAATTCTCAAGTGTACTTTCAGTATCTATATATCACTCCTTAATATAGGAAACACTTAGGAATAACTAATATAAATTTTGGGAGTGTTTATTGCAAGTGTTGTAGTTATATGATATATAGTGGGATTTATGGCTAACTATGCACTAAAATAATTTTATATAGTATTTTAATCTATTCAAATCACAACCCAACAAAGATGCATCTAGTTGACTATAATTTTACCAAAACATTTCCAATCTTGACTATGTCCAAACCAATCTAAAGTTTGACCGAAATACATTTTGGTTGATTTTTAGTTTAACCAAAACTATCGGTCCAAAAATATCCAGATTTTTTGAAAAGAATTCAAATAAATAAAAATATAACAATTCCACAAGTTCTTAGAAAGTATAAAATTAGGTTTATGGTGATTGTGGACCCTTCATCACTTGTTTTCCCATCATCCTAATCAAGTAGTATAATTTGTAACTTTACAAGCTTAGCCTATTTTGTAATTTATGTAGAAGAATCCAAATAAATATTATTACACAATCTTTTTCAGTGGATCTTGTCTATGTTTCTTGATCACCTAGAACACTTAGCTCACATATTAGTAACACTGATAGATATTATTTGTATCATCAATATTAGTGTGTGACATATCCATAAATCCAACAATCTTCCCCCTTTAATGATGAAAAATATTTCCAAAACATAAATTTGAGATATACAAATTAAGAGCATGATACCTTTCTTTTTATATAGAAAGAAAACTTATCTAATGGATTTTCATTCCTCTTCATAGAAGTGAAAATGGTGGTCATACTTTCCAAACTTCTCCTCGGGGAGTTATTATCCCACAATAATATAATCATATGGAGAGGGAACCACATACCCAAACAATTAAGAACAACCAATTGAAATAGCAACAAAGAAGACATGGCAAGTTATATAGAAAGTCATAATAAGACCAAGCAACAAGTTTAAATATGTCCTAGTACCAATGAAAAAAATATTAAAGATAATCCAAGAAAATGACAAGAAACTTGAAGTCCTTCTTTTACAGATACAAACAAGAAAAGAAAAACGATGAACTTTCTAAAAAAAATCTCAATTCCAATGCAGGGAATGTGAAGTCCTCCAAGGTAAAGAAATGTGTTAAAAGTCAAAGTTAATACCATAACAAATATCTATAAAAATATTAAGGGATGTTATCATACAATTGACATACAGAAGCCATTAAAGATTGAAGCTAATAAGCATAGAAAGATGTAACACATGATTTCATCCCCTCTAAATCTCATATTCATAAAACTTGAGCTAAAACCATGAAGCTAAGCACTAAGACAAAGATATCCATTAAAGAACTATAACCACATATGCAACATGTACACTAAATTATTTTAGACCCTAAAGATCATAGAAATATACCACAAACCAAATCTAAATACCAATTGCAAGGTAGTAAAAAAACTTGACAGTCAACTTTGTCAAACTTTATTTTGACCAAATTGTCCCTTTTTCAAATAATATTTTGATCAAGGGACATTCTGCTAGAAAATTTATCATGTAAGAATACAAATCTCCTTGACATAACATATTAATATACTAATTTGAAATTAATAACAAATAGTAGAAAGCAACCAATTGAAATCTAAAAAAAAAGTCATCATAGAAAGATGCCCAAGAAAGCTCCTGATCATAAATAACCTCTTTTAGATAGAGGTTCCTAGAGCCCAAATCACATTTCTATATTATTTCAAATTTAAAAGGACATGATAAAGAGTAGTGACCAAATCTAGAAGAACAATATGTAACATTGTTAATGGAGAAGGAAGAACTAGTATTTTATTTCACAAAGATAGGACATTTCTTATTCTTTTTGTTTCCATTTCTTGGACCATAACCAAGACCAATTGTACCCAAAGACCATTGTGAGAACGCAATATATTGTTCAACATATTTATGATATTCAAAAATTTATCTAAAGGTCCCTTATGATTTTCATTTTCCTTAATAAGAATCAATGAGTCTTCAGTAGTGGGAATTAAGCATCTTATAATACTAGAATTATTATCTTAAAGAATAGAGATTTTGTCATTTAAATCAACATTCACATGAAGGATAAGATCATAGTAAACACATGAGAAGAAAATAGGTTTCTTCTCCATATCACTCAACTTATCTAAAAAATAGATACTTAGAGTTTGCAAAGATTATTTTGAGAAACAAGATCATCAATTGTTTTCATTTCACTGTATAATTATCATTAAGATTACTAAGTTATTTATTCAAATAATCAATAATAGAAGTCAAATTTTCTATTTTGCTTATATTTTTTAATCTTATCCAAAAGTAGGTTGAACAAGTTAAATAAGTTCATTTTTGGCAGATAAATATCATCACTTTGTCCACCTTCTTCTAATTGTTCATCATCTTCAACATGCTCGATGATGAGGCATTCAAATATATGATGGAAAATTTTATTTGCATCGTTTGACCCTGGATATGAAGAAGAATATCAAGAATCATGATATGCCTTCTTCTCGTTAGATTTCTTCTTATTCTTATTTAGTCACAGGAATTCATCCATCCAATGTCCCTTTTCCTCACAACCATGCCATCTAGTAGAAAATCATCTATAGTTTTGATTCAAAGAAGTATTTTACTTCTTACTTTAATGTTTCTTTATTCCTTAATAATAGACAAGTTAGTTGATGAGGAAAAAGATTGTTTCTAGAATGCTTGATTTAAGTGTTGTTCTCCTTTTCTTCAGAAGATTTACTTACTCATCATCCATCTTACGTTCTTACAGATGGAGTTCATAAGTTTCTAAATTACCTATAAGTTCTTCAAGATGCAAAGTAGATACATTCAAAGATTCTTTTATGGTTATAGATTTCTTTTCAGGTATAGAGGTTTGAGAATACATAACTTTTGCTACAATCTCTTACCAGTAATACTATTTCAAAGAGATTTCAAATCATTTATAATTTAAGTAAATATATATATATCTAAGAAATATCTTTAAAGTTTTCCATTCAAAATGGCTTTAATTTGAAGTAAGCATATTATTTTTACTATCATTGACTTGCTTGGTTCCTACATGAGTAATAGAGAGTTTCCTCCAAATATCATAAGTAATTTTACAATAGGAAATTATATTAAATTCAATATGAGAAAGGATAGAATGTCAAATAATTTACAATATTTGGCGTTCAATGTAGCACTTCTTGACATAGTTGTACCCCGTTGCTCATGTCATTTTGTTGGAGGCATGTATGGTTAGATGTCCATATTCCAAAGGTAAAAAATAATACCTAGAAAGAAGAACTAAATTTGCCACTTCCAATACATGTAGTTGTAGCCATCAGAGAAACTTGGCTGATAGACATTCACACCTCAAGGTTAAGTTGGCCTAATAGATATTCTCCTATCTTAAATACTTGGTAAAGATCCTTGAACCCTTGCTTTGATACCAATTTAAACCTCCAAAGGGGGATGAATATCCAATTTTATGAAACTAAAGAACAAAGGAGGTTATTTGCAACTTTTCTAGAAAATTATGAAATAGAAAGTAAACTAACTAATCAGAAAATTAAATCAACCACAAAAGACTCAATATGTATAGTGGTTCAAGCCTAAAACAATATATCTTCACTAGGTATTTTTTTGGAAACTAAGATTTCTCAACATTTATTTTATTACATTTTGTATATTAGAATAAAATACAATTACTTATGCCCTTTATGGATCAAGAACAACCCCGTTTCCTAGAGCAAGGATAACGTTTTAATTCTTCATAGGTGCCAAAAGACCATTCTCTTTGAAGAAGATCACAAGCAACCTCCACGACCTTGGGACACATCCATCTCACAAGAAGTATAGCCAAAGAACTTCACTACAACCATCTTGCAAGAAGTAGCATGAAGCAACAAACCAAAACATGGAAAAAAGGAAGAAGGAAATTATAACTCAATCTCACAAGATATATAAATGTAGAACTACATATCAAGTAATGATCACGTCCACATGGGTTTAAGAAAGTCTATATCTGATGGAGTAGGACATCTTGTCTATGCTTTGACTTTATTCGAAGCAGATGAATATAGAAAATTAGGATTCTTAGCATGTGGGAGATAGCATGTAGAGGCAATTATGAAGTGTAACTTGGGTGTCCATATATCATCGTATATATACAAAAACACTTAGGAATATCTAAAATATTTTTTTGGGACTATTTATGTCAAGTCTAGTGGAAACTAGCTATTATATGATATCTAGTGGGATTAAAATGGCTACCTATGTAATAGAAGAAACTTCTATAGAATTATAGCCTTGTCAAATTATAATTCTATCAAGATGCATCCAATCACATTATAATTCAACTAAAACACTGTCAAGACCTCCTTTAGTTGAACACCTATGTCTAGGTTGAGATCAAGTTTGACATGAATGCATTTATGTGGAATGATATTTTGACTAAAAAAATAATATACCCGAAAGGTCTTCAATTTTGAAAATTTTCTCAAAGGAATTTAGAAAAAATATCTAGCTATCTTAAAGGGAGTATATTGTTTGTTTTATGCCCTGATAGATGTTGTGCGATGATTGCAATATGGATATTTATTAACAATGGATACTTTAATTATTATGTTTGTCTGATTTTGAGATAATGAATAAATGCAATAATTTCTAATAATGTTTAGAGTTGATGACATCATTTGGGTTGAGGACCCAAAAGTGAGATCATATGTATACTTAAGTGTATTCATTCATGTTATGTCCCTAGATAGTTATTATCATGGATATTGTAAAACAAAAATACATAAAACTAACATGTATATTGAGTGTTGACTATGTCTCTTCAGTTGATATTGGATATAAAATCAAATACATGGGTACTCGTTAGAGAATATCTTTTACAAGTAAACTCCACTTTGAGAATGACATATGGAATCCATGCCATGGAATGTCAGAGTCATATATACATTTGAAAGTCATTATTGTGACCCATAGACCTCAAGTCACTAAAGTAATTATAGGTTGTTCTATGTACTTTAACACTGGCATTACATGACTCTGAATAAAGGTTTCCATATAGGTGGGGATTGGGTGTACTGTGACACTTGTGGATTATTGTGAATGATGTATATGGAACTTGTCCCTCATTTAGGTTATGAAGATGGAATTTTTCCATCCATTAGAGTGATATCATGGTCACTTGATAAGTGGAACTATGAAATGCATGGACATGCTTGTGTTAGTTAATATATGATATTGAGTTCGCACAATCTCAACAGTCTTTTCTAGTTCAAGAAGCATAAATTGAATGTTAATAGGATGACAAGTTCATTCATCCTTTTTGATCCACATATATATAACAATGGATTATCTAATCATGGTAGATTGATTACTTTACAAGTTGAAGTTGTTCTTAAAGTTTTGCAATTATTTGGGTAGAAATTGTGTGTTTCTAGATATCAATCTTTTCCTGTGAGGTTATGAACATCACTACCAACATAATATGGAACCTATGGGGTCACACACATAGGGATGTATAACTAAATTGAAGTTCACATTCAAACATATGACTAGAATGGTTCTAATTATGCATAAGAGAATCCAGTTGGTCAACATGATGGTTTGGATCAACTTGTTGATTGATTGTCAATCGATCAACTGATCACTAGTTTGGGAAAGTGACTAGTTGGTTGACTAGATTTAAGTCATGAAACAATTAAATTTTGGATCATTAAATTTATATTTGGACTGGGTATCCAGTTGACTAGACGACAAAAGAAGTCCCAGATGGTTGGTTAATTAGTTAACTAGGAAATTGGGATTTTTAGAATCAATCCAAGTCTTATAGAATTGTAATTAGGTATGAGATTGGAATTTTGGAAAATCCAAGTCCATGACCTCCTATTCAAAGAAGTGGATGCCCAAGGGGAGACACACAATTGTGATATAATTTTTCTAAGATTTCATCTTCTTAGAGAGAGAAAAACTCACCCCATGAATAATAACACACAATAGGAGGAGGAGAGAAAGCAACAACAACACATAGAAAAATATATGTTTTTCTTCCTCTTGGAGACCTAGGTGGTCCACTAGGAGTTCCCTCATATTTTTGGAAAACATAGAGGATGAGGCCCTTGGGAGGAGGCTTGAGAACAAGAAAAATGTACCTACATTTTATGACTACGATGGATTCATTGGCTAAGAGTTTTCTGGGAAAAACTTATGTTTGTGCTACACCCCCTCCCACCAAAAATGTACAATGGTATGAGAGTCGACATCATACACTTTAAACACTAGTTTGGATTTGAACAATAAATATTTATATGGGAGAATAGTGTGCAATGTTTATCCAATATAAACACCAACTACCATATACATTACAAAAACCAATGTGACACCTTAAGAATCCTTTTGTTCAATGGATGTGGATATTTTAACTAGGTTGATGTGGTGAATTCTTGTCATCTGAAACATGTAATATGTAGTTTTTGACCGAGATTCAAAATAATATAACATTTATATGGATTTCATGCCATGCCTATGTCTCTACATTCTCCTTATAAATTTTAATTATTACAATTAGAATAAGATGTTGTATTACAAATCATCATTGGAATATGGTGAGGAGGAGGAGACGACCGGAATCCCACACCAACTAGGAAGTTCTTTGGATGGTTTGTTATGAAGACAAAATGGTGACTCCATCAACATTCAAATGACTACGCAAATAGTGAATACAATCATACAACATGTTTTTTAGTTGGCCGACTAGAAAGACTTAAAAGATATATTTATGTCTACATTAGATTTGATTATTTTGGTTGTTTTCTAAAACTCTTGTTATCTCAAGATGTTGTACTAGTTGTCATATTCTTTTTTGTCACTTCTAGTGATTGTTAGTATCTGATACACACAACGATATATATATATATATATATATATATATATATATATATATATATATATATATTTAAGATGTCTTCCATTATGCAATACACATGAAAATTGTGATTGACTAAGTGTGGGAATGCTCAGTAGGTGCATCATCTATCTTGGGAAAGTGTGATAATAAGTATGAGGGTCTTCTAAAGCAGGGTGCACAACTTATTCTATTGGACATTAGGATGGATTTGTCTAGGTGATCCCAATAGGTTTAAGCTTCTAGAGGCATTAAGATCACAAATACCTCATAAGGTGATTTATGAAAAGGTGTTGAGAAACCATCTATCCAAGAGTTCCATTGGATGCAATTGGTAATTGTCACCTACCTAAAAAGATGAGTTGTGCATGTTTATCCAAAATTGACTCATAACTTAATGCAATATGGATCTTGTCTCGCTAGAGTATTACTTTGTGTAATGTTACAAATTAATAGTGAGAATATTATGTTTTTCAAAATAGTAGATGCCTTATTAATTAAAGTGCAAATCAATATTTCCAAATCAAACTATTTTTGATTAAAATTGTTGAGCACACATAACAAAGTTTTTCTTCTCTAGGTCCTTGAGAAAGAAAAGTTGAATGAGAATAACTTTCATGGCTGGTATAGGTCATTCAGAATCATTCTCACTCATGAGTGTAATCTCTATGTGCTAGAAACACTACTAGAATCAAAGGAAACTAGCTCTAATTATTTCTAGAGTGGAAAGGGAAGCTTATCGTAAGAAAACAAGTAAAGATATTGATGTCAAGTGTCTCATTCTATGCTCCATGACTCATGGGTTTCAAAAGAAACATGAGACCATATGATTTCTAGAGATGCCCACACACCTCAAAAATATTCTTCAAGAAAAAAGCAAGAAAAGAGAAGTATTTTGTCTCTAAAGACTTGTTTAAGAGTAAAATGACCGAAGTGGATCTAGTAGAACAACATTTAATCAAGTTAATTGGGTATGTGGAATTCTTTGAAAGACTGAGATTCCACTTAGACCAAGAGTTGGCCTTTTATGTAATCTTACAATCATTTTTAGAAACCTACAGTTAGTTTGTCATGAAATACGATATCAACAATTTTGTTTAACCATTATCAAAGTTTCTTAGCATGTTGGGAATAGTTGAGATTCAAATTAAGAAAGATAATACAATGTTTGTGTTTATGATTAACAAAGAAAATGGCAAGTCAAATGGAAAACACAAGCTTACGAGAATCCTAAAGCTAGTCAAAAGTTCAAGTCATTTACACTTCAAGTTGAAGGAGTACACAAGGAAGGCAATTGTCACCATTGTCACCAGTCTAGACACTGGAAGAGAAACTCGTCTCTTTACCTTGATGATCTAAATAAGAAGAATAGGATAGAGATATCCAATTTAGATATATGTTTTGTAGTTATAAACTTATATACTTCTTCATATGTATTGGATATCGAATGTGAATCTCACATATGTTGTAATATAAAGGATCTGAAAACACAATGTATGAATACTATCAAGCAAGTCTGGGTAGAAGGAAAGGGAGTTAGTGTACCAGAGAAAATTAACATGTGTGGTGCCCAATTAAAATAATGCGTGGAAGATAAATTTGGGGATATGAAGAGGAGGATTAGGGAGACAAACAAAGAATCAAGTGAGTTGAAAAAACTACCATAAAATAGTATCGACTTGCACATATGCAAGGAAAAGGAAAAGGAGTTACAATAATGGCATAAACAAGAAGAATCATACTAGTGTGCCCCTGCAAGGATACAAGAGATGAGAGAAGGTGATAGGAGTATTTCCTATTTTCACTGCAAGGATTCAAGTAGGAAACAAAGAAACTATATTGCGGGTCTAAAGGACCAGAAGGAGTCTATAAATCCAAAGAGAGGGATATTCAGAAGGTAGTGATTGAGTTTTTTAAGGAAACATTTCAACAAGTTCACCCACACATCTTGAAGAAGAGACTGCATGTATCCAAAGGGTGATTTATCATAATACATGGGAGGCCCACAAGAGAGATATGTCGGATGATGAAATTTGGGATGCTCACCCAAATAAAGCCCTGGGACCAAACCGTATAAAGGCAATGTTATTTCAAAATTATTTGAATATTGTAGGAAAGGATGTGGCAAACTATATAAAAGGTTTGTGGAGAGGGAGAAGGAGCTTGGTGCAAACAAATTCTACTTTGGAGGTGCTAATACCAAAGTTGGAGAAACTAGTAGAACTAGATGGCCTTTGACTAATTAGTCTTAATAATGTCCTATATAAAATTACATCTAAAGTCGTGGCAAAAACACTAAAGACTTTGTTGGATACTATTATCTCAAAGTAACAAAGTGCCTTTATTCTAAGAAGAATGATTTTTGATAATGTTGTTATTGCTTATGAACTTTTCCAGTCCATGAAGGGAGATAAAGGAAGGAAGCATGGCAACATAGCTCTTAAGATGTACATGTCAAATGTATATGATAGGGTGGATGGAGTTTCTTAGATTTTTTGTTAATTAATGTATTAGTCATTCCTATGTGAACCATGGAGATTATACCATCAAGAAAAGACTCACTCGTGGACTATGACAGGGTGACCCTCTTTCTCCTTACCTCTTTATTTTATGTGCAGATGCTTTTTCTACTTCCATTTGACTGACACCAAAAAATAATCTTATCCTGAGGTCTGTATAAATAGAAATGCACCTCATATTTCTAATTTATTGTTCTCAAATGATAGAATCCTTTTTGCAAGAGCTATTGATGCAAAATGCCTAAAATTGTCTGAGATCATCAACTAATGTAGATGTGCATTAGATCTAAAATATAATCTATCTTATATAGAAGTAGCTTTAGCAAAGGGACCACTTTCCACAAGATAGAAACCATTGTCAGACTGCTAAGAGTGAGAGAGGTTGATCGACATGCAAAATATTTTGAGTTACCTATTATAGTGGGAAGGCTAAGAAACAAGTGTTGAACTTCATTAATGAGAGAATATGGAGAAAGATGCAAGGTTGGAAGGAAATGTTTTTATCAAAAAAGGGAAAGGAAATCCTAATTAAGGAAACAACTCAAGTAATTTCAAATTATGTGATGAGTATATTTCAGTTACTTGCATGATTAATAAATGACATTCATAGTGTCATTTCTAGATTTAATGAGGAGAAAAAGGGATAAAGAGGAAGCTAGCTTGGACTAGTTGACAAAACCTATGCAGGCCAAAACAACAATGGGAATGGGCTTTCATGATCTTCATGTTTTCAATCAAGCTCTTCTAGAAAAGAATATGAGGAGGCTCCATACGAGGTAGGACACACTAAGGAAAATAGTTCTAAAAGCTTGTTGTTTTTTCATGAAAAATAATCATATAAGTCGTTTGGAGACATAATTCGACTTACTATGGATAAGTGTATGGAATGCAAAGTCACTTTTCCTGGAAGGTATTAAATGGGTAGTGGGGGTGTAGAGAAGATTCAAATATGGGAGGACAAATGGCTACTTAATCCCACAAAGACTCTCATCCAATACAAGAATGACCAAAACAAAGAGCTTACAAGTGTTAGCCAACTGATAGATGAGTCCAAAACCAAATGGAAGAGAGAGGAGATTCAAATATTTATTCTAGTAAACCTTTCAAAATAGATTTTATTTATTCCTTTGAGTTATACTCTTCCAAAGGACATCATTTCATGGGGTCCAAGTAATGATAGGAGATTCATAATACATCTTACTTATTAGAGGGGAATTGCATTGGAGATGATAAATCTTTAGAGGGGCACAAGAGAGTATATATGTAAGATGATTTAGAGGAGGGGGTAAATGACAAAAGCAACACACTTTCTGTGGCATGCTAGTACAAGTGGACTAGATACAATGGGAAGACTTTTTGACATATACTGCAAAGTCAGTCATGCATGACTAGTCTATAGGAATGAGAAAGAAACTATAAATCATATGCTATGGAACTACAATAAACTGAAAAAATGTATGGGAGGCCTTCTTGGAGGGTATTACACATATTCTCATTGAAGATGAAGAGTAAGATCCTACAAGAATTTGGTCAAATCTATTGATGGTAGTAAGGAGAATGAGATGAAGGAAATAGTGGCAACCATTTGGACAATCTAGAATAGAATAGATAGTTTGGTTTTCCATGAAAATGAGACAGAGATAGTATTCATCCAACGAAGGCTATTGGCATTAATTCAATATTATTTATGAAAAGATCATGGCATCGGTGAGTCTTCACAAGTGAGAGGGGACAATGTCATTAAGTAGCTCAAGAAGAACTATGACCCATCAGTGGATAAGAAAGGGAAAATGGCCTTTCACATAACCATGACGAATCATGTAGGGCATATCAACATGATGATGGGAGCAACTGTTAATATGGTATCGAACATTGCCACATCTGAGGGTTTCATAGTTAGAGAAGAGATGGAAAAGTTAAGGAAAATGAAGTTTCAACACATCATCATTAAAATAGATTCACATATCTTTGTTCATGTTATTCATTCAAAATTGCATTAGAGGGATTATCTGGGTATTTTTATTAAGGATTTCCACTTTTTAGGATGTTGTTTTAGTAACTTTATAGTTTTTTGTAAATAGAGTAGCTAATAGAGGAGTGCATGTGGTAGCCCAACATGCACGCAACGATAATAGTTCTTTCTATTTAGTAGATAAATTCCCGAAGAACCTTTAAGATGTAACTTTATCTGATATGGCTTCTTAATTTTTTTTGGATCAGGTAAAATATTACTATGTCAAAAAACCATATAGGTGAACCTGTACTTTACAAAGGTTGTGTAACTACAAAAATCCCCATTGTTCTTTGATCACTGGGTCCAAAACTTTATAAAGAGAAGGTTTGGCCCTACACACAAACCCCAATCTGTCAGACAAAACATCAAACAAAAAATTTGTCAGTCTCCCTCCCACCATGCAGCCTAGTATTCCTCTCCTACCAGATGCCAAAAACTATAGCAGCAAAACCCAACACCCCAAATGCCCGCATATTCTTTTTACAACTTGTCAGCTGCTTAATCCACTTCAGCGATCAATCCAGCTTCTGAGGTGGCCTCCCTCCCAACCACATTTAAGCTCCCATCTGCACCACACATATGTCAAGTACAGGAAGTAGAAAAAGAGGTGTTCATGTGTTTCATTTTCATCTTTTCACAAAAGGTAGACGGTGTTGACATTTAATCCCCAAGTAGTCATTCTGTCAACCATAGGGATCCAGTCTAACACAACCCTATATAAATCACACCCACACTTTAATGTTTGCATCTTGTTCCACACTATGTCAGCCCATGGAACAGGAGGGCCAAACATCTTCAGCACCCAAGGTTTAGGCACTATATTCTCCCAGCTACCATCGGGTCTCAGTTGATAGGCATGGCTGACCTTGTGCCAATCCCTCATCATATTTTTCCAAACAAGGCAGCCAAAACCAATGTCATAAGTGTCTAGCAATCCTCCATATTTGTCCCTCATCCACGAAGACCACACTAACTTAGGTTGCATCATGAACCTGTGTATGCGCTGCAGAGTAGCATTACCCGCCACCAAGAATGGATCAACCACTCCCATCCCTCCCTGCAGACGGTCCCTAGTAATGGTATCCCACACAATCCCATGTGCTTTCCCTCCCCAAAGGAAGTTACTCACCAAACACCTGAGATTTTCAATAATAAACATAGGGAGTTCCGTTTGTCTGCACCAGAACCTAATTTTGGCTACCAAAATAGTGTTGCATAGCATCATCCTGCCTTCCAAGGAGATACACAAGCCTGCCCACTTATCAATATGCGACCTCAGCTCATCCACCAAGCTGCCGTAATCCGTGCACCTCCCTTTTTCCCCCAAGATAGGAATGCCCAAATACTTTGTGGGAAACCTACCTCGTGTTATGCCAATCGAAGCCCTTAACCTACCATGTCGAGCATCACAAGAACGTGATAAAAACACATTAGACTTGATATCACTAATATAGAGACATGTCATACACCCCACCTCCATCAGAATGTGTCTCACCTACTTGAGGTACTTGCAATGGCCTACTATGAAGATCATAACATCATCCGCAAAGACAAGATGCGAGACGACATGGGTGCTCTTCACCTTAAACACCTTGAGCATCCCCTCACTCT
Organism: Alisma plantago-aquatica; assembly: GCA_963693085.1. Classification (NCBI taxonomy): domain Eukaryota; kingdom Viridiplantae; phylum Streptophyta; class Magnoliopsida; order Alismatales; family Alismataceae; genus Alisma; species Alisma plantago-aquatica. The sequence continues at coordinate 124,004,365 of OY856409.1, forward strand.
CTGCTTGAACAATGTCATTGGATAAGGTCTCCATAATGATCACAAAAAGCATGGGTGAGATGGGGTCTCCCTGCCTCAACCCATTAGAGGCAGTGAAGAAACCCTGTGGAACACCATTTACAAGAACTGAGAAGGATGTATCTTCCACACATTGAACCAACAGATTAACCCACCTTCTAGAGAAACCCATCATCGCCGTGATCTTCCATAGCATATGCCATTCAACATGATCATAGGCTTTAGTAATATCTAGCTTGAAGCACGCCTTTCTCGTAGAATTTCTAGAATCAAATTGATTTAGAAACTCAACAGCCAGTAGTGTCGCATCTGCAATCTCTCTAGACTGCACAAAAGCCATTTGATTGGGGGACACAATCCTTGGTAGGATTTTTTTAAGCCTCCTAGAAAGGAGCTTGGCAAAGATCTTATAAAGAACAGAACAACATGCAATCGGCCGGAAATCAGCCATCGAAGAAGCCAAATTTGTTTTGGGAATCAGTCTAATGAACGAATTCTTAACCTTCCTAAGCATGCAGCCACCCACCATGAACCACCAAATAGCCTCACATACATCCTCCTTCACGATATCCCAACAGCATTGATAAAATTTCCTGTTAAACCCACCAGGTCCCAGGGCCTTGGATGGACCAATGGATAAGACTACCTCTATAATTTCCTTCTCAGATGTTGGGATGCATAGTTCTCTATTCATCTCCTCACTCACCTTCACAGTGGGCAAGCAGCCTTACTAAATAACATGATCCTTGTTTTACAGATTTCTGAAGTAAGTGATAGCCTCATCATCCATCTCTCTCGGCCCTCTAGCTTTAGACCCATCCTCCTTAATCAACCCATGGATGCAATCCTTCATGTGGTTTTTCTTCAGCACATTGTGGTAGACCTTGGTGTTTCTATCACCATCATTTATCCATCTCATTCTACTTCTTTGCCAATTGTACATCTCCTCTACCTTCTCCAGCTTTAGAAACCTTGTCGCCTTCTCCTCTTCAACTTTCATTTTGTCAATATCCCTAGGATGTAGCATAAGATCTCGTGCAACCTCCTTGCATTCAGCTTGCACTCGGCTCACCAGGTTGGGGAGGTTGACCAGCTCGGCCGCCCATTTCTTAAGTGCTATCTTTGACCTTTTAAGCTTCTCTACAACATAGAAGATCGGATTACCCACCACTCTATCATTCCACGCCTCTTGTACCACCTCTCTAAATCTAGGCCACTCAACCCCAAAAATTTAAGAATCTAAACGGTCAATTCTTCTTCACAGCATCACTCAAAGCCACTATCATCCAAGAGTGATCATTGTTAGGGTGACCCCCCAAATAAACATTAGCCTCTGGAAAACAATCCAGCCACATTGAATTGACCAAGCCCCTATCGAGTTGACTAGCTATTATGTGTGCCAGACTCCTCTTATTCTGCCAAGTAGTGATCCCCCCATTCATATTCAACTCAATCAATTTAGCAGAATCCACCGCGTCATCGAACCTACTCAGAACTGAATCCAGAATAGGCAAACCCCCATTCTGCTCCCCTACCTTCCTCACATGATTGAAATCACCTATAACTAGTTGGGGAACTTGATGTTGTGTAGTTTCTCTAATGGTATCCCAGCACTATCTTTGTCTTTCTTCATTGTTGTGCCCATAAACCCTCAAAATGATGCAGTGAAACCCACCATTATTTATGCAGCTGGCGATCATAACATGATCTGTGGCACTAATAACTTGCACATCCTAGATCTCCTTATCCCAGCCCAATGCAATGCGCCCTCCTTCCACCTATTCAAGGTTCGACTCCACTCCCCACCCAGCTGGGAAGAGACCCACCATCTTATCTCTAAACTGCCTCTTAATCCTAGTTTCCAAGATGAAAACCAATGAAACCTCTGCCTCCAAGATCACCTTCCTCACCCTTCTCTATCTATTGGGCTTCTTCGCCCCCTCACATACCAAGTGAGGATAGACATACTACCTTTTGTTGTGCCCACCCCTTCTGGGGGTGTGCACTCTTGGGGACGTCCTCCTGACATGAGCATTGGTCGTGGTTTGTTGAGCACTACTCCTACTTACTGTCCCCAATGTTTCATCAAGCAGGTCGTTGTTGTCCAAATTCTCCAAGATTGAGAATTGGTTGGAGGTCTCCTGGTAGCCTGTCGATACAACAACACCCAAGACCTCCACATAATCGATGTGATCTCTGGTCACCTCTTCCTCCCTCACCTGCACCCACTCCCTTGAGACTTCTACAAAACTCGAGCTCTGACCACCCTGGTGCGACACATCCTGCACGACCACCTCTGCAACCTATTGGGCAACACTTCCTCAACCACAAACACAACTTGATTGCTCACAGGGATAGCACCTCCACTGATCGGCCTCCCCTCCTCGCCTACAGTATACGTCATAATATTTTTACCCATCTCTTGTGTCCTCCTGGTCCTCTCGCCTCTTCTCTGATCAGGCCTCCTACTCGGGTCACAACCTCAAAGTAGGGGGAGACAACCTCTCCCCAGGACACTCACCAAGACAATGCCCGAACACCTTGCAGCCGTATCACTGTTGTGGGAGGGCATCATATAGTAGCTTGAATTTGAGCTCCTTGTCATCCGACATCTCCACCATGACCACCTCAGGTGGCTTCTTATCTGCCTTGAGTTCAACACAGACATGCGCCGCTCCTTTATATCTCCCCTCTGCATGGAAGTCGATGACCTTGGGCTCACGAATGCCACATGAGATGGTGGTAATGGCTCTTCTCAAAAAATGATGACCGGCATCAGGTAGGGTGAGCCACATTGGCACCGATGTGAGGGCCACCTGACGAATATCCACCTCAGGGGTCCACCTTCTCGTGATCACCAGTTTGCTATCAAAGAACCAGGGACCCTTGTCAAGAGCAACCTTCAGGTCCTCCTCACAGGAAAACTGGGCTAGAAGAGACCCCTAACCAATGGTGAACACTACAACTCCCCTTTCAGTCACCAACTTCTAAGCATCCAGATGTAGAGTTGGTTGATGATGCACTTGGTACCCAACACTTGGACAATCACGGAGAATTTGTGGAACTCATCCATCTCCACCACCACCAGTGCCAGTATCTTCATCCACAGTCACCCATCCTCTTCCTTGTAGCATGGGGCCTTAGGATCCTCCAGCACAGACACTGGGGCCACATTGTGTCGGACTACCAAGGGTCACGCCACAACCACCGATCAACCTCTTCCCATAGTCACATTTGTGGAAGGGTCACCCCAAGCTCCCACACACACTACGGTGGAGGATGGGGAGAAGGAGTCTACCCCTCCCGAGGTAGCATCCTCCATGGATTGCCCAAGCAAGAGAGAGGTCAGAGCCCGCTTCTAGAGAGAGAAAGTGTTTGCTTGTTATAGAACAAGTTGTACTAGAAAGGTGGTTGGATATGGATTTATTAATTAATAAAGGTGTTAGTGTTTTAAAAAAAGGGCCTGACAACAAGTAAAGTCATACAAAGGGGAGAGGTGGATCTACAAGTAGTTAACAAAGCAACATTTTCTATGACAACTATAGGAGCATATATTTTACCTCTACCCAATGAAGCTTGTGATATAGTGTGAGAACTATTATTATGTATATGTCATACATAGTACCATTTTTTGTATCTTTTTAGAAAATTATGGTTTTGAACTTCATATAGAGATTAGTTGAATTGCTATTTCAAGAGATGAAATATTATATGGTGATACATGGATGTCTTATGGGCTCTATTTATGGAACTTGAGATAAGTTTGTACAACGTAAATATGAAGTGAAAGCTTGATGATAAAGAACAAACTTATCTTTGACACTGCCTAGGGCACATAAATGATAAATGGATATCTAGACTCCAAAAACATGGTCATCTAAACTCATTTCACTTTGAATCAATAGAGACATGTGAATTTTGTTTATTGGGAAATATGACAAAAACACCCTTAAATGTTAATATTAAAGGACAATTGACTTGTTGCACTCATAGATACTAATGCATGTGGACCTTTTAGCATGCTATTGGAGGATATTAGTTGTAACATCCCTGACCTGAGTTATGCCTTAACTGTTACAACCCCAATTTTTGGGTTTATTTGGTGAGAAATGTAATTTCTCATATTAAGGATATTTGGACAAATAATGATATAATGTATTTGGAATAAATGGATTTTGTTTACAATAGCCTTGATGTTTGTGTTGTGGGCTGTATTGGCTATTGGGCCAAATAATAAGAAAATTCAATTAGTGAATGAATAATTGAATATTTGAGAAAAGAATGAGATGGAATCCTCTAGAAGGAAAATACAAAGAGGGATTTCGTGCCTCTTGGGTTCCTTGGGTTCTAAGGAGTCCAAAGTTGCAAAAATAAAGCAATAAGAAAAGAAAAGAAGAAAAGTCCAAATATTAGAAAAGATACAAGATAATGTGTATTAAGCAAAGTATTTATAAGAAATACTTGGAATTATCTAGAAAGTAGCATTAATGGCCACAATTGAGTAAAATTCTTTTACATATGATTTTTGATAAAAGAAATATGAAAAGAGGGAAAAGGGAATGAAAGATAAAGAGAAATCATTAAAAAGAATAAGGAAATAAGTAAGATAATAAGTAAATGGATAAAAGATAAATAAAAGGCTAACAAATATTCCCAAGATGGGATTTTAAGCCATTAAGGTTCCTTGAGGTCCAAGGAATCCAAGAAAGTAATTTAATAGCAAAGGAAAGAGAAAATAGGTGAGAAATATACATATGGAGTAATAATGTGCAACTAAAGGAAGGGATCCCTTTTTTTAGATAATGATCCCAAATTTGGCATGATGAAAGATTAAATTATTATTAACTTTCCCTCAAAGTTTGGGGTTAATTGGATGAGTGGTTTGGGAGATATGGATTTTACAATAATCCATAAAATATAGAGGAAAGTATTAAAAGTTGAGATTTTGTTTTCTCTGGGATTATTTCCTGCTGATGCGCGTGGCATGAGAGTCGTTGATCTAAGATCCAAAGACATCTACACTATCACCCGCCTCGAGCCATCTAAGGAAGGTTGTAGAGATTCCCAAGGGATTTTTCTTGTGATTGAGTGCATAGGCAAACTCGGGGACCTTTCCTTTAGATTTGGGAGACCAAGATGAACCTGCCTACCCTGGGTTTTGGCCGGTTTAGAGCTCTCTAGAAGCTTTGCCCAAACCACCTATGTTGTGGAACCCAACCCTCGATCCTAGAGGGTATATAAACGCATGGGCACCCAATATGAAGACACCTTGGTGGTCATGTATATCAGCCTGCATCTAGGCTTCTTTCCCCGCCATCAATTTCTATCCTCCCCTCGTTTCCCTCTATCTCGCCCAAGCTACAAAGCTACCAAGATATTACCTTCCCGTCCTCTCCAGTTACACCCTCACAGGGAAAAGCACTGCCACCCTCGAGTTCGGCGAGGTGTGGCGGAGGGTGAGAGGCCTTCTCCAGTTACTGGGGCGACTAGATGATCAAAGTCAACGTCCAAGTTGACTGCCCTCGAAGGCTGGCTCGCGAACAGGGACTCATCGCAAGGAAGAAGAAGAGAAAAAGGAGGAAATGACCTCCCTACTCCCGGGCGCATGTAGCTTCAGACCAAGACCTCGGGGACAATGGTGTAATATCACAGTGACCAAGAAAAGCCAGCCGCGCGTGACGAGAGACGTTAGATCCAAAGGGTGGATCATCAGACCACTGATCAAACGACCTTTGGTTTTTGGTAAATTCTCCTCTCTAACTAATATTTCAGAAAAATGGGTTTTCTTGCAAAAATCATAGAAATTACTACTTAGATCGAATGAAAATAAGTTATATATGAAAATTGATCAGGAGAACACGTAGAATCTAAATAAAATATGTTTGAGACCTAAATATGATCCCTGTTATAAAAGTAGTGAAAAGAAGGATTAAAGTAATGAGTAATGCTTAAAACCCCTAGTTTTGGGTATTAAGACATTGAAAATGTCAAAAGCCTTTCTTTAATGATAATATCTGATCCTTTTTAGCATGATGATAATAAATGTAATCATGGTAATAATGAAAAGGTATTTAGGATCTCTAAGGGAGATAATCTTTAATGTGTGGAATTAGGGCTAAATATCTTAATTTGCTATGTTGTTAATGAACATATTCAATCTAAGTGATCTTAATAAGAGGATAAGATGGTTTTAGTAACTAGGGTTTGCCAAATGTTAAATATGTGATGGAAATAGGGTTAATACCCTTATTCCTTATCCAAAACCTAAACCCTAGATTAGGGCCAAGTAAGGTATAATGTATTTAATGTGTTTAGTGACACTTTAGAATTTACATAATGCAAATTATATGATGATTGCTTGATTTACTTGCTTTCTTGGACAATATGCTTGAAATATGATTGAATGATATGCATGACAAAGGTATGTGGTTACGCTTATGATTATTCCGACTAGTTTTCTGAGGATTTTATCGACATTTCCCTCATGGCTTGAAATAACTGTTGGATGCTTTTATTTCATGAAACTATAGAGTGACTATGACTATCACTATGAATATACATGTATAACTGGCTAGATCCGGGTCCACCGTTGTGGCTTGTAAAGGCTAAAAAGGGGTAACCTAGAGTAAGGTCTAGGTTATCGTGGGTTATAAATTGGGCTACTAAGTGTAGTGCCATGAGACCCATTAGCATACCATGAGTTAAGGAGTGGGCTACTTACAAGAAGTGCCATGTGACTCAACCCTAGAAACTGGTTCACTTATAGGTGGGACCATGAAGGGTTTAATGGGGATCTACCATAAGGAAGGTAGTATCCAGGTAGGTGGGACCATGAGGGGTTTAATGGGGATCTACCATAAGGAAGGTAGTATCCAGGTCCACTACAGGGATGGCACAGAGGATAGGATACTCATGGATCGCGGAGTTATATTTAAAACGTAATCTTGGTTGTTAAATGATTAATTGAATGTTTACGTTGTTATCATAGTTTCACGTTTATTGTTTCCCCCACATACCAGCTTCGGCTGACCGACGTTTTGTTTGTCGGCATTTTAGGTACAAGCCAAAAGGACAAACAGTAAATCGTCATATTGTGAAATACATGAAGTAAAATATAAGGAGGATTAGTTAGAGTAGAATCCATAAGTGGATAGAAGTTTAGAGATCCAAGTTTTCAAAAAGGTATGTAAAAGTTTATTTTCTTACAACTTTTTAGTTTAGTATGTTAAAATATAATAGTTGTTCTTGGTTAATTGTCGAACCTTTGATCCGGAAAGTATGGGTACGACTTCAACCTCTCAGTCTCCCTTAATTGGAGGTTACCGGAAGGTGGGGTCATAACATTTGGTATCAAAGTGTAGGTTCCTCACTTAACCATTAATAATTATTAAATTTTACAAACTCCATAGAACCCAAGGGAGTTATTAGAGGATTATCCGAAAGATGAAGGTGTCTAGAAAAGGATCACGACCAGGGGATGGCAATATTTTCCTCCGCACCGCTAGTCGGAATACGAGGACTCCCGGATCTGTGTGACTACCTGGCCAAAGTCTTAGGGTATGAATCGAAATAAGATACCTTTAGGACTTTCTCATCTTATTCATCCCTTCTCAACTCAAATGTTGTTAAGGATTATAAGGATTAGGGTTTTCTCTCTTTTCCTCACCCTCTTGAGGTATGGGTAAGGTTAATAAGGTCTAAGGAATCCTCCACCAAATTAATGAAAAAGGTATGTAAATAAGATGTCCTGGACATAAGCTAAATAGAGTAAGCGTAAACTAAGGAATAAATACATGCTTAGGTCGTATGACATAAGTTGACATGCCCTCAGGAGAGACCCGAGGCCAGACTTTCTTGGAAGGAGGATAAGGAAAGAGAGTTAGTCTTGGAAATAGAGATCTCCATTACAAGTAGAAATCTGGCACATCCTCTGAGGATGATGATAGCCCTAACCCTAAGTTTCAGTTAGAGAGAGATGAAGTAGAGAATAGATATCACGATAGACCAGGTGTTCGAAAGGACATGCCTTTGGGATGCCATATGATCCATGGGTGACCTAGAACCTTTGGCAACCCAACCCTGGGAAGGGTCGTGCATGTTAGAGTGAAGGATAACTCCTTTATTGATGAGGTTAGAGAAGGACCCATGGAAACCCCATGAGCTAATATGAGAATGGTATAGTAGACACCCATGGTATGTCGGTGGTACAAGAAATAGGTTGAAACCCTGGCTAGGAAAGTACGAGGGAATAGCCTATGAGATAAGCGTAAAGAGATATGGATAACCATGAGCAAACATAGGCTTCACCATGTAGGGGTATGCTTGTGAGCTTGATCCCTCTTGGAGAGAGAACCTCTCATAGTAAGGTTGTTTGTAGGATTGTCTCTATAGAGAGCAGGACTCATGCAAGAAAGTTGGAAGCTTAGATTCCGAGACATGGGGAACAGTGGGAGTTGAGGATGATGCGACCTAAGTGGATGATAGTGGTTGCCTCTTTCTTAATCCCTAGAAATGGATGATATCTTGGTGTCCTTTATAGGAACCAATACCTAAAGAGAGAGTAATGCTTCTGGTACCTATGTGCCTATAGTATAGGTGTTTACCTGCTAAGTGGAGACAAACAGTGCCTTAGACCTTGAGGAGGTTTAAGTAGCGAGTTGTGAGGCTTTATACCTAGTTGGTTGTTCTTGAGGAGGACTCAACTCTGAGGTTTTGCTCATATAAAAGGATCATAGGAGTACATGACATACCTTGGACATGCCTGATTCGTGGTTAAGAGATTGAGCATGCAGTTGGATACCCAAAGGAGAACCTAGGGTTCCTAGGCCTAAGAGTGGAAGTAGTGTATCCGATGCTCATGATGAGATTTGAGTCTCTATAGTTTCGAGCATGGTACTCCTCATTTGTAGAGGTAAAGGAAACCCCTTAAGTTAAGGGTATGTTTGATGAACCCCTCTCGGCTAAGTGGATGACATGGGAAGGTATGATCGTGATCCAGTGTTGAGGATGAGAACAAGTATGACCCATCATGGTGTAGTAGGTGGTCAACTTGTTCCTTAGTATCTTACTAGGGTTAAGCATGCTCAGGTGGATGTAAACCCAAGGCATAAGGACGTTTGTGACCTATGTTATCGAGGTGAAGTTTTCCTCCCATCCTGGGAGAAGGGACCCTTTAGTGGGGTGTTTACCAGTTTTGTTGGTTTAAGTAACCTAAAGAGGTCTCATAGGATCTTGAGAGGCTAAGTGAAAAGTACATGGTATGAGAATGTACCTATAGACCCATAGATATCCATCTCTAAGTGCATGTGGATGTGTTACCATGGAGGTAACCGGTAAGGGGCCTGACCAAGGTAGGCAGGTCACCATGAGAGGATGGATGTCATCCCATGTATACAAGTGAGATGATGAAGGCTTGGGTAAGGTTCTAAGTTGGACATGTACTATAGATGGAGAATCCTAAGTCTATCCTAGGGTCAGGTAGGGATAAGACCGATGGAAGTAGGAGTTGCCTAATTCCCTAGTTGCACATGACCATAGGGTCGGGAGGTAACAACTATCATTGTCTGATGGCCATGGGTTAGGAGATTGATCACCTTCATGAACTCATGGGACCCAAAGGGCAGATTAGTAGGGCACTCTCTTGATGCATGAGGGAAGAGGGATGACCCCAAATGTGTCGGCACCCTATAGACCTAGAGGAGATGACCAAGGATTGTGAGGTGACCCAAGTAGGTTCGAAACCAATTTTCCATGGAGGTAACTTGGATATCAAGATGATTGTAATATAGAAGCATAAACGGCACGTTTAAACTTAGATTTAAAGGTGTACTGGCAAGGTGGGATGCACCATCTCTACTCTTGGAACAGGAAGAACTCTGTATTTGGACTGCAGCCAAATGCTTATTTCTTCTTGTTATGGGAGTGAGACATAGGATGATACGCAAGCCATACACCAAGGATAAAGATGACGTATGTTGGAACGTTGCCACGAGATATGGGGATAGAAAAGATAACATACCCTGGTAAAGTGAATGATACACGGATGGTTTGCAACCACTAAGAGGAATGAGGTGGTCACCTTATGAGGATGTTTCTATCATGAGACATGAGTCAAACAAGGTTGAGTTTGATCACCAAGAAGATGAGGTCAGAGTGTTCTCAATGAAGATAGACTTAGAGTTTGAGTTTGAGATGGTAAGTGGTATACATGAAGGTGTATGTCATCAACATTACCTAATACATAAGAAGGTGAAGTGGTAATGGATGCTCTGGTTGAGATATATCTGCCTAGTTTGGCTAGAAGAAGTTGTTAGAATAACCCTAAGTTTGGAAAAGAAGATATGTTTGGCTAACACTAATGTAACGAGATCAGTTAATGGTTGTTTGGTTAGCCAGTCTAGTCCTTGATGCAATGAAAGGATGGTTGTAGAGCCTTAACTGCACTTCTTTGGAAAGGAAGGTGATGAAACCCCGACTAGAGTGATTTAAGGTTTCTGAGGAATCGATCTTGAGGAATCATGACATACAAGAAATCATGATTGAAGATCACCATACACCGTGGTACTACCAAGATAATAAGTGACAGTAGTACTTTAGATGTTTAAGATAAAGTCGCATGTGGTATATGGCCATGCAAGCCGAGGGTGAAGGATGAACACCAGTAACCTAGTGCATTGATATAAAGGATAAAGAGTCCCTAAGAGAGAAAATGAGTTCATCACTATGGATGTTGTAAGTCTCCCCTAGACCAAGGAAGGTCAAGATGCAATGTGGGTTATAGTAGATCGCCTTACCTAGATGACATGAGAAAGAAAGAGTATTGTCCAGGAACAGATCGAATTGAACTACATATGAGAGAGATGGTTCAACTACACCATGCGGTGAATTCAAAATTTTTCAAGTATAACCTAAAGGGTTACTTCCATAAGATGGAAGAAGGTACATGAAGAACTCTATGTTAGTACAGTTAATCACCCCTAGCTAATGGTTAGTATGATCCAGACTAAAGGGTCTGATGAGAGCATTTGTGCTCATTCAGGGTGATATCTGGAGACAGTTCTTGTGATGATGACCACCATAGCCAGTATCAGGATTTAAAGAAGCTCTATAAGGGAGGTTGTGTCGGTCACCACTTCAGTAATGTGATGTTGGTGAAAGGACCGCGTGATGGTTAGAAAAGGACCACAGTGAGTGTAGATGAAGTCGCTTTGATCGTGCAATGGCTGAAAGGAGCCTAGAGACGATGAGAGTCATGAGCAGATGCAAAGTAGACTGACATGCAGTTCACTGTGGGAGAATATGTGACATGAAAATCCGACCCCTCTAAGTTATAGCTAAGAGAGTTGAGTCCCCGATGCATGGGTTCTTTTGACATGGTTTGGTAGAGAAGGTTAAGTTTGATCTTACCCCTCAGGATAAAGTAATGTGTAATGAGTTCCATGTGTCCAATTTAGAGCACTATGTGAGGTACCCCGACCATGTGCTGAGCAATGAACCTAGTGAGCCTCAAGGGAGGCTGAAACGACCTGAGTCCGCCTGTGCAGTTTATAAATGCCAGGATGAAAGAACTCAGAGAAAAGAATATGTGATGAATAAAGGTTCTTTGGAAATGCCATGAGTATGGTAAAGCCACATAGGGGCCAATGATGGACATGGAAAAGTCTTATCCTAAATTGTTTGTTTGCTTGATAGAATTTTGAGGACAAAATTTCGATAAGAGGGGAAGGATGTTACAACCCCAATTTTTGGGTTTATTTGGTGAGAAATGTAATTTTTCATATTAAGGATATTTGTACAAATAATGATATAATGTATTTGGAATAAATTGATTTTGTTTACAATAGCCTTGATGTTTGTGTTGTGGGTTGTATTGGCTATTGGGCCAAATAATAAGAAAATTCAATTAGTGAATGAATAATTGAATATTTGAGAAAAGAATGAGATGGAAACCTCTAGAAGGCAAATCCAAAGAGGGATTTCATGCCTCTTGGGTTCCTTGGGTTCCAAGGAGTCCAAAGTTGCAAAAATAAAGCAATAAGAAAAGAAAAGAAGAAAAGTCCAAATATTAGAAAAGATACAAGATAATGTGTATTAAGCAAAGTATTTATAAGAAATACTTGGAATTATCTAGAAAGTAGCATTAATGGCCACAATTGAGTAAAATTCGTTTACAAATGATTTCTGATAAAAAAATATGAAAAGAGGGAAAAGGGAATGAAAGATAAAGAGAAATCATTAAAAAGAATAAGGAAATAAGTAAGATAATAAGAAAATGGATAAAAGATAAATAAAAGGCTAAGGAATATTCCTAAGATGGGATTTTAAGCCATTAAGGTTCCTTGAGGTCCAAGGAATCCAAGAAAGTAATTTAATAGAAAAGGAAAGAGAAAATAGGTGAGAAATATACATATGGAGTAATAACTTGCAACTAAAGGAAGGGATCCATTTTTTTCGATAATGATCCCAAATTCGGCATTATGAAAGATTAAATTATTATTAACTTTCCCTCAAAATTTGGGGTTAATTGGATGAGTGGTTTGGGAGATATGGATTTTACAAAAATCCATAAAATATAGAGGAAAGTATTAAAAGTCGAGATTTTGTTTTCTCTGGGATTATTTCCTACTGATGTACGTGGCATGAGAGCCGTTTATCTAAGATCCAACGACATCTGCACTATCACCAACCTCGAGCCATCTAAGGAAGGTTGTAGAGATTTCCAAGGGATTTTTCTTGCGATTGAGTGCATAGGCAAACTCGGGGACCTTTCCTTTAGATTTGGGAGACCAAGACGAACCTACCTACCCTGGGTTTTAGCTGGTTTCAAGCTCTCTAGAAGCTTTGCCCAAACCACTTGTGCCATGGAACCCAACCCTCGATCCAAGAGGGTATATAAATGCATGGGCACCCAATATGCGGACACCTTGGTGGTCGTGTATATCAGCTTGCATCTAGGCTTCTTTCCCCACCATCAATTACTATCCTCCCCTCGTTTCCCTCTATCTCAACCAAGCTACAAAGCTACCAAGACATCACCTTCCCGTCCTCTCCGGTTACACCCTCACAGGGAAAAGCACTGCCGCCCTCGAGTTCAGCGAGGTGTGGTGGAGGGTGCGAGGCCTTCTCCAGTTGCTGGGGTGACCAGATGATCAAATTCAACGTCCAAGTTCACTGCCCTCGAAGGTTGGCTCGTGAACAGGGACTCATCGCAAGGAAGAAGAAGAGAAAAAGGAGGAAATGACCTCCCTACTCCCGGGCGCATGTAGCTTCAGACCAAGACCTCGGGGACAATGGTGTAATATGACAGTGACCAAGCAAAGCCATCCACGTGTGATGAGAGATGTTAGATCCAAAGGGTGGATCATCGGACCACAGATCAAATGGCCTTCGTTTTTTGGTAAATTCTCCTCTATGACTAATATTTCAAAAAAATGGGTTTTCTTGCAAAAATCATAGAAATTACTACGTAGCTCGAATGAAAATTAGTTATATATGAAAATTGATCAGGAGAACACGTAGAATCTAAATAAAATATCTTTGAGACCTAAATATGATCCATATTATAAAAGTAGTGCAAAGAAGGATTAAAGTAATGAGTAATGCTTAAAAACCCTAGTTTTGGGTATTAAGACATTGAAAATGTCAAAAGCATTTCTTTTATGATATTATCTGATCCTTGTGAGCATGATGATAATAAATGTAATCATGGTAATAATGACAAGGTGTTTAGGATCTCTAAGGGAGATAATATTTAATGTGTGGAATTAGGGCTAAAGATCTTAATTTGCTATGTTGTTAATGAACATATTCAATCTAAGTGATCTTAATAAGAGGATAAGATGGTTTTAGTAACTAGGGTTCGCCAAATGTTAAATATGTGATGGAACTAGGGTTAATACCCTTATTCCTTATCCAAAACCTAAACCCTAGATTAGGGCCGAGTAGGGTATAATGTATTTAATGTGTTTAGTGACACTTTAGAATTTACATAATGCAAATTATATGATTATTTCTTGATTTACTTGCTTGCTTGGACAATATGCTTGAAGTATGATTGAATGATCTGCATGACAAAAGTTTGTGGTTACGCTTATGATTATCCTGACTAGTTTTCTGAGGATTTTATCGGCGTTTCCCTCATGGCTTGAAATAACTGTTGGATGCTTTTATTTCATGAAACTATAGAGTGACTATGACTATCACTATGAATATACATGTATAACTGGCTAGATTCGGATCCACCTTTGTGGCTTGTAAAGGCTAAAAAGGGGTAACCTAGAGTAAGGTCTAGGTTATCGTGGGTTAGAAATTGGGCTACTAAGTGTAGTGCCATGAGACCCATTAGCATACCATGAGTTAAGGAGTGGGCTACTTACGAGTAGTGCCATGTGACTCAACCCTAGAAACTAGTTCACCTATAGGTGGGACCATGAGGGGTTTAATGGGGATCTACCATAAGGAAGGTAGTATCCAGGTCCACTACAGGGATATCACAGAGGATAGGGTACACATGGATCGCGGAGTTATATTTAAAATGTAATCTTGGTTGTTAAATGATTAATTGAATGTTTACGTTGTTATCATAGTTGCACATTTATTGTTTCCCCCACATACCAGCTTCGGCTGACCAACGTTTTGTTTGTCGACGTTTTAGGTACAAGCTAAAAGGACAAACAGTAAATCGTCATATTGTGAAATACATGAAGTAAAATACAAGGAGGATTAGTTAGAGTAGAATCCATAAGTGGATAGAAGTTTAGAGATCCAAGTTTTCATAAAGGTATGCAAAAGTTTATTTTCTTATAGCTTTTTAGTTTGGTATGTTAAAATTTAATAGTTGTTCTTGGTTAATTGCCGAACCTTTGATCCAGAAAGTATGGGTACGGCTTCGACCTCTCGATCTCCCTTAATTGGGGGTTACCGGAAGGTGGGGTCATACCATTAACCCTAGGTGTTTTGCTTAATAAAGTTAATTATATGCTTGCTCGTATTTCTTGAAAAGTAATTAAGGTTCAAGGAGAACTTATGTTTCAATTTTAGTCCTTTTCGAATAATGTTGAAACATTGTTTTGCTTGTTTTGGACTAAAATGAAAATTACCCAAGTTGAGGGGTTAAATTGAAAATGTTACATGATAAGATGTTCCTCATGTGTTGAAGCATCAGGAGAATGAAGATGATGCAGAGGTAAGGCTTGTGGTAGCCTGAGTACCAAGAAAGAGATGAAAAAGCAATGTTTGTGCATTAAAATCTAGTTTTGGTGTAATGTGCAATTTACCCAAAACCTAGGGTTCAATATGCAAATTACCACTTAAAAATAGTCCCTAATGTTTCTTGGAATAATATAGAGCAAATAAAATGAGATGGGTTCCTCATTTGGATCACTTTGGAGGAAAGAGAATCTTGATATTAAAATAATCAAGATTTAAGCATAAATTGGAACTTTACTTCAATTTAAAGAAAAAATAAATATATTAATTGAAGAGCCCTTCAACCAAAAGGAGAGGGATGATTTTGCAAAAGAATGGACGACCATGTGCCTTGCAAAGGCACAAAAGTATCTAAAGAAAGTGGATAACCCACTCACATTATTAAAAGAAAAAGAAAACACTAACTTATGGATATTATTATTATAAGGGTTAAGGTGCTTAATTTGTTTTCCTTTAATTCATGGATAATTGAGTGGAATATGAGGAAAAGTGGATATCCTCGTAACCAAGGAAGGGAAGGGGGAAAAGTGGCAAGGAAATGGAGGAGATAATCCCTACTTTCTCTCTCTTAAATGAATTTTCAATAAAATTCATATATATGCTCCTTTATCCATGAGTTGAAAGGGAATTTCGAATCCACTTTCACTTCTTACTTGGAAAAACGACCAAGGGAGCTTGGATAAATAGGAGGATGACCCCCAACCTGTTGGTAAGCTTCTTGACCTTCATTTACCTTGATTCCATGGTGGAAATCGAAAATCAATGCATGATTTCTTCATATCTCGATCCCATATTCAATTCTAACCATTCCTTTTCACTCAAAGCTTGAGGACGAGCCTTGGGATAGTGAAAGGAGTTGCATCCACCACTGTTTACGTGATCTTGAAGCTTTGAAGCTCAATTGGAGGCGGGTTTTATAACTTGAACCCTTGAACTTTGTTATTGATTCCATATCTTTATCAATTGTTGATTCCTTCATTATTCCCGAAATTTTATTTGAATGATTGGTGAAATCACCATGGAAATTACATCAAGTTTTGTGGGTTTGTAGTTTGAAGATGATGATGTCATCTTAAGCACACACCTCAACATGGGCAACCAGTTTTCAAAACTGATTGAGTTAATTCGGTTACAAAACTGAATGGATAATTGATTTCAAGACCGAATGGGTATTTGCTCTCAAGATCGAATGGGTAATTGATCTTAAGACCAGTTGGAGATACTTGCTGATGTAGTTGGACGTTGATCCAATGGTCCTAATTGATTGGTTGAAGGAAACCCTAGATGCCCAAACAATTTCAAAACCATTTGGTGTTGAAATCCCAAAATCGAATGGAGATCTAAAGTGATCAAATCGTTTGGAGATTTAAGGTGATGATTGATCCATTGATCCAATGGTTGATAATAATGATTATCAATGTTAGGTACAAAGGTTGAAATCCTAAAGTACCTAGATGATCAGTCCCTTTAGAATGGTTAACCCTAAAAGCTTATGAAAACAATGTCTCAATACACTATGTCAACCATAGTTGTACACATTTGATTGAAAGGTTGATGTAACCTAATCAAGTTGAGTGGATGATAGAAAGGAATTCATACATGAGTATTAATTATGAAGAATATGTGATTCGGGTATGATCCTTAGTAAAGAGATCATGAAACCCTAATCGAGTGGGTTAATAAGCCATAATCCTAAAAGTTGGGCAATCCTGATTGAAACCCTAGTCTAGAGTAACAATGTAACCCTAATTTAGGGTGATGATAATAGTAAACCCTAATTATGGGTAATTGAGTGGAAACCCTAATTAGGATGAATAGCAAACCCTAATTGGGGATAATTGAATTTAAATCCTAATTGAGGGTGATTCCATGTGAAACCCTATGCAATGGTATGATGAGGAGCCCTAATACAGGGTGAAGGTATGTGAAACTCAAATTTTGAGTTATAATAAGTGAAGCCCTAATCTTAGGAAATATGATGATAAACCATAACCCTAATAAGAGAACTCTAATGATAAAATAGTGGGTATTACCTTATAAAGATGAAACATCTCAAATGGTTGATCATAGGCAACTTTATAGTAAGCAATGCCTTAACCTGAAATGAGTCCATATCATTGAATATAGTTGGACCATTCTTGTGTGTGACCTATGCACTTCATGGTAAAAGTGATAGGTTAGTGGATGAAAGCATTAAGATGGGAAATAACTTAATCCAAGATAAGTTGATAACTCAAGTAAGTTGGAAGTGATGAGGAAAGTGATACATAAAGATATGATTGATATCACTTTTAGCATCCCAAGGTTGATAAGCATTGATGTACCTCAAATCCAATATACTTGGATAGGAAACACATGAAGTATGTTATGTAAATCGTTACAATGAATTGTAATGAGTTTGATATACTTTGATAAGAATAGGCTAATATACCTTAAGAATGGGGTTAAGATAAACTAATGAGTATGATGTAATCATACCATGATAAGGATGAGAAATGAACTCATACCTTGTATTGATAACCATTTAATGATAAATGTTGAAAGTAATAAACATGATTGAATACTCGAGATGTTAGTGGATGCTCCTAGAGATGTGGAGCAATATATGAAGGTTGATTTGATAAATATGAAATCCTAATTAATGTGATATGGGAAACCCTAACCCTAAATTGGGTAATGGGACATGAGAAACCCTAATGTGACGTGAATAGTAAGCCCTAACCCTATTGAGGGAATAGTGGTGTTACTATTGTATTACATGAAGTGATATGTTATTTTTTCCTAGTGATAGGTGACAATATGTGTAATGGTCTTGTGAGCCATATGATTAGATGTTGCCTAGTGATAGGTGACAAGATGTTTAATGGCCTTGTGAGCCATATGATTAGATGTTGCCTAGTGAGAGGTGACAAGATATTTTATGGGCCTTATGAGCCATGAGAACAATTGTGGCTTAGTGAAAGGTACCAAGATGATTATAAAAGTTTATTGTAAGAAATGATAACGTTTTAATAAACTTAATAAAAGGAACAATTGTATTCAATAAAGAATGTGAAAAGCTATGAAGGCTAACCTCAGGGTTCAGAGCTTAGAGAAGGATGTGATGATCAATGATGAGTTAAAGGAATTTATATCCCGTGATCTGTGTAATCAGGATTGGTTAAAGTCCAATACCTGGCAAAGGCATGAAGCCTGTAATCAGGAGTGGTTAGAGTCCACTGCCTGGCTGTGTAATTAGGATTGGTTAAAGTCCAATACCTGGCAGAGGCATGAAGCTTGTAATCAGGAGTGGTTAGAGTCCACTGCCTGGCTGTGTAATCAGGATTGGTTAAAGTCCAATACCTAGCAGAGGCATGAAGCCTGTAATCAGGAGTGGTTAGAGTCCACTGCCTGGCTGTGTAATCAAGAGAGGTTAGTGTCCACTGCCTGGCTGTGTAATCAGGATTGGTTAAAGTCCAATACTTGACCGAGGCATGAAGCCTGTAATCAGGAGTGGTTAAAGTCCACTGCCTGGCCGTGTAATCAGGATTGGTAGAGTCCAATGCCTGGCGATGTAATCAGGATTGGTTAAAGTCCAATACCTGGCAGAGGCATGAAGCCTATAACCAAGGGATTGGCATAGTCCAATGCCTAGATAGAATATGATGATGTATAATCTTATGTCTGGAATAATTTAATATTTGTTTAGCAGATTGGCTAAGGCCAATAGATGAAAACAAGAATGAATAATGGGTGGCATATTAGGATAATAAGGAAAAGCTTGAGATGTTGAATTGATATACATGTTCTTCCTATTCCTTATTAAGAGGATAGATGATTTATTATTCTATCATAAATAGTTGCAATGCTTTAAAAGATGAGAATGCTTTAAACTGCTTATCCTCTACCTAGTTTTATATCATTAAACTGCAATAATAATGTTTTTGGTGGAGAGTTATATCTCTCGCTGGGGCAATTACAATTGTCTCACCCCCGTGGGATCCAACATTTTTAGATGGACAAGCACAGAGGAGGCTGAGAATATCTTGTAGAGGAAGAACATCAATAGCAGCAAGGACATCAGTGACATCTCAAGTTGAGTGTACTGTCTATCGTGTCTTGTAGATAGAAGTCCTATGTGTCGTCTTTGTACTCTCAGGTCCTCAGAGTTAGTAGTTAGTTCTTTTAATGTATCGATCTGAGATTTTGGCTTGATGCCTTGAGATTTTGAGTTGCTTAAGTATAATTCTGACAAAGTAATTGGTGTATATAATTCTCGAGAAGAGATAGTACATGTGATATGCTTATGAACCAGGATGTAGATGATATACATTGGTTTTTGATAAAAGAGTTTTCCTGTGTATGGACCTCTTTGCAAAAGGTTTAAATTTTTAGTGATTTTTGTTAATCCGTTGCGAATGATACGCTTCCGCATTAGTTAATCTTGTTTTTATGAGTTGGATGCCACAATTTAGTGGTATCAGAGCTCTAGGTTCACTGAGTCTACAGAGACATAGGACTAAGGTGTCGAGTTTGTTCTAAGTGTACCCCAGTGTATCTTATAGTGCCTTCAGTTTATGTATAAGAAGATATATAACTCCAAGATGTCTGGAGAGCACAAGGAACACGTTGTTGAGAGCAATGTTGCTGCAATAGTGGGAGGTGCAAGGTATCAGGTGAGGGAGGAACCAGTGCCTGAAAATATCCTTGTTGACGAAGTCATGAGAGGAAACCCAGATGTTCATAATATTTTTGGGCAACTCATGACTACACTGAAGTATATGGCACCCCGGATGCCAGCACCAGCACCTAAAGCACCAATTTCCAATGAGGTATATGGGTCTGGTAAGACCTTTGAATGACTATGTCGTGTAGGAGCCATAGAATATGCTGGGACACCTGACCCAACAAATGTTGATCACTGGCTCACTGAATTAGAAAAGGCTTTAAAGATCCTTAGTATCCCGGATGCTGACAAAGTTAAACATGTTGTGTACCTTTTGAAGGGTAGTGCTGGACATTGGTGGGCTATAGAAGAAATAAAAAGGAATGATGAAGAGGTTGGATGGGAGGAATTTCGTCAAGAATTCATCAGTAAGTATTTTCCAAGTACTTATTTAGATGAAAAGATCTCACAGTTTGAGAAGATACGACAGGGAGCCATGTCAATAAGTGAATATGAGGTTAAGTGCATGGAACTTTTACAATTTTGTCCTCAAATGTCTACTACTGAGGAGGAAAAGATTTGACGTTTTGAAAAAGGATTGAATGCAGAGATGTCTATTCTAGCATCTGCCCTAGAAAGTAGAGAGAGGTTTGCCACGTTTGTTGAGTCAATTTGAAGGATAGAAGGGTCTATGGCAAAGAAACATGAGACAAACCTTAAAAGGAAGTCTAAACAGTCACAAGAATAAGAAATTGGTGGTACTAAATAATCAAAGATTTCAGTAGTACTGACTCAACCA
Organism: Alisma plantago-aquatica; assembly: GCA_963693085.1. Taxonomy (NCBI): domain Eukaryota; kingdom Viridiplantae; phylum Streptophyta; class Magnoliopsida; order Alismatales; family Alismataceae; genus Alisma; species Alisma plantago-aquatica. The sequence goes on from OY856409.1 coordinate 124,025,034, forward strand.
CAATGTAGTGCACCCAAGCAACATTCACCTAAAAGGCTCAGAGCCTGCTATAGATTTGGATAGAGAGGACATCTGAGGTGGCAATGTCCAAATAGAAAGTGATGGGGTGACCCAACATACAAGACACTAGATAACTGGTAGAAGGTAGACTTATCAAGATAGAACTTTCTATTTTGAATTATCTTCTGTTCCCTACTATAAGAAAGGTAGTTGTTATTTAGTTTATCTGTATAATCCTTTGAGGATATGAGGAAGAGATAAGTATAATGAAAACTTGTGTTCAGTTTAATATTCTTTTATATGTTTTGAAATTTCTCTTTCTCCTTTAAGGAAAGGAAGAGATGAAAAAGGATCTCAGAGAAAAATCTGAGATATTAAGTATATCAAACTTTAAAGAGATGAAAACATAAAATAAAATAAATACATACTACCTAATATTAGTTCTTGAATACCCTGGCCAGGTATTCATTTATTGAAGGCAAGGTAAGTATGACATACCTAGATTGTTATCTTTCTGATTACTCTGATCAAGTAATCATTCTAAAACAATCCAAAGAAGCCTAATCAAGAAGGAGATGTGGCATGGAAATTTCTACCACATTCTAATTGATATACGGAGGAATTTGATTTAATTATAAATAAACTTATAAACAAAAATGAAAATGAGTATATGATGTGTTTATTAACACATGTGTTATATACCAAGGTAGGGGATTCTGGTATCTGAGAAATATTAGGCTATTTTATGATGGTTACCTGGAATGGTTAACTGTGGAATCAGTCCAGTTACCTAATGTAGCATGGACATCATATGTTAGGGGTTTATGCTTTGCATAAACATAACATTGATGAAAATGAACTATTTGAAGGAATAATTGTAAAATTATTGCAAGAAAAGTTTATCAAATTAAATTGACAAATAACCTCGATCTAAATAAGAAAAGTGTTACCTGACACATAATTAACTCCACAGTCAAAAATGAAAGGATACTGGAGTATGTGTCCTATGTGTTTCATTCTATGAGAATTTTGTGTGGAAGAACTTTGTATTGATCAAATTTCTATGGTGTCTCCATAAAAATGAGATGTTATGTGGAGACTTGATGATAAAACAAATGAATAATAGCTGTCTCCTTTTATCTGGGATTTTGGGGACGAAATCCTTGTTAGGGGTTTATGATTTGTAACATCCCTGACCTGAGTTATGCCTTAACCCTAGGTGTTTTGCTTAATAAAGTTAATTATATTCTTTCTCTTATTTCTTGAAAAGTAATTAAGGTTCAAGAGGAACTTATGTTTCAATTTTAGACCTTTCCGAATAATGTTGAAACATTGTTTTGCTTGTTTTGGACTAAAATGCAAATTACCCAAGTTGAGGGGTTAAATTGCAAATGCTACATGATAAGATGTTCCTCATGTGTTGAAGCATCAGGAGAATGAAGATGATGTAGAGGTAAGGCTTGTGGTAGCCTGAGTACCAAGAAAGAGCTGAAAAAGTAATGTTTGTGCATTAAAACCTAGTTTTGGTGTAACGTGCAATTTACCCAAAACCTAGGGTTCAATATGCAAATTACCACTTCAAAATAGTCCCTAATTTTTCTTGGAATCAGATAGAGCAAATAAAATGGGGGGGCACCTCATTTGGATCACTTTTGAGGAAAGAGAATCTTGATATTAAAATAATCAAGATTTAAACATAAATTGGAACTTTACTTCAATTTAAAGCAAAAATAAATATATTAATTAAGGAGCCCTTCAACCAAAAGGAGAGGGATGATTTTTCAAATGAATGGAAGACCATGTGCCTTGAAAAGGCACGAAAATATCTCAAGCAAGTGGATAACCCACTCACATTATTAAAAGAAAAAGAAATATCCACTAACTTATGGATATTATTATTATAAGGATTAAGGTGCTTAATTTGTTTTCCATTAATTCATGGATAATTGAGTGGAATATGAGGAAAAGGGGATAGCCTCCTAAACAATGAAGGGAAGGGGGAAAAGTGTAAAGGAAATGGAGGATATAATCCCTACTTTCTCTCTCTTAAATTAATTTTCAATAGAATTCATATATATGCTCCTTTATCCATGAGTTGAAAGGGAATTTAGAATCAACTTTCACTTCTTACTTGAAAAAACGACCAAGAGAGCTTGGATAAACAGGAGGACGACTCCCAACCTGTAGGTAAGCTTCTTGACCTTCGTTTACCTTGATTCCATGGTGGAAATTGAAAATCAATGCATGATTTCTTCTTATCTCGATCCCATCTTCAATTCTAACCATTCCTTTTCACTCAAAGCTTGAGGATGAGCCTTGGGATAGTGAAAGGAGTTGCATCCACCATTGTTTACGTGATCTTGAAGCTTTGAAGCTCAATTGTAGGAGGGTTTTATAACTTGAACCCTTGAACTTTGTTATTGATTCCATATCTTTATCAATTGTTGATTCCTTCATTATTCCCAAAATTTAATTTGAATGATTGGTGAAATCACCTTGGAAATTATAGAAAGTTTCATGGGTTTGTAGATTGAATATGATGATGTCATCTTAAGCACACACCTCAACATGGGCAGCCGGTTTTCAAAACTGATTGAGTTAATTTAGTTACAAAACTGAATGGATAATTGATTTCAAGACTGAATCGGTAATTGCTCTCAAGATCAAATGGGTAATTGATCTTAAGACCAGTTGGAGATACTTTCTTATGTAGTTGGAAGTTGATCCAATGGTCCTAACTGATTGGTTGTAGGAAACCCTAGATTCCCAAATAGTTTCAAAACCATTTTGTGTTGAAATGCCAAAACCGAATGGAGATCTAAAGTGATCAAATCATTTGGAGATTTAAGGTGATGATTGATCCATTGATACAGTGGTTGATAATAATGATTATCAATTATAATTACAAAGGTTGAAATCCTAAATTACCTAGATGATCAGTACCTTTAGAATGGTTAACCCGAAAAGCTTATGAAAGCAATGTCTGAATACACTATGTCAACCATAGTTGTACATATTTGATTGAAAGGTTGATGTAACCTAATCAATTTCAGTGGATGATAGAAAGGAATTCATACATGAGTATTAATTATGAAGAATATGTGATTAGGGTATGATCCTTAGTAAAGAGATCATGAAACCCTAATCGAGTGGGTTAATAAGACATAATCCTAAAAGTTGGGCAATCCTGAGTGAAACCCTAGTCTAGAGTAATGATGTAACCCAAATTTAGGGTGATGATAATAGTAAACCCTAATTATGGGTAATTGAATGGAAACCCTAATTAGGATGAATAGAAAACACTAATTGTGGATAATTGAATTTAACCCTAACTGTGGGTGATGCCATGTGAAACCCTATGCAATGGTATGATGAGGAGCCCTAATACAGGGTGAAGGTATGTGAAACTCAAATTTTGAGTTATAATAAGTGAAGCCCTAATCTTAGGCAATATGATGATAAACAATAGCCCTAATAAGAGAACCCTAATGATAAAATAGTGGGTATTACCTTATAAATATGAAACATCTCAAATGGTTGATCATAGGCAACTTTATAGTAAGCAATGCCTTAACCTCAAATGAGTCCCTATCATTGAAGATAGTTGGACCATTCTTGTGTGTGACCTATGCACTTCATGGTAAAAGAGATAGGTTAGTGGATGAAAGCATTAAGATGGGAAATACCTTAATCCAAGATAAGTTGATAACTCAAGTAAGTTGGAAGTGATGAGGAAAGTGATACATAAAGATATGATTGATATCACTTTTAGCATCCCAAGGTTGATAAGCATTGATGTACCTCAAATCCAATATACTTGGATAGGAAACACATGAAGTATGTTATGTAAATTGTTACAATGAATGGTAATGAGTTTGATATATTTTGATAAGAATAGGCTAATATACCTTGAGAATGGGGTTAAGCTAAACTAATGAGTATGATGTAATCATACCATGATAAGGATGAGAAATGAACTCATACCTTGTATTGATAACCATTTAATGATAAATGTTAAAAGTAATAAACATGATTGAATACTCGAGATGTTAATGGCTTCTCCTAGAGATGTGGAGCAATATATTAAGGTTGATTTGATAAATATGAAATCCTAATTAATTTGAGATGGGAAACCCTAACCCTAAATTGGGTAATGGGACATGAGAAACCCTAATGTGACGTGAATAGTAAGCCCTAACCCTATTGAGGGAATAGTGGTGTTACTATTGTATTACATGAGGTGATATGTTATTGTTGCCTAGTGAGAGGTGATAAGATGTGTAATGGCCTTGTGAGCCATATGATTAGATGTTTCCTAGTGATAGGTGACAAGATATTTAATGGCCTTATGAGCCATATGATTAGATTTTGCCTAGTGAGAGGTGACAAGATATTTTATGGGCCTTATGAGCCATGAGAACAATTGTGGCATAGTGAAAGGTACCAAGATGATTATAAAAGTTTATTGTAAGAAATGATAACGTTTTAATAAACTTAATAAAAGGAACAATTGTATTCAATAAAGAATGTGAAAAGCTATGAATGCTAACCTCAGGGTTCAGAGCTTAGAGAAGGATGTGATTATCAATGATGAGTTAAATGAATTTATATCCCATGATCTATGTAATTAGGATTGGTTAAAGTCCAATACCTGGCAGAGGCATGAAGCCTGTAATCAGGAGTGGTTAGAGTCCACTGCCTGGCTGTGTAATCAGGATTGGTTAAAGTCTAATACTTGGAAGAGGCATGAAGCTTGTAATCAGGAGTGGTTAGAGTCCACTGCCTGGTTGTGTAATTAGGATTGGTTAAAGTCCAATACCTGGAAGAGGCATGAAGCCTATAATCAGGAGTGGTTAGAGTCCACTTCCTGGCTGTGTAATCAGGAGTGGTTAGAGTCCACTGCCTGGCTATGTAATTAGGATTGGTTAAAGTCCAATACCTGGAAGAGGCATGAAGCCTATAATCAGGAGTGGTTAGAGTCCACTGCCTGGCTGTGTAATTAGGATTGGTAGAGTCCAATGCCTGGCGATGTAATTAGGATTGGTTAAAGTCCAATACCTGGCAGAGGCATGAAGCCTATAACCAAGGGATTGGCATAGTCCAATGCCTAGATAGAATATGATGATGTATACTCTTATGTCTGGAATAATTCAATATTTGTTTAGCAGATTGGCTAAGGCCAACAGATGAAAACAAGAATGAATAATGGGTGACATATTAGGATAATAAGGAAAAGCTTGAGATGTTAAAATGATATGGTAGATAAATGATATACATGTTCTTACTATTCCTTATTAAGAGGATAGATGATTTATTGTTCTATCATAATTAGTTGCAATGCTTTAAAAGATGAGAATGCTTTAAACTACTTATCCTATGCCTAGTTTTATATCATTAAACTGCAATAATAATGTTTTTGGCGGAGAGTTATATCTCTCACTGGGGCAATTACAATTGTCTCACCCCCGTGGGATCCAACATTTTTAGGTGGACAAGCACGTAGGAGACTGAGAATATCTTGCAGAGGAAGAACATCAATAGTAGCAAGGACAGTAGTGACAACTCAAGTTGAGTGTACTGTATGTCATGTCTTGTAGATAGAAGTCCTATGTGTCGTCTTTGTACTCTCAGGTCCTCGAAGTTAGTAGTTAGTTCTTTTAATGTATCGATCTGAGATTTTGGCTTGATGCCTTGAGATTTTGAGTTGCTTAAGTATAATTCTGACAAAGTAATTGTTGTATATAATTCTCAAGAAGAGATAGTACATGTGATATGCTTATGAACCAGGATGTAGATGATATACATTGGTTCTTGATAAAAGAGTTTTCCTGTGTATGGACCTCTTTACAAAAGGTTTAGATTTTTAGTGATTTTTGTTAATCCACTGCGAATGATACACTTCCGCATTAGTTAATCTTGTTTTTATGAGTTGGATGCCACATTAGTACTTCACCATTTACTAATGAATTCAACATATATGGATATGTAAATCTTATGAAACACAAATTAGAATCTCTTTTTGAAAGTGTAAGGAATGAATTAATGAAGTACATACCACCTTAGTAAGAATATTAATGCACCACAATCTAATCCTGGTGGAGATTGTCTAAGTCAAGAGTTTGAGGCCCTTGTGAGAGACCGTGGGTTATTGTATCATAGATAACACCACCAGGAACACCAAAAAATTATTTTGTCTTAGAAAAAGAAAATGTTGAGTTTAGCTATTAGTTTGATTTCCTTATGAGGACATTCTCTTGAAACCACTATCTTTACACTTAACTGAGTACCTTCCAATACGTTCAAAAGAGACTACCTGAGATATGAAATGGGAATCATCCCAATATGTCTTTTATAAAAGTTTAGGGATGTGAGGCTTATGTCACAAAAAAACTGTGAAAAGCTTGAACTCAAATTAGCTAAATGTTTCTTTGTTGGATATTGAAAGGAAACTGAGGGTTATTACATCTATATTCCATCTAACAATAAAGTGTTAGTTTCTAGAAGTATATTATTCTTTGAGAAGGAATTTATTTTCAAAGAAACCAATGGGTGAACAAGTTCAAGGCCAACTAGAGAACATTGAACATATATAGGTGGTGAGGAATGCCATACCTCTGACCTGGTCTAACCCCTTAATCCTATTTTGCTTTATCACCTATCTAGATGCTTGTTGATGTATGTTTATAGAACTTTATTAATTTGCACCATGTTTTAGGGCATATGTACAAGTTACCCATGGTTGAAGATTTCCTTAATATTTATGCAAAGCAGGATATTTTCCTTCTCTCTCTATCCCTCAAGTTTGGACATGGTAGGCACAATTTGGTGATCTGATCAAGCCTTTATGCCCTTTCATCACTTCAGGACTAACAAAAGTGGTATATTGATCCATCAGTAGAGGATTTATGGGTGTGTGCCAAGTTTTTCTTTGATTGAAGATCGATGAGGATCTTATGTTTTTCTACCAGTTTGTATATATTTGTATTTTTATTATTTGGATCCTAATGATGTTGCTTTTGCATTCCATTAGTAGGGAATGTTGAAAGTAGTAGGCCTTGTGACCTTGTGTGTTGTTATCTATCTACCAACAAATTAGTTGGCTAGCAAATATGTGGGGTTTCATCATTTGAGTATCTATGAAAATAATGTGTCATCTTTTGATGGTTTCATGGATGTTCCCAACCAATGATGACATTTGTAAGTGTGTGTTATGATGGTTTTCCTGAGAATGTGAACCGACGACAGTGACAGAAGTAATTTTTTCTCTCCTCACACGAGTGATATATATTTTGACTCATGTATTTCTTACTGTATGCTTGCATGTCGGGACGCCTCTTCTATATTACATAAAAATGCTAAAATATTTTGACTTTATTCATATAGGACCTAACCTAATGAGTATGTAGTCTACATGTTGAATTTTAGCATCACGAGACACTCTTTTATGATTAGAAGTAGTTGGTCAAGAATTCTTGGGGTAGTTGTTGGTATGTATGCCCTGAGAGCCAATCATGGGATGATTGGTGGGGTACATTAAGAATGATTTGATAAACATCAAAGGCAAGCTTCCAATTCTTTCTGGTTCAGTCCTATGAGATAGTGATAGAACAGATTGAATGTCTAGAGAATGACAGTACTCAATTACGTATGCCTTCAGGTTCAGGACCTGAACGATGAGATCATACGGATGCTAAAAGTTTGTACATTCTTGTTATGTCCCTAGTCGGATGTCATTGTGGAAGGTTGATAGATAGCAATGACACACAAGACTAGATTGTGGTGTTGGTTGATGATAGAATCTCATTATTCATGATATAGAGATATCAAACCAAACACATAGGTACTTGTTAGAGAACAAGTGTACCGGACAGACCCACCGTGAGTTTGACACATGGAACCATGACATGGTAGTCACAGTCAGTACTCATAGTGATGGTGGTGAGTGTGATTCTTTGACCTAAAATCACTACACTCAACACATGTCGATGGGCACACTTTGACATCATCAACCACAGTCCTGAAACATGGGTTGTTATAAAGGTGATGATTGGGTGGCTTTGACACATGGGGCTTTTGAGGGGTGAGTGATAGATATGGGATTTGTCCCTCTTGAGGGAGTTTGATATCCAAGGCCACTTGATGAGTAGGATTGAAATAGGCGTGCACACGCATGTGTGAATCAGTATGTGATATTGATGTCATACATATATCTTCCAATCTACTCTGAGATCAAGAAAGTGAATGAACGTTGACATGATGACTGTTCCATGCCTCGAGTTCATTCGGGATATCAGTGACAAAGGAATTATACATTCACTGTAACACCATTCACAGATTGTAGGATTGAAAGTTGTTCTCCAACTTTCTACTTTCACTTGGGTAGCACTGATGTGTGACTAGGCACCGCTCTTTTCTTGTGAAGTCATAAGTGTTATGGACTTTCACTGCCAATGTGAAATGGACCTGTAGGGTCACACACATAGGATTTAACCTGGAAGAGGAGTTTTGTCCACAAACAATGTTTAGATTGATTACTAAAGGAGTTTAGTAGTTCAATTAAACACTCAATCAATTGATAGCTCAATGTCATAATGTTCAAGGTGTTGGACACATTGATTGGAGTATTAGATTGATTGAAATCGCAATTGACTGATTCTGCACAATTTGCACTCCCAACCGATCGGCTCATGTGATGAACCGATCGGCTCAGCTTGGTGAACCGATCGGCTCAGGTTGTGAGTCGATTGGCTCAAGGACAGGGTGAAAGATTGCTTCAAGTGTTGAAACGATCGGTTCAACTGTTGCAACTGGGCAAGTTGGGAAAGTAGGATTGGTGAGAATTTTCCTTTCGTTTCACTTGCCCAATTTGATTGGAACAAGGATTGGTATTTGATACCAATTAGAAACAAAAGTTGGAAAGTCAATCGGGAACTGACCAGGACCACGAACCGACCAGTTCAGAAAGTGAACCGACCGGCTCATGGGTCCCAACTGATCAGTTGAGTGTCAACCAACCGACTCAGATCCCCAACCGACCGTTTCAGTTGTGAAACGATCGGTTCAGGTTGTGAGTTGGTTGTTTTGTGGAAAATCTCGAACCCTTCTACTCCTGCTTTTAGTCCCGCATTGCCCAGGATGGAGAACCCTGTCCCATGACCCTCCTATATATAGGGGTATTGGGGGCTTCTCAAAGTACAACTCAGTGCAACCAGTTACTCTGCAAAGTTGTCGTTCTCTCTGGTTTTGGTAACTGAGAGAGGGCCCAAGCAAATGCTATCGGCAAAGGGAGGCGCAGCAAGGGAAAGACAACTGCAGTTGCAACTGGAAATAGGAGAGTGTGTTGGCGACTAGTACGCTAACAGTAGGGTGCGACTCCTTCCAACTCCTTGTGGGATAAGGAGTGTGGAGTTCCAGGTGGTCTGTGTGGACTACTTCAGAGGCGAGAGGTTTCTTCTGCTAGGAGGCCAACCTTCAATCTCGTCAGTCCCGGTGCAACCAGGAGCTGCACAGACACCGTCCAAGATTAGAGGTGAAGACCGCGCAAGGCGCGAGGTATTGTCTCCGAGCAAGCCTCGGGATAAGGTATGATTCCACAAACCATCCTTTCCTATTGTATAGACGTTGACGCGTTTCCTTGTTCTGGGTTTGGGGGAGAAATTTTTTTGTTTCCGCTACCTTCTCTGCCTCCCCTAAAACCCAACAGTGGTATCAGAGCCACGTCAACTGCTCTATATTTTAGGAATATCGATATGATCGATTTTGGTTTGTCGCCTTTATTTATTGCATACAATGCGAATAATATTGGCTTTATGCATGTCCAATCCTAAATCCACAAATCCCAATTACATATATGATATGTATTATTAATGCACTCGATACACGTCGCCCTTAAACGAGTTTTGTGGTGGATGTATAGTGTGGTTATGGCCAATAAACCCTATCTGTGTATGGTTGTATGTGTGGTTGCTTGCATCTCGGTCTGCGCACTGATCTTCCTTCTCCTATTCCTGATGTAACTCGAAATAATTCAAGATTTCTCTCCTACCTTTGCTCCCCCCGAATGTAACTCGGGGTTTCCCTTTCAGCAATGTAAAATTAGGATAGATTGTATTCCTATTATGTCAAAGAACGGCGGACATCCAGATGACAGCTGAGACGATCGGTTCAAGGCGTGAACCAATCGGTTCACGTACCAGACGATCAGTTCAAGGAGTGAGCCGATCGGTTGATGATCGGTTCGAGGAGCGAGACGAGCAGGTGGCAGCCATGATGAGATGTATGATGACCAGGCAAACCGATCGGTTGGAGGAGCCAACCGATCGACTGGTGGCACCCAGACGACCGGGCCAGATCAAGCAGGCTACTCATGTGATGAGTTGATCTACTCGGAAGGCAAGGCATAGAATTCATCTTATACAGGTTGCATGTGATGTAGACCTAGATGACCATGATTCCTCTTGTCTCGAGGAATCACATTAGGATGGCCATAATCATTGCTTTTATCATTTTTCATGTTTTCTGTGGGATATAGCATGTATATGATACGTACTATGTATTGTGGTGATTGGATATGTATATGTATATGTATATAAAAACCAAATCCCTCATTAAATATTAAGTTTTAGATGCCTTCCAAATGCGACACACGTGAAAAGCTTGATCGACCAAGTGTGGGCACGCCCTAGCGTGGTGCACCGTCTATCTCGTGGAAGCGTGAAGGATGAATGTGTGGGTCTGCCCTAGCAGGGTGCATATTCATCATGTTTGCTTTGGGTCAGACTTAACAATGTGACCTAGATAGGATCTAGCACCTTGAGGCATGGAGATGCTCATGGCAAGGAGTTTCATATGACATCTTATCAAGAGTTGCATATGATGCAATTGGCAAGAGTTGCCTACATGAGAGATCTATGTTGTGGGTGACAGCCCTAGCTGGTCCATGACTTAGAGGATTTCAGGATCTTGCCCACTAGAAGGTTGTACACTGCAATCTTCCGAATTGATGGTGAGGGCTATCAATTTGAAGTAAAATAGCGGGAGCGATAATTAATTAAAGGCCTAATTTTATCGTCAATTTTTCAAACCAATCAAACAAGTCAAAAAGAGTTTTGGACTAAAATTGCATATATTTCCTTTTGTTAAAATAAATGGTTAATCAACAAATCACTTTATTTGCGATCGAGACCAACAAATTAAATGGGAATAATTCCACGATTGGTTAGGATGATGAGAAGTGTTCTCAATCCAAGAGCGAAAGCTCTAAGTCCTAGTTATACCAAGACCAGATAAACTCAATCCCACCACATCAATGGCTGAAAGTATGCTTATGGAAGCATACCGAGGAAGACATTGATGAGGAGTGCTTGATGTTGTGTTCTCTGAACTATGAGTTGCAGAGACAACATGAGACATATGATGTATCCAAGACACTGTCCTAGTATATCATGACAGAAGGAGATCCAGTAAGGTATTCACACACTCAATGTGATTGGGTATGTGGAAAGACCTGACTAAGAAGGATTCCCTCTGAGCCAAGAGTTGGCTATTGGTATGATACTGCAAATGTTGCGAGAATCATATAATTCATGGTAAGCTACAACATGAATAACTTTGACAAGTGTTGACAGAGTTGTTGGACATGTTGAGGATAGTAGAGGCAAAGATGAAGAAAGACAAACCATAATCTTTGATGTGATCAAAGAAAAGGTAATTCTTAAGGGCAATGATAAGGGCAAAGCAAAGAAGTGTTCTGATGCTAGCCAGCAATCCAAGCCGTCTTCAGCCTCAAGGCACATAGGAAAGGGTGTATGAGGGAATTGCCCTCTATATCTGGAAAAACAAAAGAAGATGAAGGAGGGGATGGAGATCTCCACCTAAGGTATCATGAAATGAACCGCTTCTTTATCTGAGGTATATGATACCAAGATATGTATCTATCATATATGATATGCAAGATCCACAAAGAAGTGATGGCTTTTGTGAAAGGACCAAGAAAGAAGTACCCATCATTGGAGCAAGTGTTGCTGCCATAGATAGGAATATCTTTCAGTTTATTTCATCCTAAAGGGCACGAAATAGAGTTGAGAACTGCTATTTCATATATTTCCAATAGATAGAAACACTTTATTATTTCATATTGTATGACAATGATGGCAATTAATAAAGTTGATGTTTCAATCTTAAAGATATGATCTTTGTGGTAATGCCTTGTTTATCTTGTGATACATGGTATGCTTAAGATAAAATGATACCTAAAGTTATTGATAACTAAAACAATCAAATTAGCATAAATCATAAGAAATTCATTTCTAGTTTCCATGTGATGGATAAATCTAGACTCTTTTGGTTAGAGAACCAGTAAGAGACATGAATCTCTTGTACATGATTAATCAATCTTCACAAATGGTAGTGGGAGAATGATTATCCAATTAGGTATAATACATGTGATGTATTTACATACCTATTGGAGTAAATGTTAATACTTCAAAAGGTGTTTAGAGAAATACCAGTATGAATATCTTGAAGTGTTCAAGATTATCATTGATGAAGTGCAAATTTGGTAAAGTGTTAATTCTTGATGAGATCAATGAATGAAATACTTGGACCAAATGTTTGAGATCCTTATGAGTGATTATGATAATGTATCATAGTGAACTCATGATTAAGGCATGGTGATGTCTAAATCAAAAAGGAATCATGCTCTAAGGAGTTAGAGAATGATTATCAAATAACTGAATTCTTCTTAATAAAAGAATACCCCACACTAATAAAGGACATTGAGAATCACAGGGAGTTGTGAGTTCTTATATCCTTGACAGATACACCTCAATTATCTATGTGATGAGTTGTTCATGTGATGAGTCAACTATCTAGATGAATATGAGGAACCGAATTTTGAGTTATGGTTTATGACCATTACATCCTAAATGACATCCATGTGAACCATAAGGTATGACCTTGATGGTAGCACCCATTGGATGAAATCCATAACTGCAAATAAGTCTTAAGTGTTAAGACACATGGATAACATTTTGAGAAGGATGATGCTTGTTGATTGCAACTTAATGACTAAGACATTTGGCATATGGATACTAAAACCACATTCCTATGAGGAATAAAACAAGGATGTGTACGTGACACAACCTATAAGGTTTATGAATCCACTAATACAAATAAAGTCTATAAGTTACAATGGACTAATCAATGTGATTGATTGAGTACAAGCAACTCAGAATTGGATCTTTACTTTGATGATATAGTCAAAGGGTTTGACAGATATGTCAAAGATAAAGAAGGGATCTATGATTTAGTGGGAGTGTGTTCACATTCCACATGTTGATGTGAAATGGAAATGTTCTAGAATGGAAATCCAAAAAGTGGAAATTATCTTTAAGAAAGATTGAGATGTTTCCTATGTGATAGGAATAGAGATCTATAGAGATAATTCTCGAAAACCTCTTGACCTGGAAAAGAGAGAGCATAGATTGGAAATCTGTACTGAAGGGTTCAGTGTACACAGATTCAGTGGGAGAAAACTTGTCCATGTTACATGGAGTTAGTATCCCAAGGCCAAGTGTCCAATTCTTATGAAGAATGGGAACACTAAGAATAGATATGGATCTATCATGTATGTAATCATCCCATTAGCTTGCATGTATCGACATGGCAAGAATAAAATGCATTCATCATCTTGTATGTAGGACATGACAATATGATGTGCTCATCCTGATAACTCGTATGTGGGACATGACGAGTGGATGGTTGTCTACTTCCAGTAAGGGTTACTGGAAACCATAAGAACTTGATAAGTACTTGAGAAGTACTAGTTCTATGGAGATAAGGAAAAGTTTGATGTAAAGAGTTACATTGATGCGAACTTCCAAAAGGACAGAAAATTAATCGCAAAATATATATAGGATAAATAAAAGTGAAAGTTTGTTGATAATTGGAAGTGTTCCAATAAAACCATTTAAAAGGAAATGTCGAGTATCTATGTGTTAGAGAACAGTAGTGGATACTATATGGATCTCGAAGTTCATGAGATGAACTTATAGAAATTCCGCTAATTGATGACAAGTATGGAATCCTTGATCATGCAATGTGGCTAAAGGTTAGCAAAGGAATACTAGATCGCATATTATGGAAACTCCATCTCATACGTGTGACGTACAGCGAAGAGATGTGAGACATGCATTTTATACTGACTTTGGCAAGGTGTTGCCATTACTCACTATGTTCGCACTAGAGCACAGTAACATGTGGGACATGTTTCAAGATCACTATGAATATGATTCAAGGGTGATTGGCTCGCAGTGCAAGTGGGAGTCTGTTGGTATGTATGCCCTGAGAGCCAATCATGGGATGATTGGTGGGGTACATTAAGATTGATTTGATAAACATCAAAGGCAAGCTTCCAATTCTTTCTGGTTCAGTCATATGAGATAGTGATAGAAAAGATTGAATGTCTAGAGAATGACAATACTCAATGACGTATGCCTTCAGGTTTAGGACCTGAACGATGAGATCATACTGATGTTAAGAGTTTGTACATTCTTGTTATGTCCCTAGTCGTATGTCATTGTGGAAGGTTGATAGATAGGAATGACACACAAGACTAGATTGTGGTGTTGGTTGGTGACAGAATCACATTAGTCATGATATAGAGATATCAAACCAAACACATAGGTACTTGTTAGAGAACAAGTGTACCGGACAGACCCACCGTGAGTTTGACACATGGAACCATGACATGGTAGTCACAGTCAGTACTCACAGTGATGGTGGTGAGTGTGATTCTTTGACCTGAAATCACTACACTCAACACATGTCGTTGGGCACACTTTTACATCATCAAACACAGTCCTAAAACATGGGTTGTTATAAAGGTGATGATTGGGTGGCTTTGACACATGGGTCTTTTGAGGGGTGAGTGATAGATATGGGATTTGTCCCTCCTGAGGGAGTTTGATATCCAAGGCCACTTGATGAGTAGGATTGAAATAGGCGTGCGCACGCATGTGTGAATCAGTATGTGATATTGATGTCAGACATATCTCTTCCAATATACTTTGAGATCAAGAAAGTGAATGAACGGTGACAGGATGACTATTCCATTCCTCGAGTTCATTCGGGATATCAGTGACAAAGGAATTATACATTCACTGTAACACCATTCACGGATTGTAAGATTGAAAGTTGTTCTCCAACTTTCTACTTTCACTTGGGTAGCACTGATGTGTGACTAGGCACCGCTCTTTGCTTGTGAAGTCATAAGTGTTATGGACTTTCACTGCCAACATGAAATGGACCTGTAGGGTCACACACATAGGATTTAACCTGGAAGAGGAGTTTTGTCCACAAACAATGTTTAGATTGATTACTAAAGGAGTTTAGTAGTTCAATTAAACACTCAATCAATTGATAGCTCAATGTCATAATGTTCAAGGTGTTAGACACATTGATTGGAGTATCGGATTGATTGAAATCGCAATTGACTAATTATGCACTATCTGGACTCCCAACCGATCGGCTCATGTGATGAACCGATCAGCTCATCTTGGTGAAACGATCGGCTCAGGTTGTGAGTCGAACGGCTCAAGGACAGGGTGAACGATTGCTTCAAGTGTTGAAATGATCGGTTCAACTGTTGCAACCAGGAAAGTTGGGAAAGTAGGATTGGTGAGAATTTTCCTTTCGTTTCTGTAACATCCCAGGATTTGAGGCCTCGGATAACATGATCTTAAAAGGAATGATTGGACTACCCATATCACCAAGGTGAACCTCCTTTTCCGGGAGCCCATCACTAAGAACTCCATAGTTAAGCGTGCTCAGCTTGGAGTAGTACTGAGATGGGTGACCTGTCGGGAAGTTGATCCTGGCATGCGCGTGAGTGGAAAAAAAGCATGCAGTTAAGGCTAGTGGTGGTTTGTGGGGCCAGTCGTCATTCCTGAAACTCTACTAGTGCTTTGGGCAGTGGGCCCAGGCGTTACAAATGGTATCAGAGCCATAACCCCTCTAGTAGGTGGGGCCCACATGGGCATGTGGCATGCCAGTCTTGAGCCGTGCGGTCCAGGCAAGTTGGAAAGGGCTATCCGTAGAGACGAGATGGAGCCGCCCTTACGCTGGTAGTCGTGGACAGGAGTTGGGTGTCCATGGGCCATTGTGGGTCTGCACTGAAATGGGGTCAGATTATGAGGCCATATAGTTGAGCCTTGACGAGGACGTCAAGAGTCTAAGTGGGGGAGATTGTAACATCCCAGGATTTGAGGCCTCGGATAACATGATCTTAAAAGGAATGATTGGACTACCCATATCACCAAGGTGCACCTCCTTTTCCGGGAGCCCATCACTAAGAACTCCATAGTTAAGCGTGGTCAGCTTGGAGTAGTACTGAGATGGGTGACCTGTCGGGAAGTTGATCCTGGCATGCGCGTGAGTGGAAAAAAAGCATGCAGTTAAGGCTAGTGGTGGTTTGTGGGGCCAGTCGTCATTCCTGAAACTCTACTAGAGCTTTGGGCAGTGGGCCCAGGCGTTACAGTTTCACTTACCCAATTTGATTGGAACAAGGATTGGTATTTGATACCAATTAGAAACAAAAGTTGGAAAGTCAATCAGGAACTGACCAGGACCACGAACCGACCGGTTCAGAAAGTGAACCGACCAGCTCATGGGTCCCAACTGATCGGTTGAGTGTCAACCGATCGGCTCAGATCCCCAACCGACCATTTCAGTTGTGAAACGATCGGTTCAGGTTGCGAGTTGGTTGTTTTGTGGAAAATCTCGAACCCTTCTACTCCTGCTTTTAGTCCCGCATTGCCCGGGATGGAGAACCATGTCCCATGACCCTCCTATATATAGGGGTATTGGGGGCTTCTCAAAGTACAACTCAGTGCAACTAGTTTCTCTGCAAAGTTGTCGTTCTCTCTGGTTTTGGTAACCGAGAGAGAGCCCGAGAAAGTGCTACCCGCAAAGGGAGGCGCAGCAAGGGAAAGACAACTGCAGTTGCAACTGGCAATAGGAGAGTGTGTTGGTGACTAGTATGCTAACAGGAGGGTGCGACTCCTTCCAACTCCTTGTGGGACAAGGAGTGTGGAGTTCCAGGTGGTCTGTGTGGACTACTTCAGAGGCGGGAGGTTTCTGCCGCTAGGAGGACAACCTTCAATCTCGTCAGTCCCGGTGCAACCAGGAGTTGCACAGACACTGTTAAAGACCGGAGGTGAAGACCGCGTAAGGCGTGAGGTATTGTCACCGAGCAAGCCTCGGGACAAGGTATGATTCCACAAACCATCCTTTCCTATTGTATAGACGTTGACGCGTTTCCTTGTTCTGGGTTTGGGGGAGAAATTTTTTTGTTTCCGCTTCCTTCTCTACCTCCCCTAAAACCCAACAGTAGTTTCATCTTTAGATGAATCCAAAACTTAGAAAACTCTATTTTTGCTATTATAGTGTGAACTATGTGCATGTATGGTGTTGACCAAATAATTATAATATCTAATGCACATCTGTAGAACATGCTCTCAAACCATTTCCTTGTTGATTACATGTTGACATATGTAAAAGTGACTCCTTTTTAGAAAATAAATGGTTTTAGATAGATATATACTCCTTTTGATTTTGACTGCCTATTTGTGTGATACTTGATCATTTTTAAAAAGGATATGTAAACCTATTCACCTTGGATGGTGAATTATGTGGAAAGACTTAATGTGATAGAGACATGAACAAGATGCCTTTCTTTGAAAAGTTAGATATTGATGGTTAAATATTTTATATCTTCTCAAGTGATTACTGTGTGATTATTTGCTTTATTTTGTTATCTTGATTTATACATTGTATGATATAACCAAACGGTAAAGAATCTAATTAATAAAAAGAAATGTAAGATGTAGATCATTTATTCCATATATCTATTCCCTTGGGTTGTTAGGGGGAGTAGTGAAATGAGTAAATGTTGTAGTAATCTAAAGTTGTGATAAGAAGATCAGAGTCATATTTTTTTTTGGAAATAGGTAAGTATATTGCCAAAAGAGGGGTATAGCAAAGATATACTATACATGTCAAAAAGAAAAGTATACATGGGCTGAATCTACAAAAAGCTCTAGTGTATCCTAGCTAGAGGGTTGACCCCTTTGTCCAGGCCTTTTTTGGCCTTCAACACAACACCTATATCCCTATCTACAAGGTGGAAGATTTAAAGGTCGTGTGCTTTCCCATGCATCACCAAGTTCCTGACCTTCCACATATTGAAGCAGATACTGGTTAGGCCCAGACCGCCAAAATCCAGTTCCTTCTGGTTGCAACATTTCATCTTGATTTGTTCAATGGTATCTAGCAGTATATTGGATGTGTAAGAGCCCCATCCATTCTTTAGCCACACTAACGACCACACATAGTTGACTTTGTTGCATTCATGGAACAGATGGTTATGACTTTTATCCTCCTGGCAGAAGCAGCACCTTGGGTTGACATTGATGCCCCAGCGAGCCGGCCTATCCTTGGTGAGAAGCTTGCCGAGAATGATTTTGAAAGTTTTCATGCTCCATTTAGAAACATGACCTCTTCCCCATAGCATCCTTGACCACGAGACTTGCACACCTGTATCCCTGTGGATCCATGGTTTCTTCTATCCTGAGAACTTGTAGAGACCATCACCATCCACAGAGTACAGATGGTTATGTTGTCGCCAATCTGAGCATAAGGCATCCCAAATCCCAGACGAAGATGCACTAGCATGGGGTGTGCAGACGTAGCAGAAGCACATCCACTTGACCCATACACCTCCCTTATCAGTGAGGAATCTATCCATTCTACGAAGATTCCCTTTACTGATAATGTCCTCCACTTTGTTTATGTTTAGTTCTCCCTTCTCATATCTTATTGCTATAGTCTCCCAAGCGATGCAATGGGTTTTGCCTCCCCATATGAAGTTAGATGTCAACCAGGTGAGGCTATTAACTGTGGGTTTAGGAATGATACACATCTCATTCTAGAACCTAATCATCATCTGAATAAATGATCTGGTCAGCAGCAGTCTACCCACTATTGACATGTGAATCTCAGTCCAACCTGTAATTTTGAGCATGACCCAATCTAGGCACATGGAGTAGTCTCCAGAGAAACCCCTACCCCCAGCAATCGGGGCACCAAGGTAAGTGGTGGGTAACCTCCCCCTCTGCATCTCGATCGCTCTTCTGAGCCTCCCTCTTCTACTGTCACACAATTTTGATAGATAAACATGTGACTTTATGTCATTGATGTAAAGACCTGTAGCTCTGCCAAAGCGCTCAAGCAACCTCTTATACTCCATCAGTCTGTTAGCATGGTCAGTAAAGAAAAGCATTACGTCATCAACAAAGATGAGATGACTTTTGACTTTTGTGCTTCTAATCTTGAAAAGTCTGATAATGTTCCTTTGATCCACTTTCCTGATCATTGAGGTCAATCTCTCCATCACTAGGGTGAATAAGAGGGGTGATAGGGGGTCCCCTTGCCTAAGCCCGTTAGTCACCCTAAATAAGCCCACTGGCCCACCATTTAAGAGTACAAAGAAAGATGTTGTGGTGACACATTGCTTAATAAGATTTATCCACCTGCAAGAAAACTCCATTGCAAGCATAATATCCTACATTATCTCCCATTGTATGTGATCATACGTCTTCATCAGATCAATCTTGATGCAGACCTTTGAGTTAGAGATTTTGGTATTAAAACCTGTGAGAAATTTAGCTGCCAATAGGGCACAGTCGGCTATCTTATGGCCTTTTACAAAGGCACATTTTTCCTATGATATAACATAATTAGGAAGCCACTTTTTTAGTCTCCCTGTAAAGATCTTCGCCCACACCTTATAGATGGTTGAGAAACAAGAGATAGGTCTATACTCCTTCATGGATCTAGTGTCCTTCTTCTTTGGAATTAGCTTTATGAAGGTATGGTTGGCAGAACGCACCATATTTCCCCCCTATATCATCGACCTTATAGCATTAATGATACCATCTTTGATATAGTTTTACATGAACTGGAAAAATTTGTTGTTGATCCCATCAGGCTCGGGAGCCTTATAGGGGTTTATGGAGAAGACAACTGCTCTCACTTCCTCTTCATCAGTATATTTGCATAAGTCTGCATTCATTTTGGCTGTTATTTTATGCTTTGGGTAGATGGAGTCATCAATGCTTGGGCTAGCATCCCACTGTTGGTTGTACAACTGTTCAAAATATTGTAGAGTAGTCATAGTAAGTTATGTTTTTCTCTCAGCCACCCGACCTTTGTCATTTATGAGTTGATGGATTGTTTGTTTCATTTCTTTCTTGCGCATAGCTGTGTGGTACGTAATAGTATTTAGATCACCATCCTTTATCCACTTGAGTCGACTTCTTTGCCACATGAAAACTTCCTTAGCTTTTAGAACTTTTATAAATTTATCTTCAGCTTATAGCCACTCCTCAGCTAGTTCATCATCATCCATATTATCTCTTGCCTTGTTAGCAGCTTCATTGTATATGTTCCTAGTACTGATCACCATGTTCTTTAGATTTACCACCTCTTTGGACCACTTCCTAATAGCCTTCTTTGATGCTTGGAGTTATTTCATTTTAATTTATCTTCTTCTTACTTTATATATGTTTTGGTTGACCCAGGTGCAACACTCTCTTTTATCACTAGAGAAGTGATTGGTAGTTGTTTCTTGCCTATTAGTCATACATGTGATAGTATTTGTTTAGAAACCCCTTTAGTTGGTTCTGCCAAGCTGTGGGGAAGTGTGTCCTTAATGTGTCCTATCTTTTCTAGGATGTAACATTCAAGTGGATCTCATACCACTTGATATGCATTGATTCAATTTGATCCTTGGAATGAATACTTTTGAGAAGTATCAGGTGGTCTTGGATTGTAGTTTCAAGGTGGCGGCATTTTTCAATGGAGATGAGACATGGGTATTCCAAGGAGATAGGAAGATTCTTCCAACCTGTTTGGTGTCAATCATGGTGGTAGAGAAGATCATGATGCAGGGTTGTGATGCATTCTTGGTGCATGTGGTGGATACCAAGGAGAGGAGTCAGAGTATCCAGGAGGTGCCAGTAGTTTGTGAGTTTGAATATGTGTTTCCAAACGATTTTATAGGTGTTCCCCCAGTCAGAGAGATTGATTTTGAGATCAATCTGGTTCTTGGTACCCAACCGATAGTTCAGACACCATACAAGATGGCACCAGCTGAGATGTTAGAGTTAAAGAAATAGTTACAAGAGCTTCTTGAGAAAAGTTTTATCAGGCTGAGTATGTCACCTTGGGGTGCTCCCATTTTATTTGTCAATAAGAAAGATGGATCCATGTGGTTGTGCTTCGATTATAGATAGTTGAACAAAGTGACAATAAAGAACAAGTATCCTTTGTCATGGATTGATGATCTGTTTGACCAGTTATGAGGTGTTGTAGTGTTTTCTAAGATAGACCTGAGGTCTGGGTATCACCAGTTGTGAATCAAGTTAGATGACATACCAAAGTTAGATTTTAGGATGAGGTATGGTCACTATGAGTTCACCGTTATGCCATTTGGGATAACCAATGCACCAATAACGTTCATAGACTTGATGAACATGGTGTTCAGACCTTATCTTGAGCAGTTTGTGGTGGTAATCATAGATAACATCTTGATATACAATTGTGATGATTGTCTCGCAAAAACAGGATTAACTAAAGCAGAAGCAAATAACTAGCAGTGGAATTACTAAAAATTAAAAAAATTTAAAACTTTTTGTAAAGAGATCTACAAACTATGAAATTATTTTATAAAGGGACAAGATAAGTTATTTACAAACTGATTCAACATTACATCTTTGTAATATTACATCTCGAGAGTCACAACATCAACTGCCCTGTTAACTATACAAGGCAAGATACAAAATCTCGAGGCATTGCGCCAAAATCTCAGATCTATATTAAACCATCTACTGACTCCTAGGACCTGAAAATACAGAGACGACACATAGGACATTCTATCTACAAGGCTTGACAGACAGTGTCTCCACCTGAGGATCACTGATGTCCCGGATGTTGCTGTTGCTCACCCACTAAAGGGTTCGTTCGTCCTCGACGTCTACCTAAAAAGTCGAATCCCACGGGGGTGAGACAATTGAATAATTGTCCCAGCGAGAGTTATAACTCTTCTCCAGTAGCATTGTTATTGCAAAGATAAAGATAACAATGAGCAGAAGAACTATAATTATTCAACAGCAGGCAATTCATCGAATAAGCTAAATAGAGCAACATTCTTTTAGCAATCATTTC
Source organism: Alisma plantago-aquatica (assembly GCA_963693085.1). Taxonomy (NCBI): domain Eukaryota; kingdom Viridiplantae; phylum Streptophyta; class Magnoliopsida; order Alismatales; family Alismataceae; genus Alisma; species Alisma plantago-aquatica. The sequence continues at coordinate 124,047,318 of OY856409.1, forward strand.
AATTATAACTTAATTGAATGACAAGACATATATCAATAAGGAATATGAAGAACATGTATACTAGTTATTCAACTAGAGCATTATAAACAATGTATCATCAATCTTTGTTTCTCGTAGTTCAACCTAAGCAGTTATGCTATACGGATGATTACATTTTTCAAACATATTTATTCCCTGAGGAGATGAGTTACACCTCTCATACTCCAACCGACCATTACTAAATCGCAATCGGTACCATACATAGGTCATTAGAAGAGCCGGATTCCTATGACCTCATCCTCCTCAATAAGTATGAGGAACAACATGCAGGACATCTTGTGTCTCTGCCATAATAGCTTTCTAGGGTATTCTGGCAACTTCACTACTAGAGTTACAGTGGCATTCTGTACTCTCTTCGCCATCGAGAAATTTCTTCTTTATCTCTCATCGATGCGGCATTAACAATATCATCGGGAGATTACTCATACATCATTCTGACATAAACATATAATGAAGGATTGAGAGATTAAAGGTACATCTCACATCAAATCCTACATTAGGACGTAAGGATATTCGCATCCATAACCCCCACATACTCAAAAGTATGCTCTCCAGGAGTTCCCTTAGGAAAACCTGTTTCACCATCATTTAACTTTTGACAATGATGGATCTATGGTCAGGGCGCTACATGATATCATTATACTTGATTATTTAAGTACATTATGGCATTCTTTTAGCATCAGGCATGTTTTCAAACATAAACCAATAAGACAACTGCTATAAAGAAAGAGTATTAATCATATTGAGTTTATATCACATATTGTTAACACTGGGATATCAATCCCTAACCATCTTATCATTGTGATTCAAGAATATGGGTATTCAAACCCTTAGATCATCAAAACACTTGTTACCAAGTAACATATTGACATCAAGTCATTTAACAACATGACCTTGGTTGTAGCAATGCAGATGTTTCTCATAGCTCACACAACCTACCAATCTCATATGTTACCTCTCACTAGGCAACATAGCTTATCATTATTCTTAAAGATTATAAAGTGCTTTCAATATATATGGCATCATCACCCTTACCTAGCTATGCTCACCTCTTTATAAAAACCTGCATGGTTAACACAATTGATAACATGCACATTGTATCTATATTAGCACAATACAAGTTCTTTTCAAATTAAATATAAAACACCACGGCCGTGCTATCTTGCAAGGTCATGCTACATAAGTTCACCACGACCATGTCACATTACCACGGCTGGTTTCTAGGGTTAGGTTTTCTCTATTCAATTTAATTAGGGTTATTTAACCCCGTTTACCTTCAAAGGCATAATGATAAATCATTTCTTACTTAAGTGTAGAGTGTCATGTTTAAAAGCATAACCCAAAATTAGGGTTTACTATTCATACCATCACATTACCCTAGATTAGGGTTTACTATTCACATTACATCATATTACCCTAGATTAGGGTTTACTATTCATATTCATTAGGATTACTTCCATTGATGTCCTCCAATTAGGTTAAGATTCATTAACCATCATAATTAGGGTTTCCATGATCTCACTATGAAGGATCATACCCTAATTAGACACATTCAAACATATTGGAGATTTATTACTTGATTCTCATTCATATAGGGAGTCTTATCTCTCCTCTTTCTAACAGATGATGTTTACATCACCTATGATTAGGCTAAGTCAATTCTATTCTGACATCATGGGTTGTTTCATTACTATTGTGGTCATTAAGGCTCACTTGATCAAAGGGTATTGGTCACTCTATCTCATCAAGGTACCTTTGTAATGATCACCATTGATCATGACATATATTAATCAACTAATTACTTAGTCCCTTAATCACCTTAGGTATCTACAAGGTTTAGGTTAATCAACCACTAAACCATTTTGACCACTAAGGCATCAAACGATTTTGACCTTTTTAGACCTCAAACGGTCTTGCACTCTAAACCCTCAAACAGTGTTGGACAATCTTTGAAACCGTTTGGTGTTGTTGACCGTTTGGTCTAGTTTGACTTTGAAACCGCATGCACACAACCGTTCTTGAAACCGTATGGGATAAAATGGTGTGGGATCGTTTGGTCCAAACCACCTCAAAACCGCATGGACCAAAAAGTGTCTCAACCACTTCAATTGAGTTAGGGTTTCCAATGTTGAACCCCTCAATCAACCATGCACTTGTTAGCCACTTATAAATTGAGTTAATTAGGTCAACCCTCTACTGATTTGACACTCAATTGACCCTCAATTGATCACCAATTAGGGCTTGGATCAATTGAATTAGGGTTTGGAATCGATTACCCTTCAACACTGCTCAACTTTAGTCTAATTGATTTGAATCCATAGAACCATCAATCAATTTGGTCATGACCTGACCCTAGACAGTCTTAGGATCATTTGGATGACGTCCAAATGGTCTTGAGACCATTTTCTCAATTCAACATCAAAAAATAACTCAACTTTACTAAGGTTTGGCTCATTGATTTGATCATTAGGTCACTAATCAATTACACTTCAACTTGTTACCTTTAGATTTATAATCACTTGACCATAGTCAAACCTAGACCTCCAAATGGTCTTGGGTGACCCCCAAACGGTCTTGGGATCATTTGGACATCCTACAAACGGTCTTGAGACCGTTTTTCCATTATGTCATCAAAAGCCAAGTCATTCACTTAAGGTTTGAACCCTAGGTTTGGTCACTAAATCAGCACTTAATTATTTATCAACTTGTTATCATTGGACCCTCAATTGGTCAACCCCACTTAACCCTAGACCTACAAACGGTCTTGGGTTATCATCAAACGGTCTTGAGACCATTTGGGTGATCCCCAAATGGTTTTGAAACCGTTTGGGCCACTCAACCAAAACTTAAACTTGATTCAATTATTGAAATCAGCAAATAACCCGATTAGGGTTTAGGTGATTGATGTGCCTTCAATTGGTGATTTACTTGGAATTAGATGATGATGATTTTTGGTAGGTGATTAGTCCACATTATTTCCAACAGATCTACAAACGGTCAACACCTGATCAACGCATCCAAATGGTCTTAAACTGTTTGCTTCTATGCGGTTTGTGAAACTGTTTGCATTCAAACGGTTTGAAACCGTTTGCTCCCAAACGGTTTGGGAAACCGTTTGAAAAAGTTGGGAGACCATTTGCTAAACCAAGATATAGGATAAACATAGATATTAATGTCATCATCTTCTACCTCAAGAACAGGGGCGGTTCTTCATGGAAATAAGAACAAGAACACACAAAGGTGTCTAAAGAAGAAGAATACACATATATACTAGGAGAAGAGGTCGCATTAACAAAGCTTAAGGGTTAGAATTATAAAACCCACCTTAAGATCTGATATAGAGCTCCAAGCTTCGTAGCTTTAATGGTGGATGAATCTCCAAAGGTTGTCCAAGGTCCGTTCTTCAAGATTTGGATGGAGAAGATGGCTAGAAAGAAGAATTGCGTAAGGAAAACTACTAAACCAACCTTGTATTAGAGTTTTCGCCATGAATTCGGGATAGATGGTGGTCCAAACTTACCAAACCAACTTGGTCGTCCTTCCTCTGCTCCTAAGCTCCTCCGTAGTCAGCCAAAGCAAGAAGATGAGAAAAGAAACTAAGGGAAACATTCCCTTGCTTTGTTGTTAAAGTTGTTATATATATTTTTGGATATTTTCAAGGAAAAGAAGTTTATCTCTTTTATTTCTCAAACATATCCCCCAAGTCCTTCTCCACTTCTTGTCCACGTTTCCTCCTTATTTCCTTATACAAAGCTCCTCCTTTTCCCAAGGTTAAAAGGTAAAGAAACCAAACACCTTACTAAGTTGCATATATAAAAGGGTCATTTTGCTTAAAACTTGGTTATTTAAATATTAAGGTTATCTTTCTTACTTGATCATTCAAATGAGGCACCCCTCTCTTTTTATTTGCTCTACTAGATGTAAAGAACATGAGAGATACTCTAGAGGGTATATTTTACATGTTGCACCCTAAGTTTTGGGTAAATTGCACTTTACACCAAAACTAGGTTTTAAAGCACAAGGATTGCTCTGCAAGCTACATCTTGGTGCTCAAGCTTGGAGAATCCATACCAATACATCATATTCATTCTTATTATGTCTCATTATCAGGGAACATCTTAACATGTGCAATTTTCAAGTTAACCCCTCTACTTGGGTAATTTGCATATTAGTCCAAAATTAACAAAACAAAGTTGCAACATTGTTCAAAAAGGACTGAAATAGAAATATAAGTTCCTCAACAACTTTAATTACATTACACAAGATAACCACAAGCATCTAATCACATATTTAAGCAAAACACCTAGGGTTAGTTCATAACCCAGGTCAAGGATGTTACAAATTATCCACCCCTTACAAGGATTTTGTCCCCAAAATCAACAAAACATATTAAGAGAAAAGAGCAGGGTATTTCTTTCTCATCTCTCCCTCTAGTTCCCATGTGGATTCTTCAACACCAAGATGATTCCAAAGGACTTTCACAAGACTTATGTCTTTCTTTTTCAGCTTTTTAATTCTTCTGTCAAGGATAGATATAGGTCCTTCTTCATAAGATACATCATCATTCAATTCTATTTCCATAGGTTGTAGAACGGATTCTGTATCAGGGTGACATTTCCTAAGCATGGAAATGTGGAACACAGGGTGTAACTTTTGTAGCTCTGGTGGTAACTCTATCTTATAAGCTACTCTTCCAATCCATTTAATGATTGGATAAGGCCTCATAAACCTAGGAGCTAACTTTCCTTTCCTTCCAAATCTAAGAACTCCTTTCCAAGGTGAGACCTTGAGGTACACTCTGTCTCCAACCTAGAATTCTAAAGGTCTACGACGCTTATCACCATAATATTTCTGCCTATCCTGTGTAGTCTTCAACTGTTGTTGTATTACTTTAATCTTCTCAGTGGTCTGCTGCACAAGATCAGGACCTAAAAGTTGATATTCATCAGTTTCATACCAACATAGAGGTGATCTACAACGTCTACCATACAAAGCTTCATAAGGTGCCATATCAATACTATGTTGATAGTTATTGTTATAGGCAAACTCTATCAAGCTTAGGTGCAGATCCCCACTCCCTATAAACTGAAGAACACATGCTCTAAGTAAGTCCTCCAGGGTCTGTGTAGTCCTTTCTGACTGTCCATCAGTCTGAGGATGAAAGGTTGTACTAAACCTTAACTGTGTGCCTAAGGCTTTATGAAGTCGCTCCCAAAAATGACTCATAAACTGGGGACCTCTATCAGAAACAATGGTAACTGGGACTCCATGCAGCCGCACTATCTCATCAACATATAACTGTGCTAGTTTCTCAGCAGAATAGGTTGTTTTGACAGGAAACAAATGTGTTGTCTTCTTCAACCTATCAACTATTACCCAGATAGAATCATGTCCTTTGGTTGTCCTGGGTAGGTCAACAACAAAGTCCATGGTTACATGATCCCACTTCCACTACGGTATGGGTAAAGGTTGCATTGTTCCTGCAGCCTTTTGGTGTTCAGCTTTAACTTACTGACACACAAGACACCGCATAATGAACTCAGCAACATCCTTCTTCATTCCAGGCCACCAATACATATCTTTTAAGTTTTGATACATCTTGGTGCTTCCTGGATGCATAGCATACATCGAAGAATGAGCTTCTTCCAGGACTAACTTCCTCAAGTTATCCACATCGGGCACTATCATCCTACCATGATAATAGGCTACTTGATCATCTGAATCATGGAAACCATCTCATTTCTCACATCCATACTCCGATCTAATCAGTTGAACTACAACATCAACTTGTTGTGCTTCCTTGATATGTTGTTTCATAGTAGGTTTTATATGCACCTCATCTAACAACCCTGATAACAATGATACTCTCAACTATACATTGTATTGTCTTAAGGAGATAAGCATATCCCTTCTAGAGCATACCAAGGAATTCAGTTGTGCTCTATCCAAAGTTGGTGTTGCTGATTTTCTACTCAAAGCATCAGCAACTACATTGGCCTTCCCTAGATGGTAATCAATTGTACAATCATAGTCCTTGATTAACTCCATCCAGCGGCGTTGCCTCATGTTAAGCTCATGTTGAGAAAAGATATACTTAAGATTCTTATGATCAGTGAAAATCTATAATGTTTCTCCATAAAGATAATGTCTCCAGATCTTCAAGGCATGAACTACAGCAGCTAGCTCTAGATCGTGTGTCGGATAATTCTCCTCATGTTTCTTAAGCTGTCGGGAAGCAAAAGAAATCACTTGTTTATCCTGCATTAACACGCATCCTAGTCCATTCTTAGAGGCATCACAGAAAACTATATATCCTTTCCCTTGTTTAGGTAACATAAGTACAGGTGCACTTGTCAACCTCTCCTTCAACAACTGAAAAGATTGTTGACACTTGTCACTCCAGGTAAAAGGAACATCCTTCCTGGTCAACTAAGTCAAGGGTAAAGCTATAGAACTGAAGTTCTTAATGAACCTCCGGTAATATCCTGCCAACCCTAAGAAACTATGGATCTCTGTCGGTGTCTTTGGCTGCTCCCAAAGTAGAATAGATTCTACCTTTTTAGGGTCAACATGAATACCCGAGGCAGATATCACGTGTCCAAGGAAAGAAATTTCTGGCAACCAAAACTCACACTTGCTAAACTTAGCATATATCTTGTGTTCTCTTAGCAAAGTTAGAGCCTGACGAAGATGTTGCTCATGCTGCTGAGCATCCCTACTATAGATCAGAATGTCATCTATGAAGAAAACAACACACTGATCAAGAAAAGGTCTGAAGATTCTATTCATGAGTTCCATGAATGCAGTTGGTGCATTAGTTAGTCCGAACGACATAACTGTGAACTCATAGTGTTCATACCTCATCCTAAAGGTAGACTTTGGTATGTCACTATCCTTAATACATAGTTGGTGATATCCTGATCTCAAATCTATCTTCGAGAAGACAGTTGCACCACACAAATGGTCAAAAAGATCATCAATCCTTGGCCGAGTATGCTTATTCTTTATCGTTACTTTATTTAGTTGTCTATAATCAATGCACAACCGCATTGACCCATCTTTCTTCTTAACAAAGAGGATCGGAGCACCCCAGGGTGAAGTACTCGGTCAGATGAAACCCTTCTCAAGCAACTCTTGTAGTTGTTTCTTGACTTCTTCCATCTCAGCAGGCGCCATCCTATACGATGTTTGTGCTATAGGTTGCGTGTCTGGGATTAGATTGATCTCAAAATCAATCTCTCGAGGCGGCGGTACACCTGGAAGTTCTTCAGGAAATACATCTACAAATTCCCTGACTATCAGAACTTCAGTAGGGTTAGGACTATCCATGGTAGTATCTACCACATGAGCCAAGAACGCATAACATCCTTGCCTCATCAGCTTCTCAGCAACCATAGCTGACACAAGACAGGTGGGTAGAATCTTTCTCTCTCCTTGAAAGATCTGTGTGTCACTATCATCAGCAAACACAGCTTGCTTGGATTCACAATCCAAAACAAACTTATACCTTTCTAAGGTATCCATCCCAAGGATTACATCGAATCCATGCATCTCAAGTGGTATAAGATCCACTTGAATGTGATGTTTAGAAAAGAAGAGAATGCAGGGAGAACATACCTTCTGCAATACAGAAGATCCCATCAAGGGAGTTTCTAGCAACAAACTATCTGTTCTATGACTTATAGTCAAATTGCAGTCAAAAATCACTCTTCGAGTGATAAAGGAGTGTGTAGCACCCAGATAAATTAAAACAGATACAATGCAAGATGTAGATATATCAGAATATAACAATTCCATCTGACCTGCCACAACCCGAGGGTTGATTACTGCATCAGGTGGATTCATCGCGTAGAATCTCGTCGTTGCCTATGGTTGATTCAGTGCTAAATGACTAGATGTTGATGATCCAACTTGGGACACTTCTCCACGTCCTCTAGTGTTACCTGGAAACTGTCGCCTTTGAGATGACTCTGCCTTTGAGATTGAGTCACACTCACTTCTCTGGCTCTACAGTCCTTCATCAAATGTCCCATCTTTCCACATATATAACAACTTCTATTCAGTTGTTGTGGTCTGCGTGGTCCTGTAACCGACATAGATGCTGATCTATGAGCTCCTTCCAAAGGTAAGCTTCGTCCTCTACCCCTATTTGACGTCCACTATGTCTGGGTATTGGATCTAGGTGGTGGTGTAGGTACAGAAAACCTAGGTTTCTTGAAATCTTTAGATGAGGATCCTTGGAACTGGGGATACATCCTCTTGTTCTGGGTCTGTTTCTTCTCTACTACAGACCTCTCTACCCTCCTGACAGACTCCACAAAGGTAGCAAACTTTTCTCTATTCTCTAGAGCAGACACGGGAGTAGTCAACTTAGCATTTAATCCTTTCTCAAAATGCCTAATCCTTTCTTCATCTGTGGTCACCATGTGCGGACAAAATCGCAACAGCTCCATGAACTTAGCCTTGTACTCGCTAATGTTCATTGGACCTTGTCTTAAACTCTCAAACTGATAGATTTTCTCATCCAGAAATGTATTAGGGAAATATCTATTGATAAATTCCCGTCGGAAAACTTCCCATGCAATCTCCACACCTGGCCTCTTCTGTTCTTCCATGGTCCACCAATGACCAGCACTCCCCTTGAGAAGATAAACAGCATGTCTAACCTTCTCATCTTCTGGGATATTCATGATTCTAAAGGCCTTCTCTAGTTTAGTTAACCACAAGTCAGCATCTGTTGGGTCAGTTGTTCCACCATACTATGTGGCTCCAACTCGGTGAAGTCGTTCAAATGTCTTGTCGATTCCTTGTCCTTCAGGATGGGTAGGTGCCCTAGGTGCAGGTATAAGCATCCTATCAGTCATATGTGTCATGGTAGTCATGAACTGCCCAAACATGGCTTGGATGGCCGGGTTCCCCATGTCAGTTGGATTGAACTGGGGTGGTTCAGGCACATGTTCTTCTATTTCTGGATCTCTTGCACCTTCTCGGGGTGCAGTGACACTACTCTTGGCAACGTGTTCCTCGTGTTGTCCATACATCCTTAATCTTATCTTCTTCTCCTGAGGAGAAGAAGACACTATCAGATATACTGGAAGACACTAGAACAGACTCAACAACCTAAGTCCTATGCTCTGTAGACTCAGCAAACCTAGAGCTCTGATACCACTAATTTGTGATGACTGTCTCGTAAAAATAGGATTAACTAAAGCGGAAGAGAATAGCTAGCAGCGGAATTACTGAAAATCACAAAATTTTAAAACTTTTTGTAAAGAGATCTACAAACTGTGAAACTCTTTTATAAAGGGACAAGATAAGTTATTTACAAACTGATTCAACATTACATCTCTGTAATATTACATTTCGAGAGTCACAACATCAACTGCCCTGTTAACTATACAAGGCAAGATACAAAATCTTGAGGCATTGTGCCAAAATATCAGATCTATATTAAACCATCTACTGACTCCTAGGACCTGAGAGTATAGAGATGACACATAGGACATTCTATCTACAAGGCTTGATAGACAGTGTCTCCACCTGAGGATCACTGCTGTCCCAGATGTTGCTGCTGCTGTTGTTGCTGCTCACCCACTGAAGTGTTCCTTCGTCCTCGACATCTACCTAAAAAGTTGAATCCCACAGGGGTTATGCTATACGGATGATTACATTTTTCTCGTAGTTCAACCTAAGTAGTTATGCTATACGGATGATTACATTTTTCAAACATATTTATGCCCTGAGGAGATGAGTTACACCTCTCATACTCCAACCGACCATTACTAAATCACAATCGGTACCATACATAGGTCATTAGAAGAGCCGGATTCCTATGACCTCATCCTCCTCAATCAGTATGAGGAACAACATGCAGGACATCTTGTGTCTCCTCCATAATATCTTTCCAGGGTATTCTGGCAACTTCACTATTAGAGTTACAGTGGCGTTTTGTACTCTCTTCGCCATCGAGGGATTTCTTGTTTATCTCTCATCGATGTGACATTAACAATATCATCGGGAGATTAGTGATACATCATCCCGACATAAACATATAATGAAGGATTGAGACATTAAAGGTACATCTCACATCAAATCCTACATTAGGATGTAAGGATATTTACATCCATAACCCCCACATACTCAAAAGTATGCTCTCCAGGAGTTCCCTTAGGAAAACCTATTTCACCATCATTTAACTTCTAACAATGATGGATCTATGGTTAGGGTGCTACATGATATCATTATACTTGATTATTTAAGTACATTATGGCATTCTTTTAGCATCATGCATGTTTTCAAACATAAACCAATAAGACAACTACTATAAAGAAAGAGTACTAATCATATCAAGTTTATATCACATATTGTTAACACTGGGATATCAATCCCTAACCATCTCATCATTGTGATTCAAGAATATGGGTATTCAAACCCTTAGATCATCAAAACACTTGTTACCAAGTAACATATTGAAATCAAGTCATTTAACAACATGACCTTCATTGTAGCAATGCAGATGTTTCTCATAGCTCATACAGCCTACCAATCTCATATGTTACCTCTCACTAGGAAACATAGCTTATCATTATTCTTAAAGCTTATAAAGTGCTTTCAATATATATGGCATCATAACCCTTACCTGGCTATGCTCATCTCTTTATAAAAACATGCATGGTTAACACAATTGATAACATGCACATTGTATCTATATTAGCACAATACAAGTTCTTTGAAAATTAAATATAAAACACCATGGTTGTTCTATCTTGCACGGTCGTGCTACATAAGTTCACCACGACCGTGTCACATTACCACGGCTGGTTTCTAGGGTTAGGTTTTCTCTATTCAATTTAATTAGGGTTATTTAACCCCTTTTACCTTCAAAGGCATAATGATAACTCATTTCTTACTTAAGTGTAGAGTTTCATGTTTAAAAGCATAACCCAAAATTAGGGTTTACTATTCATACCATCACATTACCCTATATTAGGGTTTACTATTCACATTACATCATATTACCCTAGATTAGGGTTCACTATTCACATTACATCATATTACCCTAGATTAGGGTTTACTATTCATATTCATTAGGATTACTTCCATTGATGTCCTCCAATTAGGTTAAGATTCATTAACCATCATAATTAGGGTTTCCATGATCTCACTATGAAGGATCATACCCTAATTAGACACATTCAAACATATTGGAGATTTATTACTTAATTCTCATTCATATAGGGAGTCTTCTCTCTCCTCTTTCTAACAGATGATGTTTACATCACCTATGATTAGGCTAAGTCAATTCTATTCTGACATCATGGGTTGTGTCATTACTATTGTGGTCATTAAGGCTCACTTGATCAAAGGGTATTGGTCACTCTATCTCATCAAGGTACCTTTGTAGTGATCACCATTGATCATGACATATATTAATCAACTAATTACTTAGTCCCTTAATCACCTTAGGTATCTACAAGGTTTAGGTTAATAAACCACTAAACCATTTTGACCACTAAGGCATCAAACGATTTTGACCTTTTTAGACCTCAAACGGTCTTGCACTCTAAACCCTCAAATGGTCTTGGAAAATCTTTGAAACTGTTTGTTGTTGTTGACCGTTTGGTCTAGTTTGACTTTGAAACTGCATAGACACAACCATTCTTGAAACCACATGGGATAAAACGGTTTGGGATCATTTGGTCCCAAACGGTCTTGAGACCGTTTGGTCCAAACCACCTCAAAACAGCATGGACCAAAAAGTGTCTCAACCACTTCAATTGAGTTAGGGTTTCCAATGTTGAACCCCTCAATCAACCATGCACTTGTTAGCCACTTATCAATTGAGTTAATTAGGTCAACCCTCTACTGATTTGACACTCAATTGACCCGCAATTGATCACCAATTAGGGCTTGGATCAATTGAATTAGGGTTTGGAATCGATTACCCTTCAACACTCCTCAACATGAGTCTAATTGATTTGAATCCATGGACCCATCAATCAATTTGGTCTTGACCTAACCCCAGACGGTCTTGGGATCATTTGGATGACCTCCAAACGGTCTTGAAACCATTTTCTCAAGTCAACATCAAAAACTAACTCAACTTTACTAAGGTTTGGCTCATTGATTTGATCATTAGGTCACTAATCAATTACACTTCAACTTGTTACCTTTAGATTTATAATCACTTGACCATAGTCAACACTAGACCTCCAAATGGTCTTGGGTGACCCCCAAATGGTCTTGGGATCATTTGGACATCCTCCAAACGGTCTTGAGACCGTTTGCCCATTATGTCATAAAAAACCAAGTCATTCACTTAAGGTTTGAACCCTAGGTTTGGTCACCAAATCAGCACTTAATTATTTATCAACTTGTTATCATTGGACCCTCAATTGGTCAACCCCACTTAACCCTAGACCTCCAAACGGTCTTGGGTTATCACCAAACAGTCTTGAGACCGTTTGGGTGATCCCCAAATGGTTTTTAAACCGTTTGGGCCACTCAACCCAAACTTAAACTTGATTCAATTATTGAAATCAGCAAATAACCCGATTAGGGTTTAGGTGATTGATGTGCCTTCAATTGGTGATTTACTTGGAATTAGATGATGAATTTTGGTAGGTGATTAGTCCACATTATTTCCAACAGACCTAAAAATGGTCAATGCCTGGTCAACGCATCCAAACGGTCTTAAACCGTTTGCTTCTATGCGGTTTGTTGAACTATTTGCATTCAAACTGTTTGAAACTGTTTGCTCCCAAACGGTTTGGGAAACCGTTTGCAAAAGTTGGGATACCATTTGCTAAAGAAAGATATAGGATAAAAATATATATTAAATTCATCATATTCTACCTCAAGAATAGGGGCGGTTCTTCATGGAAATAAGAACAAGAACAAACAAAGGTGTCTAAAGAAGAAGAATACACATATATACTAGGAGAAGAGGTCGCATTAACAAAGCTTAAGGGTTAGAATTATAAAACCCACCTGAAGATCTGATCTAGAGCTACAAGATTCATAGATTTAATGGTGGATGAAACTCCAAAGGTTTTACAAGGTCCGTTCTTCAATATTTGGATGGAGAAGATGGCTAGAAAGAAGAATTGTGTAAGGAAAACTACTAAACCAACCTTGTATTAGAGTTTTAGCCATGAATTCGGGATAGATGGTGGTCCAAACTTACCAAACCAACTTGGTCGTCCTTCCTCTGCTCCTGATCTCCTCCTTAGTCAGCCAAAGCAAGAAGATGAGAAAAGAAACTATGGGAAACATTGCCTTGCTTTGTTGTTAAAGTTTCTATATATATTTTTGGATATTTTCAAGGAAAAGAAGTTTATCTCTTTTATTTCTCAAACATATCCCCCAAGTCCTTCTCCACTTCTTTGCCACGTTTCCTCCTTCTTTCCTTATACAAAGCTCCTCCTTTTCCCAAGGTTAAAAGGTAAGGAAACCAAACACCTTACTAAGTTGCATATATAAAAGGGTCATTTTGCTTAAAACTTGGTTATTTAAATATTAAGGTTATCTTTCTTACTTGATCATTCAAATGAGGCGCCCCTCTCATTTTCTTTGCTCTAATTGATGTCAAGAACATGATAGATACTCTATAGGGTATATTTTACATGTTGCACCCTATGTTTTGGGTAAATTGCACTTTACACAAAAACTAGGTTTTAAATCACAAGGATTGCTCTGCTGGCTACATCTTGGTGCTCAAGCTTGGAGAATCCATACCACTACATCATATTCATTCTTATGATGTATCATTATCATAGGAACATCTTAACATGTGCAATTTGCAAGTTAACCCCTCTACTTGGGTAATTTGCACATTAGTCCAAAATTAACAAAACAAAGTTGCAACATTGTTCAAAAAGGACTGAAATAGAAATATAAGTTCCTCAACAGCTTTAATTACATTACACAAGATAACCACAAGCATCTAATCAAATATTTATGCAAAACACCTAGGGTTAGTTCATAACCTAGGTCAAGGATGTTACAACAACCAACATAGCAGTAGCATGAGAAACATTTGTGCCAGGTGTTGACTCTATTGAGACATCACTAGTTGTATACGAAGTTCAGCAAATGTGAGTTTTTGCTGAAGGAAGTGTCTTTTCCTAGACACGTGATATCTACTGAGTGTGTTCGTGTGGACCCTAAGAAAGTGGAATCTGTGATAGAGTGAGAGAAACCAAAGATGCTAACATAAGTCTGCAATATTTTAGGTTTGGCAGGATACTACTGGAGGTTTGTCAAGAACTTTGGGATGTGTCATTACCCCTAACGAAGTTAATAAGGAAAGGTCTTTCATTTGTCTTGAATGACAAGTGCCAACCTACTTTCCAGCTTTTGAAGGAGAAGCTGACCAGTGCACCAGTGCTAGTGCTTCCATAGTAGGGAAAAGGCTACACTATCTTTGTGATGCGTCGAAGAATGGTCTGGATTGTGTGTTGATGCAAGATAAGAATGTGATCTCTTTCATGTTGTAACAGTTGAAGAAGCATGAGGAGAACTATCCCACCCATGATCTGGAGCTAGCCTCCATTGTTCATGCCTTAAAATTCTAGAGACATTACCTATACAGAAAGAAGTGTCAGAATTTCAAGGATCACAAGAACCTGCAATACACCTTCTCGAAGTAAGAGTTGAACATGAGGTAGCGTCGCTAGATGGAGTTAGTCAAGGATTATGATTGCATTATAGATTACCATCTAGGGAAGGAAAACATGGTGGAAGACACTCTGAGAAGGAAGTCTTTATCATCATTATCTACAAAAAAGGTGTAGTTATGTTCCTTGGTGTGCTACAAGAGAGACATGTTAGTGTCATAGCGAGATATGAATGTAAAGTTGGAAGTCTCCTTGTTGGCAGGCTTGTTGGCTCAGTTACAAGTGAAGACCACATTACAGTAGATGATGCTCAATAAGATGATATTGTGATTTAGTAGATATGAGTAGAGTTTGGAATTGAGAAGAATGATGATTTCCATGAGGTAGAGGATGGGACAATATGTTACCATCATGGAATGGTGGTACCTAACATTGATAGTCTAAGGAAGTTGGTCTTTGGGAAGGGTCACTCCTAAATGTATGATATGCATCTAGGAAGTACCAAGATGTATCACAATCTAAAATATTTGTATTGGTAGCTTGGTTTGAAGTGTGACATGGCTGAGTTTGATGCCAGATGTCCTGTGTGCCAGCAGGTTAGAGAAGAACATCAAAAGCCTATAGGGACTTTGCAACCGTTGTCTACACCATAGAGGAAATGGGATCATGTCATGATGGACTTTTTGGTTTGTCAGCCTAGGAAAGCCAAAGGTCCTGACTCCATATGGGTGATTTTTTATTGTTTGACAAAGACAATGCACTTTTTCCCAATAAAGTGGCATACAAAATAGAGAAGCTTGCTCAGATATATGTTAATGAGATAGTGTGGTTGCATAGTATCCCAGCTACCATAGTATCTGATAGAGGTCCTCAGTTCACCAATCATTTTTGGGAATGTCTACACACAATGATGGGTACATAGTTTAATTTTAGTATAGTGTTTCACCCACAAACAGATGGACAGTCAGAAAGGATGATCCAGATTCTAGAAGATCTGTTAACAACCTGTGTTTTGTAGTTTTTGGGAAATTGGGATGTGCACCTGAGTTTGATAGAGTTTGCATACAATAACATCTATCTGACGAGCATTGATATGGAACCTTATGAGGCATTGTATGAGAGATGTTGTAGATCTCCATTGTGTTGGCATGAGACTACTGAAATTCAACTTTTGGGTCATGAGCTTGTGCAACAGATAATAGAGAAGATCACAGTGATTAAGCAACAACTGAAGCTAGCACAAGATAGGCAGAAGTCATATGTAGATAATCAGTGTAGCCCTTAGATTTCCAAGTGGGAGACAGGGTGTACCTCAAGCTCTCTCCTTGGAAAGGTGTTTTGAGGTTTGGGAAGAAGGGTAAGTTGGATCCTAGATATATAGGACCTTACCCAGTGGTGGCACGTGTTGGAAAGGTGGCATACAAGTTGGAGTTTCCACCTGAGTTGCACATGTTACATCCAGTGTTCCATGTGCCTATGTTGAGGAAGTGCCACCCTGATATAGAGTTGGTGTTGCAGCTAGTGGAGGTTGAGGTAGATGAAGATATATTTTATGTGAAAGGTCCTATGTTGATCCTAGATAGGAGGGTCAAGAAGTTGAAGAAGAAGGACATCATGTTGGTTAAGGTTTTGTGGCATTATAGTGGTGTAGAGGAAACCACATGGGAGATTGAGGAGGAGATGCATAGGAAGTACCCATCTCTTTTCACATAGGATTGTGGGGGTGAAATCCTTGTTAGAGGTTTATGGTTGTAAGGCTCATGACCTAGCTTAGTTCTTGAATGTGCTTGCTTTGCTTAATAAGTTGCTTAAACCTTAATCTAACCTCTTGAGTGCTTTTATAACATGTAAAAATCTTGTGTTTTCAGTTTGGTCCTGATTGGATGATGTTTGAACTATGTCTCCTTGTTTTGGACCAAGTTGCAATTTACCCATGATGAGGGTTAATCTTGCAATTTGTCACATGTAAAATTTTCTTTTACCTAGCATCATGAGAGCGAATATGATTCTATGGGGCACCTTACTTGGACCATGGTTGATGATGTGGCATCACATGGTGAGATTAAGGTTTGCTTGAGTTTCCTTGATGTTGAATGTTGACCTTGCTAGGGTTTGTGTATGTTGCGAGTGCAACACCACTCTTGGATGAGTGTTGTGACTGCGACACTTATCCTAGGTGTTTCTTGCTTCGATTATGGTGACCTTGGTGAGGTTTGGTCTATGAGTTTTGTCCTTTAGTGATGTGTTTTGACCTTGTTTTCTTTGGTGACCTAGTGTAGCGGTCACTACATGGTGCCTTGTGGTGTTGTGACCGCTACAAGGGTATTGGTGACCTAAGTGGTTGCTAACCTACCTAGGTTATATTACCCATTGATGCATTCATGTCTTTAGTTGTTTCATGGTTGTTTTCTTGGTGGACAAGTGTCCTTTTGATGCCCCTAAGTGTTCACAACTCAGACCCACCTGACCTCCCTCCAACCTTGTGTATATAACCCCTCTCCTATTCATGCAAGCATCCTTTTCAGCCATCCTTCTTTCCTATTCTCTTGTACATGTTGATGTTTTGTGGAGCAAAGAAGGACTGATCTAGGTGCTTTGGTGGCTGATCATCCTTGCATGTGGTGATCTTAAGCTTGATCATCTCCTTGGTGGTGGTTCTTGCTGATCTTCTATCTTAGTAAGTGGTTTTAAAACCCTTGATTTCATTTTCCCTTGAACCTTGCCTAACTTTCTCCTTTCTTATCCATGAGATTATGGTGAAATGGTGGATATCTTGAAGATATTCTCCTCACAAATATCGAAGACTGTGGTTTGACCAAGGTGGCTTCTATGTGATAAGAAGCTCTCTTCTTTCTTCTTATTGTTCGACCTAGGGTTGATACCCTCTTTTGTTGAGCCATCCTTTGACCATGGTGTTCTTCTCTTTTGGAGGTAATCTTTTTGCCAAGGTGTTGATCTTGGTTGGATTTTTTGTTTCTCTCTCTTAGAGCTTGTGACTTGGAGTTTGATCTCTTCATAATGCGGGTTATATAACTCTTTTCCCTCTTCTATTATTGCACCATAATCATGGTTGCATGTTACTTATATATTCTCTAAAATTTGATCTTAATATGCTAGATGATGTTATCATGATCTAGGGTTTATGACTTTGTAGTATTCTCATATAGATTGCTCTCTTTCTTAAACCCTATTTTCATGTGCATGTTTCCTAAGTGATGTTGAGGTGATGTTCTTACACACGCCATGATCTTTGGTTTTATCACCATGCTATGGTTTCGTCCATCATGTTTTACTTGAGGTTTTGAATTGGTTACATATGTGTTGAGAATTGGTTTTCTCTCTCCTAATGTAGTTTCACTTGTTTATCTTCATGGTGATCGTTTCTAGGGTTTGATGTCCATGCATCTATGAGTTTTGGACATGGTGATGCATGGTTTTCCTAGTGTCTAATACATGTTTTGGTCAACACATATTTCCCTTTATACTCTTGTTGATACTCATTAGTAGTTCATGATTTGGGTTGTCATCTCAGTGGTTGCTTTGGGTAGACACTCATGTGGTGCTTTGGTCGACAAGTTGGTTGAGGGTTTGTTACGATCAAAACACCTTGGCTTGAATTGGATGATGTGTGTTATGTGAAGTGTAGTCGGCACTACATTCATTTGGTTTTGTATTGATCTCTACATGGTTTCGATCACAACGTAGCGTTTCTTGTTTGGTCGCTACTAAAGTTTGATTGTCTTGCGGTCAAAGAACATTAGGCCTTGGGTGAACTTCTGTATCGATCGCAACAAGGGTCGTCACCTATGTTGATGGTCACTACCTTGACCCAAGTATTGTGGTCACTATTCTTAGTGGGTTAACCCTACACTATCACAACACATACCGTGAAGGATGGTTGACACACATACATGGGTACATGGTCACTACATATATGTAACATAGTAATATTTCTACATGTGTACATGTGAGTGATGGTTGATACTTAGTTTTGTTTGTATGGTTGATTAATCAGGTTAATTATGATGTTATGACCCTAATGTGTGCCAGTAAAGTGGGATATGATGTATCTAGGGTTTCGTACGTGGTTGAATGATAATATGAAACCCTAATCGGCTATGTGTGTGGAACCCTAACCCTAATTATAGGGTATGTTATACTTGTTGAGATTGCTTGGATAAATAGCATTTGATTATTTTTTCTCTTGTGTAAACATAACCTTGCTGGTGGAATGAATGTCATAGCTATTTGAATGCTATGGGTATCCTTATATAATACAAAGTGGTGATTATGTCCATTTTTGAGGCACACTGTGATGTTAAATGTGCAGGAAATATGTGATTGGGTCTAATGACCTAACCAGTTCCTTGTGCCTAGTTTGAGGTGAAATCCTCTATAGATGTGATTGAGGGATTGAAATACCATAGTGATGTGATGGTTTTGATGGCCTTGAATTGGAAATGGTATCAAGTGATGATGCGATAAGTTATACTTCAAATGTTTTATACCTTCTGGAGTTATATTATCCCCTTCTCTTTGTAGAGTTTGTTTTAGGGTTTATACATTATAACTTTATTGATGCTAAAAGATACTCAATTGTCCTAACTAATCAAGTGAAACCCTAATGATGTAGCTTCATGTGCCTCAGATCCATCTTCAATATCAATACTTTGTTGGATGGTGAAATGGGTATTCCCAAGGGAAACTTGGAGCACATACTATTGAGTATGCGAGGTGCAAGCGACAATGTGTCTTTGACATCTTGATTCCAAGTGTTTTGAGAATGACTACGGTTAGGTCTCGGTGATGAGCATGTGATATAATGTGATAGAGGACAGCTGTGGTTGTACCTTTGTGATTGGGTTATATACCTTGGTTTCTAGCATTGTGACCTCTACCAAGGCGGAGTAGGTGTTTTATAGGACCATAGCCATGACTATGAGTTATTGTCTCTATAGGACTATAGATTTGACTATAAGTTGATGTATTTGTAGTTTGACTATATGTCAATGCAGTGCATACTTGAATTGATTGAGTACAGTAGGAGAAGATCATCGAGTCAGGCTCTTCCATTGATCTTGTATGGCACTGATTTTGGCTTAGCAGTGGTCAGTTAGATCATGGAGTCAGGCTCTTCCATTAAGTTTATCTATGCTTATAATGTTGTGAAGGGGAGTTATATCTCTTTGTGAGATGTTTAGTCTCACCCCATGGGTTTCCACATCTTTTAGGCGGTCATGCACGACGAGGTAGAGATTGTGTGGTTGAGGTTGGGCAGCAAGAGGAACAATAGTTGTTGAAAGGCTGAACATGCGGCTAGTGTTTTGTAGTAGAGTCCTATGTGTCGTCCATGTACTCTCAGGTCCTTGAGGAGGTTTTTGTGATTTGTACACTGATATGAGGTTTATGGTCATATGCCATTGTTGTGCAGATATGTCATGTATGTATATGTGACAGGTTGTGGCCAACGAACCAGTGAACAATATCATGTAATATTCTTTTGGCATGAGATATGTAATACATGTGGTTTTGTAGACTCAGATGCAAATGTTTCCACTTGAGGTGGATATGTGATATCGGTTTAAATTTACCTTATTTTATGGTAGTCTTGTTGTTAGTGATAATTCTGTGCTTTTTTTAGTGATATCATTGTGTGGAAAGTCAGGGTGTCACAATGTTAGAAGAATCACACACTTCAATGTACAAGATGCATACATGTAGCACTAATATGTATCATAAGCTCAAGAATCTCTACCTATGGCACATATTAGAGAAGGATGTGGTAGAGTTTGTACTTAAGTGTTCAGTATGTCAAGAAGTCAAGGAGAAGCATCAGAAACCAGTAACCCTTTCCAATCCTGTAATGGAAGTGGGACCACATGACTATCGATTATGTGGTTAGTCTTCCCAAGAAAACCAAAGGACGTGATTCTATATGGGTGGTGGTTGGAAGGTTCATGAAGTGACACAATTCTTGGTGGTAAAGATTTTCTATTCAGTTGAGAAGTTGGCACATGTTTACATAGATGAAATTATGTGGTTGCACCGAGTGTGAGTGATGATCATATATGATAGAGGATTGCAGTTTGCTACTAGGTTTTGGTAACAATTGTATACAATGGTGGGTACATAAATAAATTTTAGTATGACCATTCAACAATAAGAAGATGGAAAATTGTAGATAATAATACATACCTTAGAGGACTTGCTAAGGTCATTTCTTTTACAATTCTAGGAAAGTTGGTATGCTCATTTCAACAGGATAAAGTTTTCCTACAACAATAGGTACAACAAGAGTCCAGACATGGCGTCATATAAGAATTTGTGTGGGAGATATTGTAGATCACCCTTCTATTGGTATGAATTAGAAGAACATCACTTTTTGATACAACATACAACATAGAAGATTAAGATGATTAAGAAACAACTAAAAGCAACATAGGACTAACAAAAGTTATATATACATACAATTGTAGTAGAACATTTGAATTCAAAGTGGGGAATATAGTCTATCTCAAGGTGTCATAGTAGAATGGAGTTCTAAAATTTGGCAAGCATGATAATTTGGAACCTAGATTTATGAGGTGTTATTCTATTGTTTCACAAACTAGAAAGGTAGCCTATAAGTTGGATATAACACCTAGACTTTGGAGACTACATAATTTGTTTCATGTTTCCATTCTAGCTAAGTGCAATCGAGAATTGAACATACAATCCAACAAGTATAGGTACAACTTGATGACAAAATATCATATTTGAAGGGTTTAGTGTTGATCTTAGACAAGAGGGTACAAAAATTGAGAAAGAAAGATATAATGTTGGAAAAAGTGATGTAGCATCACTATGGTGTAGAAGAGGCTACTTGGGAACTCAAAGAGGAGATGTGTAAGAAATATCCAACTCTTTCTCATAAACTTTTGGGAGCGAGATCCCTATTAGGAGCTTATAGCTAGAAGACTCTTAATCTTTATTAACCCTTGAATCATGTTATATTATTTTTATCACATGTTTGAATGCTTGTCAATGTATGTTTCGATCACTTTGTTATTTTGTGCCTTGTTTGTGGGCCTATGTACAAATTACTCATGGTAGAGGGTTTCCTTGAAATTTTTAAATAGCATGATGTTTGCCTTTTCTCTCTTTCTCTATTTTTTGGGTTGGTAGATGGTTATATGATCATGCCTTGCTTCCCTTTTATCCATTTCAGAATGAAGGAAGTGGTCTTACATTCCTTCGATAGAGGACCTATGGAGGTGTGCCAGGTTTTCCGTCAATTGAAAGCCGATAAGGCTCTTCTTTTTTTTCCATTGGTTTGTATGTTCAACTTCTAATCAGTTGAAGATCAATAGTGTTGTTCCATCAGTAGTAAACCAATGGAAGTGGTTGGCCTTGTGACCTTTTTGTGTTTCTATCGATTTTCAACTGATGAAACAAATGACTAACTAAGAGGTGGGATTTCATTAGTTGAGTAGCAATGGAAAGCATGTCTTTATACCAAGAGTTTTGTGTTTTGCCCTATCGATGATGACTATGGTGAGTCTATAGTATGATGGTTTTCCTAAGAACATGAACTAACCACAATACTTGATGAGACTTATTATCTTTTTAGACAAGTGATATAACTATTGATTCATTAATTGGTCACAATATGCTTATTTTCAAGATCTTGTAGCTATATTATTTAAAAATGATAAGAAATTGTGACTATATGCACCCTAAATTAACTAGACAAGTATTCAATCCACATGTTGAGGTTACAAAACACAAGAAGCTATTTTATGTTAAAAGATAGTCTTTTAGTACTTCTCAGCATTGTTTCGTCTTTCAATGACTCTAGAAGTTAAGAATCTCTACTTTTGCATTTGCAATATGAACTACATGCTTGTATGGTGTTCACCATATGGTGATCTTATCTGATGCACTTCCTATGTACATGCTTCTAAATCATTTTTTATTGATATGATGTTGAAATATGTCAAAGTGATTCCTTTATGGAAAAGGATGGTTTTACATGTACATATACTACAATCAGTTGTGAGTACATGTTGGTGCAGTATGTGATCATTTTCAGAAAGGATTTGTTGACCTCTTCACCTTGGAAGGTGATTTATGTGAAAACTCTCAATGTGAGGGAGGAATGGAACACATGCCCCACTTCTAGAAGATAGATTTGATGGTTAAATGTTATATATCTTTTTAAAGTTACTACTATGTGAGTACTTTATTTATTCTGTTACATGATCTATACCTTGTATGATATAATCATAGGGTCAAGATCTAACTAATAAAGAGAAACATAAGTTGTAGAGCTCTGGGTTTGTATATCTATTTCCCTGGGTTGTTAGGGGGAGTAGTGAAATGAGTAAATCTTATATCAACCTAAAGTCATAAGAAGATGTTCAGATCCATTTGTTTATGAATATAGTGGATGTGTGGGTTTGTTATACCTATCATCTTGAAATAATGTTGGGACTTAGAAGAGAATGATGGTCCTTTAGGAATGTATGTCAAATAAGATGTGATGTCAGATTATGGTATAAAGGGTTATTACCTTGTGATTGGTGTTGTGACCTCTGTACCCAGAGTAAGCCTGCCATTGGTGGATGCATTTTTAAGCACTTCTCCATGATAGACTAGCTAGTAGGCTCCCCAAATTTTGATTAGTTCACTTTGATTAGAGATAGTTTGGGAAAATATAAGAAATTAAGTATCTATGATCTTTTATGGATTGCTAGGATGACTTAAAAGAATCTATCACACACATTGAGTGATACGCCTCAATCAGCCCAGTCCACATAAAATACACCTTAGCGGAGTAGTATATCTATTTTGGTTTGATTGACGCTACATGCGGATTTGCTCTTGAAATGATACACATATTTATAGGTTTTAAATGTTTATGTTGTCTATCTTCCTTTTAAATTTCCATGATTCCAGATGGATCGGGTAAGCTTGTACCTTCAAGTACACTAATAGCTTTATATTCTTGAATGTTCACTATTTACCTTTAAATGATTTGTTATCTAGTATGTAGTAGATGTTTCAGATGTTATATCATATCGCTGGGACTTGGGGTCTCACCATATGTTTATCCACACCTTTTAGGTGAGCGTTTGAACTATCTTGGTAGTGGAGAAGAATATTAAGGAGGAATATGTCCTTATACTAGAGGTAGGTGATGTCTACATGAAGGTGTCTATAAGGTAGGTGACATTTTCAGGACCTCCCTCAGAGATAGAGAATGTAGGGGTAGAGTTCTAGTTTTGTCCCTATATACATAGATGCAGGAAAATATGTTTTGAGGTACATGTTTCCAACCATGAGGTTTTGACATGTGTGAATGGCCTCTAGAGTTGTAGTTATACAAGTTTTATGATTATGCATGCATGTTCTATAGTAACATCACATATGTAATCCATAAACTTGTTAAATTTTGTTGAGATATTGTGATCTTTTTTAAGGAAAAGTTTTGTAATTTGTGGGAACTTTTGTTAACTCATGCAAACTCTTGTATGGAACATGTGGTTATGTTAACAATACATGTGTGGGTCGTTGAAATTTTTTGCATTGTGATGTCTATGTGGCTTATCATGGCCTCAAGCCATTTACTAGATTTTTGACCCACTATGGCCTTATAGTATGTCATTGTCACATCATATATGATCATCAAATCGTCTGATTGAGTCATGATAAATCCAAACCTTTTTGTCTGACATTCCCTACAAGACCTTTGAGGTTTTTTTGATAAATAAGGAATTTGAGATTACACAATGTCTAGTGATTTGCCTTGTTTCTTGTAATGACCCAACACCATAAGAGCAAGATTAATTTGGAATTAACACCACAAAAATCAGGTTATCAACTTCAAAAGGAGGGACATATTCCATCTACATCACACACAGTCAATCCCCATGTGTCACAACATAACCGATCACCACCTTTATAGCAACCCTTCTTCAAGGCCACATTGAACGTCAAATTTCCATCAAACGACATGTGATGAGTGTAGCAATTTTAGGTCTAGGAACCACAATCACCACCTTCACTTTGAGAGATGATTGTGAGTACCATTCTATGGTTTCCATATATCACTCTCAAGGTGATTCTGTCCAATACACTATTATTTGAAAAGTACATATGTGTTTGACTTGATATCCAATATTATGACTAATGAGACTCTATCATCAGTCAACACACATTATAGCCTTATGTATTATTTTTAACTATTTTGACTCCACAATTATATCTGTATAGAGACATAACAAGAATGTATATACTCCTATCATACATATGATCTCATTATTCAAGTCCTCAACCTGAAGACATATGTCATCAGGTAACATCATTCTTTGAATATATATCATGTGTATGTCTTCATCTCATGATGAAGAGAAACATAATATATAGAATTACCTTTATTATTATCAAAGCAAGAACATGATGCCCCAATACAATCATGACATGATCATCTCTCTGCACTACTACAGAAATGGCTTATAACATCACACTTACAGGTGTCAGTTGTATACAAGAAATCAAAGCCTAAATCCTACAGCATCGGTTAAATACACAAACCAACGTCTATCTATGAAGAGAGGCCATACACGTGTATCGCTTTTAATTTAGCATCGGTTCCTTAATAAGCAACCAACACCTAAAATCGATCGCCAAATCCAAATTTTCTAGTGGAAACAAATTACCTCCAAAATTTAACATACGGTGTCGGTTATTAACTAATAAACTGACGACTAAAAGTTTTTCGCGAGATAGAAATTGGGCACATTTTGGTCATTGGTTTTCTTACAATAACCGACGCCGATATGTTTTCCCGCACTGCCCCCGGGAAAATTTTCACCCCCCTTGGGCGTCGGTGTTCTACAGAAACCGACGACTATGGTCATTAATCGAGAACATTTTTTTTGTCGGCATATGTAGATAGACGTTGCTTTTTCTAGTTGAAACCGATGACTATCATTAAACATAGGTGTCCGTTTTTTTGTGGGAACCGACGCCTAATGTGTTAAGCATCAATTTTTTTAATAACTGACGCCTATGGTTAACTTAATAGCACCCGCGTGAGCCAGGCTCTTCCCCTTTCTCTGTTTCATTGTCGATTCCGCCACTCGCTGCTTAGGTCTTGCGATTCTGTCGGTCCCTACTCCCCTGCTCCCTGTGCACCGCCGCTGGTCCCTGCTCCCCTGGTCCCTGCATGCCGCCACCACTCTCTGATTCCTGCTCACTACTCTTGCTGCCACCATTCGCTACTTGCTGCTCCAGGTCACCGCCTGCTTACTACTCCAGCTATCGTCGTTCGCTGCTTGCTGATCCTGGTCTCGCCGGCAAGGGAACTCCGTACAACATTTAAGCTCTTCATAGGTATAATCACCTACCTCCAACCCAACCTTGTTGTCTACTTTTCATTCCATTGTTAAACTGTCTGCCCAATCACCTACCACTGTCATGAAACCCCATTCTTTCTCCCATTTCTCACTTCCTCTTCCTCAACTATCATGAAACCCTTGACTATGTGCACTCTCTCCTTCCCTGATCCCCATGCTATCATTATCACCCATGCTTGCCAGCTGCCACCCCTACCGCAAGCCTCCACCACTGCCTCTGTGTCAGTTGTTGCAAGCTGATTCCGCTGACACTGCTAACTCCTCCATCACCACCACTACTGCCATCCCTATTGCTTCTACTACTATCTCTTGAAAAAGAGCTCTCTCCTTATACACTCTCTTCTTCTCATGTTGCATCGATTGTGCTCCTCTCTCTTTGTGATTTTTTCCCTTCTCGCATGTCCTAATTGTCAAATGATGCTTGATGCTTGCAACATTTTTATATTTTGGTCGATGATAATCAATTCATAATGATAGATTAATGTGATTGATGATAAATTGATAATCTAATATTTCAGTTTTAAGTATTTGAAATTATATGTTGGAGTTTTACTTCCTAATTGGAAATGTGGAGAAATCCAGATAGGGTTTGTATGATAAATTATCTTTAATGTGTATTTCACTATTTATGTAACCTATTTTATATATATGTAACCTAAATTAATTATGTATTTGATTAGTATATATGTATGTATGATGTTGGCCTAGAAACCCGTCCACGATTTACTCCTAACCAGATAGGGTTTGTATGATAAATTATCTTTAATGTGTATTTCACAATTTATGTAACCTATTTTATAGATATGTAACCTAAATTAATTATGTATTTGATTAGTATATATGTATGTATGATGTTGGCCTAGAAACCCGTCCAAGATTTACTCATTAGGAGTAAATCTTGGATAGTCCCCAGTTTGGGACTGTTCTTGAACACCTAATCTCACTTAGGATGTAAGTGTATAATGTGTATTGGGTTTTCAAGAAAATTTCAATAGCATTTCCCCATTTGTTCACAAAGTACATATGTACTTGGAGAACAGTGGGGAAATGCTGCTGAAATTTTCTTGAAAACCCAATACACATTATACACTTACTAGTGAGATTAGGTGTTCAAGAATGGGATAGGTGGTACACATTTATTATATATAAGAATGACAACACATGTATTTGTTGGCCTAGAAACTCGTCCAAGATTTACTCATTAGGAGTAAATCTTGGATAGTCCCCGATTTGGGACTATTCTTGAACACCTAATCTCACTTAGGATGAAAGTGTGTAATGTGTATTGGGTTTTCAAGAAAATTTCGGCAACATTTCCCCGTTTGTTCTCTAAGTACATATGTACTTGGAGAACAACGGGGAAATGCTGCCGAAATTTTCTTGAAAACCCAATACACATTATACACTTACTAGTGAGAGTAGGTGTTCAAGAATGGGATAGGTGGTACACATTTATTATATATAAGAATGACAACACATGTATTTGTTGGCCTAGAAACCCGTCCAAGATTTACTCATTAGGAGTAAATCTTGGATAGTCCCCAGTTTGGGACTGTTCATGAACACCTAATCTCACTTAGGATGTTTTGACCATTAATTATATATAAGACCTTAAACCCTAAAGTTTTAACCATAAACTCTAATCTGTTAACCCTAGACCCTAATATTGTTCTAATATATACTTGTTTTCTCTTTGATCATAGAATGGATAGATCATGGATGTCTATTCCAAATCGTTGCACCCCATAGTTTATTTCTGGTCTTGATCAGTTTATTAGATTTGTCGAGGGACATAGGAAACAACCTGAAGATAGGTTCTACTGTCCATGTAGGCACTGCATTAACAACTTGAAAGTCAGCACTGGTGACGAAATCAAAAGTCATGTCATGTGCAATGGGATTGTACAAGGCTATACAGAATGGCACTGGCATGGAGAGATTTCAAACCTAAAATCAGTGGATGTCAATAGCAGTGCTTGTGTGGAAGAAGAAATTGCCTCCTATGATGTAGATGTGAATGAATCGGTTGTAGTAGACATCGTTGATGCAATGTTGCATAGATATGGGGTACAGCACACCGATCCACCTCCCATGTTTAGAAACATTGTGCATGAAGCTGAGATACCGTTATACACATGTTGTAAGTTGACGAAGCTTAGCACTGTGTTGAGATTGTATAAGCTGAAAGCTAACTATAGATGGAGCGATAAAAGCTTCACGTCATTGTTGTCTTTGTTGAAGGAAATTCTTCCTGAAGGAAATGAGCTACCAATCTCAACATACCGGTTAAAGAAATTGTTGTGCCCAATGGGAATGGAGGCCAAGAAGATACACGCATGCCCGAATGATTGTGTATTATTTCAAAAGAACTATGTGGATTTGAAATATTGTCCCAAATGTGGTGCGTCAAGGTATAAATTGATGACTTCGGGGGAGTCCAAAACTGGTTCTCCTGCCAAGGTGATGTGTTATCTACCTATAATACCATGGTTTCAATGCTTGTTTGCCAACTCGATAGATGTGAAGAATTTGAGGTGGCATGCAGATGTTAAGAAAAATAATGATGGGATCCTACGAAATGCGTCTGATTCCCCACAGTGGAAGAAGATTGATTTATTGTACCCTAAATTCGTTGAAGAAGTCAGGAATCTAAGACTTGGGCTTTGTACAGATGGGATGAATCCGTACAGGACATTGAGCAGCCAACATAGCCTTGGCCAGTTATGCTTGTTATATACAATCTTCCTCCTTGGTTGTGTATGAAAAATAAGTACGTTACGCTGTCATTGTTGATATCGAGCCCTAAACAACCTAGAAATGATATCGACATTTATCTTGAACCTC
The DNA here is from genome assembly GCA_963693085.1 of Alisma plantago-aquatica. NCBI lineage: Eukaryota > Viridiplantae > Streptophyta > Magnoliopsida > Alismatales > Alismataceae > Alisma > Alisma plantago-aquatica. Next base: position 124,076,218 of record OY856409.1, read on the forward strand.
TGATTGATGACTTTAAGAAACTCTGGGGTGAAGGTGTGATGACCTATGATTCTTCACGAAGAGAGCCATTTCGTTTGCACGCTATGTTGTTTTGCACTATGAATGACTTTCCAACATATGGGAATTTGTCTGGATATAGTGTCAATGGATCTAAAGCGTGTCCTATATGTGAAGAGAACACTAATTCAATATGACTAAAACACGGCGGCAAGACTGTATATCTTGGTCATTTAAGGTTTCTTCCAAAATTCCATCTGTATCGTAGGTTGCGCAAAGCATTCAATGGACGGAATGAGGAACGAAGTGCACCTAAACCTATACCAGGGGAGGATGTTTATGAAAGAGTAAAATGCATTGCCAATGAATTTGGTAAGAGTTCACAATGTACGATGGCCACACAGACTGACAAATCTTTATTCAAGAATAAGTAAATATTTTGGGATATTCCTTATTGGAGTTCTTTGGCAGTCAGGCATTGTATCGATGCCATGCACGTTGAGAAAAATGTTTGTGATACCGTCATCGGTACTCTGTTGAATATAGCAGGTAAGACTAAAGATGGGATAAAATCTAGAATGGACCTACGTGAAATGGGAATAAGGATAGAATTAACAGAAGTAGTTAGTACGTGAAATGGGAATAAGGATAGAATTATCAGAAGTAGTTAGTAGCGATCGGATAACATACTTACCTCCCGCTTGTTACATGTTGTCTAGAAAGGAGAAGAAAGCTTTTTGTGAATGCTTGGTAAATGTTAAGGTACCACAGGGTTACTCATCCAACATATGTAGATTGGTATCAATGAAAGATCTGAAGTTGATAGGTCTTAAATCTCATGATTGTCACACTCTAATACAACAAATATTGCCCGTGGCAATTCGATCTATATTACCGAAGCATGTAAGGTTTGCAATCACCAAACTTTGTTTCTTTTCAACAGTCTGAGCAGCAAAGTAATTGGCCCTGATACTCTCGATAAATTGTAAAGAAAAGTGGTAGTTACCCTATGACAACTTGAGATGTATTTTCCTCCTTCGTTCTTTGATATCATGGTACATCTTGTTGTCCACTTGACTAGGGAAGTGAAAATGTTGGGACCAATTTTCTTGCATTGGATGTATCCCTTTGAACGATACATGAGTGTTTTTAAAGGTGATGTTCGAAACCGTTATCAGCCTGAAGGGAGTATTATTGAGGGTTATGTGACGAGAGAGGTTATGGATTTTTGCAATGACTTTTTAAGTGCTAATGATGCTCATGTTAATGATAAGAATATTGAGGAGCATTTTGGCAAAGGAATTTTGGGATCACGGATGAAAGTAATCAATCGTGAGCAGTTGGAACAAGGTCTCCTGTATATTTTACACAACATCGATGAAGTGAGTGTTTATATCGAGGAACATACCAATTTCATCAAGAGACAATATCCTTAAGCTAATTCAATGTGGCTTGCTAGAGAGCATAACAAGACATTTATTAACTGGTTTGAAGATAAAGTCTTACTTTAACTATCTCAAACACCAGATAATCTTACTAAAACTATCAAATGCCTCGCCTTTAAACCAAAATTGAATGTTATGTCTTATGAAGGGTTTGACATAAATGGATTCTCATATTAAACAAAGCGTCAAGATGATAAGAGTGTCGTCTAAAATAGTGGGGTCACCCTTCAAGCGTCTTCATTGTTTTTTGCAAGTGCAAAGGATAAGAGTCCACGTGAAGCTAAAATTTCATATTACGGTGTCATTGAAGACATATGGGAGTATGACTACGTAGATTTTAGAATTCCGCTCTTTAAATGTAATTGGGTTGATAACACCAAAGGAGTTATAGTGGATGAATTGGGTTTCACATTAGTGAACTTTGAAAAGATTGGAGAGAGGGGTGAACCATTCATATTGGCATCACAGGTGAAACAAGTATTTTATATTGATGATCTTGCAAATGATAAATGTTCGGTTGTTCTTCATGGTAAAAGACAATTCATTGAATATCCTATAGATGAAGAATAGTACTATGACAAGTATGATGAATCCAGTCCATTCTCAGTTGGGTTTCCAACACCACTAAATATTGAAGCTAATGATGACTTGTATGTGCGCGGAGATCACAATGAAGGATTGTTAATTGATAAAAGATCACAATATTAGACGCATGCATGTTTATAATTTTTTATATGTTTTATTTTTCTAAATGTGAACTTTACAATGTGAATGTGAACTTTACAATGTGAATTACTTTATAATGTGAATGTGAACTTTACAATGTGAATTACTTTACAATGTGAATTACTTTACAATGTGAACTTTACAATCTAAATGTGAACTTTTAGATGGTTGAGCATTCATATGATGATCGTGTTGATGATTACCATGAGGGTGAGGATGTCAATGCACCGCCTCACAATGTAAGTTTTAAAAATATATCCCACTTCACATTTATAGTTATATCATGTAAGTGTGTTTTTTTGGTCAAATTTAGGAAGAAGGAAGGTCCTGAGCAATGGAACTACCTAGACCCGAAAGACTGGGATGAGTTTGTTACCCAAATAAAAACGAATGAATTCAAGGTATTAAGTGTCACTCCCAATTTAATTAATATACGTTCTTATGTATTTACCTATTCAAGATTAACCTTTAGTGTTACTAACCAAATCAATGTGCTTACTAACAAGGCTACCAGCGATGCTCAAAGAGCAAGGCATGCACTAAATGTGCATGACCACATAATGGGTCCAAGTAGCTATGCAGGCATTCGCCAAATACTACAGGCTGAGTATACTTCTCACTCTACTACTCAGTCTTCTGCTACTCAGGAGTCCTCTACTATTAGTCCCACACCTCTGCCTCGCCATGCTATGTGGATAGTTGGGAGGCAAAACAAGAAGGGAGATATAACAAAGCCAGCAGCTGTTGAGGCGGCTACAAAAATAGTAAAATTCAACTCTTAGAGAAATCGATCGATATTGATTATTGTTATGTTTACTTACCAATTTCTGTTGATGGCGATTAGCGGGAGCTGAACGAGTAGAGGAAGGAAGGCAAGTTCCTCCCTGAGGGCACAAGGGATGAATTGATAATTTCTCTGGCTAACCCAGAGCATCCTGGACATGTTAGGGGTGCAGGCACTGGTGTGGGCATCAAAGCGTTCTTTGGGCCATCCCAGCGCAAACCTGTCACAAAAGCAGGACTTTCACAAGTTGAGGTAACCTATTCTTTTTTTAGAATGTTATTGCGAAAGGGAACTCAATAATCGATAGCTAGCATTTCTTTTATCCATGTATAGGTAGATGATATAATTGAGAGGAAAGTCCAAGAAGTAATGGTGAAGTGGCAATCATCTCAGAAGACCACTCAGACAGTACATGTGACGTGTTGCACTTCTAGTACTCCTACTACAGAGTTTGGGAGTAATCATGTAGACCCACCACCTAGCACATCCTCTGTAAGTATTTTTATGACATAGTAGGTAGTCTTTGTAGAGGTTGGGAGTTTATGTATATATGCATATAACATTCTTTACGTAAATTTGTAGGGGTTAAAGCCATGCCGTCTAAAAAGTCAAGAATATGTCGTTGCAGAGGTGTCGACTTACCCACCCCTTCCAGTACCAGATGGTGTGGTTCGTGTGAGCCCGATAAGTGTAGTCTCCAAATGGAGGGATCTGAAAATTCCATATGCCCACCCAGATTCTGAAACGCTTGGTGAGGCAGAAGGCGGAGTGATATTGTAGCCCAAAAAGGACGTCGTCTATACTAATATTGTATGCTAAATTTATATTACGTTAATTTATTAGTGTGTACGTATATATGAGTAAATTGATATGAAATTATATATACAGGTCAAAAAGAAGACACCCGCTACATCTCATCCTCTTCCTCCACCTCCTGAAGTACCAAGTTGGCTTCCAAAGGACCTACACGCCTCGTTAGGTCCTATAATTGTAGGGGTATGGAAGATTGGATAGGTGAACATGATCCAAATTTCTCTATAAATGTTACTATTCTGAAGGAAGTTGTAGGTCAATCATATGATAACAATCTATTTATATAAGTTTTGCATATGTATTAATGCATACGTAATACAAGTTTTTCATACGCATTAATGCATACGTATTAATGTAGGTCAATCATACGATAACAAGATATTTATACAAGATATTTTGGAGATGTTTCATTATGCTTGGCTGAATACATCTATGATAGAGATATGGATATGGTGAGATCTTGTTTATACATCCATATACCTTGTTTTATATATGGTGATCTGGTTTCTTATATATTAATGCATACGTAATACATGTTTTGCAACCACTTACACACGATATGTACATATTTTTCATTTCTCCGTGTGGGATTTTTGGTTCCGTCTTTGATTAGTCTTATAGCTAAAAACCCTAGGTCAGTTACTTCATATTGTTGTGATGTTTTAAATATTTTGGTAAAAACAAGAAGACGGTGATAATAGCTCCATTCAATGTCTGGTAAGTTTACTTTGCTTATAATTTGGACTTAAGAAAATCACATTTTTATTGTGACTTTTGAGTTATTAATTTATAACTTTCTTACCTTTAGTGGTAAGCATTGGGTGTTACTAGTTATTGTCCCTGAGACGTTCACTGTCTATTATCTAGATCCTGTGGGGAAGAAATTGAATATATATGGACACACAATGAAAATGCCATTATTCGTTAACATATGTTATTACATTACTATCCGTTAACATATGTTATTACATTACTATTTTTATATCCGTTAACATATGAGAAATATTTCATATTTTTATATCCGTTAACATATGTTATTACATTACTATTTCATTATGCAATTTAATGTGTTACATTAACATGTAGGGCTTTACAAGAGTATGCCAAAGCTGGAGGAAAGGTCCCCAAGAAAAAGAACCAGCCACTAACTTGGCAGAATGTGAAAGTAATTTCCCGACTCTAATGTATTCATTATTTATGTGAACTGTGCTTATTTGTATTTTTGAATATTTTGTATGTTTCAATTTATAGTGTGCTACACAAGACAACGGCTAAGCATGTGGATACTATGTGATGCGATTTATGAGCATAATTATCTAACATGCCGCAATGGAAATTGATACCATACATCAGGTATTATATGTAGTCTCATTAGATAATATGAAATATATCAATCTTATTATATATTATTAATTATATATATACATCATTCTCTTTGTAGGTGTTTAAAACTGACTTCACTATAGGTGAAAAGTTATTAGATGTACATACTCCCTATATGATGGATGAGTTAAATGATGTAAGAGAACAATGGGCAGAAGCCCTACAAGTAGTGGGAATTTTTAAATATAATTGGGATAATGACGATGATGAATAAAGAATGATATTTCTAAACTTTGTTCTCATAATTATTTTTGTGTGAATGTGAATGACTTCGTATGAATTGTCATATGTGTGAATGTGAAGATGATCAATACATGAATGTTTCTACATGTGTCTGAATGTGAAAATAGATGAAATGAATGGAACTGCAGGTTGCTAAATGTGTGTGAAAATGAAGGAAATTTGAAATGGAACTACTGGTTTCTACATGTGTGTGATGAAAACATACAAATTAAATGTGCTTATACATGTGTGTGAATCACATGATAAATATATAATATTGTCCATCTTGTTAATTTTTTAGGTTTGTGGCCTATTGTTGACTGATATCAATGGATGTTGTAAACCTGCAGTTCAGAACTAAACTGTAGGTTTTGCATCCTGCTGACCAGCCATACAGAAGGCCTACAAACTGATAAGAAAAAAACCATAACATAGGCGTTGGTTATTTGTGTAAAACCGATAACAAAACACATAGGCATTGGTTGTTAGTGTAAAACTGATGTCTTTATCCCCTTCTGGTGTCGGTTATCCATAAAACTGACGCCTATTGCGGCCAGGTACCACGACCGTGCTGGTTAGCATGGTCGTGGTGGTAGGGGATATGGCATCAGTAATTAGTATACCAACCGACGCCGATGATGCCCTTGCTGGCACCTTTTTGGTGGCAGGAAGGGGATATGGTGTCGATTATTAGTATACAAACTACCGCCGATGATGCCCTTGTTGGTGCCTTTTTAGTGGCGGGTAGGGGTATAGCTTCGATTGTTACATAATAACTGACGTTTTTAATAAGGTTATGGTGTCAGTTTTCTTTAAGAACCGACACTGATAGTCCCCTTGCTGGTGCGTTTTTTATGGCGGGAAGGTTTATGGCATCGGTTGGGAGACCGACGCTAAAGGTGTCGAATTTTAGCAGCGCCCACTTGGGTGTCACTTGGAAACTGACGCCTTAGTCCTTAAATAACCAATGCCAAAGGTTATTTCTATAGTAGTGCTGGGCATACATAACGATAGTTGATTCCTTCAGAAAAGCACTTTCACAATGACAACATGATGATCATGTTAAATCACTTGGAAATTGATTCATGAGTGGCTATCTCTAGTCTAAGTGGGATATTATTTGTTATATACCCTTAAGGTCATGATGTGATGATTGTAATAGTTATCCATTATGTATGATTTAATTAATAAAGTAAATTCCATGTATTATATTTATTTTAGTGTTGAGACAATGGATAAATGTAATAATATCCTAAGAATGTTTCAATATATGACATGTGGTTTCTATCTATTATGTTTGTCTTATTCATGATATGATGACACAAACATGATATATGTTTAAAGAATGATGTTACTCGATTACATATGTCTTTAGGTTTAGGACCTGAAGAATGAGATCATATGTATGATAAGAGTACATACATTCTTATTTTCTCCTTAGTCGGATATTATTGTGGAAGAAAAATAAACGACAATAATACATAAGACTAGAATGTGTGTTGACTAACAATAGAGTCTCATTAGTCATGATATTGAATATCAAGTCAAGCACATAGGTATGTGATAGAGAGTAGTGTATCAGACATACCCACCTTGAGAGTGATACATGGAAACCATAGAATGATAATCAGAATCAACTTTCAAAGTGATAGTGGTGATTGAGATTCTTAGACCTAAAGTCACTACACTCATCACATGTCATTCTATCAACGTTGACACCATCCAACGTGACCTTGAATAAGGATTTCCATAAAGGTGGTGTTCAGGTATGTTGTGACACATGGGGACAACTATGAGTGATGTGGATAGGATTGGTCCCTCTTACAAGAGTTGATATCCTAGCCACTTGATAAGCGGGAATGAAAATGTATGACTATACTCATGGGAGAAATATGTGATATGTGAGCTCACACACATCTTATACATTCTGCTCTAGTTCAAGGAACATGGATTGAATGTTAAGAGGATGATGATTCCATACCTCATGTTCAATATAAATATCAATGATAAAGGAACTATACGATCATGATAATATTGCTCATAGATTATAGGTTGATGTTGTTCTTCAACTTTCCAATTACTTGGGTAACAATGATGTGTTCAAGATATCGCTCATTGCTTGTAATGTCATAATCTAGTTATGGACATTCACTATGAGACCAATAGGGTCACACACATAAGATGTAATTGGAATGGGATTTTACTCATGGATAACATTTAACTTGGTTACTAACAATGTTTTGGTAATCAACTCAAGCAACTGGTTGTGAGTCAACCTCTTGGGATGCTTAGTCGAATGTCTAGTGTGCCATTTGATCGACTAGAATATCCATTCGAATGACTGGACACTTTTTTACACTAGCCGATGGACCAAGTGATGGATAACAATCGACTGACTTGTGGTCCAACCAATTGACTGGATGGACCAATCAACCGACCGGTCTATTCCCAACATAAGATTTGTCCAATACATGTCGCATACATATGATTTATGACCTTAGTTGGACAAAAATTCTTTGTGTCTCTAAAGAATTGTATTATTTTGGCCATAACCATCACTAGTATGATTGTGATTGCATGTTTCATTTGTGGATATAGTATGTATATGATACATCTTATAAGTATGTGGTGATTGGACATGTAAATGTATTTATAAATAAAATCTCTCAATAAATATTAAGTCTTAGATTTTTTCATAAGCAGCACACATGAAAAGCTTGATCGACTAGGCATGGACACATTAAGTGTGGTGCACGTCTATCTCATGGAGGTGTGATGGTAGTTATGTGGACTTGCCAAGAAGGGTGCATTACTATGGTGTTGGATTTTGGTTTAGGCTTAACTAGGTGACCTTAATGGTATTAAATGCCTAGAAGCATAAATATGGATTATGACAAGTAGATTTGCATACCATCTATCCAAGAATTGCATTGGATTCAATTGGAAAATTTTGTCTACTTTAATAATTGGTTATGGAGTTGGGTAATAATTTAATTATTTTGGATCTTGGCCCATTACAAAATTATATGCTACAATGTTTGCCAATCAATATAGAGGGTTCTTTATTTGAACAAAATAGTAGGAGTGATAATTAATTACAGGCCTAATTAGTTAGTCAATATTTTCAATTAAAATCAAAAGTATTTTGAAAAATGCAAATATTCAATTGTAGATACAAATGACAACCACAAATACTTTTTCTTTGCAATCAGTCCTTGAGAATGACAAGTTGAATAGGAATAACTTCCACAACTATTTTAGGGTGTTGACAATCATTCTCATTCAAGAGCACAGGCTCTATGTCCTATAAACACTAGATCTAGATGAACCCGCTCCCACTATGCCTATGGCTGAAAGGGATGATTACAAGAAGCATTTTGAAGATTTTGTAGATGTAAAATGTCTAATTCTATGATCAATGAACTATGAGTTGCAGAGACAACATGAAAACATGGAGGTCATTGGTATGGTAACACATCTCTAGAACATGTTTTAGGATCGGTCTAGAGAGATATGATATCTCAAAGGCATTGTTCAAGTGTAATATGATAGAGAGAGATCTAGTAGGCCAACTTGTACTCAAGGTGATTGAGTATGTGGATAACCTAGTGAGACTGGGATTTCCCTTATCCCAAGAGTTGGCCACGAATGCAATTCTACAATCATTACCTGCATCATATAATCAATTTTCATGAACTATAACATGAACAGTTTTGATAAACCATTGTCTATGTTGCTTGGTATGTTGAGAATTGTCAAAGCACAAATGAAGAAGGGCAATATTGGATCTGTATTGATGATCAACAAAGGAAAAGGAAGTCCAAGGGAAAAGTCAAGGCCAAGAATAGGTCTAAATCCAGCCAAAAATCCAAGTGTTCTGCACTTAAAGCAAAGGGAGGGGTGAGTAAGAAAGGGAAGTACCACCATTATAACCAGCCTGGACAATGGAAGAGGAACTTTCCTCTTCATGTAAAGGAACTCAGAAGAAGAAGAAAGAGATAGAGATCTCCACTTTAAGTATATACATTATTGAGATAAATATGCTTACTTCATAATTTTTATATTGGATACCAAATGAGGATCCCATGCATACTATAATGTGAAGGATTCGAGAAGAAGTAAGCAAGACAAGGTGGAACTCTACAGACCAAGATTTTTTGCCATTGTAGTTGGAACATGTCATTTATCTCAGCCCAGTGGGCTTGTAACAGAATTAGTGAAGTGCTATTATGTACATGTATCTTGTTTGGATAAGAGTGGATTCAAATTTCATATAATGAAAGATTAATGTTTTATTTCAAAAACAAGATCTTTATGGTTGTGACACAAATGTCTCATGGTCTATACTTGATAGTTCTCGAGACAAGCATATATAACATAAATATTAAATGACTCAATGACTCAACATACCTATAGAATTGTCATCTAATGCACGTAAATGAGAAACACACTCTAATATTTCATCAAGAAGATATCTAGACTCTTTTTGTTTTGAACCAATAGAGACATGTGAGTCTTATTTATTGGGAAATAGACAAAAGTACCTTTTACTGGAAATAGTGGGAGAGTGAGTGGTCTATTGGGACTCATTAATATTGATGTATATTGACCTTTTATCACATATGCTAAAGTTGGTTACTAGTATTAGATTACTTCAATATGATCAATGTGAATAATACTTAGAGTTTTAGGACCTTCTGCGAAACTATGATATTGCATCCCAATGGACTCCATATGAAACATAATGATGTATTAGATAGAAAGGAATGATACCATGTTGGATATGGTACGATCATCTATAAGTCTAGATAATCTTCCAGATTTCTTTTGTGGATATCGTTTACGAACTATCACGTCTACACTAGACCGTGTATGTGGCGACCGACTCAGGAAAACAAGATTAACTAATGCGGAAGCGAATTATTAGCAGCGGAATTGCTGAAAATCACTAAAAATTAAAACTTTTTGCACTGAGATCCATAAACTGTAAAACTCTTTCATAAAGAAACAAAGTAAGTTATTTACATTCTGATACATCAGTTCATCTCTGTATTATCTCATCTTGAGAGTCATAAACATTGACTGCCCTGTTAAACTGTACATGAGCAGTATGCAAAAATCTCGAGGCATTAAGCCAAAAATCTCAGATCTATTAAAACCATCTACTGACTCCTAGGATCTGAGAGTATAGAGACAACATATAGGACTCTCTATATATAGAACCTAACAGACAGTGTCTCCACCTGAAGATCACTATTGTCTTTGTTGTTACTGTTGTTGCTGCTGTGGCTGTTGTTGCTGCTCACCCACTGAAGGGTTTCTTCTTCCTCAGCATCTACCTAAAAAGTCGAATCCCACGGGGGTGAGACAATTGAAAATTGTCCCAACGAGAGTTATAACTCTCCGCCAGAAGCATTGTTATTGCAGATAATAGAATAACACTGAGCAGTAGAAATATAAATATTCAACAACAGATAATTCATTGAATAAGAGATACAGAGCAGTATTCTCTATGCAATCATTTCAATTATAACTTGATTAAGCAGCAAGTCATTCATTTAATAAGGAATATGTATACTAATTATCCCACTAGGACATATTAAACAATGTATCATCAAACATTGATTCTTGTAGTTCAACCCTAAGCAATTATGCTACATGGTTGATTACATTTTACAAACATATTTATGCCCTGAGGAGATGAGGTATACCGCTCATACTCCAACCGACCATTGTGAAATCGAAATCGGTACCATACATAGGTCATCAGAAGAGCCGGATTTCTATGACCTCATCTTCCTCAGTCAGTGTGAGGTACAACATGCAGGACATCTTGTGTCTCTGCTATATGTATAGCTTTCCAGGGTATACCGACAACTTCGCTATTATAGTTACAGTGGCATGATGTACTCTCTTCGCAATCGAGGGATTTCTTGTTTATCTCACATCGATTCGGCATAAACACTATCATCGGGAGATTAGTGATACATCATCCCTACATACACATATAATGAAGGATTGAGAGATTTAATGTTTATCTCACATCAATTCCTCCATTAGGACGTAAGTATATTTGTGTCCATAACCCCCACATACTCAAAAGTATGCTCTCTAGGAGTTCCCTTAGAAAAACCTATTTCACCATCACCAAACTACTGACGATGATGTATCTATGGCCAGGGCTCTACATGATATCATTTCACTTGATTATTTAAGTACATTACAACATTCTTTTAGCATCAGGCATGTTTTCAAACATAAACCATTATAACAATTGCTATAAAGAAAGAGTACTATTTTATCAAGTTCATTTCACAACTTTATTAACATTGGGAACTCAATCCCTTATCATTTCATTATCATGATTCAAGGATATGGGTGTTCAAACCCTTATATCATCAAAATACTTGTTACCACTTTAACAGGTAACTTAATGTCATCAAGTCACTGGACAGTGTAAACATGATAATTGCAATGCAGGTATTTCACATGACACTTACAGCCTGTCAATCTCTTTTGTTACCTTTCAGTAGGCAACATAGCATAGCATTGCTTACAAAGCTCATTAAGTGCTTTCAATAAACAAAGAATCATAGCTCTTATCTGACTATGTTCAATGTCTCATAAAACCTACATGATTAGTATAGATGATAACAGATACATCAATTTCATATCAACACAATGTAAAACAATTATATCATCTTTAATCAAGTAATACCCCACTATGCCCTTGCTAGTATTAGGGTTTCCCTTTTCAATTCAATTAGGGTTAATCATTCCCTTAGCTCAATTAGGATTAATGACTCATCTTTTCATTATCCAACCTTAGAGCTTCATGATATGAAGTATAACCTAGAATTAGGGTTTCACACTTCCATCTACCTTATTTGAAATTAGGTTTTATTATTCACATTGCATCATCCTTGATTAGGGTTTATGACCAATAACTCATAATTAGGGTTTACTATTCACATCACCTCACCCTAGATTTAGGTTTTACTATTTACATCCCATAGTTAGGGTTTACTATTTACCCTAAGTAGGAGTGAACATCAAAGTACCCTGAATTAGGGTTTCTCCTATCATTACTATGAATTAAGATCATGTCATCATCATATATTAGAATTTCACCTAACAATGCCCTCAATTACGGTTATGATCCATTAACCTTCATAATTAGGGTTTCACGATCTCACTATGAAGTACCATACCCTAATTAGACATCTATCCACATTGAAAGTATTAAGACTTAACCATTACATGGTTATCATTCATATAGGAAGTCTTCTCTCTCATCTTCTATAAGATGATGCTTACATCACCCTTGATAAAGCTAAGTCAACTCAACATGAAAGAGAAATTGACATCATGGGTTATGTCATTATCACCATGATCATTAAAGATTAATTATTCAAAGGTAATAATCACCTTATCTCATTAAGATACAGTTACTATAATCATCTTTGATTACTTCATATATTAATTCATTAATCAAATTACCTTTTAACCACTTTAAGTACTCATGCGGTTTTGGTTAAATATCCACCAAACGGTCTTGGTCCTTTAGACCCCAAATGGTCTTGACCAAATCAGACGTCAAACAGTCATGCATACTAAACCTCCAAACGATCTAAGACCATTTAGACCTCCAAACGGCCTTGCACAAACTACTAAAACCATTTGGTAAAGTTGCACACTCAAGATCGTTTAATAATGTAACATTTTGAAAATGAATGAGCTCAAACGGTTTGGGATAGTTTGGTCCCAAACGGTCTTGAGACTGTTTGGTCCCAAACGGTCTTGAGACCGTTTGGTCCAAACCTCCTCAAAACCGCAAGGACCAAGTATGGTGTCAAACAATCAAATTGAATTAGGGTTTCCAATGTTGATTCCTTCAACCATTGAATACATATAACCAATGATCAATTGGACCTATCACCATGTTTCAATTGAGTTAATTAGGTCATCATTCAACTGATTTGACCTTCAATTGACCCTCAATTGGTCATCAATTAGAGTTTGACTCAATTGAATTAGGGTTTGGGAATGTTGATCCTTCAATGTTGACTATTGTTGAACCAATTACTTGAAACTAATAGATTATTATCCAAATTGGGCATGACCTGACCCCAAACGGTCTTGAGGTCATTTGGATGACCTCCAAACGGTCTTGAGACCGTTTGCCCAAGTCAACATCAAAAATCCAAGTCAACCAATTAGGGTTTGGCTCATTGAATTGATCATCAAATCAGCATTGGATTGCACTTCAACTTAGTACCTTTAGATCTTCAAACACCTAACCATAGTCAACCCTAGACCTCCAAACGGTCTTGGGTAACCCCCAAATGGTCTGGGGATCAATTGGGTGATTCCCCAAACGGTCTTGAGACCGTTTTCCCATCACATCATCATTAACCATGTCATTCATTTAGGGTTTGGATCCTAGGATTAGTCACCAAATCAGCAATTGAATATACTTCAATCTAATATCTTTGAATCTTCAATTGGTCAACCATACCTAACCCTAGACCTCAAAACGGTCTTGGGTGGTCACCAAATGGTCTTGAGACCGTTTGGGTGATCCCCAAATGGTTTTGAAACCGTTTGGGTCAATCAACCCAAGTTTCAAACTCAATCAATAATCAAATCAGCACTTAACCCGATTAGGGTTTTGGTGATTGTTGGACCTTCAATTAGTGAACCAATTAGAGTTAGTCAATGATAATTGATGGGTCAATAACCTACATTATTTTCAACATATCACCAAACGGTCAACGCTTGGTCAACACCACCAAACGGTTTGAAATTGTTTCCCTCCATGCGGTTTGGGTGAAACCGTTTCATTCCAAACGGTTTGAAACTGTTTGCTCCCAAACGGTTTGGGAAACCGTTTGAGCAACAAACATAAGACCATTTAGTAAAGGTAAACTTTGGATAAGAATCTAGGATGATGTTATCATCTTCATACTTCATTTAACCAAGAACAGTTGATGTTCTTCACGGAAGTTTAAGTAAGAACTCAAAAGAGTATCAAAAGAAGAAAAGTACCCAACGATTATTATAGAAAAGAGTGCAATACTAATGCTTAAGGGTTGAGTTATAAAACCCGCCTCTAGAACTGATCCCAAGCTCCAAGATCTACGGATTTAATGGTGGATGGAGTTCCAGCAGCTATCCAAGGCTCGTCCTTCAACTTTTGGATGAACAACTTGGCTAGGATTGGAAATCGGGTGAAGAAAACCATTAATTAACCATTGCTTTAGGGTTTCCACCATGAATCTGAGGTAGGAGATGATCAAAACTTACCAACAGGTTTGGTCATCCTTCCTCTACTCCAGAGCTCTTCTTGGTCGGCCAAAGCAAGGTGATAAGAGAAAAACTAAGGAAAACGATCCTTTAAGTGTTTTGGGAAAAAGATAAGTATAAAGGATATGTATGGGATTTTCAAAGAAAAAGAAAAAGAGTTGTTTTCTTTAAAATCCAAAATAATATCCACCAAATTCCCCCCCCCCATTTCTTGGCCACGAAGCCACCTCCATAATCTTGTAAAAACTCTCCATTATCCAAAGATTAATGGGAAAGGAATTAAGCATCTTAAGGAGTTTATTATTATTATTCAACTTTTAGTGGATAATACTTTATATTATATTATTATGTGTGGCTTCCACTCAACCAAAATATTTTTATGCCCAAGAAAGGCACAAGCTCTTCCAACTTATTGCAAACACATCCCTTAACTTTTTTTTTAATGTCTCCTCAGTTAATTTATTTCTTTTACATTAAATTAAATTAAAGCTTCATATATGCTTAAATCTTGATTATTTTAATGTCAAGATTCTCTCTCCTCCATGATAATTCAAATGAGGTGCCCCTCTCATTTTATTTGCTCTACTTGATGCCAAGAAATATGATAGACCCTTTGGAGGTGGTATTTTGCATATTGAACCCTAGGTTTTGGGTAAATTGCACATTACACCAAAACTAGGTTTTAATGCACTAGGATTGCTCTACAAGCTCTATCTTGGTGCTCAAGCTTGTGGAAACCATCCCACTCCATCATATTCATTTGTATGATGTCTCAACATTATAGGAACATCTTATCAAGTGCAAAGTTTCAATTAAACCCCTCAACTTGGGTAATTTGCACTTTAGTCCAATTTTAACAAAACAATGTTTCAACATTATTCAAAAAGGACTGAAATTTAAATATAAGTTCCTCAAAAGCCTTAATTACTTTTCAAAGTATAAGATCAAGCATTTAATCAACTTTTTTAGGAAAAACACCTAGGGTTAATACATAACCCAGGTCAGGGATGTTACAAATAATCCACCCCTTATAAGGATTTCGTCCCCGAAATCATTAACAAAACATATTAAGAGAAAAGAGTAGGGTATTTCCTCCTCATCTCTTCCTCTAGTTCCCATGTAGCTTCTTCAACTCCATGGTGATTCCAGAGGACTTTTACAAGACGAATGTCTTTCTTCTTCAACTTCTTGATTCTTCTATCGAGAATCAACACAGGTCCTTCAACATAAGATGAATCATCGTTCAATTCTACTTCCATAGGCTGCAGAACTGATTCTGTATCAGGATGAAATTTCCTTAGCATGGAAATGTGGAACACTGGGTGCAGCTTTTGCAGATCAGGTGGTAACTCCAGCTTATAAGCTACCTTTCCAATCCGTTCAATGATTGGATAAGGCCCCAAGAATCTAGGAGCTAACTTTCCTTTCCTTCCAAATCTAAGAACTCCTTTCCAAGGTGAGACCTTGAGGTACACTCTGTCTCCAACCTAGAATTATAAAGGTCTATGACACTATCAGTATAAGGTTTCTTTCTATCCTGTGCAGTCTTTAACTGTTGTTGTATTATTTTAATCTTCTCGGTGGTCTGCTGCACAAGATCAGGACCTAAAAGTTGATATTCACCAGTTTCATACCAACATAGGGGAGATCTACAACGTCTACCATACAAAGCTTCATAAGGTGCCATGTCAATGTTTTGTTGATAGCTATTGTTATAGGAAAACTCTATCAAACTTCGATGCAGATCCCAACTTCCTGTAAACTGGAGGACACATGCCCTAAGCAAATCCTCCAAGGTTTGTATAGTTCTTTCTGATTGTCCATCAATTTGAGGATGAAAGGATGTACTAAACCTTAACTGTGTGCCTAAGGCTTTATGAAGTCTCTCCCAAAAATGACTCATAAATTGGGGACCTCTGTCAGAAACAATGGTAACTGGGACCCCATGTAGTCGCACTATCTCATCTACATATAACTGTGCCAGCTTCTCAGCAGAATAGGTTGTTTTGACAGGTAAGAAATGTGTTGTCTTTGTCAACCTATCAACTATTACCCAGATGGAATCATGACTTTTGGTTGTTCTAGGTAAACCAACCACAAAGTCCATGGTTACATGATCCCACTTCCACTGGGGTATGGGTAAAGGTTGCAGTGTTCCTGCGGGCTTCTGGTGTTCAGCTTTAACTTGCTGACACACTAGACACCACATAACAAACTCATCAACATCCTTCTTTAAACCAGGCCACCAATACATATCATTCAAGTTATGATACATCTTGGTGCTTCCTGGATGCATAGCATACATTGAAGAATGAGCTTCTTCCAGGACTAATTTCCTTAAGTTTCCCATGTCAGGCACTATCATTCTACCATGATAATAGGCTACTTGATCATCTGAATCATGGAAACCATCTCATTTATCACTACCATACTCTGATCTATTCTGCTGAACTACATCATCATCCTGTTGTGCCTCCTTAATCTGTTGTCTCAAAGTAGGTTTTATGTGCATCTCAGCTAACAACCTAGATAACAATGACACTTTTAACTGTACATTATCTTGCCTTAAAGAGATAAGCATATCTCTCCTAGAGCACACCAAAGAGTTCAATTGTGCTCTGTCTAAGGCCGGTGTTGCTAATTTCCTACTCAAATCATCAGCAACTACATTGGCCTTCCCTGGATGATAATCAATTGTACAATCGTAGTCCTTGATTAACACCATCCAGTGGTGTTGCCTCATGTTTAGCTCATGTTGAGAGAAAATATACTTTAGGTTTTTATGGTCTGTAAAAATCTAGAATGTCTCTCCATAGAGATAATGTCTCTAGATCTTCAAGGCATGAACTACAACAGCTAGTTCTAAATCATGTGTCAGATAATTCTCCTCGTGTTTCTTAAGTTGTCGGGAAGCAAAAGAAATCACTTGTTTATCCTGCATTAACACACATCCTAGTCCATTCTTAGAGGCATCACAGAAAACTATATACCCTTTCCCTTGCTCAGGTAGTACCAGCACAGGTGCACTTGTCAACCTTTCCTTTTACAACTGGAATGATTGTTGACACTTATCACTCCAGGCAAAAGGAACATCCTTCCTGGTCAACTTAGTCAAGGGTAAAGTTATGGAACTGAAGTTCTTAATGAACCTCCTGTAATAGCCTGCCAACCCTAAGAAATTGTGGATCTCCGTCGGTGTCTTCAGCTACTCCCATTACAAGACAAATTCTACCTTTTTAGGGTCAACACGTATACTTGAAGTTGATATTACGTGTCCAAGAAAAGAAACTTCAGGCAACCAGAACTCACACTTGCTAAACTTAGCATATATTTTATGCTCTCTTAGCAGAGTTAGAGCCTGACGAAGATGTTGTTCATGCTATTGAGCATCTCTACTATAGATTAGGATGTCATCTATGAAGACAACAACACACTGATCAAGAAAAGGTCGAAAGATTCTATTCATGAGTTCCATAAATGCAGTTGGTGCATTAGTTAGTTCAAACGACATAACTATGAACTCATAGTGACCATACCTGGTCCTAAAGGCAGACTTAGGTATGTCACCCTCCTTAATACGTAGTTTATGATATCCCGACCTCAAATCTATTTTTAAGAAGACAGTTGCACCTCGCAACTGATCAAAGAGATCATCAATCCTCGACAAAGGATACTTATTATGTATAGTTACTTTATTTAATTGTCTGTAATCAATACACAATCACATCAACCCATCCTTCTTTTTAACAAAAAGGACCGGAGCACCCCATGGTGAAGTGCTTGGTCGGATGAAACCCTTCTCAAGCAATTCTTGCAGTTGTTTCTTGAGTTCTGCCATCTCAACAGGCGCCATCCTATACGGTGTTTGTTCTATTGACTGCGTTCCTGGAATTAGATTAATCTCAAAATCAATCTCTCGGGGAGGAGGTATACCTGGAAGTTCTTCGGGAAACACATCTTCGAATTCCCTAACTATCGGAGCTTCAGCAGGATTAGAACTCTCCAAGGTGGTATCTACCACATGGGCCAAGAATGCATAACATCCTTGCCTCAATAGCTTCTCAGCTACCATAGCTGACACAAGACAGGTCAGAAGAATCTTTCAATCTCCTTGAAAGATCCATGTGTCACTTTCATCAGTGAACACAACTTGCTTGGACTCACAATCCAAGACAACCTTATACCTTTCTAGGATATCCATCCCAAGGATTATATCGAACCCATGCATCTCAAGTGGTATAAGATCCACTTGAATGCAATGTTCAGAAAAGGAAAGAATGCAGGGAGAACACACCTCCCACAACATAGCATATCCCATCAAAGGAGTTTCTAACAACAGGCTATCTGCTCTATGACTGGTAGTCATATTGTAGTCAAGAATCACTCTTCGAGTGATAAAGGAATGTGTAGCACCCAGATCAATTAAAATAGATACGACGCAGTATATAGACATATCAGAATAAAACAGTTTCATCAGACCTGTCATAACCCGAGGGTTGATCACTGCATCAGGTGGATTCATCGCATAGAATATCGTCGTTGCCTGTGGTTGATTCAGTGCTCGATGACTAGGTGTCGATGATCCATCTTGGGACGCTTTTCTACGTCCTCTAGCTCCACCTGAAAACTATCTCCTTTGAGAACCTTGTTGACTGTGCCTTTGAGGTTGAGTCACACTTGCCTCTCGGGCTCTGCAATCCTTTATCATATGCCCCACCTTTCCACATATGAAACAACTTCCGATCCCTTGCTGTGGTCTGGATGGTCCTATGACCGACACAAATGTTGAGCTGTGAGCTCCTTCTGGTGGTAAACTTCTTCCTCTACCCCTATTCGACGTCCACTACGTTTGGGTACTGAACCTGGGTGGTGGTGTAGGCATGGAAAACCTCGGTGTCTTGAAACCTTTGGATGAGGATCCTTGGAATTGGGGATACATCTTCTTGTTTTTGGTCTGTCACTTCTCCGTCACAGACATCTCTATCCTTCTGACAGATTCCACAAAAGTAGCAAATCTTTCCCTATTCTCCAGAGCAGACACAGGGGTGGTCAACTCAGCATTTAACCCCTTCTCAAAATGTTGAATCCTCTCTTCATCTGTGGTTGCCATATGCAGACAAAACCGCAACAACTCCATGAACTTAGCCTCGTATTCGCTAATGTTCATTGGTCCTTGTCTTAACCTCTCAAACTAAGAGATTTTCTCATCCAATAACGTCTTAGGAAAGTATCTATTGACAAATTCTCGTCGAAATACTTCCCATTCGATCTCCATTCTTGGCCTTTTCCCTTCCTCTATGGTCCACCAGTGACCAGCACTCCCTTTAAGAAGGTATACAACATGTCTAACCTTCTCGACTTCTGGAATGTTTAGGATTCTAAAGGCCTTCTCTAGTCCAGTTAGCCACATGTCAGTATCTGTTGGGTCAGTTGTTCCCGCATATATCGTGGCTCCAACCCGGTGAAGTCGTTCAAACGTCTTGTCGGCTCCTTGTCCTTCTTGATGGGTAGGTACCCTAGGTGCAGGTATATACATCCTATCAGTCATGTGTGTCATGTCAGTTATAAACTGCCCAAACATAGCTTGGAAGGTTGGAATCCCCATGTCAGCTTGATTGAGCTGGGGTAGTTCAGGGATAGGCTCCTCCCTTCCTTGGTCTCTTGCACCTCCTCTGGGTGCAGCGACACTACTCTCAGCAACATGTTCATCGTGTGATCCAGACATCTTTAGTTTCTCTTCTCCTCCTATATGAGCAGAAGACACTATCAGATAGACTGGAAAACACTAGAACAGACTCAACAACCTTAGTCCTATGTCTCTGTAGACTCAACGAACCTAGAGCTCTGATACCACTTAATTGTGGTGACCAACTCGGGAAAATAAGATTAACTAATGCGGAAGCAAATTATTAGCAGTGGAATTGCTGAAAATCACTAAAAATTAAAACTTTTTGCATTGAGATCCATAAACTGTAAAACTCTTTCATAAAGAAACAAAGTAAGTTATTTACATTCTGATACATCAATTCATCTCTGTATTATCTCATCTCGAGAGTCATAAACATTGACTTCCCTATTAAACTGTACACGAGCAGTATGCAAAAATCTCGAGGCATTAAGCCAAAAATCTCAGATCTATTAAAATCATCTACTGACTCCTAGGATCTGAGAGTATAGAGACGACACATAGGACTCTCTATATACATAACCTAACAGACAGTGTCTCCACCTAAAGATCACTGTTGTCCTTGTTGTTACTGCTGCTGCTACTATGGTTGTTGTTGCTGCTCACCCACTGAAGGGTTTCTTCTTCCTCGGCATCTACCTAAAAAGTCGAATCCCACGGGGGTGAGACAATTGAAAATTGTCCCAGCGAGAGTTATAACTCTCCGCCAGAAGCATTGTTATTGCAGATAATAGAATAACACTGAGCAGTAGAAATATAAATATTCAACATCAGATAATTCATTGAATAAGAGATGCAGAGCAGTATTCTCTATGCAATCATTTCAATTATAACTTGATTAAGTAGCAAGTCATTCATTTAATAAGGAATATGTATACTAATTATCCCACTAGGACATATTAAACAATGTATCATCAAACATTGATTCTCGTAGTTCAACCCTAAGCAATTATGCTACATGGCTGATTACATTTTACAAACATATTTATGCCCTGAGGAGATGAGGTATATCGCTCATACTCCAACCGACCATTGTGAAATCGAAATCGCTACCATACATAGGTCATCTGAATAGCCAGATTTCTATGACCTCATCTTCCTCAGTCAGTGTGAGGTACAACATGCAGGACATCTTGTGTCTCTGCTATATGTATATCTTTCCAGGGTATACTGACAACTTTGCTATTATAGTTACAATGGCATGTTGTACTCTCTTCACAATCGAGGGATTTATTGTTTATCTCACATCGATTCGGCATTAACACTATCATCGGGAGATTAGTGATACATCATCCCGGCATACACATATAATGAAGGATTGAGAGATTTAATGTTTATCTCACATCAATTCCTCCATTAGGATGTAAGGATATTCACGTCCATAACCCCCACATACTCAAAAGTATTCTCTCCAGGAGTTCCCTTAGAAAAACCTATTTCACCATCACCAAACTACTGACGATGATGGATCTATGGTCAGGGATCTACATGATATCATTTCACTTGATTATTTAAGTACATTACAACATTCTTTTAGCATCGGGCATGTTTTCAAACATAAACCATTATAACAATTGCTATAAAGAAAGAGTACTATTTTATCAAGTTCATTTCACAACTTTATTAACATTGGGAACTCAATCCCTTATCATTTCATTATCATGATTCAAGGATATGGGTGTTCAAACCCTTAGATCATCAAAATACTTGTTACCACTTTAAGAGGTAACTTAATGTCATCAAGTCACTTGATAGTGTAAACATGATAATTGCAATGCATGTATTTCACGTGACTCTTACAGCCTGTCAATCTTTTTTGTTACCTTTCAGTAGGCAACATAGTATATCATTGCTTACAAAGCTCATTAAGTACTTTCAATAAACAAAGAATCATAGCTCTTATCTTACTATGTTCAATGTCTCATAAAACATGCACGATTAGTACAGATGATAACAGATACATCAATTTCATATCAGCACAATGTAAAACAATTATATCATCTTTAATCAAGTAATACCCCACTATGCCCTTGCTAGGATTAGGGTTTCCCTTTTCAATTCAATTAGGGTTAATCATTCCCTTAGAACAATTAGGATTAATGACTCATCTTTTCATTATCCAACCTTAGAGCTTCATGCTATGAAGTATAACCCAAAATTAGGGTTTCACACTTCCATCTACCTTATTTGAAATTAGGGTTTATTATTCAAATTGCATCATCCTTGATTAGGTTTTAGGACCAATAACTCATAATTAGGGTTTACTATTCAAAACACCTCACCTTAGATTTAGGGTTTACTATTTACATCCCATAGTTAGGGTTTACTATTTACCCTAAGTAGGAGTGAACATCAAAGTACCCTGAATTAGGGTTTCTCCTGTCATTACTATGAATTAAGATCATGTCATCATCATATATTAGAATTTCACCTAACAATGCCCTCAATTAAGGTTATGATCCATTAACCTTCATAATTAGGGTTTCATGATCTCACTATGAAGGATCATACCCTAATTAGACATCTATCCACGTTGAAAGTATTAAGACTTAACCATTACATGGTTATCATTCATATAGGAAGTCTTCTCTCTCATCGTCTATAGGATGATGCTTACATCACCCTTAATAAAGCTAAGTCAACTCAACATGAAAGAGAAATTGGCATCATGGGTTATGTCATTATCACCATGATCATTAAAGCTTAATTATTCAAAGGTAATAATCACCTTATCTCATTAATATACAGTTACTATAATCATCATTGATTACTTCATATATTAATTCATTAATCAAATTGTCTTTTAACCACTTTAAGTACTCATGCGGTTTTGGTTAAATATCCACCAAACGGTCTTGGTCCTTTAGACCCCAAACGGCCTTGACCAAATCAGACCTCAAACGGTCATGCACACTAAACCTCCAAACGGTCTAAGACTGTTTAACCTCCAAATGGTCTTGCACAAACTACTGAAACCGTTTGGTAAAGTTTCACACTCAAGATCGTTTGCTAAAGTAACATTTTGAAAACGCATGAGCTCAAACAGTTTGGGATCATTTGGTCCCAAACGGTCTTGAGACTGTTTGGACTCAAACGGTCTTGAGACTGTTTGGTCCAAACCTCCTCAAAACCGCAAGGACCAAGTATGGTCTCAACCAATCAAATTGAATTAGGGTTTCCAATGTTGATTCCTTCAACCATTGAATACATATAACCAATCATCAATTGGACCTATCACCATGTTTCAATTGAGTTAATTAGGTCATCATTGAACTTATTTGACCTTCAATTGACCCTCAATTGGTCATCAATTAGAGTTTGAGTCAATTGAATTAGGGTTTGTGAACGTTGATCCTTCAATGTTGACTATTGTTGAACCAATTACTTGAAACTAATGGATTACTATCCAAATTGGGCATGACCTGACCCCAAACGATCTTGAGGTCATTTGGATGACCTCCAAACGGTCTTGAGACTGTTTGCCCAAGTCAACATCAAAAATCCAAGTCAACCAATTAGGGTTTGGCTCATTGAAATGATCATCAAATCAGCATTGGATTGCACTTCAACTTAGTACCTTTAGATCTTCAAACACCTAAATATAGTCAACCCTAGACCTCCAAACGGTCTTGGGTGACCCCCAAACGGTCTTGGAATCGTTTGGGTGATTCCCCAAACGGTTTTGAGACTGTTTTCCCATCACATCATCATTAACCATGTCATTCATTTAGGGTTTGGATCCTAGGATTAGTCACCAAATCAGCAATTGAATATACTTCAATCTAATATCTTTGAATCTTCAATTGGTCAACCATACCTAACCCTAAACCTCCGAACAGTCTTGGGTGGTCACCAAATGGTCTTGAGACCATTTGGGTGATCCCCAAATGGTTTTCAAACCATTTGGGTCAATCAACCCAAGTTTCAAACTCAATCAATAATCAAATCAACACTTAACCCGATTAGGGTTTTGGTGATTGTTGGACCTTCAATTAGTGAACCAATTAGAGATAGTCAATTGTAATTGATGGTTCAATAACCTACATTATTTTCAACAGATCACCAAACGGTCAATGCTTGGTCAACACCACCAAATGGTTTGAAATTGTTTCCCTCCATGCGGTTTGGGTGAAACTGTTTCATTCCAAACGGTTTGAAACCGTTTGCTCCAAAACGGTTTGGGAAACCATTTGAGCAACAAACATAAGACCGTTTAGTAAAGGTAAACTTTGGATAAGCATCTATGATGATGTCATCATCTTCATCCTTCATTTAACCAAGAACAGTTGTTGTTCTTCATGGAAGTTTAAGCAAGAACTCAAAAGAGTATCAAAAGAAGAAAAGTACCCAACAATTATTATAGAAAAGAGTGCAATACTAATGCTTAAGGGTTGAGTTATAAAACCCGCCTCTAGAACTGATCCCAAGCTCCAAGCTCTACGACTTTAATGGTGGATGGATTTCCAGCAGCTATCCAAGGTCCGTCCTTTAACTTTTGGATGAACAACTTGGCTAGGATTGGAAATCGGGTGAAGAAAACCATTAATTAACCATTACTTTAGGGTTTCCACCATGAATCCAAGGTAGGAGATGATCAAAACTTACCTACAGGTTTGGTCATCCTTCTTCTGCTCCAGATCTTTTCTTGGTCGGCCAAAGCAAGGTGATAAGAGAAAAACTAAGGAAAACTATCCTTTAAGTGTTTTGGGAAAAAGATAAGTATAAAGGATATGTATGGGATTTTCAAGGAAGAAGAAAAAGAGTTGTTTTCTTTAAAATCCAAAATAATATCCACCAAATTCCCCTCCATTTCTTGGCCACGAAGCCACCTCCATAATCTTGCAAAAACTCTCCATTATCCAAATATTAATGGGAAAGGAATTAAGAATATTAAGGAGTTTATTATTATTATTCAACTTTTAGTGGATAATACTTTATATTATATTATTATGAGTGGCTTCCACTCAACCAAAATATTTTTATGCCCAAGCAAGGAACAAGCTCGTCCAACTTATTTCAAACACATCCCTCAACTTTTGGTAGAATGGCTCCTCAGTTAATTTATTTCTTTTTGCATTAAATTAAATTAAAGCTCCATATATGCTTAAATCTTGATTATTTTAATGTCAAGATTCACTCTCCTCCATGATAATTGAAATGAGGCACCTCTATCATTTTATTTTCTCGACTTGATGCCAATAAACATGAGAGACCCTCTAGAGGTGGTATTTTGCATATTGAACCCTAGGTTTTGGGTAAATTGCACATTACACCAAAACTAGGTTTTAATGCACTAAGATTGCTCTACAAGCTCTATCTTGGTGCTCAAGCTTGTGGAAACCATCCCACTCCATCATATTCATTTTTATAATGTCTCAACATCAGAGGAACATCTTATCAAGTGCAAATTTGCAATTAAACCCCTCAACTTGGGTAATTTGCACTTTAGTCCAATTTTAACAAAGTAATGTTTCAACATTATTCAAAAAGGACTGAAATTGAAATATAAGTTCCTCAAAAGCCTTCATTATTTTTCAAAGTATAAGAGCAAGCATTTAATCAACTTTGTTAGGCAAAACACCTAGGGTTAATACATAACCCAGGTCAGGGATGTTACAGTGTACCATCTAAATAAGTTCAAAAGACACCATATGAGATATGGCATGGGAATTGTCTCGATATGTCTTTTATGCGGATTTGGGAATGTAAAGCTTATGCGAGAAAATAGTTCCTTTACAATCTTGATTCCAAATTAGATAAATATTATTTTGTTGATATGAATTCTATATACTCCATCAAACAACAAAGTGTTTGTTGCTTGGAGGACTTCACTCCAAGATTAGGAATTATTTCCAAAGGGAATTGTGGGAGAAAAGTAGAACTCAAAAAGGTTCGAGACCAATAAGAATACATTGAACCCGTAGAGGTACAAAAGGAACAAGGAGAGTCACATCCTATTGTGGAATATCAAATTCCTCATGTAACACATGAACCTCATATATCTAGTAGGACACATCTTGAGTATGAAATATGTGGATATCTAGTGAATCAAGAAGACAATGAGTTGGTCATAGATAATGATCCAACAACCTACCTAGAATCTATAGATGAACCAAAATCTGAGAAATGGCTTGAGGCCATAATATCTAAGATGGAATCCATGTAACCAACAAGGTATGGACCTTGGTGGATCCACTTGAAGGGGTAAAACCCAAAGGGTGCAAGTGGGTATTCAAGAAAAAGATTAACATGGAAAGTTGATTGGTTGCAAAAAAATTCAAACAAGTTCAAGGTGTTGAACATGATGAAATATTTTCACCAGATGCCATGGTTAAACCCATCAGAATCTTGCTTGCCATTGCAGTTGGACTGCAAGGGTCAATCTATGGACTGAAGAAAGCATCTCAGAGCTAAGACCTTTGATTTGACGAGGCAGTCAATGAGTTTGGCTTTAGTCAAGATGAAGATGAAACCTGCATTTACAAGAAGGTTAGTGGGAGCGTAATTGTATCCCACATGATGATGGGGAATAAGATTCGTACTCTACAAATAGTAAATAACTATCTAGAAATACCTTCTCTAGGAAGGATTAGGTGAAACATTCTATGTCTCAGGAATTAAGATCTATAGAGATGCATCTAGAAGACTTTTTGGCCTGAGTCAGAGTAGATACATTGACAAGGTGATGAAGTGGTTCAACATGAAGGACTCAAAGAGAGGAAATGTGACCATGTCCCATGGAATTAGTCTCTCTAGAGTCCAATATCCTAGTTCTTGTGAAGAATGGGAATGCATGAGTAAGATACCATATGCATTTCACAATTGGATCTATCATGTATACAATGTTATGCAATCATCCCATTATCTCGTATGTTTTGGACATGATGAGTAGATATCAGTCAGATCTAGGTGAAAGTCACTGGATTTCCGTAAAGAACATCCTTAAGTACTTGAGAAGCACTAAGGATCAATTTATTATTTATGATGATAAGGAAGAGTTAAGTGTCGAAAGTTACACCAATTCAAGCTTCCAAACTGACAAGATGATTAACAATCACAATCTGAGTTTGTGTTTTGGCCTTAAAATAGAAATATAAGATAGAAAAGTTTTGCGCAAGAGACAGTTACTAATTCTACAATAGAATTCGAGTACCTTATTATTTTCAGTATAATAGAGGATATTGTATTGATCAAGAAGTTCACTGTATGAACTTGGGATGGTTCCAACCATTGATGATGCATTAGAAATACTGTGCCAACAATTGTTCTATTAGATAGGATAAGAAAACTATATAGCATACTATGATATTTCCATCTCATACAAGAGATCGTACAATGAGGAGATGTGAAGATTTACATAGTACCAACTAGAATCAAATGTTACTTACCATCTAACAAAAGCACTTGCGCAGTAAAAATATGAAGGTCATGTTAAGGTCACTTGGAATAAGATTTGTGGGTGATTGGCTCTAAGTGCAAGTGGGAGTCTATTGATATATACTCCTAGAGAGCCAATCATATGAAGATTGTATTGGAGCATCATGTACTTGATTTGAGAATAATAAAGGTAATTTCATCTATTATGTTTGTCTCAGTTATGAGATGATGACACAAACATACTATATGTCTAAAGAATGATGTTACACGATGACATAGGTCTTCAAGTTTAGGACTTGAAGAAAGAGATCATATGTATGACAAGAGTACATACATTCTTATTTTGTCCCTAGTCAGATATTATTATAGAAGCAAAATAAACGACAATAATACATAAGAGTAGAATGTGTGTTGACTGATGATAGAGTCTCATTAGTCATGATATTGAATATCAAGTCAAACACATAGGTATGTGATAGAGAATAGTGTATCGGACAAACTCACCTTGAGAGTGATACATGGAAACCATGGAATGATAGTTAGAATCAACTCTCAAAATGATGACAGTGATTGTGGTTCTTAGACTTGAAGTCACTACACTCATCACAAGTATGTTGGGCCCACCACGTCATCCACTTGTGGACTTGATTCCCCCACACTACAACCCTACCAGTTGCATAAAGATGTGGTGTAGTGTGAAGACCAATGGGAATGGATTCCCACTATGACTGTACATGCAACCTTATTATATAATGACCAATTTGTAAATTAAAGAACTAAAGGAAAAAAATTACATCTAACCATTATTGCGACCTGTCATGCATATAAGACAAATGACAATTTATAACTTAACAAATTTAAGACAAGATTTTCATCAGACTGATGTTCTATATACCTTATTGATATATATACAAGGACTAAATTTTTAATTTGAAACAAGGACAAAAGTATTTTCTTGAGTCATTCAATGTACTTTCCGACAGTGCATTTTCAAACATAGTAGAATCAAAGTTAATTAATAAATATATTTTTTTAAATTAATCTCTTACACAATGTTTTTTATACATGGCTGTAATGCACAAGGACTGGTTTACAATTAATAAATTAAAGAAAAAATACGTCTAGTCCCTCCATGTATTTATTATTATAGTACAGATACAGATGAGCATGTATGGTCACTCATTTATACTGTAGGAAAATCACACATGTTAGCAATTTGCACCGCGTTTGTGCAAGCCACTTGTTATTCCGGTAGTCCGGTTTACGGGGGCATCTCGTGGAAGAAAAGGTCATCGTTGTGGGAGTAAAAAGCTTTTTAACCCTCCAAAAATAGATGTCTTCGCCCACGTGTAGACTCTCGCACGAAGCGCTTCCCCCACGTGTCGCGGCCTTCTCCTTGGTGCTCGCCACTTTTCCTATTTAGCGCTTCGCTAGCCCAAATTCTCCCCCGACTTGCTCCGGCGGTGCACCCACCGTCACCTAGCTAGCTGCGTAAGACCACCGACGGTAATGGCGGACCGTCAGACCGCAGGCATTGCCGGCCCAAACGGCGTCGCCGCCCCTCCACGAGCCCAAAGAGCACCAGGATACACCGCCATGGGCGACAGGTCGTCTACCCTCCTCCGGCGACTGCAGGACCACGCTCCAAGCACTAACCAGGTGGTGGGTTTCATGACGCTAGCGGTCTCCGGCGGGATCCTGCTCCTGCTTACGGGCGCGACTCTTACGGCGACCGTGCTTGGCGTTGTATTCTTCACGCCGCTGATCGTGCTGTTGAGCCCCATATGGGTTCCCGCGGGGATCATGCTGTTCCTAGGCGTGGCTGGGTTCATGTGCCTGTGTGGGCTCGGGGTGGCGGCGCTCGCCGGGGCTTCGTGGCTGTATAAGTACTTCCGCGGGTGGCATCCGCCGGGGTCAGATCGGGTAGACTATGCTCGGAGCCGGATCCTTGACACGGCCAGTCATGTCAAGGACTACGCTAAGGAGTATGGTGGGTATTTGCATAGCAAGGTGAAGGACGCCGCTCCAGGTGCTTGAGAGAGGTTGATGGCGAACTGATGCCCGGATGGTTGATAGTGTAGGTATAGGGTAGGAGTGGAGCTAAGGGGAATGTTTGTTTGTTTTATTTTTGAAGCGGAGGAGTGTTCTTTTTATATTCAGATATAGGAAAATCAAAGTTTTTTTTCTTAACAGGTTATATATTCAGTGCTTGCTATTGTTGTACCTTTTCTATTTATTTATGTGCTAGATATATGCTATGATATTATCTGTTTTGGATTAGATATACTGCTATGAGATTAACTGTTTTGGACGTTTTTAGATGGGAACGGCATTGCTCATATTGACATTTGTTCTCCGGTACCTATTTTGATCAACCTTTTGAATGATAATAAAGTTTTACCTAATTAATTTAAGGTTTAGGACATGTAAATATTGAAAAATAATGTGAAATACTAGCAAGCAATAACTAAAATCTTTTATTATATACTACTAAACTTAAGATTAGAATATATTTATCATGTTTTGAGAGGTCACGTTGCAGATCTTGTAGTCCTTATTGTTCTTATATATGTATGAATTTATCGAAGGCCATCTAATCTTTCCAAGAAATGTGGCTGTAGTATAAGGCCAAACAAAAGAGAAGAGATGTCTAAAATGTTTAGTCTTGACTGAAGGATCAAAAATGACAAAGTCGGATGAGCCTATTTAACTGCAACGGCATTTACCTAGAAGGCGATGGTAAATGTTTTACTAAACCTCAAAATAAATTATTCAAGTACACAAAGTTGGATGAGCCTATTTAACAAGATGGGATAGTTATAAAAGAAGGTTGTTTACATAATGATTTAATTAAGTATATGGCAACAAAAATGTACATGATGTGGTGCCAATAGGAAATACGTATTGCAATGAGGTCAATGTGTTGCCATCAAGGTCAATATGTTGGTCAAAATATGTGTTGCAATTAGGTCAATATGTTGGTCAAGTTCTGCTTTTGTGATAAGCACTTCACATGTTTGTGTGTTGCAATTAGGTTAATATATGTAACTAAGTCAAGATTTGTTATGTAGTATCAGGTTTCCAGATTGCAAAGAAAAATTGAAATACATGTGACCACATGTCTAGTTCAATGTTTCTAAACCGATTTGTGTTATGGAGGATTCACATAGTGAGTGAAAAACTCAAGTTTGTATACTTACTAGTAAGGATTAACATATTGTTTTGGTGTTTATGCTTTACTCGAGTCATTAAATTGTTTTGTGGTTGATCGGTGTGTAGCTGATCAAGTTATAACAAAAATGATCTTATATTGGTATACAAGTTTAGGAGAAATATTAGTGTAGGCACTGTCTTGATTGTGTATCATAGTCAAGTTATAACAAAAATGATCTTATATTGGTATACATGTTTAGGAGATATATTATTGTAGGCACTTGTCTTGATTGTGTATCATAGGGCAACAATAACAAATTCAGCAAATGTCTTACAACTTCTAGATTGCTACATGTGTATCTGTTCTTCTTCTTAGAATTGTGAGACTTATAGAACTGTCTTGAATAATAGCTCCTCTATATTAATCATGTATGCTACTCATCTTCCTAATGGTTTTTGTGAAAAATAAAAAGAGAAATCCATATTATTAGCTTATAAATTTTAATGAAACAATAGCATAGTATCAAAGAGAAGATAATGTTGAAGTGTGAATAAATTTAAAAAATTCAAGAACATAAATCTAAACAATTAAAAATGTGGGAGTTTATGATTCTAAAGTTCATAGTTGTTATATAGTTTAAGAGCATATCAATGTGTCAATGTCCTAATCACACTCACGTAGCGTAGTGATTTGACTATTTATCAAATGGGTTACATTGGGTTACATTATATCCAACTGGAACATTGATGCACTAATCCTATTAGGATATCACAATTTTCAAATCATAGAGCTTCATCACACTTCTTATTCAAACCATTATATATGTACAAAATCAAATAGCAATAGATCATCATTACCTAGTTAATTCAAACCGGTTAAAGAACAATTAGGATTGTTTTTAGAATAAAATAGTCACATAAAAAACCATACAATTGAAAATATTTATGATCGTGATGATTAAATGGGGAATTATCATATATCATTTGAGTAATTTAAAGTTTATGTAATGATATAATCTCATGTTAAGAATTACCAATCGAATAAGTTCATTAATTAGAAAATAACTCTTTCATGAACCCTAATCATGTATTATTATTATAAGACTCCTGACCAAGCTTTATACTCGATTATGTTTACATTCCATAATGAGATGTTTAAACCTTAATTAAATCTTTTGGGATGTCTTAATATAATGTGACAAGCTTATATTTTCATTTTTGGTCCAATTTGATTGATGTTTGAACTATCTTGTAATATATTTACCTATTTTGGACTAAATTGTAATTTACCTATAAGTGAGGGCTATCTTGTAATTTTTCACATGTTGAGAATGTTTCTTGTGCTTTAGAATCATGAGAGAGAATATGATGTAATGGGGAACCTTGTTTGAATCATAGATAGTGATGTGACATCTCACGGTGATTCTAGGAGTTTTAGGGTTTGCTTAGTTGATATGGTGATTAAGTTAGGATTTGAGTGTTACGACCACTACACCACTTTTAGGTGAGTGTAGCGACCGCAACATATGCCTTTGATAGTTTTGTCTAGACTGAGATGACCTAGAGGTGAAGATGGTCGAGACAGTTGAATCTAGTGAGGTGTCTCGACCATGTATATGATGTTCTAGGGTTTTGGTCGAAACCAAGTGCGTACAGTAGTTTCTTAGACGATACAAGGTGGTATCTAACCTTGGAGGTCGTTACACTTTTTCTGAATAAACATGAGCATTTCATAATATGCATGTGAGTGAAGGAAAGGTTATTTCTTTGAAGGGCATGTGTCCTTTGGTGATCTATTATTTTGACACCTCAAAATCTCTTATTTCCCTCCTCCTTTGGATATATAACCCCTTCTCTTCACAAGAGAGCAACCGTTTCTTCCTTTGGATCATCCTTGGAGCTTTTAGAGTAAGAAAGGTCAGATCTTGAAGCCTTGGTGGCCGATCTACCTTGCTTGGGGAAGATCTTGTGCTAGATCAACATCTTGGTGGAGATTTTTGGTGATTCCTTTTTTGGTAAGTGATCTTTTATTCTTAATCACATTCCCCCCTCTTCTAAAATCCCCATAATCTTCTTCTTCCTCCTTATTTGTAGACTGTATATCATCCATGGTGGAATTTCTTGGATATCTGTTCTTTAGAAGGGTCGTAGATCATGTTTTGACATGATGGTACCCGAGTGAGAAGAAGACCTCTTCTTTCTTCTTCTTTGGTTAGACCTAGGGTATGAGCTTTCTCTTTTCTTAAGATCTCATATGATCATGGTGTTTCTTTCTCTTCTTGAGGTGATCCTTTGGTCGAAGTTTGAAGCTTTGTTGGAGTTCTTAGAACTTGAGATCTCGGGAGTTTGTTTCTCTCTAGAATCAGGAGGGTTATATAAATTTTCCCACATCTTTTATTTGCATCTTAAACCTAATGTTATTGCTTTTGTTACATATCTTAAAAGCATGTTCTTTATGATAGGAGAATGATGAAGTTTAGGCTTTATTCTTGTAGTATTCTTGAAAGGATTATTCTTGTTATAAACACTAAATTCGTGGTACCTGGTTCTATTAGTAAATGAAAGATTGGTGTGTTTCTTTGGATCATCATCTATGGAATATTATTATTTGATATATGATTTGTTTACTATAGGTAACAGTAAGTTTTGAAGATGATAACATGCATAATAATCTTGTCTTTCTCTCTATATACATGGCTCTTCTGATAACATTCTATGAATAAGTTTTAGGGTTGATGAACACCATGATCTAGGGTGTTATTCACTCAGTTGACGCTTGGAATTACCTATTGTTAACCACATGTTTTGACTTGGGTTAGACCAATTTAGTTGTTGGTCTTATGGCTATCTTGAGGTCGAGGCAAACCTTTGGTCTTCCATCATGGTCGACACTCTTACAAGTGGTGGTTTCAAATGCGACAACATTAACCCTGGGGTTTGGTCGCTACAAGTTGTGATGTAAAGTTGATGCTTGGTCATTTAAACCTTTTGGTTAATGTTACGATCGATATGATGAGTTATGATGATCAAAACACATGTTCAAGTTGTACCTTGGTTGTAATGGATCAAGCTGAAGTTGGTTTTGGTCGTAACACACCAAGAGTAGATGGTCGACACACCTTACTTGGTTTCGGTGGCAACACAACATTATAGGTTGGTCGCAACACACCTTGGTGGTATCCCAGTTGCGACACCCAGTTTATGATGTCTCCTAGTGTCATAGTCATGATACCTTGTCTAGGTGGTATCATGGACATAACACCTAGGGTCATGATTTTGTGAGGTGTTGTCGTGACATATGGGTGGTCGAGACAGTTATGTTTTTGAGAGTGGTCATGTCTATGATGTTAGGTTTCGGTCGTGACCATGTGAAGTGTCATGGTTGTAACACTAGTAATGTGAGGTGTCAAAATATGTGTGCAAAAGTTGGTCGAGACCCATGTACTGTGAGTGGTCGAGACACTTATACATATGTAAGTACATGTTCAATACATAGTGTAATGGTCTACACATGGTGATGTAGTTATGAATGCTTAATGATCAGTAGCAGTGCTTAACCCTAGTGTTATCCAAACATGTAGGAGGTGATAGAATTAGGTTTTAGTGGTTGAGGGCTCATAGGAACACTAATCAAATACATATGAACCCTAACTCTAAACTTGTGATAACATGATGTATGTGCTCATAATACTCAAAGTATTTATTATATGATTGTGTTTTCTCTCTCCTACTTGTATAACACTAACTTGTAGGTGAGATGAATGTCATAGCTATGAGTATGTTATGTTGATCCCTTTGTAATACATGGTGGTGATTGTGAGTAATGTTGAGGCATACTGTGAAATAGAAAGTGCAAGAGTCATATGAATTGGTCTAATGACCTAGTAAGTGCTTTGTGCACAAATGGAGGGATTGATATCCCATAGTAATGTGAAATTGCTAATGATCTTGTGTGAGACAGTAATACAAGTGTCATATGATGATGAGACAAGTTTTCCCCTTGTACTTGTTATATCTTCCAAAGTTGTATCTACCCTTAATTTTGTAGAGTATGTTTATAGTT
This sequence comes from Alisma plantago-aquatica, assembly GCA_963693085.1. NCBI lineage: Eukaryota > Viridiplantae > Streptophyta > Magnoliopsida > Alismatales > Alismataceae > Alisma > Alisma plantago-aquatica. Next base: position 124,111,173 of record OY856409.1, read on the forward strand.
AGTATGTTGTAACATGATTGATGCATTAAAAGATACCCAATTGGAAAATCTAATCAAGTGAAACACTAATCATGTAGTTGCCATGTATTATAGATCCATATTCAGCGATAGTATCTAGCTCGATGGTGAAACAAGTAACTCCTATAAGAAACTCAGAGTGCATATTATTAAATAGCAGAGTATCAGTAGAGGTAACTTCATATATCCTTAAATTGTTGAAATAGTGGTATAATAATTTGTTATAGAATAGTCACGCGTGAGCCTGTTCTCTAGTGTTGTGTCATGTACTAAGGAAGACTAATTATTTTACAGGATCATACCTTTGACTATGAGTTATTATCTATAGGACTATAGCTTTGACTATAAGTTGTTGTTTAATAGTTTCACTGTTATGTCACTGCGTTGTAGACTCGAACTGACCAAGTAGTGTTCATGATGATCATGAAGTCCATCTTCCATAGATCTTGTATGGTGTTCATTTTGATTTAGTAGTGGTTAGTTGGATTTGAGTGGTACACCTCAAATCCTCAGGGCATAATAATAAAAGTGACAATACATACATGTAGTATATTTGTTTAGGGTCAATACGAATCACATTGGATGACCCCATACCTTATTTCTTGAACTATTTAGTTTATAATAGTTATGCATGTTCATCATATTCCTTTTAAAATAATAAGATGTTCTATTGCTCAATTGTAACTGCTTAAATAGTAATACATGCTCTATTTAACTACTTATGTGTATTACTATGCTTATAATAGATATTGGTGAAGAGTTATATCTCTTTCTAAGACGTTTGGTCTCACTCCGCAGGTTCCACAACTTTTTAGGTAGTCGTTGATGAGGAGGTTGAGGTCGTGGTGCAGGTATTGAGTAGTAAGGAGAACAATAACTATTAAAGGTTTGATAAGCTGCGAAATTTTGTAGTATAGTCCTATGTCTTGTCCTTTTACTCTCAGGTCTTTGGTTCTTCACAAGCTAGGCATCAGAGATATCAATGGACTAAACATTGGAACTGGGGTTCAGTCCCAACAACAACACTAGAGTTGATTGGGACTCCATCATTTGCTTTGATTGAGCCTTCTCTAGGGTAGAGTGCAACCTCTCTGTTAGTGTGTGACCATTGGTGAAGTATCTAGGTCACTTGTTCTGTCGGGCCTAATGCAGATGGATCTAGGTTTATCCATCACTTGATGCACTGATGACTTCCTTGTGTTTCTCTTTTGGTGTATTCTAATGATTATTAAATAGTGATTGGCCATTAAATCCTTTATATTGAAGGAAATGCTATGCACTTTTTATTTTCCTATAAAAGATGTAAATTTACAAATGTGAGGGGGATATTTCTAGATGAAAGTGAGCCATATCACCTTAAAATTTAGAATGATAATGGAAATGAAGGGTAAATTTTCAATTAACTTTTTAGAAAATTAGCTTTATCAACCCCCCCCCCCAAACTTAGAGTCTATCTTGTCCTTAAACTAATAAAAACGATCAATGTATGAGGTTGCAAAAGTGGGTTTTCTTAGTTAAGTGATTTGTATTGTAGTGATCATATCTATTGTCAATTTGATGCTTAGAGTTTTGCTCATTTGCTTTGTCTACTTCCCGTGTTCCTAGAACCTCTCTCAAAGCTCAAAGTTTCTTGAGATTTCATCTAATACTTCCTTTCTCAAAGGTTAGGTTCTTTCTTTATGATATTCATTTTGAGTCCTGCCTCCTATCTGTATTATGCATTAATCTCTTACAAGGTAGCTTTACTCCCAAAATATATTTTTTGAATGATCAAGAGAGTGTATAGTGTAGACTAAGGATGAGGTGTAACTTGTTGTTCTCAAGGTCACTCAGCCATAAGTTTGATGTGTCAACAAGTGGTTTCTATGATCACCTTTGAGGAACAAGGGGTTATTTTGAAGACCTTATGGATTCTAAAACCATTCATGACATATATGCATTTGCTAGTGCAGCTATACAGCTCAGGCAACACCTTTAGCTTGTAGTTACAACTCTCATGCTTTTATTCCACTCAGACTTTAATTCTCTTTTTTTTTTATAAGATGATGGCATATTTTTGGATTTTCATGGTCCGTCAGGCCTCTTTTTCTCCATTTAGGATTTTAGCACCAGAACGAGTGGCTTTTTCCTTGATGTGAGATTTACTCATTTCCAACATATACTAGGGGTTGGGTGATTGTTGTGAAATGTATCATACTAAGGTCCCCCCTATTTTAAGAAGTTTTCTAGGAAAGATTTTTATTAGCAATAAGTAGTATCTTAAGGTAGAGTTGATGAAGATACATGATCACTTTAGCAAGTTATGTCAAACTTAATGCCCTAATTAACTTGATATTATATGTTCTAATACATGCTTGCATATAGTTATATCTATTCTAGAAGTGGAGATAACTGACAAGGATAAGGCCATACCTTTCACACAATATGATAAACTCTACACGATATGATGAAAACCCTAGATAAAGAAAGGGAACCCAAGATGATATGCCTCTGAAACTCGATATACCCTACTATCTTATGATGGGCTGAAGAGTAACTAAGTATCTAACTTATTGTGTAACTGAAATGATAAAATTGAAACTTGAAAGTATAAAAAGGATATGAGTTTAAGGGATTATCTAATATGGGTAACCCGATATGATATCCAACATACAAACCGATATGGTAAACCCAAGATGGGAATCCGATATGGTAAACCCAAGAGGGGGATTCAATATGGTAAACCCAAGAGGGAAATTCGATATGGTAAACCCAAGATGGGAATCTGATATGGTAAATCCAATATGGGAAACCGATATAGAACTTAGATAATACATGATGAGGTAATACATTCTATACCCGATATGGTGCACTCTTGTGCACGATATGAGAACCCAATATATATTTATACCCTATATAAGGTCAAGAGTGTAACCTATACACGATATAAGGTTGGCTCAAGATGATAAAAGCTAAGTGATAGATAATCTACATGGCTACATGATCTGGTGTTAGGGGATACACCCTAAACCCGATATGATGATGTGGTTTTACCACATGACTAATATGATACATGATATGATGGCATGTGCATCTTAAAGCACAATAAGATAACATTATACACCATGATGCCCAATATGATAGGTATGTTTTATTCCAATAGATTTGTCTAAGTGATGTATGTTGTATGATTACTGCAACATTGAGATGCAATGAGTTTAATTCGATTAAATAATGGGGAGCAAATAGACCTTAAGAGGTGAATTAAGAAATTAACATCCTAGTGTGGATGAGGGAGAAACTAAGATTTTAAAGTTGATTATTTAATATGTATATGTTGATACTCCCAATAAGAATGAAGAATGAATTAGGGCATAATCTTTTGTAAAGAAATCTTGAAAACCTAAACGGTTGATAAAAGTGAATCCTAACCATAATTCAATGGGGAGAATATGTTCTTTTGTATTACATGGTTATGACATGTGTTTGAATTTGTTGATAACATGATATACTAACTATGCAAGTATCATAAGGTAATAAGCATAGCTAAGTGAGAGCTATGATGTTATATGATACAGATTGAATGAGCTATGTGAACTATATAAATTAATACCTTGGTCTGATGACCTAGAAGTAATGGTTATCTGCTAAGTGGTGACAGTACTCAGTGATGAACTAAGGGTTTGAATACCCAAGCATGATGATAAAAGATTGAGATTCTAAGTGATCTACGTGTTTCAAAGAATATGAAAGTACTTGATAAAAACATTTATGCTTTTCTTTGTAGCATCTGATGTAATTCTTGTTTGTAATTTGATTGATGCTAAAAGATATTGAAATGCACTTAATTAAGCAAGTTAAATACTATCATGTAGTTGCCCAGACCAAAGATCCATTCAGTGTTAGCATTTGCTGAATGGTGAAATGAGTCTTACTCGATATGCATATTTTTGAATATGTAATCACTAAATGAGGGTGCTCAGTGGACTCCCCAAATACACCAGGTTGCTCAGTGAACTTCCTGATGAAACTAAATCACGACCACTCAGTGGTCTTCCTGATGACAAATAATCTAGGAAAGCTTAGTGGTCTTCTCCCGAAGAGAGTACATACTACGGCTGTAACTCTATAGCAAAGATGTCGCTATACCCCGGCATAGCTAATTGTAGTGGACACGAGATGTCTGCTAAGTCTAAGTGGTCTTGTATTGACCGAGACAGGTGAGGTCTTGACATCTGACTCTGCCACGGACCTTGTATGGTACCGATTTCGACTTACTAGTAATCGGTTGGAGTATGAGTGGTATACCTCATCTCCTCTGGGCATAAGTGTGAATGTGAACATGTAATCAAGTGTGTAGCATATTTGTTTAAGGATCGAATACGGAAAACATTGGTTGATGACTTATTACTTTTATAAATCTTAGTTGATAGATATTGTACATGTTCTTCATATTCATTCACTACTATATAAAATGCCTTTGGCATCGGTTATTTAGAGCCTTTAGCGTCAGTTTCCAAGCGACACCCAAGTGGGCACCACTAAAAGTCGACACCTTCAGCGTCGATTTCTAACTGACGCCATAACCCTTTCCGCCATCGAAAACACGCCAATAAGGGAACTATAGGCGTCGGTTCTTAACAAAAACCGACACTATATCATGATTAAAAACATCAGTTATTAAATAAATACCGATGCCATAACCCTTCCCGCCACTGAAAACGTGCCAATAAGGGAACTATAAGCGTCGGTTAGTATAGAAAACTGACAATATATCATGGTTAAACATGTCGTTTATTAAACAATAACCGACGCCATATCCCTACCAGCACGGTCATGTCTGGCCACAATAGACGTCAGTTCTTACTGATAACCGATGCTAGCCATGGAAGAGATGTTGGTTTTTTGCTAATAACCGACGTCGTATGTCTTTGGTGTCAGTTTTATACAAATAACTGACGCCTATGTTCTAATTTTTTTTCTTATCAGTTTGTAGGCCTGTTGTATGGCTAATCACAGGATGCAGAACCTGCAGTTCAGTTCTGAAGTACAAGTTTACAACATCCATTGATATCAGCCAACAACAGACCACAAACCTGCAAAGTCATTCACATTCAGACGCATGTATTGATCAGATACATGTAGAAACATGCAAAGTCATTTACATTCACATTCAGTTCCATTCATTTCATCTCTTTTCACATTCAAACATTCATGTATTGATCAGAAAAAATCATTCACATTCACACATATGACAATTTAGAAAAAGTCATTCACATTCACACATAAATAATTATGAGAACAAAGTTTAGAAATATCATTCTTTATTCATCATCGTCATCATTGTCATCATTGTCCCAATTATATTTAAAAATTCCCACTACTTGTAGGGCTTTTTCCCATTCTTCTCTTACAACATCTAATTCCTCCATCGTATAGGGAGTATGTACATCTAATAACTTTCCACCTGTGCTAAAATCAGTTTTAAACACCTACAAAGAGAATGACGTATATATATAATTAATAATATATAATAAGATCGATATATCTCATATTATCTAATGAGACTATATATAATACCTGATGTATAGTATCGATTTCCATTACGGCATATTTGATGATTAGGTCCATAAATCACATCACATAGTAGGAACATGCCCAACCATTGTCTTGTGTAGCACACTATAAATTGAAACATACAAAATATTCAAAATACAAATAAGCATAGTTCACATAAATAATATATACATTGGAGTTGGGTAATTACTTTCACATTCTCCCAAATTAGTGGTTGATTCTTTTTCCTAGGGACCTTTCCTCCAGCTTTTTTGAACTCTTGTAAAGCCATACATGATAATGTAACACATTAAATTGTATAATTAAATAGTAATGTAATAACAGATGTTAACGGATATAAAAATATATAATATTTCTCACGAGAATAATGGCCTTTTCATTGTGTGTCCATATAATGTATTCAATTCATTCCCCGTAGGATCTAGATAATAGACAGTGAACGTCTTGGGGACAATAACTAGTAACTCCCAATGCCTACCACTACAGGTAAGAAAGTTAAAAATTAATAACTCAAAATCCACAATAAAAATGTAAAAGTCCAAATTATAAGCAAAGTAAACTTACTCGACATTGAATGGAGCTATTATCACTGTCTTCTTATTTTTACCAAAATATTCAAAAGCATCACAGTAGTATGAAGTAACTAAGGAAGGGTCTGTATCTACAAGACTAATAAAAGATGGAACCAAAAATCCCACATGGGAAAATGCAAAATTTGTACATATCTTGTGTAAGTGACTATGAAACATGTATTATGTATGCATTAATATATAAGAAACTAGATCACCATATATAAAACAAGGTATACAGATGTATAAACAAGATCTCACCATATCCACACCTCTATCATAGACGTGTTCATCCAATCATAACGAAACAACTCCAAAATATCTTGTAAAAATAGCTTGTTTTCGTATGATTGACCTGCATTAATACCTATGCACTAATATGTATGCAAAACTTGTATAAATAGATTATTATCATATGATTGACCTATAGCATCCTCTAGAATTGTAATATTTATAGGGCAATTTTGATCATGTTCGTCGATCTATACTGCCATACCCCTACAATTAGGACCTAATAAGGTGTGTAGGTCCCTTGGAAGCCAACTTGGTAGTTGAGGAGGTGGACGTGGAGGCTGAGATGTAGTGTGTGTCATCTTTTTGACTTGTATATATTATTTAAGATCAATTGACTCATATATACACACTAACAAATTAACGTAATGTAAATTTACCATACAATATTAGTATAGACGACATCTGCTTTGGGCCACATTATAACTCCACCTTCTGCCTCACCAAGCGTTTCATAATCTGGGTGGGCATATGGCAGTTGAAGATCCCTCCAATCGGGGAGTATATGTATCGGGCTCACATGAACCGCACTAGTTGGTACTGGAGTCCCATGAAACGTCTCCCCTGGAAGGTCTGGGTAAGCATGTTCCTCTGCAATGATATATTCTTTACTTTTTAGATGACATGGCTTCAACCCCTACAAATTTACGTAAAGAATGTTATATACATATATACATAAACATATCACATTCTCATTGTAAATTTCATATTCACATTGTAAAGTAATTCACATTGTAAAGTTCACATTCACATTGTAAAGTTCACATTCAGAAAAATAAAACATATAAAAAATATATTTTTAAAACTTACATTCTGAAGCGGCGCATTGACGTCCTCACCCTCATGGTAATCATGGGCACGGTCATCAGGAGAATGCTCAGCCATCTGAAAGTTCACATTCACATTGTAAAGTTCACATGGTAAAGTAATTCACATTGTAAAGTTCACATTGTAAAGTTCACATTCACATTGTAAAGTAATTCACATTGTAAAGTTCACATTCAGAAAAATAAAACATATAAAAAATATAAACATGCATGCCTCTAATATTGTGATCTTTTATCAATTAACAATCCTTCATTGTGATCTCCACGCACATACAAGTCATCATTAGCTTTAATATTTGGTGGTGTTGGAAACCCAACTAAGAATGGACTATAGTCATCATACTTATCATAGTACTCTTCTTCATTTATAGGATCTTCAATGAATTGTCTTTTACCAAGAAGAACAACCAGCCATTTATCATTTGCAGGATCATTGATATAAAATACTTGTTTCGCCTGTGATGCCAATATGAATGGATCACCCTTCTCGCTAATCTTTTCAAAGTTCACTAATGTAAAACCCAATTCATCCACTATAACTCCTTTGGTGTTATCAACCCAATTACATTTAAAGAGCAGAATTATGAAATCTACGTAGTCAAACTCCCATATGTCTTCAATGACACTGTAATATGATATTTTAGCTTCACGTGGACTCTTATCCTTTGCACTTGCAAAAAACAATGAAGACACTTGAAGAGTAACCCCACTATTTTGGATGACACTCTTATCATCTTGACACTTTGTGTAATATGAGAATCCATTTATGTCAAACCCTTCATAAGACATAACATTCAATTTTGGTTTAAAGGTGAGGCATTTATTAGTTTCAGTAAGATTATCTGGTGTTTGAGATAGTTGGTGTAAGACTTTATCTTCAAACCACTTAATGAATGTCTTGTTATGCTCTCTAGCAAGCCACATTGAATTGGCTCGAGGATATTGTAACATCCCTGACCTGGGTTATGAACTAACCCTAGGTGTTTTGCTTAAATATGTGATTATATGCTTGTAATTATCTTGTGTAATGTAATTAAATCTGTTTAGGAACTTATATTTCTATTTCAGTCCTTTTTGAACAATGTTGCAACTTTGTTTTGTTAATTTTGAACTAATGTGCAAATTACCCAAGTAGAGGGGTTAACTTGCAAATTGCACATGTTAAGATGTTCCTCTGATAAGGAGACATCATAAGAATGAATATGATGTAGTGGTATGGATTCTCCAAGCTTGAGCACCAAGATGTAGCTTGCAGAGCAATCCTTATGCTTTAAAACCTAGTTTTGGTGTAAAGTGCAATTTACCCAAAACTTAGGTGCAACATGTAAAATATACCCTCTAGAGTATCTCTCATGTTCTTGACATCAAGTAGAGCAAAGAAAATGAGAGGGGCGCCTCATTTGAATGATCAAGTAAGAAAGATAACCTTAATATTTAAATAACCAAGTTTTAAGCAAAATGACCCTTTTATATATGCAACGTAGTAAGGTGTTTGGTTTCTTTACCTTCTAACCTTGGGAAAAGGAGGAGCATTGTATAAGGAAAGAAGGAGGAAACGTGTCCAATAAGTGGAGAAGGACTTGGGGGATATGTTTGAGAAATAAAAGAGATAAACTTCTTTTCCTTGAAAATATCCAAAAATATATATAGCAACTTTAACAACAAAGCAAGGGAATGTTTCCCTTAGTTTCTTTTCTCATCTTCTAGCTTTGGCCGACTAAGGAGGAGCTCAGGAGCATAGGAAGGACGACCAAGTTGGTTTGGTAAGTTTGGACCACCATCTATCCCGAATTCATGGTGAAAACTCTAATACAAGGTTGGTTTAGTAGTTTTCCTTACACAATTCTTCTTTCTAGCCATCTTCTCCATCCAAATCTTGAAGAATGGACCTTGGAAAACCTTTGGATCTTCATACACCATTAAAGATACGAAGCTTGGAGCTCTAGATTAGATCTTAATGTGGGTTTTATAATTCTAACCCTTAAACTTTGTTAATGCAACCTCTTCTCCTAGTATATATGTGTGTTCTTCTTCTTTAGACACCTTTGTGTGTTCTTGTTCTTATTTCCATGAAGAACCGCCCCTGTTCTTGAGGTAGAATATGATGACATTAATATCTATGTTTATCCTATATCTTTCTTTAGCAAACGGTCTCCCAACTTTTGCAAATAGTTTCCCAAACCATTTGGGAGCAAACGGTTTCAAACCGTTTGAATGCAAATGGTTTCACAAACTGCATAGAAGCAAATGGTTTAAGACCGTTTGGATGCGTTGACCAGGAGTTGACCATTTGGAGGTCATCCAAACGATCCCAAGACCGTCTGGGGTCAGGTCATGACCAAATTGATTGATGGTTCCATGGATTCAAATCAATTAGACTCATGTTGAGGAGTGTTGAAGGGTAATCGATTCCAAACCCTAATTCAATTGATCCAAGCCCTAGTTGGTGATCAATTGAGGGTCAAATTAGTAGAGGGTTGACCTAATTAACTCAATTGATAAGTGCCTAACAAGTGCATGGTTGATTGAGGGGTTCAACATTGGAAACCCTAACTCAATTGAAGTGGTTGAGACACTTTTTGGTCCATGCAGTTTTGAGGTGGTTTGGACCAAACGGGCTCAAGAATGTTTGGGACCAAACGATCCCAAACCATTTTATCCCATGCGGTTTCAAGAACGGTTGTGTCCATGCGGTTTCAAAGTCAAACTAGACCAAATGGTCAACAACACCAAACGGTTTCAAAGATTGTCTAAGACCGTTTGAGGGTTAGAGTACAAGACCGTTTGAGGTCTAAAAAGGTCAAAATCATTTGATGCCTTAGTGGTCAAAATGGTTTAGTGGTTGATTAACCTAAACCTTGTAGATACCTAAAGTGATTAAGGGACTAAGTAATTAGTTGATTAATATATGTCATGATCAATGGTGATCATTACAAAGGTACCTTGATGAGATAGAGTGACCAATACCCTTTGATCAAGTGAGCCTTAATGACCACAATAGTAATGACACAACCCATGATGTCATAATAGAATTGACTTAGCCTAATCATAGGTGATGTAAACATCATTTTTTAGAAAGAGGAGAGAGAAGACTCCCTATATGAATGAGAATCAAGTAATAAATCTCCAATATGTTTGAATGTGTCTAATTAGGGTATGAACCTTCATAGTGAGATCATCGAAACCCTAATTATGATGGTTAATGAATCTTAACCTAATTGGAGGATATCAATGGAAGTAATCCTAATGAATATGAATAGTAAACCCTAATCTAGGGTAATATGATGTAATGTGAATAGTAAACCCTAATCTAGGGTAATATGATGTAATGTGAATAGTAAACCCTGATCTAGGGTAATGTGATGGTATGAATAGTAAACCCTAATTTTGGGTTATGCTTTTAAACATGAAACTCTACACTTAAGTAAGAAATGAGTTATCATTATGCCTTTGAAGGTAAAAGGGGTTAAATATGATCCTCAGGTGGAGACATTGTCTGTCAAGCCTTGTAGATAGAATGTCCTATGTGTCGTCTCTGTACTCTCAGGTCCTAGGAGTCAGTAGATGGTTTAATATAGATCTGAGATTTTGGCGCAACGCCTCGAGATTTTGTATCTTGCCTTGTATAGTTAACAGGGCAGTTGATGTTGTGACTCTTGAGATGTAATATTACAGAGATGTAATGTTGAATCAGTTTGTAAATAACTTATCTTGTCCCTTTATAAAAGAGTTTCACAGTTTGTAGATCTCTTTACAAAAAGTTTTAAAATTTTGTGATTTTCAGTAATTCCGTTGCTACTTATTCGCTTCCGCTTTAGTTAATCCTGTTTTTGCGAGACAGTCATCACAAATTAGTGGTATCAGAGCTCTAGGTTCGCTGAGTCTACAGAGACATAGGACTTAGGTTGTTGAGTCTGTTCTAATGTCTTCTAGTATATCTGATAGTGTCTTCTGCTCCTCAGGAGAAGAAGATAAGATTAAGGATCTATGGACCACACGAGGAACACGTTGCCAAGAGTAGTGTCGCTGCACCCCAAGAAGGTGCAAGAGATCCAGAAATAGAAGAACATGTGCCTGAACCACCCGAGTTCAATCCAACTGGCATGGGGAACCCAGCCGTCCAAGCCATGTTTGGGCATTTCATGATTACCATGACACATATGACTGATAGGATGCCTATACCTACACCTAGGGCACCTACCCATCCTGAAGGACAAGGAATCGGCAAGACGTTTGAACGAATTCGCCGAGTTGGAGCCACAAAGTATGCTGGAACAGCTGACCCAGCAGATGCTGACTTGTGGTTAACTGAACTAGAGAAGGCCTTTAGAATCCTGAATATCCCAGAAGCTGAGAAGGTTAGACATGCTTTTTATCTTCTCAAGGGGAGTGCTGGTCATTGGTGGACCATAAAAGAACAGAGGAGGCCAGGTGTGGAGATTGCATGGGAAGTTTTCTGACGGGAATTTATCAACAAATATTTCCCTAAGACATTTCTGGATGAGTAAATCTCTCAGTTTGAGAGGTTAAGACAAGGTCCAATGAACATTAGCGAGTATGAGGCTAAGTTCATGGAGCTGTTGTGATTTTGTCCGCACATGGTGACCACAGATGAAGAAAGGATTAGGCGTTTTGAGAAAGGATTAAACATTGAGTTGACTACTCCCGTGTATGCTCTAGAGAATAGAGAAAGGTTTGCTACCTTTGTGGAGTCTGTCAAGAGGGTATAGAGGTATGTAGCAGAGAAGAGACAGACCCAGAACAAGAGTATGTATCCCCAGTTCCAAGGATCCTCATCTAAAGATTTCAAGAAACCTAGTTTTTCTGTACCTACACCACCACCTAAATCCAATACCCAGACGTAGTGGACGTCAAATAGGGGTAGAGGACGAAGCTTACCTTTGGAAGGAGCTCTAATTAGCTCAGCATCTATGTCGGTTACAGGACCACCCAGATCACAACAACTGAACAGAAGTTGTTATATATGTGGAAAGATGGGACATTTGATGAAGGACTGTAGAGCCAAAGAAGTGAGTGTGACTCAACCTCAAAGGCAGAGTCAGCGAGGATCTCAAAGGCGACAGTTTCCAGGTAACGCTATCGGACGTGGACAAGCGTCCCAAGCTGGATCATCAACATCTAGTCATCGAGCACCGAATCAACCACAAGCAACGGCGAGATTCTACGTGATGAATCCACCTGATGCACTAATCAACCCTCAGGTTGTGGCAGGTCAGATGGAATTGTTATATTCTGATATATCTACATCTTGTGTTGTATCCGTTTTAATTGATCTGGGTGCTACGCACTCCTTTATCACTCGAAGAGTGATTTTTGACTGCAATTTGACTATAAGTCATAGAACATATAGTTTGTTGCTAGAAACTCCCTTGATGGGATCTGTTGTATTGCAGGAGGTATGTTCTCCCTGCATTCTCTTATTTTCTGAACATCGCATTCAAGTGGATCTTATACCACTTGAGATGCATGGATTCAATGTAATCCTTGGGATGGATACCTTAGAAAGGTATAAGGTTGTTTTGGATTGTGAATCCAATCAAGCTGTGTTTGCTGATGATAGTGACACATGGATCTTTCAAGGAGAGAGAAAGATTCTACCCACCTGTCTTCTATCAGCTATGGTTGCTGAGAAGCTGATGAGGCAAGGATGTTATGCGTTCTTGGCCCATGTGGTAGATACTACCATGGATAGTCCTAACCCTACTGAAGTTCCGATAGTCAGGGAATTTGTAGATGTATTTCTTGAAGAACTTCCAGGTGTACCGCCACCTCGAGAGATTGATTTTGAGATCAATCTAATCCCAGACACGCAACCTATAGCACAAACAATGTATAGGATGGCGCCTGCTGAGATGGCATATCTCAAGAAACAACTACAAGAGTTTCTTGAGAAGGGTTTTTTCCGACTGAGTACTTCACCCTAGGGTGCTTCGATCCTCTTTGTTAAGAAGAAAGACGGGTCAATGCGGTTGTGCATTTATTATAGACAACTAAATAAAGTAACGATAAAGAATAAGTATCCTCTACCGAGGATTGATGATCTTTTTGACCAGTTGTGTGGTGCAACTGTCTTCTCGAAGATAGATTTGAGATCAAGATATCACCAACTACGTATTAAGGATAGTGACATACCAAAGTTTGCCTTTAGGATGAGGTATGGACACTATGAGTTCACAGTTATGTCGTTCGGAGTAACTAATGCACCGGCTGCATTCATGGAACTCATGAATAGAATCTTCCGACCTTTTCTTGATCAGTGTGTTGTTGTCTTCATAGATGACATCCTGATCTATAATAGGGATGCTCAGCAACATGAACAACATCTTCGTCAGGCTGTAATTTTGCTAAGAGAACACAAGCTATATGCTAAGTTTAGCAAGTGTGAGTTTTGGTTGCTAGAAGTTTCTTTCCTTGGACACGTAATATCTGCCTTGGGTATTCGTGTTGACCCTAAAAAGGTAGAATATGTTCTGCTTTGGGAGCAGCCGAAGACACTGATAGAGATCTGTAGTTTCTTAAGGTTGGCAGGCTATTACCAGAGGTTCATTAAGAACTTCAGTTCTATAGCTTTACCCTTGACTAAGTTGACCAGGAAGGATGTTCCTTTTACCTGGAGTGACAAGTGTCAACAATCTTTTCAGTTGTTGAAGGAGAGGTTGACAAGTGCACCTGTGCTTGTGTTACCTGAACAAGGGAAAGGATATATAGTTTTCTGTGATGCCTCTAAGAATGGACTAGGATGTGTGTTAATACAGGATAAACAAGTGATTTCTTTTGCTTCCCGACAGCTTTCGAAACACGAGGAGAATTATCCGACACACGATCTAGAGCTAGCTATTGTAGTTCATGCCTTGAAGATCTGGAGACATTATCTTTATGGAGAAACATTCCAGATTTTCACTGATCATAAGAATCTTAAGTATATCTTTTCTCAACATGAGCTTAACATGAGGCAATGCCGCTGGATGGAGTTAATCAAGGACTATAATTGTACAATTGATTACCATCCAGAGAAGGCCAATGTAGTTGCTGATGCTTTGAGTAGAAAATCAGCAACACCAGCTTTGGATAGAGCACAACTGAATTCCTTGGTATGCTCTAGAAGGGATATGCTTATCTCCTTAAGACAAGACAATGTACAGTTGAGAATATCGTTGTTATCAGGGTTGTTAGCTGAGGTGCATATAAAACCTACTCTGAGACAACAGATCAAGGAAGCACAACAAGTTGATGCTGTAGTTCAACTGATTAGACCAGAGTATGGAAGTGAGAAATGAGATGGTTTCGATGATTCAGATGATCAAGTAGCCTATTATCATGTTAGGATGATAGTGCTCGATGTGGATAACTTGAGGAAGTTAGTCCTGCTAGAAGCTCATTCTTCGATGTATGTGTTGGCTCCGATCTCTAAACCACGAATTAATCCCGAGTTAAACATGTGCGGAAGCAATCGGTAAACAGCGGAAGACAAAAATCACGGGAAATTAAAACTTTTCGAGACAAGAGCCTGAAACCACAAACCTTTTCCATAGAAAAAGGATTTAACTATCTACATCACTGACAATTACTTCTTGAGTAATTATATACAACATGATACAAAATTTCTCAAGAATTCATACTCCAAAACACTCCAGGACCTGAGAGTACAGAGGACACATAGGACTTGACTCTAACTACACCATGAAGCAGGCTAGATCTCCACCTGAGATATTTACTGCTCCTGATGCTGCTGTTGCTGGGATTGGTCACCTGTGTTCTTGTTCCTCCGTCTTCGACGACCACCTAAAAAGTAGAAGTCTGCGGGGTGAGACAATTATACATAATTGCCCCAGCGAGAGTTATAACTCTCTACTAGGCTTTATAAGCAAAGCAAGGAATAACTAAAGCAATAAGAGTCTTCAATATATTCACTAGCAGTTCTGATGATAAGCAAGAGTTCAATCAATATTAAAATATGAGAACATCTATGCTATTCAAGGTAACATCAATCAAATAACTCGTAGATAACTCTAACAGATATACTACATTGTTGATTATGTTTTTCAAACATTATTGTTATGCCCTGTGGAGATGAGGCTTACCACTCATACTCCAACTGATCGCTAAGAAGTCACATCAGTATCATACATAGGTCATTAAAAGAGCCGGATTCTTATGACCTCATCTTCCTCAGTCAGTTAGAGGATCGAATGTTAGATATCTGGCGGGATATCTTTTGTTATAGCTCTCCAGGGTAAACTGGACCTTCGCTATTTTAGAGTTACAGTGGCGTTCTGTACTCTCTTCGTCATCGGAAGATTTCTTGTTTATATTTTATCGATGCGGTATTTGTGTCTTTAAGGGAGTGTAGAGATACATCTCACCTTTAGGACTTTATGGTGGGGTCTGATGGACTACTAGAATCTACATCATCCTCTCACCTTTTCTTTTATAGTGAAGGTATGACGGACTACAAGAATCTACATCAAATACCTACACTAGGATGTAAGGTTCTACACATCCATGTACCCCACATACTCAAAAGTATGTGATCCAGGAGTTCCCTGAGGAAAACCTGTTTCACCATCATTTAGACTCTGACAATGATGGATCTATGATCAGGGCTCTACATTTCACTTGATTAGTTAGGTACATTCAGTATTCATATCATCATACAAAAACATTAGAATCACAGCTATATATGAGAATACTAAAATGTAGCAGGCCTAACTCATTTCAATTACCAGTTCTCAATTATCTCATCACAAGTCATCTGTCAAGCATGACCTTGATGGTGTTTATGGCTCTTACAGCCCATAAATCACAAAAGATGTCACTTAGCAGTGCATCAAGATGATTCACTATTCATAAAGCTTAAGACATGCTTTCAATGAATATAACATGGTATTTCATACCTGGGTATGACCATTATCTCATAATAACCTGCATGGTTAGTTCAACAGATAATAGTAAACAATTCAACAATTTAGGGTTTACTATTCATCTTTCAAGTCATCACCCTAAAATTAGGGTTTACTATTCACACCATAGTGAATGGTACTCATTACATCATCATGTAAGAGAAACATCATCATTAAGACTCTTAATTAAGATTAAGATCCATTAGATATCATATTTAGGGTTTCCATGACCTCACATAGGTGGGTCATTCCCTAATCATGCACATTCATGTGTAAATGAAGTATCTCACTAGAGTTTCTTCCTAAAAAGGGTACTTTCTCTCTCTAGGATACTTTCTCTCTCTAGAAATACTTTCTCTCTCCTCTCACTAGTAGATGGTGACAACACCACTCTAGATCAGGTTGAGATAAGTCTCCATTGACTAACATGATCCAAAACATCAACATCATGTGATTAGGGTTTGATTAGAACAAGGTTTTACCCCTTTAGACCCCTCAAGGGTATTTTGGTAATTTGCCACATGATTACCATCATGGGTTAAATCACTAATCACATAGTCCCTTAATGACCTAGGTTACCATTAGGGTTTAGATTGAATCATCATTGAACTAATTACATCATCAAATGGTTAAGTACAAACCATCACCAATCTCCAAACGGTTTCAACCTTCAAACGGTTTCAACCACCCAAACGGTCTTGAGACCGTTTGACCCCAAACGGTCTTGAGACCATTTGGATCCAAACGGTCTTGAGACCGTTTGGAGGTGAAGACCGTTTGGAAGGGTTGACTTCCAAACCGTTTGGAGCTTCAATCAGTTTGAGACTGTTTGATCAAACTTACTTGAGATCGATTGGACCAAACGATCCTGAGGTCGTTTGAGCCCAAACGGTCTTGAGACCGTTTGGCCCCAAACGGTCTTGAGACCATTTGGATCCAAATGGTCTTGAGACCGTTTGGTCCAAATGAGCTCAAACCGTTTGGACCTCCAAAGGGGTTCAAAGGTCACCAATGTTCATGGATATGTGTGTTGAAGCCCTCAATTGGTTAAAGCTATGCTAACCACTTATAAATTGAGTCAATTAGGGTTAACCTTAACTACTTAGACATCCAATTGACCCTCAATTGCAAGCCAATTAGGGTTCAATCCTCCTCAATTAGGGTTTCAAATCGATTGGTCATCAATGTTCAACAATGTGAATCAATTCAAGGTTGAACCTATCAATTGACCTCCAATTGGGCTCAAACTTGGCCCAAACGGTCTTGAGGTCGTTTGGACATCATCCAAATGGTCTTGAGACCGTTTGCCCAAAGTTTGACCAAAAACCAAGTCGTTTTGACTAAGGTTGAAGTCCAATTAGGTCAAAATCAGCAATTTTCATCAATTCATCAATTTCCTACAATTGGACCCTCAAACCATTAGATTAACTCAACCCTAGACCTTCAAACGGTCTTGCGTTGTGCCCAAACGGTCTTAGGACCGTTTGGAGGAATCCCCAAACGGTCTTGAGACCGTTTGGGTCCTTCAACCCAAAACTCAACAAGATTTATATGATAAATCAGCACTTTTTCACCTGATTAGGGTTTCATGTTGAAGTGCCTTCAACTCTCAATCGGTTAAGAATTAGACTTTGATTCTTTGCAGAGATGAAACTCAATATGTTAGGAACAGACCCTCAAACGGTCGTCCCTTGGTCAACTCTTTCAAACGGTCTTGAGACCGTTTTAATCCAAACGGTCTTGCAAGACCGTTTGAGAGCAAACGGTTTGAAACCGTTTGAACCCAAACGGTTTGCAACCGTTTGGACCAAAAAGGGTCCAAGGTCGTTTCAAAAAAGTAACATAGGGAATCACGCCCCTCATCTTCAACCTCTTGCAAGGTCAGTTTCTCCACTGATTTGCTTGCAAACGTGCAAGGAAGAAGGGTGGTAGAAGGAGAATTTACCAAGTAAATTGCAAGAATTGAGCATACATATAAAGCATAAGTTTAGAGTTATAAAACCCGCCTAAAGGTTGATCTTAGAGCTCCAAGCCTTCAAGCTCCAAGCTTTAATGGCGTCCTTGAGCTTCCACAACTTGGTCAGAGGTGAATTCTCCAAGGAAACGTTGCTTTGGTCGGCTAGAACAAGAAGACTAAGTAAGCTAACCATAAAACCAACCTTAGAAAGTGAATTCCTCCATGAATTCGAGCTAGAAGGTGGGGTTCTCTTACCTAGAACAGGTTGGTCGTCCCCCCTGAGCTCCAGAGCTATCCTTGGTCGTTTGAGCAAGAAAGGAAGAGAAATGAAGGAAAGAAAGTTCGTTCACTTAATTGCAAGGGAAAAGGGCTTATATACTTTAGCCTCTTTTACACCCTAAGGACCTCACAAGATTGGAAATCACATCTAGGTCCCTCCTTGCTCAAAGGCACGACCAAACCTATCTATCCTTATGCAAATCTCATAAAATCTCAAGATCTAGGGGTAAAGGAATCCAACCTTCAACTAGGGTACATACATGAAAGGGATTCATACCCATTTTAGGTGATTTCTATCACAAAGGTCATTTTTCTCATCTGATTATTAAATGATGTATCCCTTTCATCATTTCTACTCTAAATGATGATAAGAGTCATAAAAGATATTCTAGATATTAAGAATTACAACTTGGACCCCTCAATTTGGGTAAATTGCACTTTACCCCAAATTAGGGTTTCTAAGCATGGGAATTGCTTCCACAGCTGCACCTTGGTGCTCAAGCTTGGGAAATCCCTCAAACTTTACCATAACCATTCTCATGATGTCTCAACATCAAAGGAACATTGTAACACCCCTGACCTGGGTTATGACCTAACCCTGGAAGTTTTGCCTAAATATGTAATTAATATACTTGTGAACACTCCCTGGCATGTAATTAAGTTCCTCAGGAACATTTACTTTCAATTTCTCTCCTTTTTGTATAAAGTTGTAGCATTGTGTTGTATGCCGGGACCTATGTGCAAATTACCCAGTTTAAGGGTTGAACTTGCAAAATTCACAAGATAAGATGTTCCTTTGATGTTGAGACATCATGAGAATGGTTATGGTAAAGTTTGAGGGATTTCCCAAGCTTGAGCACCAAGGTGCAGCTGTGGAAGCAATTCCCATGCTTAGAAACCCTAATTTGGGGTAAAGTGCAATTTACCCAAATTGAGGGGTCCAAGTTGTAATTCTTAATATCTAGAATATCTTTTATGACTCTTATCATAATTTAGAGTAGAAATGATGAAAGGGATACATCATTTAATAATCAGATGAGAAAAATGACCTTTGTGATAGAAATCACCTAAAATGGGTATGAAACCCTTTCATGTATGTACCCTAGTTGAAGGTTGGATTCCTTTACCCCTAGATCTTGAGATTTCATGAGATTTGCATAAGGATAGATAGGTTTGGTCGTGCCTTTGAGCAAGGAGGGACCTAGATGTGATTTCCAATCTTGTGAGGTCCTTAGGGTGTAAAAGAGGCTAAAGTATATAAGCCCTTTTCCCTTGCAATTAAGTGAACGAACTTTCTTTCCTTCATTTCTCTTCCTTTCTTGCTCAAACGACCAAGGATAGCTCTGGAGCTCAGGGGGGGGACGACCAACCTATTCTAGGTAAGAGAACCCCACCTTCTAGCTCAAATTCATGGAGGAATTCACTTTCTAAGGTTGGTTTTATGGTTAGCTTACTTAGTCTTCTTGTTCTAGCCGACCAAAGCAACGTTTCCTTGGAGAATTCACCTCTGACCAAGTTGTGGAAGCTCAAGGACGCCATTAAAGCTTGGATCTTGAAGGCTTGGAGCTCTAAGATCAACCTTTAGGCGGGTTTTATAACTCTAAACTTATGCTTTATATGTATGCTCAATTCTTGCAATTTACTTGGTAAATTCTCCTTCTACCACCCTTCTTCCTTGCACGTTTGCAAGCAAATCAGTGGAGAAACCGACCTTGCAAGAGGTTGAAGATGAGGGGCGTGATTCCCTATGTTACTTTTTCAAACGACCTTGGACCCTTTTTGGTCCAAACGGTTGCAAACCGTTTGGGTTCAAACGGTATCAAACCGTTTGCTCTCAAACGGTCTTGCAAGACCGTTTGGATTAAAACGGTCTCAAGACCATTTGAAAGAGTTGACCAAGGGACGAACATTTGAGGGTCTGTTCCTAACATATTGAATTTCATCTCTGCAAAGAATCAAAGTCTTATTCTTAACCGATTGAGAGTTGAAGGCACTTCAACATGAAACCCTAATCGGGTGAAAAAGTGTTGATTTATCATATAAATCTTGTTGAGTTTTGGGTTGAAGGACCCAAACGGTCTCAAGACCGTTTGGGGATTCCTCCAAACGGTCCTAAGACCGTTTGGGCACAACTCAAAACCGTTTGAAGGTCTAGGGTTGAGTTAATCTAATGGTTTGAGGGTCCAATTGTAGGAAATTGATGAATTGATGAAAATTGCTGATTTTGACCTAATTGGACTTCAACCTTAGTCAAAACGACTTGGTTTTTGGTCAAACTTTGGGCAAACGGTCTGAAGACCGTTTGGATGATGTCCAAACGACCTCAAGACCGTTTGGGCAAAGTTTGAGCCCAATTGGAGGTCAATTGATAGGTTCAACCTTGAATTGATTCACATTGTTGAACATTGATGACCAATCGATTTGAAACCCTAATTGAGGAGGATTGAACCCTAATTGGCTTGCAATTGAGGGTCAATTGGATGTCTAAGAAGTTAAGGTTAACCCTAATTGAATCAATTTATAAGTGGTTAGCATAGCTTTAACCAATTGAGGGATTCAACACACATATCCATGAACATTGGTGACCTTTGAACCCCTTTGGAGGTCCAAACGGTTTGAGCTCATTTGGACCAAACGGTCTCAAGACCGTTTGGATCCAAATGGTCTCAAGACCGTTTGAGACCAAACGGTCTCAAAACCGTTTGGGGCCAAACGGTCTCAAGACCGTTTGGGCTCAAACGACCTCATGATCGTTTGGTCCAATCGATCTCAAGTAAGTTTGATCAAACAGTCTCAAACCGATTGAAGCTCCAAACGGTTTGGAAGTCAACCCTTCCAAACGGTCTTCACCTCCAAATGGTCTCAAGAATGTTTGGATCCAAACGGTCTCAAGACCGTTTGGGGTCAAATGGTCTCAAGACCGTTTGGGTGGTTGAAACCGTTTGAAGGTTGAAACCGTTTGGAGATTGGTGATGGTTTGTACTTAACCATTTGATGATGTAATTAGTTCAATGATGATTCAATCTAAACCCTAATGGTAACCTAGGTCATTAAGGGACTATGTGATTAGTGAGTTAACCCATGATGGTAATCATGTGGCAAATTACCAAAATACCCTTGAGGGGTCTAAAGGGGTAAAACCTTGTTCTAATCAAACCCTAATCACATGATGTTGATGTTTTGGATCATGTTAGTCAATGGATACTTATCTCAACCTGATCTAGAGTGGTGTTGTCACCATCTACTAGTGAGAGGAGAGAGAAAGTATTTCTAGAGAGAGAAAGTATCCTAGAGAGAGAAAGTACCCTTTTTAGGAAGAAACTCTAGTGAGATACTTCATTTACACATGAATGTGCATGATTAGGGAATGACCCACCTATGTGAGGTCATGGAAACCCTAAATATGATATCTAATGGATCTTAATCTTAATTAAGAGTCTTAATGATGATGTTTCTCTTACATGATGATGTAATGAGTACCATTCACTATGGTGTGAATAGTAAACCCTAATTTTAGGGTGATGACTTGAAAGATGAATAGTAAACCCTAAATTGTTGAATTGTTTACTATTATCTGTTGAACTAACCATGCAGGTTATTATGAGATAATGGTCATACCCAGGTATGAAATACCATGTTATATTCATTGAAAGCATGTCTTAAGCTTTATGAATAGTGAATCATCTTGATGCACTGCTAAGTGACATCTTTTGTGATTTATGGGCTGTAAGAGCCATAAACACCATCAAGGTCATGCTTGACAGATGACTTGTGATGAGATAATTGAGAACTGGTAATTGAAATGAGTTAGGCCTGCTACATTTTAGTATTCTCATATATAGCTGTGATGCTAATGTTTTTGTATGATGATATGAATACTGAATGTACCTAACTAATCAAGTGAAATGTAGAGCCCTGATCATAGATCCATCATTGTCAGAGTCTAAATGATGGTGAAACAGGTTTTCCTCAGGGAACTCCTGGATCACATACTTTTGAGTATGTGGGGTACATGGATGTGTAGAACCTTACATCCTAGTGTAGGTATTTGATGTAGATTCTTGTAGTCCGTCATACCTTCACTATAAAAGAAAAGGTGAGAGGATGATGTAGATTCTAGTAGTCCATCAGACCCCACCATAAAGTCCTAAAGGTGAGATGTATCTCTACACTCCCTTAAAGACACAAATACCGCATCGATAAAAGATAAACAAGAAATCTTCCGATGACGAAGAGAGTACAGAACGCCACTGTAACTCTAAAATAGCGAAGGTCCAGTTTACCCTGGAGAGCTATAACAAAAGATATCCTGCCAGATATCTAACATTCGATCCTCTAACTGACTGAGGAAGATGAGGTCATAAGAATCCGGCTCTTTTAATGACCTATGTATGATACTGATGTGACTTCTTAGCGATCAGTTGGAGTATGAGTGGTAAGCCTCATCTCCACAGGGCATAACAATAATGTTTGAAAAACATAATCAACAGTGTAGTATATCTGTTAGAGTTATCTACGAGTTATTTGATTGATGTTACCTTGAATAGCATAGATGTTCTCATATTTTAATATTGATTGAACTCTTGCTTATCATCAGAACTGCTAGTGAATATCTTGAAGACTCTTATTGCTTTAGTTATTCCTTGCTTTGCTTATAAAGCCTAGTAGAGAGTTATAACTCTCGCTGGGGCAATTATGTATAATTGTCTCACCCCGTAGACTTCTACTTTTTAGGTGGTCGTCGAAGACGGAGGAACAAGAACACAGGTGACCAATCCCAGCAACAGCAGCATCAGGAGCAGTAAATATCTCAGGTGGAGATCTAGCCTGCTTCATGTTGTAGTTAGAGTCAAGTCCTATGTGTCCTCTGTACTCTCAGGTCCTGGAGTGTTTTGGAGTATGAATTCTTGAGAAATTTTGTATCATGTTGTATATAATTACTCAAGAAGTAATTTTCAGTGATGTAGACAGTTAAATCCTTTTTCTAAGGAAAAGGTTTGTGGTTTCAGGCTCTTGTCTCGAAAAGTTTTAATTTCCCGTGATTTTTGTCTTCCGCTGTTTACCGATTGCTTCCGCACATGTTTAACTCGGGATTAATTCGTGGTTTAGAGATCGGAGCCAACAATTAAGTGGTATCAGAGCTCTAGGTTCGCCGAGTCTACAGAGGCATAGGACTTAGGAAGTCGAGTCTATCTTTAGTATTCCTTCCTTATCTAATAGAATCTTCTACTCCTCAGGAGAAGAAGATACTTAAGATGTCAGAACCACATGATGAGAATGTGGAAGAAAGTAGTGCCAGTGCACCTCAAGGTGGTGCAGGAGTGCCAGAGGTGGAACAGCCTGTACCAGAACAACCTAGAGAGCCACCCCAGTTTGACCCAGCTGACATGGGTAACCCAGCAGTCCAGACAATGTTTGGGAAGTTTATGACTGCCATGACACACATAACCGGCAGGTTGCCTATGCCTGCACCTAGGGCACCTGTCCAGCCTGAGGGGCAAGGTATCGGGAAGACGTTCGAGCGACTACGTCGTGTCGGAGCTACCGAGTACCATGGGACTGCTGACCCCGCAGATGCTGATCTGTGGTTGACAGAGCTGGAGAAGGCTTTTAGGATCCTCAACATCCCTGAAGCTGAGAAGGTTAGACATGCTGTCTATCTTCTCAAAGGAAATGCTGGTCACTGGTGGACCATGGAAGAGCAGAAGAGACCTGGAATAGAGATCTCGTTGGAAGATTTTCGGTGGGAGTTTGTCCAAAGATATTTCCCAAAGACCTTCCTAGACGAGAAGATCTCTCAGTTTGAGAGACTGAGACAGGGTATGATGAACATTAGCGAGTATGAAGCTAAGTTTATGGAGTTGTTGCAGTTCTGTCCGCACATGGCTGCTACGGATGAAGAGAGAATCAGGAGATTTGAGAAGGGGTTGAATGTTGACATGTCTACCCCAGTGTCTGCCTTAGAGAACCGAGAGAGATTCTCTACCTTCGTTGAGTCAGTCCGAAGGATAGAGAGATCTGTGGTTGAGAAGAGGCAAACACAGAAGAGGTATCCACAGTTCCAGGGTTCTTCATCTATGGACTTTAAGAAATCTAGATCCTCTGTGCCTAACCCCCCACCATCTAGATCTAGTCCTCAGACTCAGTGGTCTCCTAGTAGAGGTAGAGGAAGAGGACAACCACCCCGGGGGACACAGAGTTCTGCATCAATGTCTGCTACCGGACCACAAAGACCGCAAGAAGGAAGATGCTACAACTGTGGTAAGGTGGGACATTTGATGAAGGACTGCCGATCTAGGCCTGTCAGTGTGACACAGCCTCCGAGACAAGGACAATAGGGATCACAGGGAGGACAATCTCAAGGAACAGGTCGAGGACGCGGGCAAGCGTCTCAAGCTGGATCATCAGCACCACCTCAACAACAGGCTACGGCGAGGTTCTATGCTATGAACCCACCAGAGGCAGTTGTCAATCCACAAGTAGTGACAGGTCAGATGGAACTTTTATATTCTGATATGTCTAAATCTTGTGTAGTATCTATTTTGATCGACCTGGGTGCTACGCACTCTTTCATCACTCGAAGAGTGATTCGTAATTGCAATATGATAACTAGTCATAGGGCAGATAAGTTGTTGTTGGAGACTCCGTTGAGTGGGTCTGCTGTTCTGCAAGAAGTATGCTCTCCTTGTGTACTTTCCTTTTCTAAGCATCGCATTCAAGTGGATCTTATACCTCTTGATATGCAAGGATTTGATATAATCCTAGGGATGGATACCTTGGAAAGGTATCGAGTTGTCTTGGATTGTGAGTCCAAGCTGGCTGTGTTTGCTGATGAAAGCAACACATGGATCTTTCAAGGTGAAAGAAAGATTCTGCCCACCTGTCTTGTATCAGCTATGGTTGCTGATAAGTTGATGAGGCAAGGATGCTACGCATTCTTAGCCCATGTGGTAGATGTTACCAAGGAGAGTTCCAACTCTGCTGAAATTCCGATAGTCAGGGAATTCGAGGATGTGTTTCCCGAAGAACTTCCTGGTATACCACCACCCCGGGAAATTGATTTTGAGATCAATTTGGTCCCAGATACGAAACCCATAGCCCAGACTCCGTATAGGATGGCGCCTGTTGAGATGGCAAAACTCAAGAAACAGCTTCAAGAGTTACTTGAGAAGGTTTTCATGAGTCAGATGACCAGATGGCATGCTATCATGGAAGGATGATAGTGCCAGATGTGGACAACCTGAGGAAGTTAGTCCTGGAAGAAGCTCATTCTTCGATGTATGCTATGCATCCAGGGAGCACCAAGATGTATCGAAACTTGAAGGATATGTATTGGTGGCCTGGGATGAAGAAGGATGTAGCTGAGTTTGTTCTGAGGTGTCCTGTGTGTCAGCAGGTCAAGGCTGAACACCAGAAACCTGCAGGGACAATGCAACCCTTACCCATACCACAGTGGAAGTGGGACCATGTAACCATGGACTTTGTTGTTGGCCTACCCAGGACAAACAAAGGACATGATTCCATTTGGGTAGTTGTTGATAGGTTGACAAAGACAGCACATTTCTTACCTGTCAAAACAACCTATACTGCTGAAAGGTTATCCCAGATATATGTCCAAGAGATAGTGCTTTTGCACGGAGTTCCTGTCACTATAGTTTCTGACAGAGGTCCCCAGTTTACAAGTCGCTTTTGGGAACAGTTACACAGAGCCCTAGGCACCAAGCTAAGGTTTAGTACAACCTTTCATCCCCAGACTGATGGACAGTCAGAAAGAACTATACAGACCTTAGAAGATCTGTTGAGAGCATGTGTTCTCCAGTTTACCGGGAGTTGGGATCTACATCTAAGCTTGATAGAGTTTGCCTATAACAATAGCTATCAACATAGCATTGATATGGCACCATATGAAGCCTTATATGGTAGACGTTGTAGATCACCCTTGTGTTGGTATGAAACTGGTGACCACCAGTTGTTAGGCCCTGATCTTGTGCAGCAAACTACAGAAAAGATTAAAGTTATACAACAACAGCTTAAGACTGCACAAGATAGGCAGAAGTCGTATGCCGATAAACGTCGTAGACCCCTAGAATTTCAAGTTGGAGACAAAGTGTATCTCAAGGTCTCACCTTGGAAAGGAGTCCTTCGTTTTGGGAAGAAAGGAAAGTTAGCTCCTAGATTTATGGGACCTTATCCAATTGTTAAAAAAGTTGGGAAGGTGGCCTATAGACTAGAGTTACCTGTGGAGTTGCAGAAGCTCCACCCTGTGTTTCACATTTCCATGCTGAGGAAATGTCATCCAGATACCGAGTCAGTTCTACAACCTATGGAAGTAGAATTGAATGAAGATATAACGTATGAGGAGGGACCAGTGTCAATCCTCGATAACAGAACTAAAAAGTTAAAGAAGAAGGATATAAGCCTTGTAAAAGTCCTCTGGAACCATCGTGGTGTTGAAGAAGCCACTTGGGAACTAGAAGATGAAATGAGAAGAAAATATCCTGCTCTTTTCTTATAATATGCTTTATCGATTTCGGGGACGAAATCCTTTTGAAGGGGTAAAGAATTTGTAACACCCCTGACCTGGGTTATGACCTAACCCTAGAAGTTTTGCCTAAATATGTAATTAATATACTTGTGAACACTCCCTGGCATGTAATTAAGTTCCTCAGGAACATTTACTTTCAATTTCGCTCCTTTTTGTATAAAGTTGTAGCATTGTGTTGTATGCCGGGACCTATGTGCAAATTACCCAGTTTAAGGGTTGAACTTGCAAAATTCACAAGATAAGATGTTTGTTGGATCCGATCTCTAAACCAAGAATTAATCCCGAGTTAAACATGTGCGGAAGCAATCGGTAAACAGCAGAAGACAAAAATCACGGGAAATTAAAACTTTTCGAGACAAGAGCCTGAAACCACAAACCTTTTCCATAGAAAAAGGATTTAACTGTCTACATCACTGACAATTACTTCTTGAGTAATTATATACAACATGATACAAAATTTCTCAAGAATTCATACTCCAAAACACTCCAGGACCTGAGAGTACAGAGGACACATAGGACTTGACTCTAACTACACCATGAAGCAGGCTAGATCTCCACCTGAGATATTTACTGCTCCTGATGCTGCTGTTTTTGGGATTGGTCACCTGTGTTCTTGTTCCTCCGTCTTCGACGACCACCTAAAAAGTAGAAGTCTACGGGGTGAGACAATTATACATAATTGCCCCAGCGAGAGTTATAACTCTCTACTAGGCTTTATAAGCAAAGCAAGGAATAACTAAAGCAATAAGAGTCTTCAAGATATTCACTAGCAGTTCTGATGATAAGCAAGAGTTCAATCAATATTAAAATATGAGAACATCTATGCTATTCAAGGTAACATCAATCAAATAACTCGTAGATAACTCTAACAGATATACTACGCTGTTGATTATGTTTTTCAAACATTATTGTTATGCCCTGTGGAGATGAGGCTTACCACTCATACTCCAACTGATCGCTAAGAAGTCACATCAGTATCATACATAGGTCATTAAAAGAGCCGGATTCTTATGACCTCATCTTCCTCAGTCAGTTAGAGGATCGAATGTTAGATATCTGGTGGGATATCTTTTGTTATAGCTCTCCAGGGTAAACTGGACCTTCACTATTTTAGAGTTACAGTGGCGTTCTGTACTCTCTTCGTCATCAGAAGATTTCTTGTTTATCTTTTATCGATGCGGTATTTGTGTCTTTAAGGGAGTGTAGAGATACATCTCACCTTTAGGACTTTATGGTGGGGTCTGATGGACTACTAGAATCTACATCATCCTCTCACCTTTTCTTTTATAGTGAAGGTATGACAGACTACAAGAATCTACATCAAATACCTACACTAGGATGTAA
This sequence comes from Alisma plantago-aquatica, assembly GCA_963693085.1. Taxonomy (NCBI): domain Eukaryota; kingdom Viridiplantae; phylum Streptophyta; class Magnoliopsida; order Alismatales; family Alismataceae; genus Alisma; species Alisma plantago-aquatica. The sequence goes on from OY856409.1 coordinate 124,139,480, forward strand.
GGTTCTACACATCCATGTACCCCACATACTCAAAAGTATGTGATCCAGGAGTTCCCTGAGGAAAACCTGTTTCACCATCATTTAGACTCTGACAATGATGGATCTATGATCAGGGCTCTACATTTCACTTGATTAGTTAGGTACATTCAGTATTCATATCATCATACAAAAACATTAGCATCACAGCTATATATGAGAATACTAAAATGTAGCAGGCCTAACTCATTTCAATTACCAGTTCTCAATTATCTCATCACAAGTCATCTGTCAAGCATGACCTTGATGGTGTTTATGGCTCTTACAGCCCATAAATCACAAAAGATGTCACTTAGCAGTGCATCAAGATGATTCACTATTCATAAAGCTTAAGACATGCTTTCAATGAATATAACATGGTATTTCATACCTGGGTATGACCATTATCTCATAATAACCTGCATGGTTAGTTCAACAGATAATAGTAAACAATTCAACAATTTAGGGTTTACTATTCATCTTTCAAGTCATCACCCTAAAATTAGGGTTTACTATTCACACCATAGTGAATGGTACTCATTACATCATCATGTAAGAGAAACATCATCATTAAGACTCTTAATTAAGATTAAGATCCATTAGATATCATATTTAGGGTTTCCATGACCTCACATAGGTGGGTCATTCCCTAATCATGCACATTCATGTGTAAATGAAGTATCTCACTAGAGTTTCTTCCTAAAAAGGGTACTTTCTCTCTCTAGGATACTTTCTCTCTCTAGAAATACTTTCTCTCTCCTCTCACTAGTAGATGGTGACAACACCACTCTAGATCAGGTTGAGATAAGTCTCCATTGACTAACATGATCCAAAACATCAACATCATGTGATTAGGGTTTGATTAGAACAAGGTTTTACCCCTTTAGACCCCTCAAGGGTATTTTGGTAATTTGCCACATGATTACCATCATGGGTTAACTCACTAATCACATAGTCCCTTAATGACCTAGGTTACCATTAGGGTTTAGATTGAATCATCATTGAACTAATTACATCATCAAATGGTTAAGTACAAACCATCACCAATCTCCAAACGGTTTCAACCTTCAAACGGTTTCAACCACCCAAACGGTCTTGAGACCGTTTGACCCCAAACGGTCTTGAGACCGTTTGGAGGTGAACACCGTTTGGAAGGGTTGACTTCCAAACCGTTTGGAGCTTCAATCGGTTTGAGACTGTTTGATCAAACTTACTTGAGATCGATTGGACCAAACGATCCTGAGGTCGTTTGAGCCCAAACGGTCTTGAGACCGTTTGGCCCCAAACGGTCTTGAGACCGTTTGGTCTCAAACGGTATTGAGACCGTTTGGATCCAAACGGTCTTGAGACCGTTTGGTCCAAATGAGCTCAAACCGTTTGGACCTCCAAAGGGGTTCAAAGGTCACCAATGTTCATGGATATGTGTGTTGAAGCCCTCAATTGGTTAAAGCTATGCTAACCACTTATAAATTGAGTCAATTAGGGTTAACCTTAACTACTTAGACATCCAATTGACCCTCAATTGCAAGCCAATTAGGGTTCAATCCTCCTCAATTAGGGTTTCAAATCGATTGGTCATCAATGTTCAACAATGTGAATCAATTCAAGGTTGAACCTATCAATTGACCTCCAATTGGGCTCAAACTTGGCCCAAACGGTCTTGAGGTCGTTTGGACATCATCCAAACGGTCTTGAGACCGTTTGCCCAAAGTTTGACCAAAAACCAAGTCGTTTTGACTAAGGTTGAAGTCCAATTAGGTCAAAATCAGCAATTTTCATCAATTCATCAATTTCCTACAATTGGACCCTCAAACCATTAGATTAACTCAACCCTAGACCTTCAAACGGTCTTGAGTTGTGCCCAAATGGTCTTAGGACCGTTTGGAGGAATCCCCAAACGGTCTTGAGACCGTTTGGGTCCTTCAACCCAAAACTCAACAAGATTTATATGATAAATCAGCACTTTTTCACCCGATTAGGGTTTCATGTTGAAGTGCCTTCAACTCTCAATCGGTTAAGAATTAGACTTTGATTCTTTGCAGAGATGAAATTCAATATGTTAGGAACAGACCCTCAAACGGTCGTCCCTTGGTCAACTCTTTCAAACGGTCTTGAGACCGTTTTAATCCAAACGGTCTTGCAAGACCGTTTGAGAGCAAACGGTTTGAAACCGTTTGAACCCAAACGGTTTGCAACCGTTTGGACCAAAAAGGGTCCAAGGTCGTTTGAAAAAGTAACATAGGGAATCACGCCCCTCATCTTAAACCTCTTGCAAGGTCGGTTTCTCCACTGATTTGCTTGCAAACGTGCAAGGAAGAAGGGTGGTAGAAGGAGAATTTACCAAGTAAATTGCAAGAATTGAGCATACATATAAAGCATAAGTTTAGAGTTATAAAACCCGCCTAAAGGTTGATCTTAGAGCTCCAAGCCTTCAAGCTCCAAGCTTTAATGGCGTCCTTGAGCTTCCACAACTTGGTCAGAGGTGAATTCTCCAAGGAAACGTTGCTTTGGTCGGCTAGAACAAGAAGACTAAGTAAGCTAACCATAAAACCAACCTTAGAAAGTGAATTCCTCCATGAATTCTAGCTAGAAGGTGGGGTTCTCTTACCTAGAACAGGTTGGTCGTCCCCCCCTGAGCTCCAGAGCTATCCTTGGTCGTTTGAGCAAGAAAGGAAGAGAAATGAAGGAAAGAAAGTTCGTTCACTTAATTGCAAGGGAAAAGGGCTTATATACTTTAGCCTCTTTTACACCCTAAGGACCTCACAAGATTGGAAATCACATCTAGGTCCCTCCTTGCTCAAAGGCACGACCAAACCTATCTATCCTTATGAAAATCTCATGAAATCTCAATATCTAGGGGTAAAGGAATCCAACCTTCAACTAGGGTACATACATGAAAGGGTTTCATACCCATTTTAGGTGATTTCTATCACAAAGGTCATTTTTCTCATCTGATTATTAAATGATGTATCCCTTTCATCATTTCTACTCTAAATGATGATAAGAGTCATAAAAGATATTCTAGATATTAAGAATTACAACTTGGACCCCTCAATTTGGGTAAATTGCACTTTACCCCAAATTAGGGTTTCTAAGCATGGGAATTGCTTCCACAGCTGCACCTTGGTGCTTAAGCTTGGGAAATCCCTCAAACTTTACCATAACCATTCTCATGATGTCTCAACATCAAAGGAACATCTTATCTTGTGAATTTTGCAAGTTCAACCCTTAAACTGGGTAATTTGCACATAGGTCCCGGCATACAACACAATGATACAACTTTATACAAAAAGGAGCGAAATTGAAAGTAAATGTTCCTGAGGAACTTAATTACATGCCACGGAGTGTTCACAAGTATATTAATTACATATTTAGGCAAAACTTCCAGGGTTAGGTCATAACCCAGGTCAGGGGTGTTACAGTATGCTATGCATCCAGGAAGCACCAAGATGTATCGAAACTTAAAAGATATGTATTGTTGGCCTGGAATGAAGAAGGATGTTGCTGAGTTCGTTATGCGGTGTCCTGTGTGTCAGCAAGTTAAAGCTGAACAATAGAAGTCTGCAGGAACAATGCAACCTTTACCCATACCGCAATGGAAGTGGGATCATGTAACCATGGACTTTGTTGTTGGCCTACCCAGGACAACCAAAGGACATGATTCCATCTGGGTAATAGTTGATAGGTTGACGAAGACATCACATTTCTTGCCTGTCAAAACAACCTATTCTGCTGAGAAACTAGCACAATTATATGTTGATGAGATAGTGCGCCTGCATGGAGTCCCAGTTACTATTGTTTCTGATAGAGGTCCCCAGTTTACGAGTCATTTTTGGGAGCAAATTCATAAAGCCTTAGGCACACAGTTAAGGTTTAGTACAACCTTTCATCCTCAGACTGATGGACAGTCAGAAAGGACTATAAAGACCCTGGAGGACTTACTTAGAGCATGTGTTCTTCAGTTTATGGGGTGTTGGGATCTGCACCTAAGCTTGATAGAGTTTGCCTATAACAATAGCTATCAACATAGTATTGATATGGCACCTTATGAAGCTTTCTATGGTAGACGTTGTAGATCACCTCTATGTTGGTATGAAACTAGTGAATATCAACTTTTAGGTCCTGATCTTGTGCAGTAGACCACTGAGAAGATTAAAGTAATACAACAACAGTTGAAGACTGCACAGGATAGGCAGAAATCTTATGGTGATAAGCGTCGTAGACCTTTAGAATTCTAGGTTGGAGACAGAGTGTACCTCAAGGTCTCACCTTAGAAAGGAGTTCTTAGATTTGGAAGGAAAGGAAAGTTAGCTCCTAGGTTTATGGGGCCTTATCCAATCATTGAACAAATTGGAAGAGTAGCTTATAAGCTAGAGTTACCACCAGAGCTACAAAAGTTACACCCTGTGTTCCACATTTCCATGCTTAGGAAATGCCACCCTGATACAGAATCAGTTCTGCAACCTATGGAAGTAGAATTGAATGATATTGTATCTTATGAAGAAGGACATGTATCGATCCTTGACAGAAGAATTAAAAAGTTGAAAAAGAAAGACATAAGTCTTGTGAAAGTCCTATGGAATCATCGTGGTGTTGAAGAAGCCACATGGGAACTAGAGGGAGAGATGAGAAAGAAATACCCTACTCTTTTCTCTTAATATGTTTTGTTGATTTCAGGGATGAAATCCTTGTAAGGGGTGGATAATTTGTAACATCCCTGACCTGGGTTATGAACTAACCCTAGGTGTTTTTCTTAAATATGTGATAATATGCTTGTGATTATCTTGTGTAATGTAATTAAAGCTGTTGAGGAATTTATATTTCTATTTCAGTCCTTTTTGAACAATGTTGCAACTTTATTTTGTTAATTTTGGACTAATGTGCCAATTACCCAAGTAGAGGGGTTGACTTGCAAATTGCACATGTTAAGCTGTTCCTATGATAATGAGACATCATAAGAATGAATATGATGTAGTGGTATGGATTCTCCAAGCTTGAGCACCAAGATGTAGCTTGCAGAGCAATCCTTATGCTTTAAAACCTAGTTTTGGTGTAAAGTGCAATTTACCCAAAACTTAGGGTGCAACATGTAAAATATACCCTCTAGAGTATCTCTCATGTTCTTGACATCAAGTAGAGCAAATAAAATGGTAGGGGCGCCTCATTTGAATGATCAAGTAAGAAAGATAACCTTAATATTTAAATAACCAAGTTTTAAGCAAAATGACCCTTTTATATATGCAATTTAGTAAGGTGCTTGGTTTCTTTACCTTTTAACCTTGGGAAAAGGAGGATATTTGTATAAGGAAAGTAGGAGGAAATGTGGCCAAGAAGTGTAGAAGGACTTGGGGGATATGTTTGAGAAATAAAAGAGATAAACTTCTTTTCCTTGAAAATATCCAAAAATATATATAGCAAGTTTAACAACAAAGCAAGGGAATGTTTCCCTTAGTTTCTTTTCTCATCTTCTTGCTTTTGCCAACTAAGGAGGAGCTCAGGAGCAGAGGAAGGATGACCAAGTTGGTTTGGTAAGTTTGTACCACCATCTATCCTGAATTCATGGTGAAAACTCTAATACAAGGTTGGTTTAGTAGTTTTCCTTACACAATTCTTCTTTCTAGCCATCTTCTCCATCCAAATCTTGAAGAACGGACCTTGGACAACCTTTGGAGCTTCATCCACCATTAAAGCTACGAATCTTGGAGCTCTAGATCAGATCTTAAGGCGGGTTTTATAATTCTAACCCTTAAGCTTTGTTAATGCATCCTCTTCTCCTAGTATATATGTGTATTCTTCTTCTTTAGACACCTTTTTGTGTTCTTGTTCCTATTTCCATGAAGAACCGCCCCTGTTCTTGAGGTAGAATATGATGACATTAATATCTATTTTTATCCTATATCTTTCTTTAGCAAATGGTCTCCCAACTTTTGCAAACGGTTTCCCAAACCGATTGGGAGCAAACAGTTTCAAACCGTTTGAATGCAAATGGTTTCACAAACCGCATAGAAGCAAATGGTTTAAGACCATTTGGATGCGTTGACTAGGCATTGACCATTTGGAGGTCATCCAAACGATCCCAATACTGTCTGGGGTCAGGTCATGACCAAATTGATTGATGGTTCCATGGATTCAAATCAATTAGACTCATGTTGAGGAGTGTTGAAGGGTAATCGATTCCAAACCCTAATTCAATTGATCCAAGCCCTAATTGGTGATCAATTGAGGGTCAATTGAGTGTCAAATCAGTAGAGGGTTGACTTAACTAACTCAATTGATAAGTGGCTAACAAGTGCATGGTTGATTGTGGGGTTCAACATTGGAAGTGCTTGAGACACGTTTTGGTCCATGCGGTTTGGAGGTGGTTTGGACCAAACGGTCTCAAGACCGTTTGGGTCCAAATGGTCTCAAGACCGTTTGAGTCCAAACTGTCTCAAGAACGTTTGGGACCAAATGGTCTCAAGACCGTTTGGGACCAAACGATCCCAAACTGTTTTATCCCATGTGGTTTCAAGAACGGTTGTGTCCATGCAGTTTCAAAGTCAAACTAGACCAAACGGTCAACAACACCAAACGGTTTCAAAGATTGTCGAAGACCGTTTGAGGGTTTAGAGTGCAAGACCGTTTGAGGTCTAAAAAGGTCAAAATCGTTTGATGCCTTAGTGGTCAAAATGGTTTAGTGGTTGATTAACCTAAACCTTGTAGATACCTAAAGTGATTAAGGGACTAAGTAATTAGTTGATTAATATATGTCATGATCAATGGTGATCATTATAAAGGTACCTTGATGTGATAGAGTGACCAATACCCTTTGATCAAGTGAGCCTTAATGACCACAATAGTAATGACACAACCCATGATGTCATAATAGAATTGACTTAGCCTAATCATAGGTGATGTAAACATCATCTGTTAGAAAGAGGAGAGAGAAGACTCCCTATATGAATGAGAATCAAGTAATAAATCTCCAATATGTTTGAATGTGTCTAATTAGGGTATGAACCTTCATAGTGAGATCATGGAAACCGTAATTATGATGGTTAATGAATCTTAACCTCATTGGAGGACATCAATGGAAGTAATCCTAATGAATATGAATAGTAAACCCTAATCTAGGGTAATATGATGTAATGTGAATAGTAAACCCTAATCTAGGGTAATATGATGTAATGTGAATAGTAAACCCTAATCTAGGGTAATGTGATGGTATGAATAGTAAACCCTAATTTTGGGTTATGCTTTTAAACATGAAACTCTACACTTAAGTAAGAAATGAGTTATCATTATGCCTTTGAAGGAAAAAGGGGTTAAATAACCCTAATTAAATTGAATAGAGAAAACCTAACCCTAGAAACCAGCCGTGGTAATGTGACACGGTCGTGGTGAACTTATGTAGCACGACCGTGCAAGATAGCACGGCTGTGGTGTTTTATATTTAATTTGAAAAGAACTTGTATTGTGCTGATATAGATACAATGTGCATGTTATCAATTGTGTTAACCATGTAGGTTTTTATAAAGAGGTGAGCATAGCCAGGTAAGGGTTATGATGCCATATATATTGAAAGCACTTTATAAGCTTTAAGAATAATGATAAGCTATGTTGCCTAGTGAGAGGTAACATATGAGATTGGTAGGCTGTATGAGCTATGAGAAACATCTGCATTGCTACAACCAAGGTCATGTTGTTAAATGACTTGATGTCAATATGTTACTTGGTAACAAGTGTTTTGATGATCTGAGGGTTTGAATACCCATATTCTTGAATCACAATGATGAGATGGTTAGGGATTGATATCCTAGTGTTAACAATATGTGATATAAACTTGATATGATTAGTACTCTTTCTTTATAGCAGTTGTCTTATTGGTTTATGTTTGAAAACATGCCTTTTTTTTGAATCGGGGACGAGGGGCCGCGGATGACCCCCCGCCATGCATTAAACGGCTAAATCAGCCATAGTCACTTCTACAATGCAAGAAGGAAAAGAACTTGTAAAAAACATACTACTACTGCTGCTACTACGCATGATGTTCGCAGCCATATGCGCAGCCCTATTCGTACTACGATTACTAAAAGAAAAGGAAATAAACTCAAAGGAAGAAACAAGAATTCTGATATCAGCCACGATGGCCCCGATGTAGTCTCGGCGCTCCACTGTAGAGTTGAAGGCTTGTACCACCATCTGCGCATCGCATTCGATAGCAATCCTCCTGAACTGCAAGTCCCTACTCCACTCCATCACTTTCCTCATGCCTAAAGCCTCAGCCTCTGCCACCTTCTGAGTCGGCCCTAACTTCGAACCCCCCAAAGCTTTCACCGTCCCCGTCCAGTCCCGTGCCACCCACCCCATCACTGCGTGTCCGTCTTCACTCCTGGAGATGTTGACATTCACTTTCAGGACACCCCTCTCCGGCTTCGACCATCTACGTGGAAGTTTATCCTGATCTCCCCCCTTCATCCCCGCCCACGCAGCTGCATGCACCCGGTGATCCTTGATCAAAGCCATGGCATGTACAAAGAGAAACTGTATCCCCGTATGCTTCTCACCATACATGCGTTCATTCCGGCTCCTCCATATAGCCCATAACACCGCCACAAGTTCCTCCCTATCCGCAGCCCGGTCTACATCCAAGATCATTTCCACCGTGGTAGGAACATCACCGCTTTGCACCTCCTCCATCAACCTCCGAATCCACCCACTCCTTGTGTCCCATAACTATGTGGCATTCGGACACCGGAGCAACATATGCAGGATGCTCTCCGACTCCGACGCACACAGTCTGCAGCTACCGCTTTCCACGCAATGCCTGTCATAGAGTCTTCCCAAAGTTGCAAGGCCCCCCGTCGCAACTCGCCATAGGAAGTGAGCAATTTTTGGTACCCAGCCGGCGTGCCATATCTTCTTCCACAGCTGCTGTCCCCCTCCTTCCGTGTGACGCCGCGCCTCCTCCCTACCCAACAGACCGAGCCAATATGCTGATTTAACTGTGAAAGTGCCCCGCGGTGCAGGCCACCACGTGCAGACATCCATGTAGTTCGTGGAGCACAAAGGAATAGCGCATATGCGCTTCACGTAATCATCTGGGAACAGCTGTTTGATTAGAGAAATGTCCCACGCTGTCCCCTCTTGCGTCATGAGCTCATGCACCATCGTGGGTTCCCCTTCCTCCCTCTCACGCAACCCGCGCAGCTCCCTCCCTTCCCCAGGCAACCAGACATCCTCCCATAACCTTACATTCACCCCCTTGCCTATTCTCCACTCCGTCCCCTCCTTCAACAACGCCTTAGCTCCCCACATGCTACGCCATGTATAGCTGGGATTGTACCCCCTACGGGCATCCCATACCGTAGTCCTCGGGTAGTATCTTGCTTTGATGACTCTTGCAGCTAAGGATGTCGGGTTCGTCGCCAACCGCCACAGTTGTTTTGCTAGCAGGGCCTGGTTGAAAACATGGAGGTCCCTAAACCCCAAGCCTCCCATCCTCTTAGGTAGACACATGCTGCTCCAGGAAGTCCAGGCTAACTTCCTCTCATTCTTCTTGGCTCCCCACCAAAAGCGTGCCACCATGATTTGGAGTTCGTCTATGCACCCACTCGGAAGTTGGAAAATGCTCATCACATAAGTAGGTATGGCTTGGGCCACCGCTTTAATCAACACCTCTTTCCCTGCCTTGGATAGTAGCTTCTCGGACCACCCTTGTAGCTTCCTCCACACCCTTTCCTTGATGTAGCTAAACACGTGCTTCTTGGACCTGCCAATTACTGTTGGCAACCCCAAGTATTTTGCGTGGCGATCCACTTCCTTCACCTTCAGGAGACCCTTTAGTTCCTCTCTCTTAGATGCTGACAGACCTTTGCTGAAGACCACTTAAATAATCAAGTTTGAAAACATGCCTAATGCTAAAAGAATGCCATAATGTACTTAAATAATCAAGTATAATGATATCATGCAGCGCCCTGACCATAGATCCATCATTGTCAGAAGTTAAATGATGGTGAAATAGGTTTTCCTAAGGGAATTCCTGGAGAGCATACTTTTGAGTATGTGGGGGTTATGGACGCGAATATCCTTACGTCCTAATGTAGGATTTGATGTGAGATGTACCTTTAACCTCTCAATCCTTCATTATATGTTTATGACGGGATGATGTATCACTAATCTCCCGATGATGTTGTTAATGCCGCATCGATGAGAGATAAACAAGAAATCCCTCGATGGCGAAGAGAGTATAGAATGCCATTGTAACTCTAATAGCAAAGTTGCCAGAATACCCTGGAAAGCTATTATGGCAGAGACACAAGATGTCCTGCATGTTGTTCCTCATACTGACTGAGGAGGATGAGGTCATAGGAATCCGACTCTTCTAATGACCTATGTATGGTACCGATTGTGATTTAGTAATGGTCGGTTGGAGTATGAGAGGTGTAACTCATCTCCTCAGGGCATAAATATGTTTGAAAAATGTAATCAGCCGTATAGCATAACTGCTTAGGTTGAACTACGAGAAACAATGATTGATGATACATTGTTTATAATGCTCTAGTTGAATAAATAGTATACATGTTCTTCATATTCCTTATTGATATATGTCTTGTCATTCAATTAAGTTATAATTGAAATGATTGCTAAAAGAATGTTGCTCTATTTAGCTTATTCGATGAATTGCCTGCTGTTGAATAATTATAGTTCTTCTGTGAAGAGTTATAACTCTCGCTGGGAGAAATGATTGCTAAAATAATCTTTGCAATAACAATGCTTCTCACGAAGAGTTATAACTCTCGCTGGGATAATTATTCAATTGTCTCACCCCTGTGGGATTCGACTCTTTAGGTAGACGCCGAGGACGAAGGAACCCTTCAGTGGGTGAGCAGCAGCAACATCCGGGACAATAGTGATCCTCAGGTGGAGACATTGTCTGTCAAGCCTTGTAGATAGAATGTCCTATGTTTTGTCTCTGTACTCTCAGGTCCTAGGAGTCAGTAGATGGTTTAATATAGATCTAAGATTTTGGCGCAATGCCTCAAGATTTTGTATCTTGCCTTGTATAGTTAACAGGGCAGTTGATGTTGTGACTCTTGAGATGTAATATTACAGAGATGTAACGTTGAATCAGTTTGTAAATAACTTATCTTGTCCCTTTATAAAAGAGTTTTACAGTTTGTAGATCTCTTTACAAAAAGTTTTAAATTTTGTGATTTTCAGTAATTCCGCTGCTAGTTATTCGCTTCCACTTTAGTTAATCCTATTTTTGTGAGACAATCGTCATAGATATTGTCTCTTGATGAAATTTGTATGTTCCTCGATATAAACACTCACTTTTTCAATGTTGTGTAAAATATACAAGTGACCTTGTTCCAACTGCTCACTGCTGATTACTTTCATTCATGATCCCAAAATTCCTTTACCAAAATGCTCCTCAATATTCTTGTCATTAATAGGAGTGTAATTAGCACTCAGAAAGTCATTGCAAAAATCCATAACCTCTCTTGCCACATAACCCTCAATAATACTCCCTTCAGGCCAATAACAGTTTCAAACATCACCTTTAAAAATGCTCATGTATCGTTCAAAGGGATACATCCAATGCAAGAAAACTAGTCCAAACATTTTCACTTCCCTGGTCAAGTGGACAACAAGACGTACCATGATATCAAAGAATGAAGGAGGAAAATACTTATCAAGATGACATAGGGTAACAACCACTTCACTTTGCAATTTATCGAGAGTATTAGGGTCAATAACTTTGTTGCACAGACTATTGAAAAAGAAACAAAGTCTAGTGATTGCAAACCTCACATGCTTCAGAAATATAGATTGAATTGCCACGTGTAATATTTGTTGCATTAGAGTGTGACAATCATGAGATTTAAGAACTATCAACTTCAGATCTTTCATTGATACCAATGTACAGATGTTGGATGAGTAACCCTGTGACACCTTAACATTTACCAAGCATTCACAAAAAGCTTTCTTCTCCTTTCTCGACAATGTGTAACAAGAAGGAGGTAAGTATGTTCTCTGAATGCTACTAACTACTTCTGTTAATTCTGTCCTTATTTCCATTTCACGTAGGTCCATTCTGGATTTTATCCCATCTTTAGTCTATACTTGGTATATGCAACAGAGTATCGATGACGCTATCACATACATTTTTCTCAACGTGCATGACATCGATACAATGTCTGACTGCCAAAGAACTCTAATAAGGAAGATCCCAAAATATTGACTTCTTCTTGAATAAAGATTTGTCACTCTGTGTGGCCATGATACATTGTGATCTCTTACCAAATTCATTGGCAAAGTCTTTTACTCTTTCATAAACATCCTCCCCTGGTATAGGTTTAGGTGCACTCAGTTCCTCATTTCATCCATTGAATGCTTTGCACAACCTACGATACAGATGGAATTTTGGAAGAAACCTTCGATGACCAAGATATACAGTCTTGCCACCTTGTTTTAGTCGTATTGAATCAGTGTTCTCTTCAGATATAGGACACGCTTTAAATACTTTGACACTATATCTAGACAAATTCCCATATGCTGGAAAGCCATTCACAATGCAAAACAACATAGCGTGCAAACGAAATGTCTCTCTTTGTGAAGCATCATAGGTCATCACACATTCACCCCAGAGTTTCTTCAAGTCATCAATCAGAGGTTCAAGATAAACGTCAATATCATTTCTAGGTTGTTTAGGGCCCGATATCAACAATGATAGCATAACATACTTATTTTTCATACACAACCAGGGAGGAAGATTGTATATAACAAGCATAATTGGCCAAGTTCTATGTTGGTTGCTTAATGTCCCGTACGGATTCATCCCATCTGTACAAAGCCCAAGCCTTAGATTCATAACTTCTTCACCGAATTCAGGGTACAATAAATCAATCTTCTTTTATTGTGGGGAATCAGACGTATGTCGTAGGATCCCATCATTATTTTTCTTAACATCTACATGCCACCTCAAATTCTTTGCATCTATCGAATTGGCAAACAAGTGTTGAAATCGGGGTATTATAGGTAGATGCCACATCACCTTGGCAGGAGAACCAGTTTTAGACTCACCCGAAGTTGTCAATTAATACCTTGACACACCACATTTGGGACAATCTTTCAAATCCACATAGTCCTTTTGAAATAATACACAATTATTTGGGCATGTGTGTATCTTCTTGGACTCCATTCCCATTGGGCACAACAATTTCTTTAACCGGTATGTTGAGATTGGCAGCTCGTTTCCTTCAGGAAGAATTTCTTTCAACAAAGACAACAATGACGTGAAGCTTTTGTCACTCCATCTATTGTTAGCTTTCAGCTTATACAATCTCAGCACATCGCTAAGCTTCGTAAACTTACAACATGTGTATAACGGTATCTCAACATCATGCACAATGTTTCTAAACATGGAAGGTGGATCGGAGTTCTCTACCCCACAACTATCCATCATCGCATCAACGATGTCTAATGGAACTGGTTCGTTCACATCTATGTCATCAGAGGTAATTTCTTCTTCCACACAAGCACTACTATCGACATCCACTGATTTCTAGTTTGAAATCTATCCATGCCATTTCTATTCTGTATAGCCTTGTACAATCCCGTTGCACATGACATGACTTTTGATTTCATCACCAGTGCTGACTTTCAAGTTATTACCGTAATGCCTACATGGACAGTAGAACCTATCTCTAGGTTGTTTCCTATGTTACTTGGCAAATCTAATAAACTGATCAGGACCAGAAATTAACTCTGGGGTGCAGCGATTTAGAATGGACATCCATGATCTATCCATTCTATGATCAAAGAGAAAACAAGTATATATTCGAACAAGATTAGGGTCTGGGGTTAAAAGATTAGGGTTTATGGTTAAAACTTTAGGGTTTAAGGTCTTATATATAATAAATGTGTACCACCTATCCCATTCTTGAAATCCTAATCTCACTAGTAAGTGTATAATGTGTATGGGGTTTTCAAGAAAATTTCGGCAGCATTTCCCCGTTGTTCTCCAAGTACATATGTACTTAGAGAACAAACAGTGAAATGCTACCAAAATTTTCTTTAAAACCAAATACACATTATACACTTACATCCTAAGTGAGATTAGGTGTTCAAGAACAGTCCCAAACTGGGGACTAGGAGTAAATCTTAGACGGGTTTCTAAGCCAACAGATACACGTATTGTCATTATTATATATATATATAGAGAGAGAAAGTACTCTATCATTATAATAATCACACAAGAGGCTATGTACCATCATCTCTTACTTGCATTAGGGTTAGGTTAAGAATTATAACTGATCTTGTCATATATGATTAGAAACTCTTTATGAATAATTGAAGTTTATAGATTAATAATATTATTCATGCTAATTTAGTGTTTGAAACCATGGATATCTTACTATGATCTTAATGCTAGTAACATGATCTAGGTATCATGGATAACCTAATATGCTTAAGATGATGAATAAGGTTTCACCTAATATGCATAACTAAAGGTTGTAATCTTAAAAACAATGATATGATGGAATTAGGGTTTGTAACCCTAACTCCTAGTTCAAACATGAGACAACCCTAATTACTTTGGTCAAATTAAGTAAAACTATGTTCATATAAAATTTCTTATGATGATCCATCAAACTTTTATCATGGATTCATATCGGTATCATCATGCCATATAATTAATTGAATCATGAGAAAACCATATTGATAAGTAATGAACTAATGTATATGTTAAAAAGTAACCTAGGAATTTCCAAGAAGAAGGTTGTTGATGCTACTGTAATAAATAAAAAAGAAAGTTACCTAGGAATTTCCAAGAAGAAAGTTACCTAGGAATTATTATTGCTAGCTAATAAATCAATCTTAATGCTAATAATATGATCAAAAGCAAGGAGGCCCAAGTTGCTAGCAAGTGCAGCCATGTGGTGATGGTCCCTTTAATTTGAGTTAGCATCACCTCAACCGTGTCCAAAATGATGGAAGAGAAGAAAGTAGTGATGTGTAGTGATCATTCATCGGACTATCAGTTTGTATGAGTACATGTTTAAGGGAGAAACAAAGCTAGATCATGGGGGGCTGACCTTGGGCGGCGGCGGCGACCTTGGGGCTGACCTTGGGCAGAGGAGGGTCGGGAGCAGGCGGAGGAGGACCGAACAGGTCAAGCTGTGATTTTGGGTGGAAGTGAGTAGGGAGTCGGCGAGTACAACGCAGGTGGCGGCGAGCAGGGAGAAGGGCAGTGGTGGCGGTGAGCAAGGAGAAGGAGCTGCATGGTAGTGGTGAGCAGGGAGCGGAGCACAAGGAGGAGGGAGTAGGGGCAGAATCGCCAGACCTAAGCTTCAATCACAATGAAACAGAGAAATTGAAAGAGTCTGCTTCGCGCGGGTGCTATTAAGTTAACAATCAGCGTCATTTGTTAAAAATAACCGTTGCTTATAATAATAGGCGTCGGTTACCACAAAAAATCGACACCTATGCACAATGATAGTCCTAGGTTTCAACTAGAAAAACCGACATCTATCTACATATGTCGACAAAAAAAATGTTCTCGGATTCTGACCATAGTCGTCAGTTGCCGTAGAAAACTGACGCCAAAGGGGGGTGAAATTTTTCACGGGGACACCGCAGGAAAACACTTTGGCGTCAGTTATTGCAAGAACACCGATGATAAAAATGGGCCCAATTTTTGTCTAGCAAAAAACCTTTAGTCGTCGGTTAATTAGTTAATAACCGACGTCGTATGTTAAATTTTGGAGGTAATTTTTTTTCACTACAAAATTTATATTTGGCGGTCGATTTTTGGCATTGGTTAGTAGTTGAGGAACCAACGTTAAATAAAAAGCAATACCCGTGTCTGGCCGCTCTTCACAGATAGATGTCAGTTTGTGTATTCAACTGATGATGTATGGTTTAGGCGTCGGTTTCTTGTATACAACTGATGCCTATAAATGTGACGTTATAAGCCATTTCTATAGTAGTGATTTTAAAGCAAATAGATGACTTATAATTCTATTATCAATAAATATACCTACTACTTGCATAGAATATCCTCAGTTCAGTTTTACATACTATTTCGTATGATAATAATATTGTTCACAGAGAGTTATATCTCTCGCTGGGACAATAGTCTCACTCCGTGAAATCTAGAATTTTTAGGTGGATGCGAATGAGGGCATAGGAACCAGACTGCAAAAGAAGGACCAAATCAACAGGGACAGTAGTAGTAGCTCAGGTTGAGTACAATGTTTGTCGTGTCCTGTAGATAGAAGTCCTATGTGTCGTCTCTGTAGTCTCAGGTCCTTGGGAGATAGCTCTTAGTGGTTTTCGTGTACGGCTTGAGATTTTGGTTTGTTTACCTCGAGGTTTTATGTTTTTGTAGTATATGTTAAGGTAAAGCAATTGGTATATGTTATCCTCGAGATGAGACAATATAAAGTATGTACGATATGAATCACATGTATATAAAGTTTTAGTTCTTTTTGTAAGAGATTCCTGGAAAAGGATCTATGTGAAAAATGGTTTTAATTCTTAGTGATTTTTGTTAATTCTGCTATTTATGTTTATTTCATAATTATTACTGGTGATGACTTGATTTGTAATTGGGTCATCACAAAGTTTTAGTATCAGAGCCTAAGGTTCGCTGAGTCTATAGAGACATAGGACTAAGTTTGTTGAGTCTATTCTAGTATCCTCCAGTGTATTTCATAGTGACTTCTCCTCTTACAGGAGAAGAGGTAAAACCAAAGATGGCTAGAGCACATGAAGAACACACTACTAAGAGCAGTGTTGCTACTCCAGGAGGTGGTGCAAGGGATCAGACTAGAGAAAAACCAGTGCCTGAGAATCCTTGGCTAGACCAAACTCTGTTAGAAAACCCAGCTTTTCATGCTCTTTTTGGGCAAATCATGAATACGATGACGCATATGGCTAACTGCATACCAGCACCAACCCCTAGGACACCAGTTTCCAGTGAGGGACATGGATCTAGTAAGACCTTTGAATAGTTGCGCCGGGTAGGAGCCACTGAATATGCAGGCACAGCTGACCCAACAGATGCAGATTCATGGCTTACTGAGATAGAGAAAGCCTTTAGGATCCTTGATATTCCAGAAGTTGATAAAGTTAAGCATGCGGTAGACCTTTTGAAAGGAAGTATTGGCCATTGGTGGGCCATCGAAGAAGAGAGGAGAGCGGGTGTTGAGATCGGATGGCAGGATTTTCGACGAGAATTTGTTAGTAGATACTTTCATAAGACTTATCTTGACAAGAAGATCTCACAGTTTGAGTGGATTAGATAGGGACCGATGAAGGTTAGCTAATATGAAGCTTAATTTATGGAGCTTCTATGGTTTTGTCCGCACATGGCCACCACAGATGAAGAGAAAATCTGACATTTTGAGAAGGGTTTGAACGTTGAATTAACTACATGTATCTGCTTTAGAGAATAGAGAGAGGTTTTCCACCTTTGTGGAGTAAGTTAAGAGGATAGATAGGTCTGTGACTAAGAAACGAGAGGCAAATAGTAGGAAAGTACCTGCACTGTTTCAGAGTCAGAGGTTTGGCAGTTTTCAAAAACCAAGGTTTACTACACCCATAGAACCACAGAGGTTCAATACTCAGACACAGTGGACGTCCATTTGAGGTAGAGGCCATAGTTTTCTATCAAGGGGAGCCCAAAGCTCAGCATCGATGTCAGTGACAGGACCACCTAGGTCACAATGGGAGGACAGAGTCTGCTAAGGTGTAGGTAGACAGGACATGTGATAAAGGATTGTCTAGTTAGGGACGTGTGAGTAACCCAACCACCGAGGTAGAATCAACATGACTCTCAGAGACAACAGTTCAGTAGTGGCACTCGAGGATGTAGACAAGCATCCCAGGCAGGATCATCTGCACCAGCCAACAGAGCACGTGGTTGGCAATAGGCAACGACAAGATTCTATGCTATAAATCAACCAGAGGTAGTGGTTAACCCATGAGTTGTGGCAGGTTAGATGGAATTATTTCATTCTGATATGTCTTCATCCTGTTTCATATCTATTTTGATTGATCCAGGTGCTACACATTCTTTTATCACTCAAGAAGTGATTTATGACTGCAATACAATTGTTAATCCTAGAATGGATAATCTGTTATTAGAAATACCATTAGTCAGATCTGCATTGTTGTGGGAGGTATGATCTCCCTGTGTTCTTTCTTTCTAGGAACACAACATTTAGGTTGATCTTATACCACTTGAAATGCACATGTTTGATATTATTCTCGGGATGGATACCCTAGAGAAGTATAAAGTTGTCTTGGATTGTGGTTCCAAGAAAGCAATGTTTGTGCACGGTGATAAGACATGGGTTTTTCAGGGGGGTAGAAAGATTCTTCCAACCTATCTAGTGTCAGCTATGGTAGCAGAGAGGTTGATGTGACAAGGATGCTTCACATTCTTGGCACATGTGGTGGACACCAGAGCAAAGAGCCCTAGTCTTTCTGAAGTTCATGTTGTCAGGGAATTCGAAGATGTGTTTCCTGAGGAATTTCCAGATGTTCCTCCACCCCAAGTGATTGATTTCGAGATTAATCTAATTCTGGGTAAGCAACCTATAGCCCAAACACCTTATAGGATGGCACCAGCTGAGATGGCAGAACTTAAGAAACAATTGCAGGAGTTGCTTGAAAAAGGTTTGATTCGACCGAGTACTTTGCCATGGGGTGCTCCAGTTCTTTTTGTTAAAAAGAAAGATGGGTCTATGAGACTATGTATAGTTTATAGACAGCTCAACAAGGTGACTATTAAGAATAGATATCCTTTGCCAAGGATTAATGATCTATTTGACCAGTTGTGTGGTACAATGGTGTTCTCTAAGATAGGTCTAAGATCAGGATATCATCAGTTACGCATCAAGGAGAGTGACATACCTAAGTCGGCCTTTAGGATGAGGTATTGTCATTATGAGTTTGTAGTTATGTCGTTTGTACAAACTAATACACCAGCCGTATTTATGGAGTTGATGAATAGAATTTTCCGGCCATTCCTTGATCAGTTCGTAGTGGTTTTCATAGACGAAATCTTGATATACAGTAGAGATAGACAACAACATGAACAACACCTTTGTCAAGCTTTAACTTTATTGAGACAGTACAAGTTTTATGCTAAGTTTAGCAAGTGCAAATTTTGGTTATTGGAAGTGTCTTTTCTTGGACACATTATATCTGCTTTAGGTATTCGTGTTGATCCTAAGAAAGTAGAGTCTGTTGTGGAGTGGGAACAACCCAAAACATCGATTGAGATTCATAGTTTCCTAGGTTTGGCTGGATACTACAAAAGGTTTATCAAAGATTTTAGTTCTGTAGCATTACCCCTAACTAGGCTAACCAGGAAGGAAGTCCCTTTTGTCTGGAATGACAAGTATCAGTATTCTTTTCAGTTGTTGAAAGAAAAATTGACTAGTGCTCATGTGTTAGTTCTACCTGAGCAGGGAAAGGAATATGTTGTTTTCTGTGATGCTTCTAAGAATGGTCTAGGCTGTGTGTTGATGCAGAGTGATCATATAGTTTCTTTTGCTTCTTGACAACTCAAGAAACACAAGGATAATTATCCGACATATGATCTAGAATTAGCTGCAGTGGTTCACACGTTGAAAATCTGGAGGCATTATCTCTATGGAGAAACGTGTCAGATTTTCACAGACCATAAAAACTTAAAATACATTTTCTCACAGCATGAGTTGAATATGAGACAACGTCACTGGATGGAATTAATCAAGGACTATGATTATGAAATTGATTATCATCCAAGAAAAGCCAATATAGTGGCAGATGCACTAAGTAGAAAATCCTCGACTCTACCCACAGATAATGCACAATTGAATTCTTTAGTATGTTGTAAGCGGGATATGCTTGTCTCTTTGAGACAGTTGAATGTATAGTTAGAAGTATCTTTGCTAGCCGTATTGTTAGTCGAGATGCATGTGAAACCTACTCTGAAAGAACATATTAAAGAGACACAATAGGCTGATATTGTGATTCAACAGATTAGGTCAGAGTTGGGCAGTGAGAAACGGGACAGTTTCCAAGAGTCAGAGGATGGGATAGTCTATAACCATGGTAGAATGGTTTTTCCTAATGTTAATAACTTAAGAAAGTTAGTTATGGAAGAATCTCACTCAATCATGTATGCAATGCATCCAGGGAGCACTAAAATGTATCATAACTTAAAAGATATATATTGGTGGCCCGGTTTGAAGAAAGATGTAGCGGAGTTTGTTATGCAGTGTCCAGTGTGTCAGCAAGTTAAAGCATAACACCAGAAGCCTATAGGAATGTTACAACCCCTACCTATACCTCAGTGGAAATGGGATCACATAACAATGGACTTTGTGGTTGGTCTACCAAGGACAGCCAAAAGTCATGATTCCATTTGGGTGATAGTTGATAGGTTGACTAAGACATCACATTTTCTTCCTGTCAAAACGACCTATACTGCTGAGAAGTTTGCACAAATTTACATAGATGAGATAGTATGGTTGCATGGAGTCCCAACTACAATTGTGTCTGACAGAGGTCCCCAGTTTATAAGTCATTTTTGGGAATGACTACATAAAGCCATGGGTACACAGTTGAAGTTTAGCACAACTTTTCACCCTCATATGGATGGACAGTCTGAAAGGACTATACAAACTTTGGAGAACTTGCTTAGAGCATGTGTTCTTCAGTTTGTGGGAAGTTGGTACCTACATTTGAGCTTGATAGAGTTTGCCTATAACAATAGTTATCAGGCTAGTATTGATATGGCACCATATGAAGCCTTATACGATAGACGTTGTAGATTGTCTTTATGATGGTTTGAAACCAGAGAATACCAACTTCTGGGTCCTGAATTAGTACAACAAACAACTAAAAAGATTAAAGTAATACAAAAACAGTTGAAGGCTACACAGGATAGGTAGAAGTCTTATGCAGATAAATGTCATATACCTTTAGAATTCCAAGTTGGGGATAGAGTGTATCTCAAGGTCTCTCCTTGAAAAGGTGTTCTCATATTTGGGAAGAAGGGTAAGTTAGCTCCTAGATTTATGGGACCTTACCCAGTGATAGCACGGATTGGAAAGGTAGCTTATATGTTGGAATTGCCACCAGAGCTACATAGACTACATCCAGTGTTTCATGTGTCTATGCTGAGAAAATTTCATCCCGATACAGAGATGGTGTTGCAACCTATAGAGGTTGAATTGAATGAAGATATATCCTATGTGGAGGGCCCTATGATGATTCTTGACAAAAGAGTCAAGAAGTTGAAAAAGAAAGACATAGTTCTTGTGAAAGTTCTCTGACATCATCATGGCATTGAAGAAGCCACATGGGAGTTAGAGGAAGAGATGAGGAGGAAGTACCCTTCTCTTTTCTCTTGAAATTTCAGGGATGAAATCCCTCTTTAGGGGTTGATAATTGTAACATCCCTGACCTGGGTTATGGCTCAACCCTATAAGTTTTTCTTAAGTTACTTAGAAACTTGTTCTGATCTTTTGAAAAGTAATTAAGACTCTTTGTGAAGTTTATTTTCAAATTTGAGCTTATTTGCAAACTACGTGTGTATAATATAATAGTCTGAGTGTAAAGAGCAATTTACCCAAGAAAAAGGGGTTATATTGCAAATGTCACATGTTGAATTTATTCTAAGTGTTTTAACATCATGAGAGAGTGAATGATGCTAAGTGATGGCTTATGGAAAAGCCTAAATTCTCAGTGAGAACTTGTTGAAAAATTGCTAAGTACTTGGTCCATCAATTATAGTACAAATTGTAATATATTCAAAATATAGGATTGATGTGTAAATTACCTCCTCTAGATTGTCTCTACCTCTTCCTAGTATCATCTAGAGGAGAGAGAAATAAGGAGATACTATGTTTGAATCATCTTAGAATGATGGCACTCTTAGTAATGGAAAGACCAAGAAAATGCACAATTGAAAGCTATATATATGAGCTATATCGAGTGGTGGAATTAGAATCGGAGTCATTATTGGCCATGGAGACATAAAGGGGGTCTCCTATTGGTTGTGGAGTCTTGACTTTTCCCATGACGGGCAAGTCACTTCAATGAAGTGATATGTATCAGCTTACAAACTTTTCATAGGAAAAGATTGTGTTGAATAAAGTGAGTGGAAAGTAGCTTGCCCTAGAAGATAACCAAGGAGCCCGACCTTTATCCTTTGCATTATCCTTGAAATTTTATTTTTGCATGGCAAGATAATTATGGAATACATGCAAACATATGTGTTGACCATGCATGGCTAGGTGGCATGTAGTAGATTAAGATAATGACACCTCTTAACACTCTTTTCCATAAACCCCAAGTATAAATACCCTACCCTTCACTTGTTAGTAGAATTTTTGAAATCTTGTTAGTAACCTTTCCTTAGATGTCATGCATGCCACTCTTGTATCATGCATAAGTGAGGAGAATTAAGTGGTATATCTTGGTATTGACCAAAGATAAAAGATATCGGCCAAGTAGGTCATAGTAACCTAGCAAAGGTGATATCGGCCATTGGGAGTAGAGATATCGTGCAAAAGCTAGGAGCTTAAGTCTTGGATTTTGGAGAGGCTCATCTTCAACCTTATAACGTAAGGAGTTGAAGCTTGAAGCTTGGAAGTTGTTTTAGAGGTGGGTTATATAACTTGAACCCATCTATATTATTATCCTTTTTTCAATACTGTTGAACTTGTTGATTATGTTCAAATTTTGGTTTCCTTTGATTAGTTGATATATCTATGAGTTCCAATAAGTAGTTAGGACTGTTGTCCATGATTTAAGAATAGAAATACAAAGGTCTTGAGGTTGATGATGATGACATCATCATGGTACAACCCGATATGGGTTGAAGAACCTTGAAATCCGATATGGAACCTGATGTATGGGTTTTGAGTTGCTTATTACAGGCCTAGTTTACATTCATTTTGTGCATTTGTTAGTCAATTTGTTGATCATATGTGCATGAATCTTGATAATTGGCTCGTATACTCTTTGTGCATCAAACTATGCTTATTTCATCATAATTATATTATTTATATATTTCTCAGCTTGATAACTGGTGTCTGTGCATTTTCAGGAACTTTCAAATAATTGAGGAGTCGGTGCCACTGACCACCCAGGTCAGTGCCACTGATATGACATCAGATATAAGGCTGCACTTGACCAAAAGAGTCGATGGCACTGACCACCCATGTCAGTGCCACCGAGATAACATCAGAGAGGAAGGGAAAAATTTCATAGCAGCTCGGTGCCACTGACATTCCATTTGATGGTACCAACCCATCCAGGGACCGACTAGAGCCCGATATCATCAGTGCCACTGACCACCAAGTTGGTGCCATCGACTCTATCAAGAATTCAACAATCTAAATCGGCCGCCCAGATCCAACGGTCCATGTTATGTGGTATTGTAAGTGACCTAGGACAAAAGGGGAGGACGGCCAGACCTAAAGGGGATCGGTTTTTGCACCGCACGACTGTCAAAGAAGAGAGGGAGAGAGCACGGAGCTAAAGGACGACAACCAGACAATTCAAGCACCTTCGAAAGACATTTCTGCTGCTGGAAGACTGCAAAATGTGCATTTCTCGAGGAGGATCATCTGGAGCATCATCTTTCCAGGGGTTACACAAATCTCCTTCATGTTTCTCATGTTTTTCTTCTCTCCTTCCATGTATTTTCAACTAAAAACCATGTGGGGCTAAACCCCTCTTTTCCTTAGGACCCGAGAGTAGCCCAGATAATCATTGTAATGACTATTTACATGATTTAGTATAAGTTTCTCTTTATTCCCGGATATATAAGTGTGGATTTGAATGACTTATTGTTGCTTGATCACCATCGATAGGGTATTAGACCAATAATCACTCTAGAAGGGGGATTAATGGTTAGAAAACCATAACTTGTACACTTCCCTACGTGTTCCTTGGAATAGGTGACATACGGGTAGTGGAAAGAACCCAAAGTTTTCATTAATGCAACTAAACTAAGAATACATTACCATAGACATGGAATTGGCTTAGATCTAGGTAGTGAATTGTATCACGGGAGCGAGTAATTCAAGCTACATGCTTTCTATCTAGGTTAGAAGTAGGAATTTATGTTAATTCAGTAGAGATAATATACAACGAGACCCCGTGGTGAAATTGGTAATTCTAAGGAATTCAACCATATTTTTATCAACTGTTTTCATTTTCTCTTAATTTTCTTTTGCTTCGTTAAAACTCAATTCAACATTTTCAATCGTCTTAGGTGATCGTACTATAGTTAATGGTAGTCACTGAGACTACGTCTCCCTGAGTTTGACTCGGGCCTCACAAGGTCTATATTACTCGACGCGTACACTTGCGTTTGCACGCACGGTTTTGGCGTGTTAATTTTTTGGTGTTGTTGCTGGGGAGATGGCAATGTCTCAACACTACGAGTGCTATAGTCGGACACTCTAGGCCACTTTTTAATTTGTGTGCAATTTAATTTAAAAAATAAAAAAGATTTATTTCATATTCATATATCAAATTTTCTCTTTAGGGAACTTGGCTAACTATTTTCAACTTTTTAGGTACTAGTGTATGGTGACAATGAGAACCACAGACTATAGAGAAGCTACACTGGAGGTTCCACTCGCTGTTGAGGTTCCTATCCAAACAACTTCATTAGAAGGCATACCAGTGTCACCTAGGAGACGAGCGATGGGGGACAAAAATTTAGGAGTAGAGAGGACCATTTGGGAGAGGATAAAGGCATCCTCTTCAGATGCACAGATAGGGCCGATCAAAAAGCAACATGTGAATGTAGCTCGATACAAGATTGATCTGGGTTTGATCGCACTCATCAAGTCACAAGCATTCTATGGAAACGCTCATGAAGATCCAGTGGCACATATTAGCAATTTTTTTGGAAATCAGTGACATGGTCAAAGTCGACAGGTTTCCTCAAACCACCATCTATCTGAAGTTGTTTCCATCATAATGGGTTCGCAAGGAAAAGGAATGGTTGCACAATCTGCCAAAATAGTCAATCGAGACATGGGATGAAATGGTCGAAACATTCTTTCAAACATATTTTCCTCCAGAGAAAACAAATGAGTTGATTAAGAATATCCACAACTTTAAGAAACATGCATCTGAATCTTATTCCGAGGCATGGGAGTGCTTTTAGATCATGCTCATGAAGGTTTTGCACCATGGGGTAGATTTAGAAAATCAAGTGAAGGTGTTCTATTTTGGGCTGTGAAAAAGCGAACATACTACTTTGGATAGTACAGGCTTGGGGTTCTTTCTCAATAACCCACCCTCAACATGTCAGGATATTTTGAAGAACATGGGGAAGAATTAGGCATGGGGTGATGAGAGAGACAATCTAGAGCAGATCAAGAGCATAGGAGAATCCAAAGTCATCACATCCTTGAATGAAAAGCTAGACTTGATAGCAAAGAAGCTGCTGGAGAAGGATAATAATTCATCAAATGAAGAAGGCCAAGTGAAGTATGTGCGACAGCAAGTCTATAGGAACAATGAATACACATGGAGGAAGGATCCCAAATTCTCATGGAAGTATCTAATCAACTTCCTACAAGACCCCGATCAACAACATCAACAAAGGAATAACCAGCAGTAGCAACCTGCGGCAGAGGAGACCAAAAATGAAATTCTCAACCACATAGTGAAGAAAAATGAGCAACTAATAAACAATTTCTAGTGTGATCTTCAGAACCAAGGGGCCCAAATGAGGAGCTTTGAGACAAGTTTGCATCAACTAGCGGCAGATGTGGCGGATTAAAAAAAACCTTCTCAGTAGGGGTTTCCAGGAAATACTAACACTCCAATGGGGAACCAGTAGGTCAAAGCCATACTACTGAGAAGTGGGAATAAGACATTGACCCCACAGCCTAAGAAGACTGAGGTGATCAAGCCCGTTGATAGTGGAGACTCAGTGGCAGAGCAGGAGCAAGCAGAACCCGAGGCACGAAATGCAGGGGAGGAGAAAACTCAAGAAAGAGAGGTGGAAAATAGGACATCATATGTGCCACCACATCAGAGGACACAGACTATACCAGTTCCATATCCTAATAGCTTGAAGGCAACAAATATGGATCAACAATTCAAGAAGTTTATGGATAGCTTTAGGAAGCTTTCTGTAAATATACCATTGATTGAAGTAATTAAACAAATACCCTCATATGGGAAGTTTATGAAAGATATCATCAACAAGAAGAGGAAGATCCCAGATTCTAAGGTGGTTGTACTAAGAGAACAAGTCAGTGCCTTCATATTAGGTACACTTCCACCAAAGAGGCAAGACCCCAGTTGTTTCAACATCACATGTTACATCAGGAAGACAAAGTTTGGTAAGGCACTCTGTGATTTGGGGGCAAGAATCAACTTGATGCCCCTATCCACTTTCCAGAAGCTTCACCTCAAAACATCAAGGAAGAGCAGTATGACGATTCAGTTAGCAGACAACTCGGTAGTTTCACCATATGGCAAATGTGCTTGTCAAGGTGGACCGGTTTATTTTTCCTATAGGTTTTGTAGTGATGGAAATGCAAGCTGAACATGGCAATGAGCTTCTTCTAGGAAGGCCCTTCCAAGAAATAGCTGACATGATCTTGGAGATGGGAAGAGGTTGCTTGACCATGGGAATTATAGATGACATGTTTGAGATAAAAATGTCAGATAATTCCAAGTCATCAAATGCTCAGGAGCAATGCAATATGATGCATCACATGAATAACAATATTTCTTTATTCTTGGGAAAACCATTTTTGGACTTGGCACATGTTATGACAAAGGTGTACAGGGGGACACTTGTTGTGGACATCATGGAGAACACCAGGGTACTGTCACTTGCCAAGGCGGTAGGATATCCGGATGACAGAGAAGAGGAAGCGAGTTTATCTACTGTGAATGATGACACAGAGGAGTCCATACTACAGGTCCATTCACAACTTCCCCTAGAGGCATGTCTAATGAACATGATCGATGATTGTGTTCGAGATCAGTCAATGGAGGAATGTGCATGGCTTCTGAAGGTGTTGCCATGTTATTATACAAGGCATTTCGAGGATTTGGGACCACTACCACTGCCATTGGTTTCTTCACTTTTAAACCCGCCCAAGTTAGAGCTCAAGCCGATGCAGCCTCATCTGAAATATGTGTTTCTAGCCATGGAGGAGAAGCTACCAGTCATCATATCAACATCATTGAGTATGTCGAAAGAAGAACAGTTGATCACTGTGTTAAAGAATCACCGAGGTGCTTTTGGGTGGTCCGTGGCTGACATAAAGGGGATTTCTCCCACCTTGTGTCAACACAAGATTCGTCTAGAAGAAGGAGCGAATCCGATCATTCAACCTCAGTGTCACTTAAATCCAATTATGATGGAGGTGGTAAAGAAGGAGGTAATAAAGCTACTACCGGCGAGTATAATTTATGCTATTTCAGATTCTTTGTGGGTTAGTCCGACGCAGGCGGTGCCTAAAAAGGGGGGAATTATTGTCACTACTAATTCATCTAATGAGCAAATCACCACTAGATTAGTGACCGGATGGCGAGTTTGCATTGACTATCACAGGTTGAACACTGCTACACTTAAGGACCCTTTTCTGTTGCCGTTCATTGATTAAATTTTGGAACGACTCACCGATCGCTCCCATTTTTGTTTTCTCAACAGATATTTGGGCTACAATTAGATTTCTATCGAGCCTAAGGACCAGGAGAAGTCTACCTTCACCTTCCCTTATGGTACCTTTGCATACCACCGCATGCCTTTTGGGTTATGCAGTGCACCCGCGACTTTTCAAAGGTGTATGTTGGAGATTTTTTCAGATATGGTAGAAAGATGTCTTGAGGTTTTTATGGATGATTTTTCAATTTATGGGACGTCTTTTGATGATTTATTGAAAATTTTTGACAAGGTCTTACAGAGATGTGAAGACACTCATCTAGTGCTTAATTGGGAAAAATGTCACATGATGGTTAGCGAGGGCATAGTGTTAGGTCACAAGGTGTCTAGCAAGGGATTGGAGGTAGATTCGGTCAAAATAGAAGTGATCTCAAAACTCCCTCCACTAACATCGGTGAAGGCAGTTAGGAGCTTTCTAGGCCACGTCGGGTTTTATCGCCGATTTATTAAAGATTTTTCAAAAATCGCTAAACCATCGTCTGAGCTTTTGGAAAAGGATGTCAAATTCAATTTTGATGAGAGGTGTTTAAAGGATTTTGAGATGTTGAAGGAAAAACTCATATCTGCACCGATTGTGCAAGCTCCAGATTGGATCCAACCATTGGAGTTGATGTGTGATGCATCAGACTATGTTGTGGGGGCAGTGTTGGGGCAATGCCTAGACAAGGTTCCTACTGTCATATACTATGCATCTAAAACACTTAATTATGCACAACTTAATTACACCACAACTAAAAAATAATTACTATCTATTATCTTTACTTTTGAAAAATTTAGGAAATATCTTGTAGGAGAAAAAGTGGTGGTGTGGACGGACCATGCGAATATTAAGTACTTACTATAGAAGAAGGATGCTAAACCAAGATTGATTTGATGGATCCTTTTATTATAGGAGTTTGATATTGAGGTCAAGAATAAAGTAGGGGTAGAGAATGTGGTGGTTGATCACCTATCTCAATTGGAGAGGGTAGACGAGAAGGACATGAATATACCCTTTCTAGAGACCTTCCCTGATGAGCAGTTGTTCACCCTTAAGTAAAAAGATCATTGGTTTGCTAATATTGTGAATTATTTATCTTGTAAAGAAATTGCATGTAGATTGGGGTTTTCAAGAAAAGAAAATATTTTTTTATTCTTTGCGGTATTACTTTTGGGATGATCCTATTTTGTTGAAATAGTGCAGGGATGGAATTTTGAGGAGATGTGTACCTGAAGGTGAGTATGAGAGTGTGTTAAAGCATTGACACACACTTCCTATAGGTTGACACCATGATAGTTCTAGGACAACCACAAAGGTGTTGGAGAGTGGATTGTATTGGTCGACCCTTTTCAAAGATGCATACGACTTTGTGCGTAGGTGTGATGTGTGTCAACAGTCAGGTAACATATCAAAGCGGCAGGAGATGCCTTTGAATGTGTTTCAAGAAGTAGAGGTTTTTGATTTGAGGGGTGTTGATTTCATGGGACTCTTTGTGTACTCTAACTCAAACCTTTACATCTTGTTGGTTGTAGATTATGTCTCAAAATGGGTGGAAGCAATTCCAACCCGAACCATGATGCAAATGTCATATGCAAATTTGTTAAGGATCACATTTTCTATAGGTTTGGAGTGCCAAGGATGATCATAAGAGATGGAGGAACTCATTTCACTAATTAGAAATTTGGGGCACTTTTAACCAAGTATGGAGTGACGCACCATGTGGGTACACCATATAACCCACAAATACAAGGACAAGTAGAGATTTCCAATCGTGAGATTAAAAAGATCCTTGAAAAGACGATGTCGTCTAGTAGAAAGAATTGGAGTGATTTGTTAGTTGATGCTCTATGGGCCTATAGGACAGCCTACAAGACACCCATAGGAACCACACCCTTTAGGTTATTCTATGGCCGAGCGTGTCATCTTCTTGTGGCATTAGAACATAAGGCTCATTGGGTGTTGAGAAGGCTCAACTTTGATCTTGATGAAGCAGGAAAGACAAGGATGTTAGAGTTGAATGAGCTTGATGAAATTTAGATGAATGCTTATTAGAAATCAAGATTGTACAAGGAAAGAATTAAGCAAATTCATGACCACCATATAGCTAGGAGAGTCTTTTTACCTGGAGAGTGTGTGTTGCTCTTTAACTCAAGATTGAAATTGCACCTCGGGAAATTGAGATCTAGGTGGAGTGGACCATTCATCATTGAAGAGGTGTTTCCACATGGAGCGGTTAGGATAAAAGAGGGAGAGAGATCCTTCTTGGTCAATGGTCAAAGATTGAAACATTATTTTGGAGAAGATTTTGTGAGGAAGGTGCATGAGGTTAAACTTATTGCTCTTAATTAATCTCAACAATGGAGTTGTCTAGCCTAGGACATTAAACAAGGGCGCTTGTTGGGAGGAAACCCAACCATTAGGAAGTTTGTTTCTTTCATTTCCATTAAGTTGTTTTATTAGTACTTAGTTTTTGAAATTTTTATGTAAAAATGATGCCATGATTCATTTGTTGAGTGTGTAGTCTATGGATGAGTCAGTGCCACTGACATCCATGTTGATGGCATTGAGACAGTGTCACAGAGACGAGCATTGTGGTTGATAAAAGTCAGTGCCACCGACATCTATGTCGGTGCCACCAATATCTCTTAAGAAAGTGTAGAACTCAGATGTGGTTAACTGATGAGTCGTTGGTACCAAAGACATCCAAGTCGGTGGCACCAACTCAGCATGAGGTCTCCGGCTAGGTGGGTGCATCGATGCACCGACGGAAGAAGGAGAAAAAGGTTCGATTATCATGTCAGTACCATAGACCACATCGTCAGTGCCACTGACCATAGGAAACACTGATCCATGGATAACACCGATCGATGGCTTAGATGTGCCCACGTGGACTATCTGAAGATTCGACCTCACCCAAAAGTCAGTACCACTGATTCATCATCAATCCAGAAAAGGAATATCACGCACCAACAACCGTCGATGCACTGACCGCCTGGATTTGGTCCCAGAATTCGGTGCCACTGACTTCATTTCAGTGCCACTGACTCTATCACAGCAGGTCGACACCGGCCCTATAAAAGGGAGGGTATAGTTTGTTTTCTCTCTCACAACTTGAAGAACAATGACTCCCACAAGCATGAGCGGCTACTCCGAGCATCCAGAGGCTTCATCAGACTCTTCCTTTCTTATTCTTCTTCTCCGATCAATCCATCATCATGGCTAGACAAGGAGGACCCCCTGGCGGTCTTACACCACGACCACGCCTCAGCCACCCCTCGAAGGAGGTAATGAAGGTCTATGAAGAGCATACAAAGTGGCCATTGGCACCTACACGATACGGAGATCTTCAACTACTGGAGGATATAGGCTTCTCTGACAACATGGCGTATGTCCTTGAGCGATGAGAGTTTGATCACAGATTTGTGAATCCAATCTTTGGAGGGTGGCTAGAATACAAAGAAATCTTCATCGAGTTCATGGCATCCTTGGAGATATTAGTCACCCCTGATCAAGCATTCCCGTCAAGCGGCGAATGGAGAGAAGGAAAGGTGGATTTTTGCCTTTACAACACCAACTACTCCCTTACTCTCTACGCCTTCAATGCTATTTACGGGTGGCCACATGTGCCCTCTCGTCGGCCCAAGAATGTCAATTTGGACGCCATCTAGAAGGACTTTGTGACAGCGTCGGAGGGTAAAAGGATGAACTTCCACCATAGTTCTTTGGCGGACTTAGAGCATCCCTTTCTTTGGGTGCTTCATCGGATGTTGACCAACACATTATTCGTAAAGTCAACCCAAGCACAAGCAAAGGTACAAATATTAGACTTGTATTTTCTGTATCAACTTATGGAGGGAGAGTCGGTCAATTGGGGATCATTCTTTCTACAACACATTATTACGGTGAGGCACAATGTCAAGCGAGCTACACCCATTCTCTTTGGGGGACTTATCACCCCCATTGCTCTTCACTTGGTTCTTGATCTCTCTATTCTGGAGCCGCTCAACTCCAGGCTACGCATTGATTGTATTCATTTCAAGTAGTCCAATCTCATCACTGTGGACAATGATGTCATCTACGCCACATGCTCGGTCGATGATACTTTCTACAAGCGTCGACTTCCTGATCCAATTTTCAACATCAGGGGAGTTGGGCACTATAAATGGCCAGCTCTGGGCGATGATGACAATGTTGGACAACAAGAAGCTCAGGCTGAGGAGGAAGATGTGGGAAGTGATGACATGGAGGAAGTGAAGCCCACCATTCCTGTGAGACATAGAGTGGGTCCACGGAAGCATCCTCACCATTATGCTGCCTCATCATCTTTTGCCCCGCCGCCCTCTCAAGAAGGAGAGGATGCTTACTCTATGGCGGGTATGTATACTGTAACATCCCTGACCTGGGTTATGTTTTAACCCTAGGTGTTTTGTTTAATAAAATTGATTATATGCTTGCTCTTATCTTTTGAAAAGTAATTAAGGCTCAAGAGGAACTTACATTGCAATTTTAGTCCTTTTTTTAATAGTGTTGAAATCAATGTTTTGTTTGTTTTGCACTAAAGTGCAAATTACCCAAGTTGAGGGGTTTATTTGCAAATTGTGTATGATAATATGTTCCTCATGTGTTGAAGCACCATGAGAATGAATATGATGCAGAGGTATGGCTTGTGATAGCCTGAATACCAAGAAAGAGCTGATAAAGCAATGATTGTGCATTAAAACCTAGTTTTGGTGTAATGTGCAATTTACCCAAAACCTAGGGTTCAATATGCAAATTACCACTTCAAAATGGCCCCTACTATTTCTTGGGATAATGTGGAGAAAATACAATGAGGGGGCATCTCATTTGTATCTCTTTGAAGGAGAGAGAATCTTGATATTAAAATAATCAAGATTTAAGCATAATGGAAACCTTAATTCGAATTAACGCAAAAATAAATAAAATA
Source organism: Alisma plantago-aquatica (assembly GCA_963693085.1). Taxonomy (NCBI): domain Eukaryota; kingdom Viridiplantae; phylum Streptophyta; class Magnoliopsida; order Alismatales; family Alismataceae; genus Alisma; species Alisma plantago-aquatica. Next base: position 124,172,126 of record OY856409.1, read on the forward strand.
ATTAAAGGACCTTCAACCAAAATTAAATGGTTGAATTCAGATATGTGTGGACGTCCTTGTGCTTTGCAACGTCCACGAAATATCTCAAGGAGGTGAAAAACCCACTCACATTTTTATAAGAAAAAGAAATATCCACTCACTTATGGATATTATTATTAAATGGATTAAGGTGCTTAATTTGCTTTTCTTTAAATTGTGGATAATTGAGAGGAATAAGAGGCAAATAGGATATCCTCGTCCCTAAGGAAGAGAAGGGTGCAAGTGGCAAGGATAAGGGGGAGAAAATTCCTACTTTCTCTCTCCTAATTGAATTTTTAATAAAAATTGCATATAAGCTCATTTATCCATAGAGTAAAAGGGGAATTTCAGATTCACTTCCACCCTTTGCTTGCAAAACGACCAAGGAAGTTTTGAAGGACCAGGATGAAGACCCCCAACCTGTTGGTAAGATTCTTAACCTTCTTTCATCTTGATTTCATGGTGGAAATCATAAATCAATGCATAATTTCTTCTTTTCTTCACTCCATCTTCAACCCTAGCCAATCTTTTCACTCCAAAAATTGAGGACGAGCCTTGGGGGAGTTGCAAAAGCTTCTTCCACAATTTTTTACGTGAAGCTCCAAGCTTTGAAGCTCAATTGAAGTCAGGTTATATAACTTGAACCCTTATTCATTATTATTGAATTCAATTTCTCAACCCTTTATGTTCAATTGATTTTCTTGCAATTCCTTTGATTGATTGATGGAATCACAATGGAAATGGTAGTAAATTTCGTAGGGTTTGAGCTTTATGATGATGACATCATCACAAGCACACATCTCAACAAATTTGAGTTGCAAACGGTTTTGGACCTTTGGTCCAAACAGTTTCACCAAACCGTTTGGTGATTTGAGTCCCAAACTGCATGAGAGTGTTGACCATTTGGATGGGTTGACCGTTTGAGGTTTGAACCCTAGTACATGTTGGATGATGATCCAATGGATCCAATTCATTGATTAAATGTATGTACAATCCACAAATTACAACCCTAATCAATTTATTGGAAGTTCCATAGATTGATCCATTCGATTTCAAGACTTTTTGGGTCAAACGGTCATGAGACCGTTTGAGCCCAAACGGTCTTGAAACCGTTTGGGATCAAATAGTTTCAAAACCATTTGATGATCCAATGATTGAGATTTTAGGGCTGGAGATCCAAGAGCCAATAATTGTTGAACTTCAATACCTCAATTGATTGAAGGTTTCAATGTAGAAAATCATGTTCAACCACTTGATGAATGTACCTAATGAACCCTTGCGGTTTTGAGACTGATTTATCCCAAACGGTCTTGAGACCGTTTGAGCCCAAACAGTCTTGAAACTATTTGGGGTCAAACGGTTTCAAAACCGTTTGGAATCAAATGGACTGTTTGGGGTCACACGGTTTCAAAACCGTTTGGAATCAAAAGGTTTCAAAACCGTTTGGTGATGAAACATCACAACCGAATAAAGGTCAATTGTGATTCAATCATTTGGAAATTGAAGGTGATGATTGTTCCAATGAGCCAATGATTGATAGTAATGACAATCAATGATAGGTATAAAGGTTGAATCCCTAAAGTACCTAATTGATTAATACCTTTAAAGGGATAAACACTAATTGTTTATAAAAACAATAACTTAGTACACTATGCCAATCATAGTTGTATGTACTTGATCGAAGGGTTGATATAACCTAATCAAGTTCAGAGTATGATAGAGAGGAAATCATACATGAATATGATTCATGTGGTGATTAAGGGTATGATCCTCAGCATAGAGATCATAAAACCCTAATCATGAGCATAAACCCTAATTGACAAGATTATTGCACCTTAACCCTAATCCAGGGTAAGGATGTAACCCTAATCTAGGGTGAAAATATGAGTAACCCTAATTATGGGTAATGGAACATGAAACCCTAATTGGGATAAATAGTAAACCCTAATTATGGGTAATGGAACATGAAAGCCTAATTGGGATGAATAGTAAACCTTAATTATGGGTAATGGAACATGATACGCTAATTGGGATGAATAGTAAAACTTAATTGTGGGTTATTAAATGTAGACCCTATTCTGGGGTGAAATATATATGAAACCCTAACTTAGGGTGATTTTATGAGGAACCCTGATGTTTGATGCGATGTGGAGCTCAAATCTAGGTTGATGCTATGTAATGTTTTATGAAACCCTAATCTTGGGCAATATGGTGATAAACCATAACTTTGATCTGGGTAATGGGATGAATGTTTCCAAATGACATGAAATGTGAAACCCTAACCCTAGTAAGGGAATAGTGGTGTTACCCTTGAATAGTGAATCCATATTTGTTCTACATGGTACAGATATATATAGTTGAAGTTACTGTTATCATCTGCACTAACCATGCATGTATTCTGAAATGGTGATCATGGCCAGGTATGAGCTATGATGTTTTATTCATTATCGTTTATTGGGCCTTGTGTGCCATAATATGCCTTGCTGCCTGATAAGAGGTAACAAGAGAGTTGATGGGCCTCAAGTGCCATGAGTAATGCTTGTATAGCAAGTACCATGTTTACCTTGGTCAGATGACCTAAAGGTGATAGTTACCTGGAAAAGTGGTAACAATGCTCAATGATGAGATAAGGGTTTCAATACCCAAAACCATATGATTATGGTAATGAGATTGTGAAGGTATGAGAATTCCCAGTATTGAAATGAGGGACTGAGTTCCCAATGTCTTTTAAAGACTAATAAGTAATTGATGAAAATAGTACATGTTTTTTTATAGCATTGTCATAATAAGTTATGTTTAAGAACGTGGATGATGCTAAAAGAATATGATAATGTACTTAATTAATCAAGTAAAATTTGTTCATGTAGTGCTTTGACCATAGATCCATCATCGTCAGTAGTTGGTGATGGTGAAACAGGTTTTCCTATGGGATTTCCTGGAGTCCGCATATTTTGAATATGCAGGGGTAAATGGGAAAAAATATCCTTACGTCCTGGTGAAGAGATTGATGGAAGGTAAACATTAAACCTCTCAATCCTTCATGTGTCGGGATGGATGTATCACAAATCTCCCGATGGTTGGGATGGATGTATCACTAATCTCCCAATGATATTCAATGCCGGGTCGATGAAGATAAACATTAAATCTCTCGATTTCCGATGAGAGTGCAGTTGACGCTGTAACTCTATAGTGAAGTTGCCATTATACCCTGGAAAGCTATATTGAGCAGTTGACATAGTCCTTCTTGGTCCCGTACTGACTGAGATGTGGGAGGTCATGGGAATCCGGCTCTTCCATTGACCTATGTATGGTACCGATTTCAATTTTGCAATGGTCAGTTGGAGTATGAGCGGTATACCTCATCTCCTTAGAGCTTAAGTATGTTTGTAAAAATGTAATCAGCCGTGTAGCGTATTTGCATAAGACTGAAATACAAGAATCACTGGTTGATGATTATCTTGCTTAACATATCCTAGATGGATAAATGTTATACATGTCCTATAATTCTTTATTGAATATTAGACATGATGCTTAATTAAGTTATAGCTAATAAGCTCAAGTGGGAGTGTTGCTCTAATCTACTTTAAATAAGTGAATTATCTGCTATTGATTATTTTGATTCCACTGCTCAGTTTAATTCTATTAAACTACAATAATAATGTTTTCAGTGAAGAGTTATATCTCTCGCTGGGGCAATTTTAATAATTGTCTCACCCCCGTGGAATCAAACATTTTGAGGTAGACGCAGACAAAAAGTCAGAAACCTTATTGTAGGGGAAGAGCAACAGCAGCAGCAACAGCAACAGGGACAAAAGTGATCCATGAGGTGGAGATACTGGCTATCTAGTTTTGTATAGTTAGTCATATGTGTCATCTCTATACTCTCAGGTCCTAGGAGTCAGTGATAGTGTTTTTATAATAGATCTGAAAATTTTGGCATGATGTCTCGAGGATTTTATTACTTGTACTTTTTAGTAAAGCAATGATGTATATATATTCCTCGAGAAGAGATAGTACAGTGGATGTACCTTGTGAACAAGTATGTAAATATAATACTGTGGTTCCTGTTCAAAGAATATTTCTGAGAATGGATCTCTTTGTAAATGGTTTTAATTTTTAGTGATTTTCAGTAATCTTTTGCTAATGATACGCTTCCGCATTAGTTAATCTTGTTATTTTGGTTAAGACTGGTTTGTTTGCCACAAATTAGTGGTATCAGAGCTCTAGGTTTGCTGAGTCTACAGAGACGCAGGATTAAGGTTGTTGAGTCTGTTCTAGTGTCTTCCAGTTATCTGATAGTGTCTTCTGCTCATATAGGAGGAGAAGAAGAACTAAAGATGTCTAGAGCACACGATGAACATGTTGTTAAGAGCAGCATTGTTGCACCAGGAGGAGGTGCAAGGGATCAAGATAGGGAGGAGCATGTACTTGATCACCCCTGTTCAACCAAGTTGATATGGGGAATCTAGCTTTCCAAAATATGTTTGGACAGTTTATGGAAGCTATGACCCATATGATGGATAGGATGCCATTACCTGCACCCAGGGCACCAGCCCATGATGAAAGACATGGAGTCGGCAAGACTTTTGAACGGCTTAGGAGGGTAGGAGCCATAGAGTATGCTGGTACAGCCGACCCATCAGATGCTGACCTATGGTTGACTGAGCTGGAGAAAGCCTTCAGAATCCTCATGATTCTTGATGATGAGAAGGTGAGGCATGTTGTATATCTCCTAAAAGGGAGTGTTGGCCACTGGTGGACCATTGAGGAAGGCAAAAGACCTGGTGTTATGATCAGATGGGATGAATTATGGCGTGAATTCGTCGCTAGATACTTTCCCAAGACATATCTAGATGAGAAAATCAATCAATTTGAGAGGTTGAGGCAAGGACAAATGAACATTAGTGAATACGAAGCTAGGTTCATAGAACTTTTGCAGTTTTGTCTGCATATGCCATCTATAGATGAGGAGAGAATTCAGCGATTCGAGAAGGAACTGAACACTGAATTGACCACTGCGGTGTCTGCTCTGGAGAACCGGGAGAGGTTTTCCACTTTTGTGGAGTTTGTAAGATGAACAGAAAAGTTTGTGATTGAGAAGCGACAGACCAAGGGTAAGAAAGAGTACCCACAGTTCCAAGGACAGAGTTTTGGAAGTTTTAAGAGACCAAGGTATTATGTGCCTACACCACCACCAAGGTTCAATACCCAGACGCAATGGATGTCAAGTAAGGGTAGAGGTTGTAGTTTACCACTGAAGGGAGCTCACAGCTCAGCCTCAATGTCAGTAACAGGACCACCCAGACCACAGAGGGGAAATGTAACCTGTTATAGATGTGGGAGAGAAGGCCATGTGGTGAGGGACTATCATGAAAAAGTCAAGAATGTGACCTAGCAACCGAGGCAGAGTCAGCAAGGCTCTCAGAGGAAGCAGTCTAGCAGTGGTGCTAGAGGACGTAGACAAACATCCCAAGTTGGGTCGTCAACATCTAATAATCAAGCACAGGGTCAACAACAAGAAACGGCTAGATTCTATGCTATGAATCAGCCCAATGTAGTAGTCAACCCTCGGGTTGTGACAGGTCAGATGGAATTATTTTATTCTGATATGTCTTCATCCTGCTCCGTATCTTTATTAATTGATCCAGGTGCTACACACTCTTTTATCACTCGAGAAGTGATTCATGACTGCAACATGATTGTCAGTCATAGAGTAGATAGCATGTTGTTAGAAACACCTTTGTTGGGATCTACAGTGTTGCGGGAAGTGTGTTCCCCCTGCAATCTTTCCTTTTCTTATCATCGCATTCGGGTGGATCTTATACCACTTGAAATGCATGGGTTTGATATAATTCTTGGGATGGACACCTTAGAAAATTATAAAGTTGTCTTGGATTGTGGTTCCAAGCGGGTTGTGTTCATAGATAATGGTGACACATGGATCTTTCAGGGAGAAAGAAAGATTCTTCCAACATGTCTTGTGTCATCTATGGTAGCTGAGAAGTTGATGAGACAAGGATTCTTTGCATTCTTAGCCCATGTTGTAGATACCACAATGGAGAGCCCTCATCTTTTAGAAGTTCTAATAGTCAGGGAATTTGAAGATGTATTTCCTGAAGAACTTCCAGGTGTTCCACCGCCCCGAGAGATTGATTTTGAAATTAATCTAATCCTGGGAACGCAACCAATAGCACAAACGCTGTATAATATGGCACCTGCTGAAATGGCAAAGCTCAAGAAACAACTACAAGAGTTGCTTGAGAAGGGTTTTATCTGACCAAGTACTTCACCATGGGGTGCTCCGGTCCTCTTTGTTAAGAAGAAGGATGGGTCTATGCATTTATGCATCGACTATATGCAGTTAAATAAAGTAAATATAAAGAACAAGTATCCTCTACCAAGGATTGATGACTTATTTGATTAGTTGCATGGTGAAACTATCTTTTCTAAAATAGATCTAAGGTCGGGATACCATCAGTTGCGTATTAAGGAGAGTGACATACCTAAGTCTGCCTTTAGGATAAGGTATGGCCACTATGAGTTCATAGTTATGTCGTTTGGACTAACTAATGCACCAACTGCATTTATGGAACTCATGAATAAAATCTTTCGACCTTTTCTTGATCAATGTGTAGTCGTCTTTATAGATGACATCCTGATATATAGTAGAGATGCTCAACAACATGAGCATCATCTTTGTTAAGCTTTGACTTTTCTAAGAAAGCATAAGTTGTATGCTAAGTTTAGAAAATGTGAGTTCAGGTTACCAGAAGTTTCTTTTCTTGGACACGTAATATCTACTACAGGTATTCGTATTGATCCTAAGAAAGTAGAATCTGTCCTGCAATGGGAAGAGCCTAAGACACCGATGGAGATATGCAGTTTCCTAAGACTGGCAGGCTATTATAGGAGGTTCATTAAGAACTTTAGTTCAATAGCTTTACCCCTAACCAAGTTGACTAGGAAGGAGATTCCTTTTATCTGGGATGACAAGTGTCAACAATCTTTCTAGTTGTTGAAGGAAAAGTTAACAAGTGCACATGTGTTAGTACTACCTGAGCAAGGGAAGGGGTATATAGTCTTTTGTGATGCATCTAAGAATGGCTTAGGATGTGTGTTGATGCAGGATAAGCAAGTGATTTCTTTTGCTTCTCTACAGCTTAAGAAACATGAGGAGAATTATCTGACACACGATCTAGAGCTAGCTGCTATGGTCTATGCCTTGAAGATCTGGAGACATTATCTCTATGGAGAAACATTCCAGATTTTCACATACCATAAGAATCTAAAGTATATCTTCTCACAGCATGAGCTAAACATGAGACAACGCCACTGTATGGAGTTAATCAAGGACTATGATTGTACAATTGATTATCATCCAGGGAAAGCCAATGTGGTTGTTGATGCACTAAGTAGAAAATCAGCAACACCAGCCTTAAACAAAGCACAATTGAACTCCCTAGTTTGCTCTAAGAGAGATATCCTTATCTCCTTAAGACAAGACAATGTACAGCTTAAAGTATCATTGTTATCCAGGTTATTAGCTAAGATGCACATAAAACCTACTCTGAGATAGCAGATTAAAGAAGCACAACAGACTGATATTGTGATTCAATAGATTAGATCAGAGTATGGTAGTGAAAAACGGGATGGTTTCCATGATTCAGATGATCAAGTAGTCTGTTACCATGATAGGATGGTAGTACCTGATGTTGATATCTTAAGGAAGTTAGTTTTGGAAAAAGCTCATTCTTCGATGTATGCCATGCATCCAGGAAGCACCAAGATATATCATAACTTAAAAGATATGTATTGGTGGCCTGGATTAAAGAAAGATGTAGCTGAGTTTGTTATGTGGTGTCCGGTGTGTCAGCAAGTTAAAGCTGAACATCAAAAGCCCTAAAGAACAATGCAACCTCTGCCTATACCGCAATGGAAATGGGATCATGTAACCATGGACATTGTGGTTGGTTTGCCTAGAACAGCCAAAAGTCATGATTCCATTTGGGTGATAGTTGATAGGTTGACTAAGACAACACATTTCATTCCTGTCAAAACAACCTACACTGCTGAGAAGCTTGCAAAGATATACATAGATGAGATAGTGCGTTTGCACGGAGTTCCAACTACTATTGTATCTGATAGAGGTCCCCAGTTCATGAGTCATTTTTGGGAGCGACTCCATAAAGCTTTGGGTACATAGTTAAGGTTTAGTACAACCTTTCACCCACAGACAGACGGACAGTCTGAGAGGACTATACAAACCTTAGAGGACTTGCTTAGAGCATGTGTCCTTCAGTTTGTAGGAAGTTGGGATCTACATCTGAGCTTGATAGAATTTTCTTATAATAATAGCTATTAGCATAGTATTGAGATGGCACCATATGAGGCTGTATATGGTAGACGTTGTAGATCTCCCTTATGTTGGTATGAAATAGGAGAATACCAACTCTTGGGTCCTGAGCTAGTTCAACAAACAACTGAGAAGATTAAAGTTATACAACAACAGTTGAAAGCTTCCTAGGATAGGCAGAAATCATATGTTGATAAGCATCGTAGACCCTTAGTATTCCAAGTTGGATACAGAGTGTATCTCAAGGTCTCACCTTGGAAAGGTATCCTTAGATTTGAAAAGAAGGGAAATTTAGCTCCTAGATTTATGGGACCTTATCCAATCATTGAGAGGATGGGAAAGGTAGCCTATAAGCTGGAGCTACCACCTGAGCTGCATAGATTGCATCCGGTGTTCCATATTTCCATGTTGAGGAAGTGTCATCCTGACACAGAATTGGTTCTGCAACCTATGGAGGTAGAACTAAATGATGATATATTTTATGTTGAAGGACCTGTGTTGATTCTTGACAGAAGAATCAAGAAGTTGAAAACGAAAGACATTTGTCTTGTAAAAGTTCTCTGGCACCACCATGGCATTGAAGAAGCTACGTGGGAGCTAGAGGAAGAGATGAGGAGGAAGTACCCTTCTCTTTTCTCTTGATGTTTTCGTTGAGGATTTCAGGGACGAAATCCTTGTAAGGGGTGGATAAACTTGTAACATCCCTGACCTGGGTTATGTTTTAACCCTAGGTGTTTTGTTTAATAAAAGTAATTATATGCTTGCTCTTATCTTTTGAAAAGTAATTAAGCCTCATGAGGAACTTACATTGCAATTTTAGTCCTTTTTTGAATATTGTTGAAATAATTGTTTTGCTTGTTTTGGACTAAAGTGCAAATTACCCAAGTTGAGGGGTTTATCTACAAATTGTGCATGATAATATGTTCCTAGTGTGTTGAAGCATCATGAGAGTGAAGATGATGCAGAGGTATGGCTTGTGATAGCCTGAATACCAAGAAAGAGATGATAAAGCAATGATTGTGCATTAAAACCTAGTTTTGGTGTAATGTGCAATTTACCCAAAACCTAGGGTTCAATATGCAAATTACCACTTCAAAATGGTCCCTACTATTTCTTGGGATCATGTGGAGAAAATACAATGAGAGGGGCGTCTCATTTGTATCTCTTTGAAGGAGAGAGAATCTTGATATTAAAATAATCAAGATTTAATCATAATGGAAACCTTAATTCGAATTAATGCAAAAATAAATAAAATAATTGAAGGACCTTCAACCAAAATTAAAATGGTTGAATTCAGATATGTGTGGACGTCCTTGTTCTTTGCAAGGGCCACGAAATATCTCAAGGAGGTGAAAAACCCACTCACATTATTATAAGAAAAAGAAATACCCACTCACTTATGGATATTACTATTAAATGGATTAAGGTACTTGATTTTCTTTTCTTTAAATTGTGGATAATTGAGAGGAATAAGAGACAAATAGGATAGCCTCATTCCTAAGGAAGATAAGGGGGAAAATGGCAAGGATAAGGGGGAGATAATTCCTACTTTCTCTCTCCTAATTGAATTTTTAATAAAAATTGCATATAAGCTCATTTATCCATAGAGTAAAAGGGGAATTTCGGATTCACTTCCACCCTTTGCTTGCAAAACGACCAAGGAAGCTTTGAAGGACCAAGAGGACGACCCCCAACCTGTTGGTAAGCTTCTTAACCTTCTTTCATCTTGATTTCATGGTGGAAATCATAAATCAATGCTTAATTTCTTCTTTTCTTCACTCCATCTTCAACCCTAGCCAATCTTTTCACTCCAAAACTTGAGGACGAGCCTTGGGGGAGTTGCAAAAGCTTCTTCTACCATTGTTGACATGAAGCTCCAAGCTTTGAATCTCAATTGAAGGCGGGTTATATAACTTGAACACTTATTCATTATTATTGAATTCAATTTCTCAACCCTTTATGTTCAATTGATTTTCTTGCAATTCCTTTGATTGATTGATGGAATCACCATGGAAATGGCAGTAAATTTCATAGGGTTTGAGCTTGATGATGATGACATCATCACAAGCACACATCTCAACAAATTTGAGTTGCAAACGGGTTTGGACCTTTGGTCCAAACAGTTTACAAACTGTTTGGTGATTTGAGTCCCAAACCGCATGACGGTGTTGACCGTTTGGATGGGTTGACCGTTTGAGGTCTGAAACCTAGTACATGTTGGATGATGATCCAATGGATCCAATTCATTGATTAAATGTATGGACAATCCACCAATTACAACCCTAATCGATTTATTGGAAGTTCCATAGATTGATCCATTCAATTTCAAGACTTTTTGGGTCAAACGGTATTGAAACCGTTTGAGCCCAAATGGTCTTGAAACCATTTGGGATAAAACGGTTTCAAAACCGTTTGATGATCCAATGATTGAGATTTTAGGGCTGGAGATCCAAGAGCCAATAATTGTTGAACTTCAATAACTCAATTGATTGAAGGTTTTAATGAAGCAAATCATGTTCAGCCAATTGATGAATATACCTAATGAACCCTAGCGGTTTTGAGACTGATTTGGCCCAAATGATCTTGAGATCGTTTGAGTCCAAATGGTCTTGAAACCGTTTGGGGTCAAATGGTTTCAAAACCATTTGGAATCAAACGGTTTCAAAACCGTTTGGTGATGAAACCTCAAAACTGAATAAAGGTCAATTGTGATTCAATCATTTGGAAATTGAAGGTGATGATTGTTCCAATGAGCCAATGATTGATAGTAATGACAATCAATGATAGGTATAAAGGTTGAATCCCTAAAGTACCTAATTGATTAATACCTTTAAAGGGATAAACCCTAATTGTTTATAAAAATAATAACTTAGTATACTATGCCAATCATAGTTGTATGTACTTGATCGAAGGGTTGATATAACCTAATCAAGTTGAGAGGATGATAGAGAGGAAATCATACATGAATATGATTCATGTGGTGATTAAGGGTATGATCCTCAGCATAGAGATCATAAAACCCTAATATGAGCATAAACCCTAATTGACAAGATTATTGAACCTTAACCCTAATCCAGGATAAGGATGTAACCCTAGTCCAAGGTGAAAATATGAGTAACCCTAATTATGGGTAATGGAACATGAAACCCTAATTGGGATGAATATTAAACCCTAATTATGGGTAATGGAACATGAAACCCTAATTGTGATGAATAGTAAACCCTAATTATGGGTAATGGAACATGATACCCTAATTGGGATGAATAGTAAAACTTAATTGTGGGTTATTAAATGTACACCATATTCTGGGGTGAAATTTATATGAAACCCTAACTTAGGGTGATTTTATGAGGAACCTTGATGTTTCATGCGATGTGGAGCTCAAATCCAGGGTGATGTTATGTAATGTTTTATGAAACCCTAATCTTGGGCAATATGGTGATAAACCATAACCTTGATCTGGGTAATGGGATGAATGTTCCCAAATGACATGAAATGGGAAACCCTAACCCTAGGAAGGGAATAGTGGTGTTACCCTTGAATAGTGAATCCATATTTGTTCTGCATGGTACTGATATATAATTGAAGTTACTGTTATCATCTGCACTAACCATGCATGTATTCTGAAATGGTGATCATGGCCAGGTATGAGCTATGATGTTTTATTCATTATCAGTTATTGGGCCTTGTGTGCCATAATATGCCTTGTTTCCAGATAAGAGGTAACAAGAGAGTTAATGGGCCTCAAGTGCCATGAGTAATGCTTGTATAGCAAGTACCATGTTTACCTTGGTCAGATGACCTAAAGGTGATAGTTACCTAGAAAAGTGGTAACAATGCTCAATGATGAGATAAGGGTTTGAATACCCAGAACCATATGATTATGGTAATGAGATTGTGAAGGGATGAGAATTCCTAGTATTGAAATGAGAGACTGAGTTCCCAATGTCTTTTAAAGACTAATTAGTAATTAATGAAAGTAGTACATGTTTATTTATAGCATTGTCATAATAAGTTATGTTTAAGAACGTGGCTGATGCTAAAAGAATATGATAATGTACTTAAGTAATCAAGTAAAATCTGTTCATGTAGTGCTCTGACCATAGATCCATCATCGTCAGTACTTGGTGATGGTGAAACAAGTTTTCCTATGTGATTTCCTGGAGTTTGCATATTTTGAATATGCGGGGGTAAATGGGCGAAAATATCCTTACGTCCTGGTGAAGAGATTGATGGAAGGTAAACATTAAACCACTCAATCCTTCATGTGTCAGGATGGATGTATCACAAATCTCCCGATGGTTGGGATAGATGTATCACTAATCTCCCAATGATATTCAATGTCGGGTCGATGAAGATAAACATTAAATCTCTCGATTGCTGATGAGAGTGCAGTTGACGCTGTAACTCTATAGCGAAGTTGCCAATATACCCTGGAATGCTATAGTGAGCAGTGACATAGTCCTGCTTGTGGTACCGTACTGACCGGGATGTGGGAGGTCATGGAAATCTGGCTCTTCCATTGACCTATGTATGGTATCGATTTCAATTTAGCAATGGTCAGTTTGAGTATGAGCGGTATACCACATCTCCTCAGATCTTAAGTATGTTCGTAAAAATGTAATCAGCCATGTAGCGTATTTGCATAAGACTGAAATACAAGAATCACTGGTTGATGATTTTCTTGCTGAACATATCCTAGATGGATAAATGTTATACATGTCCTATAATTCTTTATTGAATACTAGACATGTTGCTTTATTAAGTTACAACTAATAAGCTCAAGTGGGAATGTTGCTCTAATCTTCTTTAAATAAGTGAATTATCTGTTGTTGATTATTTTGATTCCACTGCTCAGTTTTATTCTATGAAACTGCAATAATAATGTTTTTGGTGAAGAGTTATATCTCTCGCTGGGGCAATTTTTATAATTGTCTCACCCCTGTGGAATCCAACATTTTTAGGTAGACGCAGACAAAAAGGCAGAAACCCTACTATAGGGGAAGAGCAGCAGTAGCAACAACATGGACAGCAGTGATCCATCAGGTGGAGATATTGGCTGTCTAGTGTTGTATAGTTAGTCCTATGTGTCATCTCTGTACTCTCAGGTCCTAGGAGTCAGTGATAGTGTTATTATAATAGATCTGAAAATTTTGGCATGATGTCTCGAGGATTTTGTTACTTGTGCTTTTTAGTAAAGCAATGATGTATATATATTCCTCGAGAAGAGATAGTACAGTGGATGTACCTTGTGAACAAGTATGTAAATATAATATTGTGGTTCATGTTCAAATAATCTTTCTGAGAATGGATATCTTTGTAAATGGTTTTAATTTTTAGTGATTTTCAGTAATCTGCTGCTAATGATACGCTTCCGCATTAGTTAATCTTGTTATTTTGGTTAAGACTGGTTTGTTCGCCACATATACTATGTTGCAGGACATCCAGACGCATCAACAACAGCAAACCCAATCCCTGGATGGCATTCAGGACATGCAAGGTGAGTTGTATAGCAACCAGCAGGCGATCTATGAAAATTAATGTCTTCTCTTGGTCAACCAAGAGAATATGCATCAACGTCTACAACAAATGGAGAATTGTCAATAGCCTTTCTTTGATCATTATTGGAGACAAGGGTATTTTGGAGGTTACCTAATGCCACCGGACATGCTCCCATCTGATCCTACCTTTCAGAGAATGTTTCCTCCCCAGGACCCCACACAGCCACTGCCACCACCATTTTGAGTCGGGTATCACTATTCCACTCCTTAAGTTGGGATATTGACTATGGGGACATAGACATATTCAAGCTTGGGGGTGTGCTGGAATAGTTTCTATCTTAGTTTTTATTTTCTTTTATTTTAGCTTTTTGTTTGTTTTATTTTGAGTAGTTTTTCTTCTTAGTTTGTCTTCTATGTAGGATCCACAATCTATCTAGTGTAATATGTGGAGAATTAAATGCATTATTTCAGTTGAGAATATCAATCTCTGGGTTGGGTGCTTTATAAATAAAAAAATAATAAATTTTCTATATGAGCTTATCTTGCAAGTAATCGAGTCACATAATTGAGGAAGTGCTTGAGTAAGTCAGCTTTAGGACATTAGAGCATAAATGACCATCTAATTTGTCTAATAAAGTGATTGACAAGGATTGTTTAGCCTAAACTAATCAAACACTAACATGAACTTAAATTAAACTTCAAGAAAGAAACCCTTCAATTACCCTGTACACAGGTCATTAGAGAGGGACATATGATTTTTTCTATAGGTTCTGTCTCTTAGTCGTATGATCTCACCCACCGCATACCTTTGACTCACACCCCACCATAAGAGGATTGAGCACATGTTGTCATTCTTTCTCTTGATTGCATTTATATTGCATAATAGATTGTGCATAATATATAGTTGTTTATGTTTGCCTGCATTAGTGCATAAAAATATATAGAAAATCATATGTGCACAACAAAATCATGGTGCATTCATTTGTTGCATAACACCTTTGATCATATAGTTGCATAAGCATTACATTTCTTCTTGCATAAATCTTGTTTAACTTCTTCTCTTTTAATAAGAAGGTAGTGATTGTGCCCATTCTTTGAAAGAAAGAAAAAAGCACTACAAAAATTAAAGGTGTAGTGCAATTAGAAGCCCAAAGCAATTTTATCATGATTAAAAGGGGTCTTAAATGAAAAAAAATATATGAATATTTCTGAAAGTTCAAAGGCACAATTCTACCCAATTATAAAGAAAAGTTAGCACATGATGTAGTTTTGTAGATATTTTGTCTTATCTCAAGATGAAATAATAGTTGCATGCATCATTCCACCACAATGATTAGGCACTAGGAGCATTCTAAAAATCGCATCATCATAGGTTCATCATGATTTTTGATTGAATGAATGATTTTATGTGCTCATGAGTCTTCCGCAACCACCTATTTCAACCACCTGTTACTCTTATTGGTAGGCCACTCAAATGATTGTCTCCTCATTCATTATTATATCAGGAGAACTTCTTTCATGTTGATGGTAGGTAGAGAAATAGCAACATAGATAGGAGATCACATGATGCATCAAGTATGAACCGAACGATTTTATCATATTAACTGCTTTAACTGATAGCGTCTCATTGATTGTGGAGTGGACATCTTGGATAGAGATTTTTGGTCCCCTATAGGGCAGTTAGTGTTCAGTGGTCAGTAAAGGCCGGAAGGAGGACCGAAAGGTGGAGACTTTTTAGATGTACCTTATGCTTTTTGTCCTCTAACTGACTTATCTCAATCAGATCCAAAGGTATTGTCGCTCGAGGACAAGAAAGATTCAGCTTAGGGGAGTTTGATGTATGGGTTTTGAGTCACTTATTACAGGCCTAGCTTACATTCGTTTTGTGCATTTGTTAGTCAATTTGTTGATCATATGTGCATGAATCTTGATAATTGGCTTGTATACTCTTTGTGCATCAAATTATGCTTATTTCATCATAATTATATTATTTTATATATTTCTTGGCTTGATACCTGGTCTCTATGCATTTTTAGGAACTTTCAAATAATTGAGGAGTCGGTGCCACCGACCACCCAGGTTGGTGCCACTGAGATAACATCAGAGACAAGGTCGTAGTCAACCAAAAGAGTCGATGGTACCAACAACCCAGGTCGGTGCCACTGAGATAGCGTCAAAGAGGAAGGGAAAAAATTTGTAGCAACTCGGTGCCACTGACATTCCAGTCGATGGTACCGACCCAGCCAAGGACCGACCAGAGCCTGATACCGTCAATGCCACTGACTCTATCAGAATTCAGCAATCTAAACCAGTTGCCCAGATCTAACGGTCCATGTTATGTGGTACTATAAGTGACCTAGGAAAAAAAGGGAGGACGGCCAAACCTAAAGGGGATCGGTTTTTGCACCGCACGATGGTCAGAGAAGAGAGGGAGAGAGCACGGAGCCTAAGGATGACAACCGGACGATTTGAGCACCTCTGACAGACATTTCTACTATCAGAAGACTTTAGAATGCTCGTTTCTCAAGGAGGATCATCCAGAGCATCATCTTTCCAGGGGTTACATGAATCTCCTTCATGTTTCCCACATTTTTCTTCTCTCCTTCCATGTATTTTCAATTGAAAACCATGCAGGGCTAAACCCCTCTTTTCCTTAGGACCCGGGAGTACCTTGGGGAATCGTTGTATTGACTATTTATATGATTTAGTAAAAGTTTCTATTTATTCCTAGATATATAAGTGTGGATTCGAATGACTTATCGCTGCTTGATCACCATGGATAGGGTATTAGACCAATAATCACTCTGGAAGGGGGATTAACAGTTTGAAAACCATAACATGTACACTTCCCTATGAGTTCCTTGGAATAAGTGATGTACGAGTAGTGGAAAGAACCCATAGTTTTCATTAATGCACCTAAACTAAGAATAAATTACCATAGACATGGAATTGGCTTAGATTTAGGTAGTGAATTGTATCGCGTCAGCTAGAAATTCGAGCTACATGCTTTCTATCCAGGTCAGAAGTAGGAATTTATGTTAATTCAATAGAGATAATATACAATGAGACCACGTGGTGAAACTGGTAATTCTAAGGAATTCAACCATATTCGAATCAACCGTTTTCATTTTCTCTTAATTTTCTTTTTCTTTGTTAAAACTCAATTCAACATTTTCAACTGGCTTAGATGATTGTACTATAGTTAGTAGTAGTCACTGAGACTACGTCTCCCTGAGTTTGACTCGGGCCTCACAAGGCCTATAATAATCGACGCGTACACATGTATTTGCACGCACGGTTTTGGCGTGTTAGAACCCAAGATGGTGGTTCACCTGATATGGAAATGGGTAATACCTCATACATGATTTAAGGCATGTCCTATGGATGATATGGGAGATACCTACTTGCACCTTACACACGATACAAGGATAAGGTCATACCTTTCACATGATATGATGAAATCCCTAGAAAAAGATAGGGAACCCAAGATGATATGCCTCTGAAACGCGATATACCCTACTATCTTGTGTTGGGATGAAGAGTAACTAAGTATCTAACTTGTTGTGTAACTAA
This sequence comes from Alisma plantago-aquatica, assembly GCA_963693085.1. Lineage (NCBI taxonomy): Eukaryota > Viridiplantae > Streptophyta > Magnoliopsida > Alismatales > Alismataceae > Alisma > Alisma plantago-aquatica. The sequence continues at coordinate 124,189,571 of OY856409.1, forward strand.
AATGATAAAACTGAAACTTGAAAGTATAAAAAGGATATGAGTTTAAGGGATTATCTAATATAGGTAACCCGATGTGATATCCAACATACAAACCGATAAGGTAAACCCAAGATGGGAATCCGATATGGTAAACCTAAGAGGGGAATTCAATATGGTAAACCCAAGAGGGAAATTCGATATGGTAAACCCAAGATGGGAATTTGATATGGTAAAACCAATATGGGAAACTGATATAGCACTTAGACAATACATGATGAGGTAATACATCCTATACCCAGTATAGTGCACTCTTGTGCACGATATGAGAACCCAATATATCTCTATACCCTATATAAGGTCAAGAGTCTTACCTATACACGATATAAGGTTGGCTCAAGATGATAAAAGCTAAGTGATAGATAATCCTACATGGCTACACGATATGGTGTTAGGGGATACACCCTAAACACGATATGATGATGTGGTTTTACCACATGACTAATACGATACATGATATGATGGCATGTGCATCTTAAAGCACAATAAGATAACATTATACACCATGATCCCCAATATGATAGGTATGTTTTATTCCAATAGATTTTTCTAAGTGATGTATGTTGTATGATTAATGCAACATTGAGATGCAATGAGTTTAATTCAATTAAATAATGGGGAGCAAATAGACCTTCATAGGTGAATTAAGAAATTAACATCCTAGTGTTGATGTGGGAGAAACCAAGATTTGAAAGTTGATTATGCAATATGTATATGTTGATACTCCCAAGGAGAATGAAGAATGAATTAGGGCATAATCTTTTCTAAAGAAATCTTGAAACCCTAAACGGTTGATAAAAGGGATCCTAACCCTAATTCAATGGGGAGAATATGTTCTTTTGTATTACATGGTTATGACATGTGTTTGAAATTGTTGATAACATGATATACTAACTATGCAGGTATCATAAGGTAATGAGCATAGCTAAGTGAGAGTTATGATGTTATATGATACAGATTTAATGAGCTATGTGAACAATGTAAATTAATACCTTGGTCTGATGACCTAGAAGTAATGGTTATCTACTAAGTGGTGACAGTACTGAGTGATTAACTAAGGGTTTGAATACCAAGAATGATGATAAAAGATTGAGATTATAAGTGATCTATGTGTTTCAAAGAATATGAAAGTAATTGATAAATACATTTATGCTTTTCTTTGTAGCATCTGATATAATTCTTGTTTGTAATATGATTGATGCTAAAAGATACTAAAATGCACTTAATTAAGCAAGTTAAATATTATCATGTAGTTGCCCAGACCATAGATCCATTCAGTGTCAACACTTATTGAATGGTGAAACAAGTCTTACTCGGTATGCATATTTTTGAATATGTAATCACTAAATGAGGGTGCTTAGTGGACTTCCCAAATACACCAATTTTCTCAGTGGACTTCCTGATGAAACTAAATCACGTTTTCTCAGTGGTCTTCCTGATGACAAATAATTTGGGAAAGCTTAGTGGTCTTCTCCCGAAGAGAGTACATGCTACGGATGTAACTCCATAGAGAAGATCCCTCTATACCCTAGCATAGCTAATTGCAGTGGACACAAGATGTCCTGCTAAGTCTAAGTGGTCTTGTCTTGACTGAGACAGGTGACATCTTGACAGCCGGCTGTGCCAAAGACCTTGTATGGTACCGATTTTGACTAACTAGTGATCGGTTGGAGTATGAGTGGTATACCTCATCTCCTCTGGGCATAAGTGTGAATGTGAACATGTAAGCAGCCATGTAGCGTATTTGTTTAAGGATTGAATACGGAAAATATTGGCTGATGCCTTATTACTTTTATACATCTTAGTTGATAGATGTTGTACATGTTCTTCATATTCATTTGAAAGCAAATAGATGACTTATAATTCTATTATCAATAAATATACCTACTAGTTGCATAGATTATCCTTAGTTTAGTTTTACATACTATTTTCTGTGATAATAATATTTTTGGCAGAGAGTTATATCTCTCGCTGGGACAATAGTCTCACTCTGTGGAATCCACAATTTTTAGGTGGAGGCGGATGAGGGAATAGGAACCGGACTGTAGAAGAAGGACCACATCAACAGGGATAATAGTAGTAGCTCAGGTTGAGTACATTGTCTGTCACGTCTTATAGATACAAGTCCTATGTGTCGTCTTTGTACTCTCAGATCCTTGGGAGATAGCTCTTAGTGGTTTTTATGTACGGCTTGAGATTTTGGTTTGTTTACCTCAAGGTTTTATGTTTCTATAGTATATTTTAAGGTAAAGAAATTGGTATATGTTATCCTCGAGATGAGACGGTACAAAGTATGTATGATATGAATCACATGTATATAAAGTTTTGGTTCTTTTGGTAAGAGATTCCTAGAAAAGGGTCTATGTGAAAAATGGCTTTAATTCTTAGTTATTTTTGTTAATTCCCTATTTATGGTTATTCCGAAATTATTACCGGTGATGACTTGATTTTTAATCGGGTTGTCACACCAACATCATGTTCATTGACACATAACCATTAACCTCTAAAGTAACTCAAATATCATATTTCAACATTCATATGCTTCCTTTTTTGAAGATGGTATTGTCGGGGGTGTCATCATCTTTCAATCTATCCATGAGAAGGTCTACATCATCCTGAAATAGACTTTCACATGCCTATATGTCCAAGTTTTCAAACATTGCTTGGACAGTTCCAGTTGGTAGGTATTACTACTTCTTCTGAGTTAGAGAAATTTGCATCTTCAGGCTATGCTGGGTGGACTTCATCTAGGAAGCTTCATCCCTAACTCCCTCCTATTCTAGTTGATTGTTTGTAGTAGGTACATCTTCCTTTCTTTGTGTTATCACAACTATCACATGTGTATCCTCTTGAGGTGTGTGTGTTTTTGTTCTTCAAATGTTGATCCTCCTGTTGGAGTTTCTAATGATCTTCTATTGTTGAGTTCTTTGGGGGTTGTGGCTGTTATTTTTGTTGCTCATAGGCATTTGACACTCCTTCCACTCTACAACATGATTCTTTTAGATGTTTTTATCCAAATTTCTTTCACCACCTCTCACCATGGACATTTCTTGAAGAGAGTTACTTACACCAGTATAGAGTCAGCATGGTACAACGCCTAGAAGCATTGTTGGATCATGAAAGGAATGCCTGTCATAAATGAACTCCACAATGTACTTACTGTTGGCTAAATGGACATCACTTAAATCCCTTTGTTTTGATAATGACAAACATTTCATTCTTGTGGATCTAACGTGCTACTTGAGTGTTGCAGGAATTAGGTGGATGACAAACCCTTGGAAGATATATATGCTCAAATGTCTTAATTTCATGATTGTAATCAAATGTAAAAACATGTACAAGTATATAATGTACAATTACTTAGATATCATGTAAATCAAGCGTTTAGATCTTCCCTAGACAATCACAACACTTATATAGGTCATCCCCTACAATAGTGTCACAACTACACACTGATACACACACTTAGTACATAGTTTAAAACATTGAAACAGAGTCATTCTCGGTCGACAAACTTCTCGATCGAGACACTCTCAGTCGACAAACTCCTCAATCGAGAATGACCCAAATAGCCATTATATACAGCAAACAAGGTAGTTGGGAGTTGGAATTGAACATTATATACACTTGCTCTAGATTGTCCCTCGGTCGACAAATACTTTGACCAACTGGACTCTCGGTCGACAATTCCTCGACCGAGACTATCTCTGTCTGTACTTTTTAGAATTAATTAACTAGTTGTAGCTAAAGCAATTAGTGGACAACTAACGACTAGTTAAGCACTAAGAACCCCCTATAAAGTGTCTAGAACATCGTTAAGCATTCATAGGCCATTCCTATAAATAGGACATGCCTTAGGACACCCAATACACACATGTGCATTAATTGAGCATACATACTTGCAATTGGCAATCCACTGTTGTGAGCAATTGAGCAACTCTAACTTTTGCTACTCATTTCCATTGCTCAAAATTCGTGTCCTATAGGCTAGCATCTCCTACCCATAGCACTTACACTTTCATATACATTGGTTAGGAGATCAAAATGCTTGATATAGGAAATCAAGCCTTGTGCTACAGCGGTAATTGTAATTTCCTTTTTCCCTTCTTGTTCATTCTTATTGCTTGTACTCTCCTTGCTACTCCTAGGGTTGGAGGTTGTGGATTGGAGAGGTTTTGATCTTCTCGGTGGAGAAGGACGACTTTGGACTACTTCAAGAAGGATGTCTCAACGGGAAGCTACTTCAAGAGGAAGGCTACTTCAAGGGGAAGCTTGAAGTTACTTCAAGGAAGGCTGCTTCGAGGTTGGTGGGACTACTTCAAGGTGAAGGTTGTCCAAATGGTTGTGAAAGTATTTGTAATTTTATGTAACATCCTTACGAGGTAATAAAATTTAAATACTTTCAAAATCCCAATTGGAAACAATTGGGTAGTGGACTGAATCCTTTAATTTTTGCTAAATGTGGAACCACTCTAAACACCTTGCCTCCTTCTTATTATCTCAATTGTGGTTGCTTGAGTTGAATTATTGTTAAAATATTTATAAAACCCTATTCACCCCCCTCTAGTGTTTTTTCATTTGGTATCAGTGTAGGCTTCAAGGAGCTCTAATCGAGTCTTGAAGAATAAAGGGTGGTGGTGTATACAATCGCAAACAAAGGAGAAGCATGGACCAATCTTCAACAAGCTATAATTGGTGCTTAGGAACAAGACACACAACATCTAGCTGTCCATGGAGATTAAAGAAGCAATATGTGCATAAAGAATGCCTTATTGATACAATAAGTAAAGAAGAAGAAGAGGTAAGCCTTTTTTATTTATCTAAAGAAGAGTTAATTGCTAGCCTTCAAGAGACACATGATAAGTATATTGAGTGCAAGAAGAAATTAAAGAAATCTAATAAACCAAATGATGAGTTACATGCTAATCTTCTTGCTCTCACATATGAAAATGAAGATCTTAAGGAGACACTAAACTTGTCTATTAAAGACCATGATATTAAGCTGAAATCAATAGAGGCAAATTGCAATATTCTCTCTCTAGAAAAGATAAACTTGCAAGCCCAAATTAATGATCTTAAAAAACAACCAATCTTATGCACTCATCTAGATTATGATACTATTGTCAAAGAAAGAGATTCTTTATTATCTAATCTAGATCAAGCAAAGTTAGATATCAAAAAGAGAATGGATGAGATTCCTAAGTTACAACAAGAAGTTAGTAGCTTCAGAAGCAATGATGTTCTTGATAAGATCTTAAATGATTCTCATGGTCAAATTGGAAGGAGAGGACTAGGTTACAAGCGTAAAGGAAATCCTATCAAAAACCTAGTGGGAGAAGGACACAAGTGCCAAAGACTCAATCTATGTATGTACCTAAAGGCAAGTATACATATGTACCCAAGAACAATCTAGATCAAACTCATAAAAAGAGAAATGAGATTGATTCTATATGTTGCCATTATTGTTTGTGTCTTGGACATTATTCCTTCTCATGTCCTTTCAAAAAAAAGGATGTTGAGTTGGTATGGGTTCCAAAACCCCCAAACTAAATAGATGAAATTAAGTTGAGATATGACCAAATACTCTAAATTGTATATCTTTATGTCTATCTCAACTTAACACAATGAGATAAAAAATTGATTCAAGTAATTAAAATTTCTAACTTGAAAATACACATTTTTATATAAACCTGCAGAGACACATCTTTAATAACTTGTTTTAGTTTAGGTTCCTAAAACCTAGAGATTTGAATATGATTAGTTGATATTTGACTCAAATGTAACTTTGATACTTAAATGTTTTATCTCAACTAAACTGAGTTTTAAATTGCATAATTGAATTGAAAGTGATCTATGTTTTACTTGCAAATAATTACTGAAAAATAATACAGAAACATTCTCGGTCGAGAAAATGTTCGACTGAGAACACTGTCGGTCGAGAATTAGTCGACCGAGTAGGTTACTATTTTTAAGCTTGCAACAATCTGACAAAACATGTACAAAAAGTAGAATACTCGGTCGAGAAAATCTTCGACCGAGATAAATTTGATCGAAGAAAAGTTCATCCGAATCAAGTTCTATTGAACCTGTTTTAATTGATCTAGTTTGCTATCAATTTTCTATTAATCAAGAATGAATCTTGGAAACATATACCATAAATTGCAAGTTCATTTTTAATTGCTATAATCTCCTACATGGTTTGGCTCAAAACTGAAAATATGAACCATGATTGGTTTAATCAAGGAAATTACTATTTATCATAATCCACATGGTTTGTCCTAAGTATTCCTTGGTCTATCTATATAAAAACCATGTTTCTTGAAATTTGCTTTTAAATGATCATAATCATTGCATTATGGATATGCTTCTATTGTTCTATCATAATCATGGATATGCCTTTACTGTTTCACCATGATCATCGTGTCTTCATTTTTTACTTGGTTTGCCTAAAATAATCTTTGATCTATATATACAAACCATGAATGGATATTGTTTTCAAAATGATCATTGTAAAGATGATGAAAATGCCATTTTGCATAATAGTAAAACTCTATGGCACAAATGCATCTTGACATAATATATAATGATTATCATGTGCATGGCTTGTATCATCTCATGTAATAAATGAATGATTTTTGCTATATGACACTATGACAAGCTAAATAGTTTGTTTCTTGGAACAAGAATATTAATGTCTTATCTAGTTGTTTATTCTAAGTAATCAAAAGCAAAATATTGATTTTAAGAACTTGAGATATAAAACTTGTTCTTAATTTATACTCAAGGATGATTGATTCTAAAGAGTTAATCTAGAAATAAGTTTAAAATAAGAGATTTTTTTAAGATAAAGAGCTATTTCAATGCTACATTTAAAATCTATTATAACCAAAATCAAGAGCAAGGTAATAAACTATTATATTATTGAAAGTTGCATTCTTTCTATGATTGAACATGTTGAAGATGTAGCTCAATTACCTTTTTGCAAGAAAAACAATCACTGTGGATATCAAAATTCCTTATTTCATAAAGCACATACATTCTAAAAACTTGCTTAAGAAAATCAAGAACAAAGACTTCATTGTGATGCCTATATTAAGTTTTCAATTGATAAAACTTCTTGAAAATAGGTATCACTCAAAGTGCTTCAAATTGATATACATTTGATCATATTACATAAAGACTTTATGTTTCACATATATTAACATAAATTTGTAATTCAATGAGAGTGCTTAAACTATAAATCTGCAAAAATTGCCTCTTGGTTGAAATCAAGTTTGAACAAGGGGCGCCAAGGTCGAAGTCAAGGTTGACCTAAAATAAGCTTGACCAAATGCTTATTTGTAAACCATTTTCTTGCACTTAATCTTAATATTGAAAACAAGATTTTAGTGCATATATCTCATAAGAGGTTAACTTATTATGATCTAATACTTATTGTGACCTTAGGATCCTTAAATTATCTTGATTATAAAATTAAGGGGGAGCTCACAAAAACTATCTTGACTATAAGGAGCTTACAAAACTTCGTAAACAACATAAAGAAAATTTGTAACAAGTTATGACCTTAGTGTTTTTAAGGTAGTCTTGGCTATGAAAAGGAGCCTACAATATTCATGAATGTGATGTTTATCTTGTTCTTAATGGAATTCTCTAAACAAATTTGGGCTTAACATCCCGTGTATTTTGTTAGAGATACATTCATGGAATCTATGATTAAAGGATCTCATATCATTTTAAGGCTTAACACCCTTTTACAAATGATTGAGAACTAAACTATGGCTAAATTTGACAACACATGTTTCACATTCTTATTAACTCCCTTACTCTTAAATTGAATATCTTATTAAGGGGGATAATAGTAATAAAATTAAGAGGGAATGATCAAATTCATACTTAATGATTATCTTGGTTATCTTTTTGAAATAACAAAGGGGGAGAAATAATATAAAATCACAAATATAAAATACAATAAGTTTCATAATCATTCGTCCAGCACACACTTGCAAACAAGAGAATGGCTACAAAAGGTAAAATTCAGGTATGAAGCTCATATGATTTACATTTCCTTATTTTATATTTTGGAAATGTTTATCATCTTCAAAAAGGGGGATATTGTTGGCTAAATGGACATCATTTAAATCCCTTTGTTTTGATAATGACAAACATTTCATTCTTGTGGATCTAATGTGCTACTTGAGTGTTGCAGGAATTAGGTGGATGACAAACCCTTGGAAGATCTATATGCTCAAATGTCTTAATTTCATGATTGTAATCAAATGTAAAAACTTGTACAAGTACTTAGATATAATGTAAATCAAGTGTTTAGATCTTCCCTAGCCAATCACAACACTTAGATATGTCATCCCCTACAATAGTGTCACAACTGCACACTGATACACACACTTAGTACATAGTTTAAAACATTGAAATAGAGTCATTCTCAGTCGACAAACTTCTCGATCGAGACACTCTCAGTCGACAAACTCCTCAAATGAGAATGACCCAAATAGCCATTAGACACAGCAGACAAGGTGGTTGGGAGTTGGAATCGAACGTTATATACACTTGCTCCAGACTGTCCCTCGGTCGACAAAGACTTCGACCGACTGGACTCTCGATCGACAATTCCTCGACCGAGACTATCTCTATCTGCACTTTTCAGAATTAATTAACTAGCCATTGCTAAAGCAATTAGTGGACAACTAACGGCTAGTTATGAAAACCTCTAGAGGGGGGGGGTGAATAGAGTTTTATATATATTTTAAAAATAATTTAAACTCAAACAACCAAACTAAAGATTAAGAAGAGGAACACAGGTGTTTAGAGTGGTTCCACCTTAGCAAATACTAAGGAGTCAGTCCACTACCCGGTTGTTTACCCAACCGGGATTTTGAAAGTACTAAATTTTATTACCTCTCAAGGATGTTACATAAAATTTACAATACTTTCTAAACACCCTTTGGACAGCCTTCACCTTGAAGTAGTCTTGCCAACCTCGAAGCAGCCTTCCTTGAAGTAACTTCAAGCTCCCCCTTGAAGTAGCCTTCCTCTCGAAGTAGCTTCCCGTCAAGACAGCCTTCTGAAGTATTCCAAAGTCTTCCTCTTCACCACGAAGAGCTTCACCCTCTCCAATCCGCAGCCTCCTACCTGGAGTAGCAAGGAGAGTACAAGTAATACAAGGAACAAGAAAGGAATAAAAGAAAATACAACTTATCCTTGTAGCTCAAGGCTTGATTTCCCTAGATCAAGCGTTTGGATTTTCCTAGACAATATGATGGACTTGTGATTGCTAGGGTTAGGAAAATCTAGCCTATAGGACGAGCTTGAGTTAAAGGGAAAATTGCCAATTGATCACAAAGCTCAGTTCACACAGATTGCACAGGAGGGCTCAAGTATTTTCTCAAGTATAGCAAGTGTAAGAAGTGTATCCTAGTGTCCTATAGCTTGTCCTATTTATATGAATAGCCTAAGTATGCTTAAGGACGTTCTAGACAACTTCTAGGGAGTTCCTAGTGCTTAACTAGCCGTTAGGAATAAGTTAGGTGCATTAGCAACGGCTAGTTAATTAATTCTGCAGTTGCTGTCAGAGACCATCTCGGTCGAGGACTTGTCGACCGAAATGCCCAGTCGGTCGAGGATTTGTCGACCGACAGGCTCTCTGGATTAACGTTTATTTGCAACTGTCAACAGCTGTGTCTAACGGCTACTTTTGGATCTTTCTCGGTCGATAATGTGGTCGACCGAGAGTATCTCGGTCGAGGAGTTGGTCGACCGAGAGAGATCATGTTTTAAGGTTTCAAGTTAGGTACTAGTTATACATATGTGTGCATAGGTGGTCCTATTGAATGGATGACTAAGGTGTTTAGCTAGGGAAAATCCAATGCTTGATTTTACATGCGATTCTAAGTACTTGTACATTATAATTCTGTACAAGTTTTTACAATGATTACATTTGCATGAAAATATAAATACTTCATGTTGGATTTCCCTTATAGTTGTGTCATCCTGCACACTCAAGTAGCTCGTCAGATAAATAAAAATGAAATGTTTGTCATAATCAAAACAAAGGGATTTTATGGATGTCCATTTAGCCAACAATCTCCCCCTTTTTGAAGATGACAAACATTTCCAAAATATGAATAGAGGAAATATAAAACATATAAATGCCATACCTTTAGATTGCCGTTTGGAACTTTTCCTCTTATTTGTAAAATGTGTGCTTAGTATCCCCAATGACTTATGGAACATGAAATCCAGTTCATTTGGGAATATAGCAACTTTCAATGTAAAGCCAAGAGTATATTTTTGAAACTCATTGATTGAGTTTGTCATAAATATTAAATTATAGTTTTATATATCTCTCCCCCTTTGTCATTTCAAAAAGATAACCGTTTTATTAAAAAAACTCCCCCTTAACAAACGAAAAAGATGTCCATTGAATAGCCAAAATGTGAAGCAATAAAGTTTACGAAAATGATGTCCAAAGAGGCATATTTGGCAAAGCGTTGTTTTAGGTCGCCCTTGTCTACGACCGTAGCGCCCCTTGGCTAAGTTTTGTTTTAGCCAAGAGGCAACAATTTGCAGATTTCCAATTTAAACGTGCATATCAATGTTGATACTAAACATAAAAGCATAAGTATTCGTTTTAAGAACCGCAGATATCAAAGAAAACATCCTCCAACAGAGTAATAAGTAGTTGCTTCCTAATGTTGTTAAATTGATCTAATGGAAGCGGTTTTGTAAAAATATCAGCCAATTGATTTTCCGTATCAACATGATGAAGGGAAACATGATTCTTTGAGATGTGATCCCTTAAGAAGTGATGACGGATTTCAATATGTTTGGCCCGGCTGTGTAGAATAGGATTGTGTGCTAAGTTTATGGCGCTTGTGTTGTCACACAAAATAGGTGTAGATGAAAGATGAAAACCATAATCGCTTAAAACCTGTTGCATATAAAGCACTTGAGCACAACAAGACCCAGCTGCCATATATTCAGCTTCGGTTGTAGATAGGGCAACCGTGTTTTGTTTCTTGCTAAACCAAGATACTAAGGCTCTACCTAATAAGAAACATCCACCACTAGTACTTTTGCGATCAAGTCGACAACCGGCATAATCCGCATCAGTATATGCTTTAAACTCCAAGGATTGTCCTTTTGGATACCATAAACCAAAACAAGTAGTGCCGGCTAGATATCGAAGAATTCGTTTAACCGCAAGAAAATGAGATTGCATAGGCTGGGATTGAAATCGAGCACAAAGACCAACGGAAAACATAATGTCCGGTCGAGAAGCGGTTAAATATAACAAACTACCAATCATGGCTCTATATAAGGAATCATCAATAGGTTCCCCATTTTCATCCTTATCAATTTTAATAGAAGTAGCCATAGGAGTAGTAGCATGTTTGCATTGATCCATCCCAAAACGTTTTAACAGTTCTTTAGTGTATTTTTCTTGGCTTATAAAAATTCCGGCGGGTGTTTGCTTAATTTGAAAACCAAGAAAGAATGTTAGTTCACCCATAAGGCTCATTTCAAATTCTTTTTGCATAATGTCACTGAATTGTGTGCATAATGATTCATTTGAGGCACCAAAAATAATGTCATCAACATATATTTGCACAACTAAGAAATCAGATGCATATGTTTTGAAAAATAAAGTAGAATCTGAATTTCCAATAGAGAAACCATTATCAAAAAGATATGTCTTGAGCCGTTCATACCAAGTCCTAGGTTCTTGTTTTAGACCATAAAGTGCCTTTTTAAGTTTATAAACATGATCGTCCTTTTCTGGTATTTCGAAGCCAGGTGGTTGAGCAACATAAACTTCTTCTTGTATGATGCCATTTAGAAATGCACTTTTGACATCCATTTGATATAGCTGAATGTTTTTATGGGCAGCAATAGCTAGTAACATCCTAATAGCTTCAAGTCTAGCTACGGGTGCATATGTTTCATCAAAATCTATTCCTTCTTGTTGATTATATCCTTGTGCAACTAACCGTGCTTTATTCCTTATGACTTCTCCTGCCTCATTAAGCTTGTTTCTAAAAACCCATTTAGTTCCTATGATAGTTTTATCTTGTGGTTTAGGAACTAAATCCCATACATCGTTTTTAGTGAATTGATTTAATTCTTCTTGCATGGCTATTATCCAGTAATCATCCTTAAGAGCTTCGGATATTTTCTTAGGTTCAATGATAGAGACAAAAGCCATGTTTGCAACATCTTGGAAAGAGGACCTAGTTTTGACTTTATCATTTGGATCTCCAATAATGAGCTCTTGGGGATGATCCTTGATCAGCCTAGGTGTAGGTTGTGTTTCAACTGGAGGATCGGATGTGGGAGTTTTCTCATTATCATTGGGAATGGTTATAGTTTCAAACTGATTAGTGAGATCAATGATATCTAAATTTGTGGATTTTGATTCTTCATGAAAAGAAACATGAATGGATTCCTCAACTTTTCTAGAGATAGTGTTATATACCCTAAACGCTTTGCTAGAAGTAGAGTATCCCAAGAAGAATGCTTTGTGTGATTTAGAATCAAACTTGTCTCTATCATCCTTGGTGTTTAAGATGTAACATGTAGAGCCAAAAGTATGGAAGTAGTCAACTCTAGGTTTCTTAGAGTGTATTATTTCATATGGAGTTTTCTTCAAATGAGAGTGAACCGTGACTCTATTTAGCACATAACAAGCAGTGTTTACAGCTTCAGCCCAAAAGGTTTTAGGTGTGTTGTGTTCAAGCATCATGGTCCTAGCCATTTCTTGTAGAGATCGATTTTTCCGTTCTACAATACCATTTTGTTGTGGGGTACGTGGAGCAGAGAAATTGTGAGTATACCCCTGAGAAGTACAAAAAGTTTCAAATGTATGATTTTCAAATTCGCCACCGTGATCACTTCTAATGGTACATATTTTATGTTGTAAAAGATTCTCAATCTTAGAACAAAATTGCATAAAGATATGAATAGTATCATCTTTAGTTGCAATAAAATGTACCCATGTAAATCTACTATAATCATCAACAATAACAAAACAGTATCGTTTACCACCAATAGATTGTGTTCTCATTGGTCCAAATAAATCCATATGAATTAATTCTAAGGATCTACTGGTGCTAAGTACATGTTTTGATTTAAAAGATGTTTTGGTTTGCTTTCCCATTGTACAAGGTTCACAATTTGCAACTTGATCAAAAGACAAAGCAGGTAATCCACGAACAAGATCATATTTTACTAACTTTTTAATAGCATGTGAACTAGCATGACCAAGCTTTTTATGCCATAGTTGTAAGGTGTTTTCATTTGCAAGTAAGCATTTACCTACTACTGATTTCATAGAGTTTGGTTTAAGGATATAAAGATTTCCAACTCTATTTCCTTCATAAACAACAGTTGTAGTATTTTCTATCAATAATTTGCAGCAGGTTTTGTTAAATAACACATCATAACCACTATCACATAGTTGACTTACACTTATTAAGTTATGGTGCAATCCATCAACTAGTAGAACATTTTTGATTTCAAGATTTGTTCCAACATTACCTATTCCAACGATTTTGCCCTTACCATTGTCTCCAAAAGTAACCGTTCCACTTTTCTTTTCTTCAAAGGTTTGAAAGGCGTCCTTGTTCCCGGTCATATGTTGGAGCAGCCACTATCAACTACCCATTCCTCTTGAGATTCTTCATCTTCTCTTGCCATTAGACATTCTACTTTATCTTCTCCGCTTTCACTTTCACTCGTTTCATCCCATGCCGCTTTATAAGCTTTTTCTTTCTTCTTATGTGAGCTTTTCTTTCCCTTCTTAGCTTTGGGACATTCATTTTTGAAATGTCCTTTCTTTCCACATTCGAAGCACCTAGGAGTGGAAGAAGAGCTAGAAATTTTATTAGATTTAAACCTTCTATATTTCTTACCGTTGACTATCAATGCTTCTTCTCCTTCTTCTTCACTAGATTCCTCACTCTCTTGTGAGAGAGCTTTTGATGCTTTGAAAGCCACGTCTTTCTTTGGCCCACGTTGATGTTCATGTTCTCTTCTTTCTTCCTCTTCTAGGTCTGCCTCATGAGCTTCTAAGTTTCCGATGAGCTGCTCCATTTTGAGGCGAGTGAGATCGTTTGCTTCTGCAATAGTTGTCACCTTTGGTTTGTACTTTGGAGGAAGAGATCGAAGTATTTTTGATACCTGATCTTCCTCAAGAACAGGTTTCCCTAAAGCACTCAAACCATTAACAATAGTAGAAAATTTTGAATACATTTCACTAATAGTTTCGTTTGGATCCATACGAAAATGTTCAAATTTGGTTTTAAGCAAACTAACTTTAGAGTTTTTAACTGAACAGTACCCTCATATGTTATAGATAATCTATGCCAAATGTCATATGCGGTATCACAGTTTGATACTCTATTAAATTCACCTACTGAAATGGAACAATATAAAATGCTTACTGCCTTTGCATTCATTTGGGCCATTTTTACCGTATTGGCATCCCATACTTCGAACTCGTCTTGTGGGAGTGTGTATGGTGTAGATACCATTCTCCAAAGATCCCAATTGATTCCTTGGAAGTAAAATTGCATTCTTCTCTTCCAGTATTGATAGTTTGTCCCGTCAAATGCCGGAGGTCGAGCAACGAGCGTTCCTTCAATGTTAAGGTTGTTGAGCACTCCATCCCCCATCTTTTCTTCAAGACTTTGTTAGGGCTCCTTGAAGCCTGCTCTGATACCAATTGAAAACCTCTAGAGGGGGGGGTGAATAGAGTTTTATATATATTTTAAAAATAATTTAAACTCAAACAACCAAACTAAAGATTAAGAAGAGGAACACAGGTGTTTAGAGTGGTTCCACCTTAGCAAATACTAAGGAGTCAGTCCACTACCCGGTTGTTTACCCAACCGGGATTTTGAAAGTACTAAATTTTATTACCTCTCAAGGATGTTACATAAAATTTACAATACTTTCTAAACACCCTTTGGACAGCCTTCACCTTGAAGTAGTCTTGCCAACCTCGAAGCAGCCTTCCTTGAAGTAACTTCAAGCTCCCCCTTGAAGTAGCCTTCCTCTCGAAGTAGCTTCCCGTCAAGACAGCCTTCTGAAGTAGTCCAAAGTCTTCCTCTTCACCATGAAGAGCTTCACCCTCTCCAATCCGCAGCCTCCTACCTGGAGTAGCAAGGAGAGTACAAGTAATACAAGGAACAAGAAAGGAATAAAAGAAAATACAACTTATCCTTGTAGCTCAAGGCTTGATTTCCCTAGATCAAGCGTTTGGATTTTCCTAGCCAATATGATGGACTTGTGATTGCTAGGGTTAGGAAAATCTAGCCTATAGGACGAGCTTGAGTTAAAGGGAAAATTTCCAATTGATCACAAAGCTCAGTTCACACAGATTGCACAAGAGGGCTCAAGTATTTTCTCAAGTATAGCAAGTGTAAGAAGTGTATCCTAGTGTCCTATAGCTTGTCCTATTTATAGGAATAGCCTAAGTATGCTTAAGGACGTTCTAGACAACTTCTAGGGAGTTCCTAGTGCTTAACTAGCCGTTAGGAATAAGTTAGGTGCATTAGCAACGGCTAGTTAATTAATTCTGCAGTTGCTGTCAGAGACCATCTCGGTCGAGGACTTGTCGACCGAAATGCCCAGTCGGTCGAGGATTTGTCGACCGACAGGCTCTCTGGATTAACGTTTATTTGCAACTGTCAACAGCTGTGTCTAACGGCTACTTTTGGATCTTTCTCGGTCGATAATGTGGTCGACCGAGAGTATCTCGGTCGAGGAGTTGGTCGACCGAGAGAGATCCTGTTTTAAGGTTTCAAGTTAGGTACTAGTTATACATATGTGTGCATAGGTGGTCCTATTGAATGGATGACTAAGGTGTTTAGCTAGGGAAAATCCAATGCTTGATTTTACATGCGATTCTAAGTACTTGTACATTATAATTCTGTACAAGTTTTTACAATGATTACATTTGCATGAAAATATAAATACTTCATGTTGGATTTCCCTTATAGTTGTGTCATCCTGCACACTCAAGTAGCTCGTCAGATAAATAAAAATGAAATGTTTGTCATAATCAAAACAAAGGGATTTTATGGATGTCCATTTAGCCAACAAGTTAAGCACTAAGAACCCCCTAGAAAGTGTCCAGAATGTCCTTAAGCATTCATAGGACATTCCTATAAATAGGACATGCCTTAGGACACCCGATACACACATGTGCAATACTTGAGCATACATACTTGCACTTGGCAATCCACTTTTGTGAGCAATTGAGAAACTCTAACTTTTTCTATTCATTTCCATTGCTCAAATTTCGTGTCCTATAGGCTAGCATCTCCTACCCACAGCAGTTACACTTTCATATACATTGGTTAGGAGATCAAAATGCTTGATATAGGGAATCAAGCCTTGTGCTACAGTGGTAATTGTAATTTCCTTTTTCCCTTCTTGTTCATTCTTATTGCTTGTACTCTCCTTGCTACTCCTAGGGTTCGAGGTTGTGGATTGGAGAGGGTTTGATTTTCTCAGTGGAGAAGGAGGACTTTGGACTACTTCAAGAAGGATGTCTCAACGGGAAGCTACTTCAAGAGGAAGGCTACTTCAAGGGGGAGCTTGAAGTTACTTCAAGGAAGGCTGCTTTGAGGTTGGTGGGACTACTTCAAGGTGAAGGCTGTCCAAAGGGTGGTGAAAGTATTTGTAATTTTATGTAACATCCTTGCGAGGTAATAAAATTTAAATTCTTTCAAAATTCCAATTGGAAACAATTGGGTAGTGGACTGACTCCTTTAGTTTTTGCTAAAGGAGGAACCACTCTAAACACCTTGCCTCCTTCTTATTATCTCAATTGTGGTTGCTTGAGTTGAATTATTTTTAAAATATTTATAAAACCTTATTCACCCCCCTCTAGTGTTTTTTCACTTACCACACAACCCATGGATTTGCTCCTCAATTAGATCTTCTAAGGGTTTTCTTTTTTTGATAGATTCCATCAGCCTGAGCACTATACATGTGTTATCTCCTAATTCTAGATCTTATTGGGGAACTTTGGTGTTGGTTATAAATGTTTTTCAATGGTTTCTATGTTTGTGGCCTTCCCCTTTGATTGTGTACTTTAGCCTTATTGGGATCTTTTGGATTTCATGTGCTTCTACATCTTAAAAAACCAATGTGTTTCACTTGAGCTCCTACATGTATCAATTATAAATCATCATTAGTCTTTTATGTAATTCAACCACAATTAGAAGCCAATGATTCTTAGTCTTGTATGTCAATGTAATGACCCTAGCTTTGTAAGACCCCTGACCTAGCTTAGTGCTTGATGGGCTTGCTTTGCTTAATAATATACTTAGAACCTTATTCTAATCTCTCGAGATGCCTTCATATCATGTAACATGCTTATGTTTTTAGTTTGGTCCAATTCGAATGATGCTTGAGCTATCTTTGCTACATATGTGCTTATTGTGTACCAATTTACAATTTAAACAAGTTGAAGGGTAATCTTGCAATTTGTCACATGTAGGTTGTACCTTTGGTGCCTTAGCATTATGAGAGAGATAATGGTGCTTTGGGGCGCCATGTTGTTCCTTGTTTGATGAGTAGATAAGAGGTGATGTGTTGAGTATGGTTTCTAGGGTTTTCCTTGATGTGCTATGTTGAGGTTGACCATATGTTGACTATTTGAATTCTTGGTTTTAGTAACCACCCTTGATGATCCTTAGTGTATTCTCTACAGTCAAATGAGGTTGTGATGGTCCTTTGTGTTCCCTATGGTCACAGAGGTATAGATCTCTCTTTTGGGTTGCATGACCAAGGGTTTTGGATGCCTCTGGGTCGCATGGTTTTGTACGACCATGAGCCCTTGTGGTCATATTCTTCCTTTGACCGATGGTCATCCATGACCAAGTGAGGTTTCTTGGTGTTCTTGTTTTTCACGACCTTCATGGTTTGCATGGTCTTAGTGGATGCATGTTTGTTCTTTGGTGGACAAGTGTCAGGAGGAACCCTAATATCTTGACACCTACCCCCTTTTCATCTCCCTCCTATTCCTAAATATATAACCTCTCTCCTATACATGCAAGTATCTCTTTTAGCCTTCCTCCATCTCCTTTTCACCTTGAGTTTGGCATTGTGTGATTGTTGGTGTGAAGTATCTCATCCTTGGTGCTTGGTGGCCGAGATCCCTTGCATCTGACAATCTAAGCTTGGAGAACCTCTTCTTTGATGATCTTTGGTGGTTCTTTGATCCTTGGTAAGTGATCCATCTCTTGATTTATTTTCTCGATACCCCTTTCTTCTCTATTGGTTGTATACTATGGTGTAAACCATGGTGGCTATCTTGAAGATCTTCTCTTCACAAATATCAGAGACTATGGTTCACCATGGTGGTATCTAAGTGAAAAGAAGCTCTATTCTCTCTTCTTTCTCCTTCTTTGGTTCTCTTTGACCTTGAGGTTTTGGTTCTCTTTCTTTCCCATTAAACCATGGTTTCTCTTCTCTTTTGAGGTGGTGACTAGCTTGGTCGTGGAGGAGATCAAAGCTAGGTTTCCTTCTTGATTTGGATCTTTCTTGGAGGTGGTGCAACCATCATCTAAGGCAGGTTATATAACTATCTTCCGTCTCTATTATAACACTTTAATACTACATGCAACTCATTACAAAACATAATTTCTTTCTGTTGATAATGTTATCTTGATTAGGGTTAAGTTTCTATATTGCTCTTGCATGAAACTACTTCTTTATCTTAACCCTAATTGATGTGGTTCAACTTTAATGGAAGGTGATGAGGATGGTTTTGCATGCAACGAAACCTTGGTTTTGTTATCTTGGTTCTTGGTTTGGCTACCTTGCATGAGGTGGTGTTTTGGTTCTATTTTCATGTTCTTGATCTTAAGTTTTCATCCCTCCCTACTCATGGTTTTCATGTGATCACAAGTGGTGCATGATTCTAGGGTTTCGAACATGTTTATTTTCCTATGTTTTCCTCCTTTGAGGTTTTAGTTTGGAAGTTGATAATCACCTATTTTGATCATGTTGTAATGGTGGTTCCTTTCCATGATGCCCTTCA
Organism: Alisma plantago-aquatica; assembly: GCA_963693085.1. Classification (NCBI taxonomy): domain Eukaryota; kingdom Viridiplantae; phylum Streptophyta; class Magnoliopsida; order Alismatales; family Alismataceae; genus Alisma; species Alisma plantago-aquatica. The sequence continues at coordinate 124,208,676 of OY856409.1, forward strand.
TCATATGTTTTGAGTTGTTTTGGTCGCATAGGATGTTTCATTCAGTCACATAGAATGATAGATGCCCTTTGACTATTTGACTTGTTGATGGTATTTGACCTATTTTCCTTTGACGATGATTCTCTTCAACCTAGTGGTTTTCAATTTAGGTCTTCTCTGCGGTCGCATGGACTGATGGCCTTCGACCATGTTAGTGTATTTTCCTCTTGATTGTAGAAGATGGTGAGCTTTGTTCTTCTTCAATTGGTGATGTAAATTTAAGGCCATAGACACATGGGGAAGCTACTTTTACACCTCATGCTTGCTTCTATCCTTATCCATGGGCTATATTTACCCCTTCCTTGCCCAAGTATGAAACTATGCTTGCTTTCTCTTTTCTCTAACCTGGAGCAATAAATTCACTCTATTTTTCTACAGAACCAACTAATCTAAGGTAGAAGACAACCTCTTTTTGGTAAATAAGGTCTCCTAGAGCTCCGTCTAGCCCTACCTAGGGTTTCCAATGTCATCTTTTAGGGATTTTGACCAAGGAAAGTTGTTTTCTACCTACCTTCTTCATTTTGCTTGCTCTTCTCCTTCCTTAGACCTTCCTCTAGGTTGGAACCCTACTGTTCCATGGTGAAAGTGGCTCAAGAACTCAAAAAACTATCCTTCTTGTTTCTTTTTCTAGGGTTTTGCTTCCTTGTGGAGAGAAGTGCTTATTTGGCCAAGTTCATATTTGAATCTAAGGTTTTCTTGCCCTATTTGCTTGATATTCTTGCTATTTGGGATCTGACCTACTCTATAGAGGCGAGTTATATAACATTCTTCACTTGGATTGCTTACTAGAAGCTTGTTAGTTCATGTTTATGCCTTAATGTGTTGATTTAAGCATAAAGAAACCATGCTTGTTTAGAATTTCGAATTTTTGTGGTGTTCCCTGTTCTGTTCCAGTTCTATATGAACTTGTAAACATGTGTACAACTTTCTAAGGTGTAACATGATCTAGGACAGGTTGATAGCAACAACCTATGGTGCTATGTACAAAACAATTGATGGTTCAAATTAGGATTTCAAGCTATTTCCTTCCCTATCACACAACTGATGGTCATACCATTCAACAACCAATAGTGTTGCTATCTTGGAAACTGATGTTCATGATCTAGGGTGTCAAATTTATGGTGACAACCTATGGTCACCCCCTTAGGTCAGGTTTTGACTCAATTTGACGTATACTTATCATCCACTAAGTATTCTATCGATGTTATCAATTGATGATGACATTAGCTTAATATTTGATGGTGTTAACTAAATGTATTATTGATCTAACAACCAATGGTGACCTAAAGATCACAATTAATGGTGGATCAGGTCATCACCATATATGATGAGTTAAGAATGTAATTGTATATTTGAATAAACCTTGAACCAATGGTTCCTTGGTTCAATTGATCTAATGTTTAGATCTATACTTCAATTGAAAACCTTGAACAATGAACATGATCCAATGAATAATATCAGATGCTTCAACATCCAATGGATTAGAATAAATCACATGGTATTATATATGGGTCCTAGTGATGATAATTCAATGGTTCAATACCATTAATTTGTAGTCTTACCTTTGCCATTACATAGTTCTATTTCATAAATCACTATAATAAGTGGATGTGTAACTCCCATGTGATCTAGCTTGTTATAGCTAACATTAATGTAATTATATGATGTTGATTGGTTATTGATCCAACCCTATTCTAGGGCTATATCTTGTGTCATTTTGTACTTTTATCACATTCAAATGCATTAGAATTACATGTTATTCCCCCCAATATGATTATCATTGCAAATACACTTATGGATGTTCTTTGCACTGTTTTTTAGGAACTTGGACCATGCTTAGATGGACAAGGGAGAGAGAGGGACCCAAAGAAGGCCCCAAAGTCACCCTCAACCTACCTCCAGTGGCCAAGACTCATCCCCGAGCAAAGACATCCGAAATTGACAAAGTAAGAAGAGAAATCAAGAAGTCAAGCCTCACCACGGTCGTGGCCCCAATGCCACGGTCGTGGCTTTTTTGCCAAAATCCAACAGGTTGCAACAGGGAAATCCTTAGATCGCCCACGACCGTGGCCCCCCAGCCATGACTGTGGCCAGTAAAGACGACACGACCGTGGCCATCAGCACGGTCGTGGTCAGGAGAAGGGAACACGGCTGTGGCACCCTACCACGGTCGTGGGAATTAAATTGCGAAAAGTCAGATTCCAACAGGGAAGTTGCCCAGAAAGCCACGACCGTGGCCAAGTCGCCACGACCGTGGCCGATGCTGATCAAGACGCCCGTGGCCCCTCCCCACGATCAGCCCAACTCCTCCAAAACGGCTGTGTTACCCAACACGGCCGTGGTGCATGCTACCCACCACGACCGTGGCACTCCGCCACGGCCGTGGCCACCACCATCTCACCACTTCCTTCACCCCACGACCGTGTTCACCAGCCCACGGTCGTCCCCCACTACCCTCACCACGGCCGTGGCACACCCACCATGACCGTGGTGATCACCTACCCTATATAACTTTCCACTGTTTTTCCTATTTTGCCCCCACTTAGCCCTAGCTCCTATATAAGCACTAGTTGCTTCTAGGGCTCGGGAGAGAGCACTCCCTAGCCGTCACCTAGCTGCTCCCTTGCATCCATTGCTCCCATCCATCCATTTCCTTGCATTCAACCCCATTTCCATCCATTTTCCACTCATTTCCACCATAGAAACCTAGTTTCTCTAGGTTTCTATCCATCCATTCCACCATTTTCATGCATCCCTGCACCATTGGAGGAGGGACGATGTCTACAGCTACTTGGAGGTGAAGAAGAAGGCCACTTCATCAAGCTTCATGGAGTTTCTTCCTCTTCTACCCCTTTCATTTCCTATTTTCATGATCATGTATAGCTAAGTCCCCTTGTGGTGGGTTGTTTGGGATTAAAATGTTACTTTGATACCATGTTGGGGGATAAATTCTTGTAATGAACTTGATTAATATTTATGATGATTACTTCTTGCTTCCATCTCTTTTCCTATCTTATTGCATGTGGTTTGTGCTTCTTGTATGAATTGCTTGTCTTGAGGTTTTTGATGACACTTCATTTCTAGGAGGAATTGGAGTGTATGTGGCAATCTTAGGAATGGCTCCTAGGTCCAATTGGTGGATCCCTAGCTAGCCCCCTTTGTTCCTACATACACATCCCTCCCCCTACAAATGAGTGTGAGATTTAAGTGGCTAGTGTAAGTGAGAGTGATGCAATTGCCACGGGCCTTCTAAAGGCTAGAGTGGCTAGTGGCATGAGGTTAAATCCCTTCATCTCCACTCCCATCTCTACCCTCAACCCTCAATTGTCCACTATCACTTACCCTAGAAACCTAGATTTGGCCAATCCCAATAGAACTACACCTAACCCTAGTCTTCTACTAGTAGTATAGGGTATGTTCTAACGGCATTGCCCTTGTTGTTTGGTTTGGTAATCTAGATATGAATTGAGCACCATGCATGTTTAATGAACTCCCCCAACTAAAATCAAAGTGACATTCCCCAAACGGCCCACCCACCTTAATCATCTTGCTTAAAACCCTAATCGCTTAGTTTGCTTGTTAATGTTAGCTTAGTTCAGTTGATTTAGTCTAACTTAATCAATTGCTTAGTTTTACTTTTCAATGTTAACTTAGGCTCTTGCTCTTGCTAGTGGTTAGTTTAGTTCTTTTTTGCTTCTTGCCTTGATAGAGTAGTGTAGCCCTTCTTATCCCTGCTTAGTTAGTTTGATAACTTAGTTTACTAATTTGCTTGCTCTTCCATAATTTAGTTTTCTTCTCGCATCTCTTTCTTGCTCATTAGTGTAATCAACCAATCAACCTTCAAACCCTAAAACCTTACTCTCCGCACTAGGAACGTAGCTCACGCCATCTAACTCTAGCACCCCCTCTATCTCCACAGATCGACCTCGTACTTGCCGCCTCACCTATACTACGACACGACCCCGTGCGCTTGCGGGAGTAGTGTCTTAGTAGACGTAGGTAGTTAGTGTGGGACCATACAAATATCGAAAGCAAAGATCCCATCTCATCCCGTGCCTCCCGACCTCGTGGATTGCACTTGTTGCAAGCCTCTAGCGGGATCTTACCAAGCTTTCTGGCGCCGTTGCTGGGGATAGAGGCGCTCGGCCTAGTTAGATAGTGTAGCTTAGCCTTTCCTTTTGCCCTCACCATTGCTATTATTTATTCTTTGTGTTACTCTTGCATATTGGTTCGCTAACTTGGCTCCTTGTTGTTTGTTTGTGACTTGCACAGGTGACAGCTGTGCATGCGTAACACGCGTTCGACTTGCACTGACTTGGTGGTTTATGACCCCGAGATTGGGAGAAGAAGGCATCAAGCTCGCCGCAACCTACACCGAGAGGCCGAGATGGCACAGAACGACCCGCCACCAGAGGTTCCACCGCCACATTGCCCACTTCACGAGTATTTCACATCGGGGAACTACAACTCCCCCATCGCCACTCTAGTTGACCAGATGCCAGGTCAACAGTTCTCCATCCCGCCGGCACTCTTGGGGATTCTCCCTACATACTTCGGTATGGAGAACGAGAACCCCTACCACCACATAGACGCATTCCTTGAAACGTGCTCTACCTTCCGCACGCCCGCCGCCACCGACGACTCAATCAAGAGGACGCTTTTTTCGTTCTCCCTCAAAGAGAAGGCCAAGGAGTGGTACATCTCGAGGCCAGAATTGGTCACTTGGAATGAGGTGAAGAACGAGTTTCTCAAGAATTTCTTCCCCATCGCCAAGTTATCCTACATGAGAAGATGCATCACATCGTTTGCCCAGAAAGACAACGAGCCCTTCCACGAGGTGTGGGAGAGGTTCCAGAAGTTGCTTCATGACTGCCCTCATCATGAGGTTCCTCTTTGGCAGCTAGTTCAGGCCTTCTACACCGGGCTTGAGGAGCAAAGCCAAAACAACGTCGATTCTTCTTGCGGGGGCACGTTCATGGCAAAGCTGCTCGAGGAATCATGGCCTTTGTTTGAGCATCTCACCGAGAATTCACGCCACCGAGCTTCCACTAAAGGTGGACATTGCGGCTGGAACTACACCCCTCCCCCTTCTTCCGTGGCTCCCGCACGCAATGCCACCGACCCTGATATGATGAACATGATGGCTGATATGATGCGAATGATGAAGAATCAAGTGGGTGGCTCTTCTAGCCAACCCACAATGGCTATGAATACTAGAGACGAGGAAGTTAACGCTTTACATTCCTTTGGTGGACGCAACAACCAGGGCCCAATGTCCCAATCCTACACCCCCGAGTGGAGGAACCACCCAAATTTCTCTTGGAAACAACAGAACGAGGAAGGGCAAGGGTCGGGGTAGTCAAAGCCACGCTACAGCTCCAAGTTCGAGGGCGAGGTACTAGGAAGGCTGAGGAGCCTGGATGAAGTAAAAAAAGACGTCAATGCACATGGGCAGTCTATAAACCGTCTTGAGCAGAGGTTGGACCAAATTTCTCTCTCTTTGGCTAGAAGGGAAGAAGGTAGACTTCCATCTCAACCACTACCAAATCCGAACAATGATGGGGTTTTTCTAGGGAACACTTCGAGTGCTTATGTTCCACCATCTTACCAAGCCCCACCAAACCCCTATGCTCCTCCACCTCCTCAAGCGCTGCTCAATTATCAGTATGCTCCACCTCCACCTCACACTTACCAACAACCACCTCCACAATATCATCCCCCACCACAACAACAACCGCAACCCCAATTCATCCTTCAAAATCCCAACTCCCCTCACCAAAGGCCTCCACCACCCCAACAACCACAACCACCTCCACAAGCTCCCTCTTCTACCACCCATGAGCATGTGAAGGTTGTGACTACGTTGAGGAGTGGCAGGACCTTGGAGAGGCCCCATGGTACAGTTGTTGGCAGAGATGACATTGAGGCAGAGCAGGTTGATACTGAGATGCAGATTGATGATACTGTGATAAGAGGCAGTGTTGATACTGTGACGCCGAGCAGTGATACTGTGATACCAAGCCGTGATACTGTGATTCCAGTGATACCAGTGGATGATACTGTTGATTTGGACCAATTGGGTTCCCAACTCCCTCCATATCCTGATGCTCTTGAGGAGCCTTCTATTGCAAAGAAAAAGAAGAAGCATGCGGATGATATTTTGGAAATCTTCAAGCAAGTGAAAATCAACATACCTCTTCTAGATGCAGTCAAGCAAATTCTGTCATATGCAAAGTTCCTTAAAGAATTGTGCACCTTCAAAAGAAATACAATAGGGAGGACGCCTAAGAAGATCAAGCTCACTGAGAAAGTGAGCTCCATTCTCCAACACACCATCCCTCGGAAAAGAAAAGACCCCGGCGCTCCCATCATCTCATGCTACATCGGAGCACATCGCATAGACCAGGCTCTTCTTGACTTGGGGTATAGCGTAAACTTGATGCCGTATGATCTGTTTGCTGAGCTCCAAATGGGGGAGTTGAGGCCAGCCCATTGCACTCTACAGTTGGCCGACCGATCTGTGAAGATGCCTAGAGGGCGTGTAGATGATGTGCTGGTATGTCTTGATGAGGATACTTCTGCCTTCTTCCTGGATGATTTTATCATTCTTGATATGGAAAAGGAAGCTAGAAAGGTGCCAATCATCTTGGGGAGACCTTTCTTAGCCACAGCTGATGCCGTGATCCATGTGAGAACTGGGACCATGAATGTTACATTCATGCACATGAAGATCAGGTTGAACATCTTCAAGTCTTCTACTACAGCTGAAGTGATAGGAGCCACCGAGGAAGATTGTTATTTGGTGGAATGCCTAGATGAGATTGTTGAAGAGTTCCTACCTGCATTGATTGAGACTGCCACTCAAGGTAGAGGTCTTGAACCAATTGTTGAGTTCCCTGATGACGATGATGAAGAAAGTGAAGTGGATGAGCTAGCCCTAGTGGCTGCAAGTGAGGACCTTCCTTCTATTTCTGCACCTTTGAAGAACTCCCTTGAAGCACCCCCCGTTCTTGAGTTGAAGAAACTTCCTGAAGGATTGAAGTACGCTTTCCTTGGCTCAAATGACACCCTCCCGGTGATCATTTCCTCCATTCTCTCTCCTGAGCAAGAAGATGTCTTGATGGAAGTCTTGAGGAAGAACATCCAAGCCATTGGATGGTCTATTGCTGACTTGAGGGGGATTGACCCCTCCATTTGTGTGCATCGGATATACTTAGAAGAAGATGTGAGACCGACCTGACAAATGCAAAGAAGGATAAATCCAAAGTTGAAGGACGTTGTAACTCAAGAGGTTGTTAAGTTGCTCGATGCAGGGATCATCTATCCCATTTCTGACAGTACGTGGGTGAGTCCCATCCAAGTTGTGCCAAAGAAGGGCGGGATTACGGTTGCAGAAAATGCCGATGGTGAGCTTATGCCGGTGAGAGAGCAATCGAAGTGGAGAATGTGCATAGATTACTGGAAACTCAATGAAAAGACAAATAAGGACCACTACCCACTCCCATTTCTTGATCAGATTTTAGAGACATTGGTTGGACAGAGCTTCTACTATTTTCTTGACGGATACTCAGGATATTTTCAGATTGATGTGCACCGGCGGATCAGGAAAAGACGACATTCACTTGTCCAAGTGGTACATTTGCCTACCGGAGAATGCCATTTGGATTGTGCAATGCCCCTTCCACTTTCCAGAGATGTGTAACCTCGATCTTTGCTGACATGCTTGATTCGTCACTTGAGTTTTTCATGGATGATTTTTCAGTTTTTGGGAAAACCTTTGATGAGTGCTTGCTACATCTAGCTGCAGTTCTGGAAAGATGTGTGAAAGTTCGCTTAGTTCTATCTTGGGAAAAGAGCCATTTCATGGTACCTAAGGGTATAGTTCTGGGACACTGAGTTTCGAAAGATGGGATTGAAGTGGACAAGGCCAAGGTGGGCCTTATTTCTACACTCGACTTTCCTTCGACCGTAAGACATGTTCGATCTTTCTTGGGACATGTAGGTTTCTACCGACGCTTTATCAAGGACTTTAGCAAAATATCAAGACCACTCTGTCGATTACTAGAGAAAGATGTCGAATTTCAGTTTGATGACAAATGTGTTGAATCCTTCAATCATTTGAAAGAAAGGCTTGTTTCTGCTCCTATCATGCAGCCCCCGGATTTCTCTCTTCCATTTGAGATCATGACGGATGCATCCGATATGGTGGTGGGGGTTGTGTTGGGTCAACGCATTGGCCGAATTCCTCATGCTATCTATTATGCAAGCAAAACATTAGACGATGCTCAAAGAAACTATACGACTACCGAGAAGGAGTTGCTTGCGGTGATCTTCGCTCTTGACAAGTTCCGGCCGTATCTCTTGCAAAACAAAGTGACGATCTACATGGACCATGCTGTGTTGAAGTATCTCATGTCCAAGAAAGACTCAAAGCCAAGGTTGATCCGATGGATTTTGTTGCTCCAAGAATTTGACATAGAAATTGTGGATAAGAAAGGAATAGAAAATGGTGCTGCATATCATCTCTCCCACCTTGATGAACCATTTGATGTGACAAGTCCAATCAAAGAGACAATGCCACATGAACAACTCCTCTTAGTCTCATCTGTACAAAAGCCATGGTACAAGCACATAGCGAATTTCCTAGCCAGTGGGAGGATACCGAGCATGTGGACGAGAGAGGAAAGCAAGAGATTGTTTGCTATGGTAAAGAACTACATTTGGGATGACCCTCACCTCTTTAAGTATTGCCCGGACCAACTCATTAGAAGGTGCATTTCGGAGATGGAGCAGCAAGAAGTCTTATCTATGTGCCATTCCGGAGTGTGTGGAGGCCATTTTGGAGGGAAACGCACGGCCGCCAAAGTTCTTCAATGTGGATTCTACTGGCCGACTTTGTTCAAAAATGCTCATGACTTTTGCAAAGGTTGCTTCAAGTGCCAAAAAGTGGGCACCATCTCAAAGAGGGACATGATGCCTCTATCACCTATTCTTGTGGTAGAAGTGTTTGATGTTTGGGGGATTGACTTTATGTGTCCTTTCCCTCCTTCTTTCAGGTATGTCTACATCTTGGTTGCCGTAGACTATGTATCAAAATGGATTGAGGCTGTGGCAACAAGGAAAAATGATCATAAGGTGGTGTGTGATTTTGTGAAATCCAACATCTTTAGCCATTTTGTTGTTCCAAGGGCTATGATTAGTGATGGCGGGAGTCATTTCATTCACCACACCTGCGAGGGGCTGCTAAAGAGACATGGAGTTAACCATCGTGTAGCTACTCCTTACCACCCTCAAACGAGTGGTCAAGTTGAGTTGGCAAATCGAGAGATAAAGCTCATTTTGGAGAAGACGGTGCGACCGGACCGCAAGGATTGGTCACTTCGCCTCAATGAAGCTTTATGGGTGTATAGGACTGCATACAAAGCCCCGATTGGCACTACACCGTTCAAGCTTGTCTACTGTAAGAGTTTCCATTTGCCGGTTGAGATGCAGCACAAGGCATTGTGGGCCTTGAAGATGATGGACTTCGATGAAGAGAAAGCCGGAATGAAAAGAAAGTTTCAATTGCATGAACTAGAGGAAATGTGGAATGAGGCATATGAAATGTCAAAGAGCTACTAGGAAAGAACCAAGTTTCTACATGACAAGATCATAAAGAAGAAAGAGTTTGAGCCCGGAAAATGGGTATGGCTATACAATTCAAGGATGAAGTTCTTCCCCAGAAAGCTTCGTTCTAGATGGGAAGGTCCTTACCTTGTCAAGAAGGTGTAGCCATCTGGGGCAGTGATCATTTGTGCAAAAGAAGGAGCTAAGGAATTTGCCGTTAATGGGCAAAGATTGAAACCTGTCGTTGAAGTCGGCCCGGACAAGGCCAACCAAGACTTTGATGTTGTTATGCTGGTAGAAGAAGAATTTGATGAAGAGGAATGCTTAGATGAGGATGAGAAAGGGATCTACTACAAAGATCTCTTGAAAGTTCCAAAGAAATGACGGAGCACAACAATCAATAAGCCTGGCTGAAGGCGTAAAATTTAGCGCTAGTGGGAGGCAACCCACGTGGTTTGAGATTTTTGAACCTTTTCCTTTTTCTATACTTTAGTTTTGTTTTACACAAATACACACACGCACACTTGTGCTTTACAGTTTTTGTTTGAGTTTTGATGATGGCAGGTGATAGACATTAGAGAGAGAGGATCTAGAAGTTAATCAAGGTCATTCAAGAAAATTTGTGGCAATAGAACAAATGAAACTGAAAGATCATGTTTTGAAGTTTGAAAATTGAAAAGACAAATCCACCACGGCCGTGGAGCTGGACCACGACCATGGCACAGGCGGCCAAACACGACCGTGGCTCTATGCCACGGCCGTGGGAATTAAAGCACCAAATTGGCCAAAGTTACAGGTTGTTTTGAAGATCGGCCATGACCGTGGCGAAGGAGACTGCCGACGACCGTGGTCCTTAACACAGCCATGTTAAAGAAGGGAATTTATGCTGCAATTTGGCTGAAGTTACAGGTTGTTTCGAAGATCAGCCACGACCGTGGCAAGTCAACCACGACCGTGGCGTGAGGACAAGGCCACGACCTGTTGGGTTTTAGGGGAGACAGAGAAGGCAGCGGAAACAAAATTTTTTCTCCCCCAACCCATACCAAGGAAACGTGTCAACGTCTATATAATAGGAAAGGATGGTTTGTGGAATCATACCTTGTCCCGAGGCTTGCTCGGCGACAATACCTCGCGCACTGCGCGGTCTTCAACTACGGTCTTGGACGGTGTCTGTGCAGCTCCTGTTCGCACCGGGACTGACGACTCCTCCTCCCACCGAACTGTCGGATGACAGTTGTCCTCCTAAGCGGCAGTGTCCTCCCGCCTCTGTAGTAGTCCACACGGACCACCTGGAACTCCACTCTCCTTGTCCCACAAGGAAGTGGAAGGAGTCGCACCCTCCTGTTGACGTACTAGAAGCCAACACACTCTCCTGCTACCAGTTGCAACTGCAGTTGTCCTTTCCTTGCTGCACCTCCCTTTTGCGGGAATCACTTGCTCGGGATCTCTCATGGTTACCAAAACCAGAGAGAACGACAACTTCGCAAAGCAACCAGCTTGCATTGAGTTGTACTTTGAGAAGCCCCCAATACCCCTATATATATAGGCGGGTCATGGGACAGGGTTCTCTGTGCCCGGCAATACGGGACTAAAGCAGGAGTAGAAGGGTTCAAGATTTTCCACAAAAAGCAACCGGTTCTCAACTTGAAATGATCGGTTCACAATTGAACCGATCGGTTCGGCCATTGAGTCGATCTGTTGGACCTGAGCCGATCGTTTGGGCACTCCAACCGATCGGTTGGTGCCCAGAACCGATCGGTTCATGGTCCTAATCCGGCTCAAAAAGACTTTCCTTGTTTCGTTCTCAATTGGTATCGTATACCAATGTTATTCCCAATCGAATTGGGCAATTTGAAACCAAAGGAAAATTCTTGCCGACATGACTTTCCCAACTGGTCGGTTGCACCAGTTGAGCCGATCGGTTCAACTCTTGAACCGGTCGTTTCAACCTGGGCATGAGCCGATCGGCCTGGACACTCCAGCCAACTGGTTCAGCACCTCAGCCAACCGGTTCATCACATGAGCCGATCGGTTGGGAGCACAGGTTGGGCAAAATCAGTCAATTGTGATTTCAATCAATCTGATACTCCAATCAATGCGTCCAACACCTTGAACCATATGATGTTGAGCTATCAACTGATTTAGTGTTTAATTGAACTACTAAACTCCTTTAGTAATCAATCTAAACATTGCTTTGTGGACAAAACTCCTCTTCCAGGTTAAATCCTATGTGTGTGACCCTGCAGGTCCATTTCACGTTGGCAGTGAAAGTCCATAACACTTATGACTTCACAAGCAAAGAGCGGTGCCTAGTCACACATCAGTGCTACCCAAGTGAAAGTAGAAAGTTGGAGAACAACTTTCATCCTACAATCCGTGAATGGTGTTACAGTGAATGTATAATTCCTTTGTCACTGATATCCCGAATGAACTCAAGGCATGGAACAGTCATCCTGTCAACGTTCATTCACTTTCTTGATCTCAGAGTAGATTGAAGGAGATATGTATGACATCAATATCACATATTGATTCACACATGCGTGCGCACGCCTATCTCAATCCTACTCATCAAGTGGCCTTGGATATCAAACTCCCTCAGGAGGGACAAATCCCATATCTATCACTCACCCCTCAAAAGCCCCATGTGTCAAAGCCACCCAATCATCACCTTTATAACAACCCATGTTTCAGGACTGCGTTTGATGATGTCAAAGTGTGCCCAACGACATGTGTTGAGTGCAGTGATTTCAGGTCTAAGAATCACACTCACCACCATCACTGTGAGTACTGACTGTGACTACCATCTCATGGTTCCATGTGTCAAACTCACGGTGGGTCTGTCCGGTACACTTGTTCTCTAACAAGTACCTATGTGTTTGGTTTGATATCTCTATATCATGACTAATGAGATTATGTCATCAACCAACACCACAATCTAGTCTTGTGTGTCATTGTTTTCTATCTACCTTCCACAATGACATCCGACTAGGGACATAACAAGAATGTACAAACTCTTAGCATCTGTATGATCTCATCGTTCAGGTCATGAACCTGAAGGCATACGTCATTGAGTACTGTCATTCTCTAGACATTCAATCTATTCTATCACTATCTCATATGACTGAACCAGAATGAATTGGAAGCTTGCCTTTGATGTTTATCAAATCAATCTTAATGTATCCCACCAATCAACCCATGATTGGCTCTCAGGGCATACATACCAACACGACCGTGGCGGGCCACCACGACCGTGGCGAGGTCAGACCGGGGAGTTCTTCATCGACAACACGACTGTGGCACCCACCACGGCCGTGCTACCCAACCCTGGCCATGATCGTGGCCACCTGCCACGCCCGTGGCCGAACCCGGTTCAGAAAAAAAAATATACTTTAAACGTATAAGCCCGACCCCCCTCCTCATTCTTTCATCTTCCACCTCCAGCAGCGCACCGTGGTGGCGGAAAACGGCCGTGGTCTCCCCCGTTTGTCACCTCCAACCCCCAAAACCACCTCCTTTTGATCCCGAATCCATCCCAAATCGATCCCCAGCCATCCCTCTCCCATTCCCACTGTCCAATCTCTACCAATCGCACCTCAATCTCCATTTCCATCTCCATTCCGCCCAGCACCTCCCCTACACAAAACCTTCACAAAAACCCTTCCATTCTCGCCCAAATCCACCACTAATCATATAACCACCATCCGTACATCACTATCCTTCCATTCCACCCACAAAACCACATCCACACCACCTTCTCCACCAAATCTGAAAATCTCCATCCTACACCACTTTCACCTCCATTTCCGCAATGAAGAAGATTGGGAAGGCTATCACAAAGGGGACGAACATCCTCACCGGAAGGAAACGGCGTTCTAAAAATGCCTCCTCCGATGTGTCTGTTCCATCCCACACCCCATCACCCACTGCTTCCTCCCACCACTCCCTCCGCCGGTCGCAATCGGTGAGCGGATCACACTCCCGCTCATCCGATAGCCACCATATCACAGACGCTACCTACGAGGGGGAGGACGAAGAAGAGGAGGAGTCCATGGGGGTCGACATGGACAACCTCATAGATGAAATCGAGCCTGTGGCTGCAAGAAGAAATCCAAAATCTAAAGCGGCGTCGTCTTCATCCAGGTTGCCTCCAAAGCCCACACCACCCCGCCACTCGACGTCTCAGGTGACGGTGAGGCGTGGTGTGCATCCGCAACCTTCCCGGCAATTGCAGCAAGATGAGGAGTAGTCGGCCCACTGGTACAATCTCGATACCAGTTTGCGGTCAAAATCCTATAGAATGGAGGAGGAAGAAGACAACAGCGAGGAAGAGGTGAAGCTGGAGCCGGAAGGAGAAGATGTTGTGACATTCTTGGAGGCAGACAGAGAAAGAACCCTAGGTAAAGAACTGGCGGGGGTGTCCTATGGTAGAGGGCACAGGAAAAAGAAGGTTGATCTTATCTACCCCGAGTGCATGACGAGGTGAGTCGTCGCCACCAAGTATGGGTCTCTGAAAGTGATCGAGGATCTAGGGATCAAGGAGGCAGTGGAAAGGAACTTAAAGAGAATAGGGTTGTGGGATATCCTCTTCACACCTCAGCCGACCTACATCGCCTTGACCCAAGAATTCTTCGCTACTCTCAAAAGGACTAAAGTGAGGGGCTGTGACGCAATCAAATTTTCCGTAATAGGCAATGTGCACACCCTCACTTCAACTGAGCTGAATGGGATTTTTGCAACAAGTCCTAAAGAGGCCGTCAAGATGGATGACGGCTTGTTAGAGAAGGTGAAAGATTTGGATTATGCCTATTTCTGGGAGACAATCATAGGCAGCGGCGTGTATGATGCAGGAAGATCAAAGACAGCCGCAATAAGCAATCCAATGATGCGCTATGTGCAAAAGGTCGTGGCAAACACAATTGTAGGGAGGTATGATAATCAAGGCTCCATCTCACAAAAAGATATGTTTGTCGTGATGTCAATGTACCTCAAGAAGCACCTCGACCTTGGTGTTCTATTGATTGATCATATGAAGTCCATACCCTATAAGAGCACAAAACCCTTTGTCATGGGTGGGTTTGTGACTTCAATTGCACTAGCGCTGGGATACGATCTCTCGGGGTTACAGGACGCACTTGAGGCAGAGTTTGTGGACCTCAACTACTTGGTGCGCTCGCACACTATAAAGATAAAGGAAAAGAAGATGATCTATCTTACTACTAGTGTGCCGGACTTCGAGCTCGATTTGTCATACCACGCGGTGCCTCTTCTTTCCGCGTTGGCAATTTATTTCAATTTGAGAGAAAAACTTCTCAAATGGCAGCAAGAACACCCACGAGAGACGTATACAAGGGGAGCCACTGCCGCACATGAAGACGTTGCTGAATCTAATGTGCAAGGGTAGGAGCATGAAGTAGAAGAAGAACGGCAGCCCCGAAGAATTAGAAGGAGGGATGAGGGGACATCCCAGCTGCAGCCGCCCTCAGGGAACGCCTATGACATGGCTACCATCCAGGCGCACCTTGAGAGTATTCATAAGACTCAAGGCAACATGCAGCTTGTCCAGTAGTACATGTGGCAAGATCAACAGCAGATGCACTACCAGATCAACCACTTGTACCAATACCAACATGCCCAGACAGCATGAAACCCCGAATGGGGTGCAGACTTTTGGGGTGGTATAGCTGGACATCCACAGGCGTATCCTCCACCCCAGGATGACTACTGGGGGCACTACTATCAGCATCCTCCTTCCAGCTCGGCTCCAAACTCAGCTCCTCCTCCAGATCCTCCTCAGATGCCGGACCAGCCACCGCAGCCTTGATTCTTCCCCTATCTTCCCTAAGCTATAGTTTCATGCTGAGGACAGCATGATTCTAAAGTTTGGGGTGGGTAGGGCGGTATGCACCACTCCTTCTCTCTTTTTGTCATTTTGATATCACTTCTGCCATTTAGTTTAGTTTTACTGATTTTGTTGCATGACATGTAGTTGATTTCTGCATTTTTGAGTAATTTTAAAAAAAAAATTTGCTTCTTCAGCCATGCATTGCATCTCATGTAGGTTTTTGCTAATTTTTGCATGTTTTAGCTAGGATTTACTTGCTTTTTACCTAAAATTGTGTTTGAATGTGATTTAGTACAATGTGACACATTTTTGGCCAATTTTGCCCAGATTTGATGTTTCTTGTCCAAAAAGCGTGTTTTGACTCAATCTTTACCATATTGAATGAAATTGCTTATCTTTGACAAATACAAGATGATATGCTATGATGAAGTGCTATGTGGTATCAACGAGTGACTTCTTACATGCTCGTCACCTCCCTTGGCAATGTGTTGGTTTGATTGAATTATGATCCGAGCAAGCATAGAACGTTTAATGTTTGTGGAGTTACTTGATTGATATATGGATTTCATTTGGTTCATTCATGTGATGTGATATCTATGGTGAAGTGTCGGACTAGTTTTCATGCAGGAGACCTTATGTGGAAGATTATGCCAAGTGACCCCTCTTTGACCCGACCACTCTTTCATCATCTTCATACCTCTCCGCCTCATAAAAAGATGCCAAAGTGCACATATTAGCCGTGGCCACCTCCAAAAGTTTGGGGTGGCCACATCTTTATCTCCCCGCTTCACTCTATCCACCATATGCCCTATCTACACCAAGGGCAAGAAAAAGAAAAGAAAAGAAAAAGAAAAATAAAATAAAATAAAAGGATGCTCCTGTTTAAGAGCATTCAAATAAAGAAAAGATGAGTGTGTAAAAACACTCCAAAAATATTACCGCACCCCTTTCTTCCACCTTTATACCCATTGAGCTAGGAAACTTCAAACCTAGCTCACTTTATCCTTTTTCCGCAGCCATGTGGGTCATTTGGCATAACTTGAAGCATAAGGTTGAAGGCATGAAAGTGAAACGACACTCCTAGTCATCGGCGATTAACATCATCATGAAACGGTCTACCCAGAACCTTATGGATGAGATATTGATAACTTGTGCAATCCATGCAATATATGCGATGTTCTTGTGCTTTGTGCTCCATAATGGTTGGTTTGTGAAAGTAGAAGAGGAGGGAAGTGATTGGCATGTACCTAGTCACCATTGATCCCATTTAGCATTTGTCACCCATCATATTGCATTTGTCATACCTTTTGATTGTGGAAAATGAAAAAAAAAGATTGAGTTGGAGCATACTTGAGGACAAGTATGTTTCAAGTTTGGGGTGGTGATCCAACCCTATTCTAGGGATGTATCTCGTGTCATTTTGTACTTTTATCACATTCAAATGCATTAGAATTACATGTTATTCCCCCCCAATATGATTATCATTGCAAATACGCTTATGGATGTTCTTTGCGTTGTTTTTCAGGAACTTGGACCACGCTTAGATGGACGAGGGAGAGAGAGGGACCCAAAGAAGGCACCAAAGTCTCCCTCAACCTACCTCCAGTGGCCAAGACTCATCCCCGAGCAAAGACATCCGAAATTGACAAAGTAAGAAGAGAAATCAAGAAGTCAAGCCTCACCACGGCCGTGGCCCCAATGCCACGGTCGTGGCTTTTTTGCCAAAATCCAACATGTTGCAATAGGGAAATCCTTAGATCGCCCACGACTGTGGCCCCCCAGCCACGACCGTGGCCAGTAAAGACGACACGACCGTGGCCATCAGCACGGTCTTGGTCAGGAGAAGGGAACACGGCCATGGCACCCTACCACGGTCGTGGGAATTAAATTGTGAAAAGTCAGATTCCAATAAGGAAGTTGCCCAGAAAGACACGACCGTGGCCGATGCTGATCAAGACGTCCGTGGCCCCTCCCCACGGTCAGCCCAACTCCTCCAAAACGGTCGTGTTACCCAACACGGCCGTGGTGCATGCTACCCACCACGACCGTGGCACTCTGCCACGGCCGTGGCCACCACCATCTCACCACTTCCTTCACCCCACGACCGTGTTCACCACCCCACGGTCGTCCCCCACTACCCTCACCATGGCCGTGTCACACCCACCACGACAGTGGTGATCACCTACCCTATATAACTTTCCACTGTTTTTCCTATTTTGCCCCCACTTAGCCCTAGCTCCTATATAAGCACTAGTTGCTTCTAAGGCTCGGGAGAGAGCACTCCCTAGCCGTCACCTAGCTGCTCCCTTGCATCCATTGCTCCCATCCATCCATTTCCTTGCATTCAACCCCATTTCCATCCATTTTCCACTCATTTCCACCATTGAAACCTAGTTTCTCTAGGTTTCTATCCATCCATTCCACCATTTTCATGCATCCCTGCACCATTGGAGGAGGGAGGACATCTGCAACTGCTTGGAGGTGAAGAAGAAGGCCACTTCATCAAGCTTCATGGAGTTTCTTCCTCTTCTACCCCTTTCTTTTCTTGTTTTCATGATCATGTATAGGTAAGCCCCCTTGTGGTGGGCTGTTTGGGATTAAAATGTTACTTTGATACCATGTTGGGGGATAAATTCTTGTAATGAACTTGATTCATATTTATGATGATTACTTCTTGCTTCCATCTCTTTTCCTATCTTATTGCATGTGGTTTTTGCTTCTTGTATGAATTGCTTGTCTTGAGGTTTTTGATGACACTTCATTTCTAGGAGGAATTGGAGTGTATGTGGCAATCTTAGGAATGGCTCCTAGGTCCAATTGGTGGATCCCTAGCTAGCCCCCTTTGTTCCTACATACACATCCCTCCCCCTACAAATGAGTGTGAGATTTAAGTGGCTAGTGTAAGTGAGAGTGATGCAATTGCCAAGGGCCTTCTAAAGGCTAGAGTGGCTAGTGGCATGAGGTTAAATCCCTTCATCTCCACTCCCATCTCTACCCTCAACCCTCAATTGTCACTATCACTTACCCTAGAAACCTAGATTTGGCCAATCCCAATAGAACTACACCTAACCCTAGTCTTCTACTAGTAGTATAGATTATGTTCTAACGGCATTGCCCTTGTTGTTTGGTTTGGTAATCTAGATATGAATTGAGCACCATGCATGTTTAATGAACTCCCCCAGCTAAAATCAAAGTGACATTCCCCAAACGGCCCACCCACCTTAATCATCTTGCTTAAAACCCTAATCGCTTAGTTTGCTTGTTAATGTTAGCTTAGTTCAGTTGCTTTAGTCTAACTTAATCAATTGCTTAGTTTTAATTTTTAGTGTTAACTTAGTCTCTTGCTCTTGCTAGTGGTTAGTTAGTTCTTTTTTGCTTCTTGCCTTGATAGAGTAGTGTAGCCCTTCTTGTCCCTGCTTAGTTAGTTTGATAACTTAGTTTACTAATTTGCTTGCTCTTCCATAATTTAGTTTTCTTCTCACATCTCTTACTTGCTCATTAGTGTAATCAACCAATCAACCTTCAAACCCTAAAACCTTACTCTCCGCACTAGGAACGTAGCTCACGCCATCAAACTCTAGAGCCCCCTCTATCTCCGCGGATCGACCCCGTACTTGCCGCCTCACCTATACTACAGCATGACCCCGTGCGCTTGCGGGAGTAGTGTCTTAGTAGACGTAGGTAGTTAGTGTGGGACCATACAAATATCGAAAGCAAAGATCCCATCTCATCCCGTGCCTCCCGACCTCGTGGATTGCACTTGTTGCAAGCCTCTAGCGGGAGCTTACCAGTTATAATTAGACCTTTTGAATGATTAATGCGGTAATGAGTTACACTCTTCTTGTGTTGAAACCACATTGTAGTACTATTTGGATATCATAGTGTCTTGCCATGTTAATATCTATGGACAAATATGTGCTAATGATCTTTTGAGCCTTGTTTAAGGCATGGAATGATGATGATAACCTTACTATGAATAATGTGATGGTCTTAATGACCTTTGGGCATGTTTGAAGCCATGATTGAGGTGAAATCCTCTTCATGTTCCAATAACAGTTAAAACCTTGGAACTTGTGATAAGATATTGGTATCTTGTAAAAGTATGATGATAAGTGTGGTCCATTAATTTGCAATGAATGATAGCATGGGGTAATGTGATTAAGATTTATATCTCAAATTTTTTATATCTTTTAAAGTTGTTATACATATACTCTTTTCAGAAAAGAATTAGGGTTTGAATGTCCATTTGTATGATTTAGCCTTAATTCATCCAATT
This sequence comes from Alisma plantago-aquatica, assembly GCA_963693085.1. NCBI lineage: Eukaryota > Viridiplantae > Streptophyta > Magnoliopsida > Alismatales > Alismataceae > Alisma > Alisma plantago-aquatica. Next base: position 124,228,439 of record OY856409.1, read on the forward strand.
GGCATAACTAATTAAGTGAAACTCTAATCATGTAGTGCCTTGTGCCATAGATCTATCTTAGTGTCAGAAATTGCTAGATAGTGAAATGAGTATTCCTAAGGGATACTCAGAGCGCATACCAATGAGTATGCATGGTGCTTGTCATCCGGAATTCAAATGTTAGGGAGGATAACAGTGGTCATACCTAGCCCTCAATTTGAAAACGGCTACGGTCGTGCCTCGGTGATTATATATATATATATATATATATATATATATATATATATATATATATATATATATATATATATATATATGTGTGTGTGTGTGTGTGTGTGTGTGTGTGTGTGATGATATTGGAGGACAACTTTGGTTGTACCTCGGATGGTAGGGTATGCGTACCTACCTCCTTTGACTAGTGTCATGACCTGTACCAAGGACAGACTAGGCTGTTAGCAACTTGACCTTATGTGTCGTTGTGGCGGACCCGTACTGACTAGGGGCGGAGAAGATCTTAGGAGTTCGGCTCTTCCTAGATCTTGTATGGCACTGATTTTGACTTAGTAGTGGTTAATTCGGATTTGAGTGGTATTTCTCAAATACCTCAGGGCAATGTAATAAAAGAAGTGATACCATCCGTGTAGTATAATTGCTAGGGTTTAATATGTATCACATTGGTTGATTAACCCTTGTCTTGTCTTTACACTACATAGTTCTTTCATGATGCAGACTTATGAAAATTGTGCAATTCTACTTGATGTTACAACTTATTTACTTAACTGCTTAATATGCTTAAATTGTTCAATCTATTCATATTGTTTATTCAATACCCTAACTGCTCAATGTATTTATTGTTAATTAAGGTGTTATAATCAATATATGTTGGAGAGAGTTATATCTATCACTCGGACTGGGTCTCACCTGTGGGTCACCACATTTTTTTAGGTGGTCGCGGGCAATGAGGTCGAGGTCGCACTGTGGAAGAGAACCAACCCGGTGATCAATAGATTCATAAGGTTGGTTAGTTGTAGATGTTAGTAGTAGAGTCCTAGTGTCGTCCATGTACTCTCAGGTCCGGGTATGGGATGATTTTTCTTAATGATATACTTGTATCGACACAAAATTTTGGTAGTATGCCAATGTTTATAAATATATGGCATGTACACATGAAATATCTTTTGTATGCAGGATGTGACTGAGGTCTTTGGACCCATATGTAAATACTTGTTACATTATATGGGAATGGAATGATGGACCTTTTGTAAATGTTCTAGAGTTTATTTACATTGTTGGAATTGGTTTTAATTATCCCGCATTTTTTTCTATGTTATTAATTAGTAGTTGATCATGTTTTGTGTTTTGAGTAATCTCATTTAGCATGACGAGGTTTCACGGTTAAGTTGGTATCATAGCTCTAGATTTACTGAGTCTATAGGGGCATAGGACTTTGGTTTGAGTTTGTTCATATGTATCCAACATATCTGATCATAGTTTATGCTTATGCAGATATGTCTGGAGGACATGAATAATATGTTGAGAGTAGCTATGTAGCACTAGGAGGAGGTGTTGGGAGGTAGGCACGCGATGAGCGAGTGCCAGAAGCAGGGCCAGAGTAGTCTGAAATGCCTCATCTAGACCCAACAATGATGGCCAATCCTGAGTTTCAACATATGTTTAGATAGATGATGGCCACAATTACACATATTGCTGACAGAGTGCCAGCTCCTCAAGCTAGGGCAGCCACCTCTAATGTGGAGTCCCAAGGTGTCAGGAAGACATTTGAACATCTTAGATGTGTTAGGGGTATTGAATATGCAGGTACTTCTGATCCATCAGACACTGACATGTGGTTGACTGAGCTGGAAAAGGAATTCAAAATCCTAAAGATCATTGAAGAAGACAAGGTTAAGCATGTGGTATACTTGTTGAAGGGTAGTGTTGGCCACTAGTTGGCCATAGAAGAGGAGAAAATTCTAGGATTTGTGATAGGATGGGAGGAGTTTCGGAGGGAATTTATTAGCCGATATTTTCCAGAGACCTACCTAGATGAGAAAATTTCTCAGTTTGAGAACATTTGTTAGGGAGATATGACTATCAATGAGTATGAATCAAAGTTTATGGAACTTTTGAGGTTCCGCCCGTACATGGAAGCAACAGACAAGGAAAGGATTCAGAGATTTAAGAAGGTCCTGAGTACGGAGTTGACTACTACAACATCATCCTTGGAGAATAGGGAAAGGTTTTCCACCTTTATGGAATCTATCAGGAGGATTGAGAGGTCTTCCATAGAGAAGCGTGAAGCTAATGCTAAGAAGCGACATATGTAGTTTCAAGGGCAATCATCTAGAGGCTTTAAGAAGCCAAGGTTTTTCCCACCCCTGTCGCAACCAAGGTCAACCTTCACTAAACCAAAATCACATACACTATCACAGTGGACCCCGAGTAGGGGTAGAGGCCACAGTTTTCCACCAATAGAAGCTCGCAGTTCATCATCAATCTCTGTTATAGGGACGTTTAGACCACATAGTGATAACCTAGTGTGTCATCAATGTGGACAGACATGACATATTAGATGGAATTGCCCTATGATGGTTGAGGAGGTGACTCAGCAGCCAAGGTAGAATCAACAGGGATCACAATTATGATAGTTTGATACTGGTAGTTGTAGAGAATGTGGTTAGGTGTCCCTTGCAGGATCCTCAAGTGAGGTGAGCATAGGACGTGGATGGCAGTAGGTGAGAGCTAGGTTCTATGCCATTACCCAGCCAAAAGCAGTGGTCAATCCACAAGTCATGACAGGTCAGATGGAATTATTTCATTTTGATTTGTCTGCTTCTTATTTCATATCTGTATTCATAGATCTGGCTACAGTGCACTCTTTTATCACTAGAGAGGTGATAGGCAGTTGTTATCTACCTATTAGTCTTAGATCTGGTAGTCGGCGGCTAGAGACTCCTTTGGTTGATTCCGCTAAGTTGCGGGAAGTGTGCCCTTCTTATGTTCTTTCTTTCTCTGGACACAACATTCAAGGGGTTTTTTTGCCACTTGACATGCATGGTTTTGATGTAATCCTAGGAATGGATACCTAGGAAAAATACAAGGTAGTCTTGGACTATAGTACTAAGGTGGTGACGTTCCTTGATGGAGATATACAGTGGATTTTTCAGGGTGATAGGAAGATTCTTCCTACATGTTTGATGTCATCTATGACAGCTGAGCGGTTGATGAGACAAGGATGTGAGACTTTCTTAGCTCATGTTGTGGATACCAAAGCAGTAGGTCCTAGTATCCAAGTGGTACCAGTGGTGCAAGAATTTTAGGATGTCTTTCCTGAGGAATTTCCTAGCATTCCCCCCTCCTAGAGAGATTGAGTTTGAGATCAATCTTGTTCCTGGAACACAACCCATAGCACAGTCAGCATACCGAATGGCACCAGTAAAGATGCAAGAGTTAAAGAAACTATTACAAGAACTATTAGAGAAGGGTTTTATCTAGATGAGCACTTCCCCTTGGTGTGCTCCTATGTTGTTTGTTAAAAATAAGGATGGTTCAATGAGGTTGTGTATAGACTACAGAGAGTCGAACAAGGTGACAATAAAGAATAAGTATCCTTTGTAGAGGATTGATGATCTTTTTTATCAGTTGAGAGGTTCCACTGTGTTTTCAAAGATAGACCTCAGGTCAGGTTACCATCAATTGAGAATTAAGGTTGATGACATACCCAAGTTAGCTTTTAGGACTAGGTATGGTCATTATGAGTTTGTGGTTATGCCGTTTGGGCTAACCAATGCACCTATATATTTTATGGATCTAATTAATAGGGTGTTTAGACCTTATCTTGATCAGTGTGTGGTCATGTACATAGATGATATCTTGATATACTCCAAGGATAGTCAACATCATGAGCAACACTTTCGCCAGGCATTGACTTTGTTGAGGCAGCACCAACTATATGCTAAGTTCAGCAAGTGTGAATTCTGGTTATCTGAAGTGTCTTTTTAGGGCCATGTTATATCTGCAAAAGGTGTTTGTGTTGATCCCAAGAAAGTGGAATATGTACTAGAATGGGAACAAACAAAGACACCGACAGAGATCCGTAGTTTCCTAGGTCTGGAAGGTTACTACAAGAGGTTCATCAAAGACTTCAGTTCTATAGCGTTACCCCTAACTAGGTTAACCAGGAAGGATGTTCCTTTTGCTTGGAATGACAAGTGTCAACGTTCTTTCCAGATTTTGAAAGAAAAGTTGACTAGTGCACCAGTGTTAGTACTGCTAGAGCAAGGAAAAGGTTATATTGTCTTTTGTGATGCTTCAAAGAATGGGTTGGGATGTGTGTTGATGCAGGATAAAAATGTGATTTCTTTTGCTTAACGACAGCTTAAGAAACATGAGGAGAATTACCCAACACATGATCTAGAGCTTGCAGTGGTGGTACATGTCTTAAAGATCTGGAGACACTATCTTTATGAAGAAAAGTGTCATATCTTCACTGACCACAAGAATCTACAATATATCTTCTCAAAACAGGAGATGAATATGAGGTAGAGGAGATGGATGGAGTTGATTAAGGATTATGATTGCACAATAGACTACCATCTAGGGAAAGAAAATGTGGTAGTTGATGCATTGAGTAGAAAGTCATCTTCATTATCAACGGTAGATAATGCACAATTAAATTCCTTGATTTGACATAAGAGAGATATGCTAGTGTCTCTTCGCCATATGAATGTACAACTAGAAGTTTCCTTGTTGGAACAGTTACAAGTGAAACCTACCTTAAGACAGTAGATTCATGATGCACAACATAATGATACGGTGATACAGAATATACGATTAGGGATTCCAAGTGAAAAGTATGATGGCTTTCATGAGGCAGATGATGGTACAATTTGTTACCACAATAGGAAAGTAGTTCCTGATGTTGATGGGTTGAGGAAGATGGTACTTGAGGAGGCTCACTCCTCCATGTATGTAATGCATCCTGGAAGTACCAAGATGTACCAAAACTTGAAAGACGTGTATTGGTGGCCAGGTCTAAAGCGTGATGTGGCAAAGTTCATTGCCAAATGTCCAGTTTGTCAGTAGGTAAAGGTTGAGCACCAAAAGCCTGTAGGGACATTACAACCCTTGCCAATACCACAGTGAAAATGGAATCATATTACTATGGACTTTGTGGTTGGTTTTCCTAGGACAACCAAGGGTCATGATTACATATGGGTGATATTAGATAGATTGACTAAGTCAGCTCATTTTCTTCTAGTTAAGATGACATTTATAGTAGAGAAATTGGCACAAATATATGTTGATGAGATAGTCCGCTTGCATGGCATTCCAGTGACTATAGTTTCTGATAGAGTTCCACAGTTTACAAGTCATTTTTAGGAGTGTCTACATTCTGTAATGGGAACACAGTTGAGATTCAGCACAACTTTTCATCCGCATACCAATGGCCAGTCTGAAAGGACTATTCATACTTTAGAGGATCTCTTGAGGGCATGTGTGCTACAATTTCTTGGTAGTTGGGATATACATATGACTCTAATAGAGTTTGCATACAACAATAGCTATCAAAGAAGCATAGATATGGCTCCTTATGAGGCTCTATATGGGAGACGATGTCGGTCTCCTCTTTGCTGGTATGAGACAGGTGAATATCAACTTTTGGGTCTTGAGATAGTACAAAAAACTACAGAAAAGATTAAAGTGATACAACAATAGTTGAAAGCAGCCCAAGACAGGCATAAATCTTATGCAGATAACTGACGCAGACCACTTGAGTTCCAAGTGAGAGATAGAGTATATCTTAAGGTTTCTCCTTAAGTGTGTTGAGGTTTGGAAAGAAGGGTAAGTTGACTCCCAGATTTATGGGACCATACCCTATCCTAGCTCGTGTTGGAAAGGTAGCATATAAGTTGGAGCTACCACCAGAGTTACATAGATTGCATAATGTCTTTCACATCTCTATGTTGAGGAAATGCCATCCAGATACTGACCAGAAAATCTAACCATTAGACGTTGAGTTAGATGAGGATATCTCCTATATTGAGGGTCATGTGTTGATCCTAGATAGAAGGGTGAAAAAGATGAAGAGAAAAGATATTATACTAGTGAAAGTTTTTTGGAATCATCATGGCATAGAGGAATCCACATGGGAACTAGAGAATGATATGCGTATAAAATACCCATTTCTTTTTGCGTAGGATTTCGGGGCGAAATCCTTATTAGGGGTTTATAGTTGTAAGGCCCATGAACTTGCTTAATGAGTTGAATGATCTTAATTACCATAATTGAATGATTATAACCCTAATATAACCTTTTTATATGTTTTTAAATCCTAATACAAGCTTAAGTTTCAAATTTGGTCCAATTTGGACACTGTTTGAGCAACTTATGCAATTTTCTGTACATTTTGGACGTTTCTACAATTTACCAAATTGATGGGTTTTCTTTGCAATTTGTCACATATATTATGTTCCTTATATGTTATATTATCATTATTGAGATTTCTGAGCCATGGGGCTCCTAGTTCATCCATGGTTTGAAGGTGTTTTCATCAAGGGTATTTTAGGGTTTACCCCTTCATGGATGAGCTACCTTTAGTAGCTACCAACTAATGAATTATGTGATTGGCTGGGAAATTTGACAAAGGAAAGGTAAGAAGGTCAATAGGTACAGTGGGGGAGCTTCTTTTGTCTGCTTGTATATTCTTAATAAATTAAGGCCATAGACACATAAGGAAGCTATGTTTCCACCTTAAGCTTGCTTCTATCCTTATCTATGGGCTATATTTACCCCTTCCTTGCCCAAGTATGAAACTATGCCTGATTTCTCTTTCCTCTACCCTGGACAACGAATCCACTATGTTTTGATGCAGAACTAACTACTCTAAGGTAGAATACAACCTCTTTTTGGAGAAGAAGGTCTACTAGAGCTCCATCTAGCCCTACCTAGGGTTTTCAAGGTCATCTTTTAGGGATTTCGACCAAGGCAAGTTGTTTTTTACCTTCCTTCTTCATTTTTCTTGCTATTATCCTTCCTTAGACCTTCCTCTAGGTCGTAAACCTACTGTTCCATGGTGAAAGTGGCTCTAGAACTCAAAAATCTATCCTTCTTATTTCTTTTTCTAGGGTTTTGCTTCCTTGTGGAGAGAAGTGCTTATTTGGCCAAGTTCAGATCTGAATCCAAGGTTTTCTTGCCCTATTTGCTCGAGATTCTTTCTGTTTGGGATATGATCTACTCTATAGAGGCGAGTTATATAACATTCTTCACTTGTATTGCTTACTAGAAGCTCGTTAGTTCATGTTTATGCCTTAATGTGCTGATTTAAGAATAAAGAAACCATGCTTGTTTAGAATTTCGAATTTTTGTGGTGTTCCTTGTTCTTTTCCATTTCTATATGAACTTTTAAGCATGTGTACATCCTTTCTAAGGTGTAAAATGATTGGGGACAGGCTTATAGCAACAACCAATGGTGCTATGTACAAAACAATTGATGGTTCAAATTAGGATTTCAAGCTATTTCCTTCCCTATCACACAACCGATGGTCATACCATTCAACAACCAATAGTGTTTCTATCTTGGCAACTGATGTTCGTGATCAAGGGTGTCAAGTTTATGGTGACAAACTATGGTCACCCCCTTAGGTCAGGTTTTGGCTCAATTAGACATATACTTATCATCCACTAAGTATTCTAATGATGTTATCAATTGATGATGACATTAGCTTAATATTTGATGGTGTTAAATGAATGTATTATTGATCTAGCAACCAATGGTGACCTAATGTTCACAATTAATGGTGGATCAGGTCATCACCATATATGATGAGTTAAGAATTGAATTTTAAGATTTGACTAAACCTTGAACCAATGGTTCCTTGGTTCAATTGATCTAATATTTATACCTATATTTCAATTGATAACTTGGAACAATGAACATGATCCAATGAATAATACTGGATGCTTCAACATCCAATGGATTAGAATAAATCACATGGTATTATATGTGGGTCCTAGTGATGATAATTTGATGGTTCAATACCATTAATTTGTAGTCTTAACTTTGTCATTACATAGTTATATTTCATAAATCACTATAATAAGTGGATGAATAACTCCCATGTGATCTAGCTTGTTATACCTAACCTTAATGTAATTATATGATGTTGATTGGTTATAATTAGACCTCTTGAATGATTAATGTGATAATTAATTACACTCTTCTTGTGTTGAAACCACATTGTAGTACTATTTGAATATCATAGTGCCTTGCCATATTAATATCTATGGACACAAATGTGCTAATGATCTTTTGAGCCTTGTTTAAGACATGGAATAATGATGATAACCTTACTATGAATAATGTGATGGTCTTAATGACCTTTGGGCATGTTTGAAGCCATGATTGAGGTGAAATCCTCTTCATATTCCAATAAGGGTTAAAACCCTGGAACTTGTGATAAGATATTGGTATCTTGTAAAAGTATAATGATAAGTGTGGTCCATTAATTTGCAATGAATGATAGCATGTGGTAATGTGATTAAGATTTATATCTCAAATGTTTTATATCTTTTGAAGTTGTTATACATATACTCTTGTTAGAAAAGAATTTGGGTTTGAATGTCCATTTGTATGATTTAGCCTTAATTCATCCAATTGGATTAACTAATTAAGTGAAACTCTAATCATGGAGTGCCTTGTGCCATAGATCTATCTGAGTGTTAGAAATTTTCAGATAGTGAAATGAGTATTCCTAAGGGATACTCAGAGTGCAAACTGATGAGTATGTGGGGTGTTTTTCATCCTCAATTCAAGTGTTAGGGAGGATGACAGTGGTCATTCCTAGCCATCAATTTGAGAACGGTTGTGGTCATGTCTCGGTGATTATATATATATATATATATATATATATTTATTTATTTATTTATTTATTTATTTATTTATTTATCACATTGGTTGATTAACGCTTGTCTTGCCTTTACACTACATAGTTCTTACATGATGCATACTTATAAAAATTGTGCAATTCTACTTGATGTTACAACTTATTTGCTTAACTGCTTAGTATGCTTAAACTGCTCAATTTATTCATATTCTTTATTCAATACCCTAACTTCTCAATGTATTTATTTTTAATTAATGTGTTATAATCAATATATGTTGGAGAGATTTATATCTCTCACTGGGACAGGGTCTCACCCGTGGGCCACCACATTTTTTCTAGGTGGTTGCGGGCAACGAGGTCGAGGTCGCACTGTGGAAGAGAACCAACCTAGTGATCAATAGATTCATAAGGTCGGTTAGTTGTAGATGTTAGCAGTAGAGTTCTAGTGTCATCCCTGTACTCTCAGGTTCGGGTATGGGATGTGTTTTCTAGATGATATACTTGTATTGACACAAAATTTTGGTAGTATGCCAATATTTGTAAATATATGGCATGTACATGTGAAATATATTTTGTATGTAGGATGTGACTGAGGTCTTTGGACCCATATGTAAATACTTGTTATAGTATATGAGAATGGAATGATGGACCTTTTGTAAATGATCTAGAGTTTATTTACATCGTTCGAATTGGTTTTAATTATCCCGCATTTTTTACTATGTGATTAATTAGTAGTTGATCATTTTTGTGTTTTGAGTAATCTCATTTAGCATGATGAGGTGTCACAATCATCATCTGCTGACAAGGCATAATTATGCTCTTTAGTGTTCCATAAAAGAGACATGTTGATCTCCTTACGTCAGATGAATGTGATGTTGGAGGTGTCCTTGTTAGTAGGATTGTAGGCATAGTTGCAAGTAAAGCCTACGTTGAGGTATCATACCAGAGATGTACAATAGAATGATATTGTGATACAACAGATCTGAGCAGAGTTCGGTAGCGAGAAGTGTGATGGTTTCCATGAGGGAAAGGATAGGACAATATGTTACCAGAACAAAGTTGTGGTTTGATTTTGACAATCTGAGGAAGTTAGTTTTAGAGTAGGCTCACTCCTCTATGTATGCTATGCATCTAGGAAGCACCAAGATATATCACAATCTAAAATATCTATATTAGTGGTCTGGTTTGAAGTGCGATATGGCTGATCTTATCGCCATGTGTCCTGTTTGCCAGTAGGTTAAAGCAGAACATCAAAAACCTACAAGGACTTTGCAATTCTTTCCTATACCATAGTGGAAATGGGATCATGTCACAATGGACTTTGTGGTTGGTCTACCTAGGATAGCCAAAGGTCATGATTCCATATGGGTGTTAGTTGAACGGTTGACTAAGTCAATGCACTTTTTGCCTATAAAGATGTCATACACAACAGAGAAGGTTGCACGTATATATGTTAATGAGATAGTGCATTTTCATGGTATCCCAGTTACCATTGTGTCTGACAGAGGTCCTCAGTTCACCATTCATTTTTGGGAATGTCTGCATACATCAATGGGTATGCAGTTGAAGTTCAATACAATGTTTCACCTATAGACAAATGGGCAGTCAGAGAGGACAATCCAGATCTTGGAAGATCTATTGAGAGCATGTGTTCTGTAGTTCTTGGGTAGGTGGGGTGTGCACCTCAGTTTGATAGAGTTTACATATAATAATAACTATCAAAGGTGCATTAATATGGACCATATGAGACATTGCATGGGAGACTCTGAACATCTCCATTATGTTGGTACGAGACTGGTGAATATCAACTTTTGGGTCATGAGCTTGTGCAATAGGTGATAGAGGAGATCAAAGTGAATCAACAATAGTTGAAGGCAGCCCAAGATAGGTAGAAGTCGTATGCTGATAATCTTTGTAGACCTTAGAATTCCTAGTGGGAGTCAGAGTTTATCTCAAGGTCTCTCCTTGAAAGGTGTTTTGAGGTTATGGAAGAATGGTAAGTTGGCTCCAAGATATATGGGACCTTACCCAGTGGTGGCACGTATTGGAAAGGTGGCTTATAAGTTGGAATTGCCACCTGAGTTACATAGCTTGCATCTAGTGTTCCATGTGTCTATGTTGAGGAAGTATAACCCTGACACAGAGTTGGTGTTGCATCCAGTAGAGGTTGAGTTGGATGAGGACATAACTTATGTGGAAGGTCCTATGTTGATCATGGATAGGAGGATCAAGAAGTTGAAGAAGAAGGACATCATGTTAGTTAAGGTTTTGTGGCATCATCGTGGCTTAGAGGAAGCCATGTGGGAGCTTAAGGAGGAGATGTGTAGGAAGTACCCATCTCTTTTCACGTAGGATTTTGGGGGCAAAATCCTTGTTAGGAGTTTATGGTTGTAAGACCCCTAAACTAGATTAGTGCTTTATGAGCTTTCTTTGCTTAATAAGATGCTCATAACCCTAATCTAATCTCCTGATATGGCTTAATATCATGTGACATGCTTATGTTTTTAGTTTGCTCCAATTTGATTGATGTTTGAGCTATCTTTGCTATATATGTTCTTGTTGTGGACCAACTTGCAATTTACCCATGTTGAAGGGTTATTTTCCAATTAGTTACATGTAGGTTGTACCTTTGATACCTTAGCATCATGAGAGAGAGGATGGTTCTTTGGGGTGCCATGTGTTTCCTTGGTTTGATGAGGAGAGAAGAGGTGACGTGTTGAGTATGGTTTCTAGCGTTTGCCTTAATGCCCTATGCCGATGTTGACCGTATGTTGACCATTTGAGTTCTTAGTTTCAGCAACCACCCTTGATGATCGTTAGTGTATTCTCTATGATTGAATAAGGTTTTAATGGTGCTTTGTGTTCCCTACGATTGCAAAGGTATAGGGCTCTCTTTTGGGCAGCATGACCTAGGGTTTTGGATGTCTTTGGGTCGCATAGTTTTATGCAACCATGAGCCCTTGTGTCCACATTGTTCCTTCAACTGATGATCAATCCATGAACAAGTGAATTCTCTTAGTTTTATTGTTTTTGATGACCGTAGTGGTTTGCATGGTCTTAGTTGATGCAAGTTTGTTCTTTGGTGGACAAGTGTCAGGAGGAACCCTAATATCTTGACACCTAACCCCCTTTTCATCTCCCTCCTATTCCTAAGTATATAACCTCTCTCCTAAACATGGAAGTACCTCTTTGCCTTCCTCCTTCTCCCTTCCACCTTGAGTTTGTCCTTGTGTTCTTGGTGGTGTGAAGGAGCTCATCCTTGGTGCTTGGTGGTCGAGATCCCTTGCATATGGCGATCCAAGCTTAGAGAACCTCTTTTTTGGCAATCGTTGGTGGTTCTTTGATCCTTGGTAGGTGATCCATCTCTTGATCTCATTTTCTCAAAGAACCCTACCCCTTTATTCTCTCTTGGCATTAGACTATGGTGTAAACCATGGTGGCTATCTTGAAGATCTTCTCTTCACAAAGATATGATACTATGGTTTTCCATGGTGGTATCTAAGTGAAAAGAAGCTCTCTTATCTCTCCTTCTTTTGTTCTCTTCGGCCTTGAGGTTTTGGTTCTCTTTCTTGCCTTTTAAACTAGGTTTATATTCTCTTTTGAGGTGGTAACTATCTTGTTTGTGGAGGAGATCAAAGCTAAGTTTCCTTCTTGATTTTGGATCTTTTCTTGGAGGTGGTTCAAGCATCATCTAAGGCGGGTTATGTAAGTATCTTCCTTCTCTATGCAACTCATTCTAAAACATAATTTCTTATTGTTGATAATGTTATCTTGATTAGGATTAAGTTTCTATATTGATCTTGCATGAACTTGATTCTTTATCTAAACCCTAATTGATGTGGCTGAACTTTAATGGAAGATGATGATGATGGTTTTACATGAAACTCAACCTTGGTTTTGTTATCTTGGTTCTTAGTTAAGCTACCTTGCATGAGTTGGAGTTTTGGTTCTATTTTCATGTGCTTGATCTTGACTTTTCATCCCTGAACTCACCATTTTCATGTGATCACGAGTGGTGCATGATTCTAGGGTTTCGAACATGTTTATCCTATTATGTTTTCCTCCTTTGATGTTTTGGTTTGGAAGTTGATAATCACCTATTTTGATCATGTTGTGATGGTGGTTCATTTGTGTGATTCCCTTCATGATATGTTTTGAGTTGTTGAAGGATTGGATTTGAGTAGGTTAAATGAGATGTCTCCCTCTTATTTTTGTCACATAAGATGTTTCATTCGATCGCATAGAATGAGAGATGCCCTTCAACCATTTCACTTATTGATAGTCTTTGACCAATTTTCATTCGATCATGATTCAAAGTCACAACTCTTATGCCATACAACTATACGGCTCAGGCAACACCTTTAGCTTGTAGTCACTACTCTCATGCTTTTATTCCACTCAGACTTTAATTCTCTCTCTTGTTGAATTTTAAGATGATGAGATATTTTTGTATTTTCATGGTCCGTCAGGCCTCTTTTTCTCTGTTTAGGATTTTAGCACCAGAAGAAGTGGCTTTTTCCTTGATGTGAGATTTACTCATTTCCAACCTATATAAGGGGTTGGGTGATTGTTGTCAAATGTATAATACTAAGGTCCCCTCTATTTTAAGAAGTTTTCTAGGAAAGATTTTTTTATCAGCAATAAGTAGTATCTTAAGGTAGAGTTGACGTAGATACGTGATCACTTTAGCAAGTTATGTCAACTTCAATACCCCAATTCACTTGATATAATATGTTCTAATACATGCTTGTATACAGTTATATCTAGTCTAGAAGTGGAGATAACTTCCAAAAAAATTTAATCAAAATTTTCCTAAAGTAAAAGTTTACCCTCAGTTTTCTCAAAAAAAAATCTTACATAGGAGCAATAATAGTAATTTTACCATAACATCTCCATAAATGGAAAATTTTCAAAATTATCGAGATAGTATATACAAAAAGATATGCGTAGGAAAGTTAGTAGAAGCAAAAATTAAAGTAGAGTGAACGAGATAGTACCTACCTTGCCTCTTTACCCCCCCCCAAACTTATCCTTCACTCTTTCATACATTGTCAAAGGATGAGGTCAAATGTAAATAAGCGAGGTTTATTCTTGTTTGCAGGGTCCCTCATTGGCCCAGTGAGAACACAACAATTGGGCAACATACGTTCTAAGAAGGGGATGGTAGAACTCAATATGCAAACTTTCAACTCGTGCTCCCAAGAAGGATAAGGGGTGCAACCATAGAAGACAATGGAAGTCGTAGTCGTTGGATTGCATGATTCATTGAGGACTTCTATGACGGAACTCTGACTTCTTGTAGTTCTTACAATGTACATACTTATAACCATTGCCATGTTTTGTGTATGCTTTATTATTTCTTCTGCACATGATTTATCTTTTTTCTTAGTAACACTTTGTGGCCTTGTCATGTCAGTGTATTTTGTTGGATCATACTCTATATTAGAACTATTGTATCGAACGACCATTTTTACTTTAATGTTTATAACCAAAAGAGTCCAGTGATTTCCATGCAGAATTGGGAGAATGATGTAAGTTGGGAGAGAAGTTTGCAGTCATTTGACCAATCTCTCCTCTTCTCTTGAGTCCTTGTTATGTAGGAGGTCCTTCAGTATAAGTTAATATGCCATGGGCACACTGGGAAGGCCATCTCCTAGCAAACGTTGGCATGCCAACATCATGTTCATTGACACATAACCATTAACCTCTAAAGTAACTCAAAGATCACATTTCAGCACGCATATGCTTCCTTTTTGGAATATGATATCATCGGGGGTGTCATCATCTTTCAATATATCCATGAGAAGGTCTACATCATCCTGATGTAGACTTTCACATGCCTATTTGTCCAAGTTTTCAAACATTGCTTGGACAGTCCCAGATGGTGGTTAGTATTACTTCTTTAAAGTTAGAGAAATTTGCATCTTCAGGCTATGTTGGGTGGACTTCATCTAAGAAGCTTCATCCCTAACTCCCTCCTATTCTAGTTGATTTTTTGTAGTAGGTATCCCTGCTTCACTTTGTGTTATCACAATTCTCACATGTGTATCCTCTTGGGGTGTGTATTTTTGTTCTTCAACATGTTGATCCTCCTCTTGGAGTTTCTAATGATCTTCTAGTGTTGAGTTCTCTAGGGGTTGTGGCAGCTACTTTTGTTGCTCAGATGCATTAGACACTCTTCCACTCTAAAGCATGCTTCTTTTTAGATGTTTCTATCCAAATTTCTTTCACCACCTCTGGCCATGGACATTTCTTGAGGAGAGCTACGTGCACCGGTATAGAGGCGGAATGGTACAATGCCTGAAAGCATTATTGGATCATGAAAGGAATGTTTGTCATAAATGACCTCCACAATGTACTTCCCATGCAGCCCATGGATGTGCTCCTCAATTAAATCTTCTAAGGGTTTTGTTCTGTTGATAGCTTCCATCAACCTAAGCATTATAAATGTGTTATCTCCTAATTTCAGCTCTTATTGGGGAACTTTAGTGTTGGTCATAAATGTCTTCTAGTGGTTTCTATGTTTGTGGCCTTCTCCTTTGATTGTGTACTTTAACCTTATTGGTATCTTTTGGATTTCATGTACTTCTACATCTTGAAAGACCAATGTGTTGCACTTGAGATCCTACATGTAGCAATTATAAATCACCATATGTCTTTTATGTAAGTCAGCTACAATTAGAAGCCAATGATTCTTAGTCCTGTATGAAAATGTAATGACCCTAGCTTTGTAAGACCATTGACCTAGCTTAGTTCTTGATGAGCTTTCTTTGCTTAATAAGATGCTTAGAACCTTAATCTAATCGCTCGAGTTGCCTTCATGTCATGTAGCATGCTTATGTTTTTAGTTTGGTCCAATTTGAGTGATGTTTGAGCAATCTTTCTATATAGGTGCTTGTTGTGGACCAACTTATAATTTAACCAAATTTAAGGGTTATCTTGCAATTTGTCACATGTAGGTTGTACCTTTGGTACCTTAGCATTATGAGAGAGAGAATGGTGCTTTTGGGGCGTCATGTTGTTCCTTATTTCGATGAGGAGAGAAGAGGTGATGTGTTGAGTATGGTTTCTAGGGTTTGCCTTGATGCCCTATGTTGATGTTGACCATATGTTAACCGTTTGAGTTCTTGGTTTCAGCAACCATCCTTGATGATCCTTAGTGTGTTCTCTATAGTGGAATGAGGTTTTGTTGGTGCTTTGTGTTCCCTACAGTCACAGAGGTATAGATCTCTCTTTTGGGTCGCATGACCTAGTGTTTTGGATGCCTCTTGGTTGCATGGTTTTATGCGACCATGAGACCTTGTGGCCATATGCTTCCTTCGACTGATGGTCATCCATGACCAAGTGAGGTTGCTTGGTTTTCTTGTTTTCATGACCTTAGTGGTTTGCATGGTCTTAGTGGATACATGTTTGTTCTTTGGCGGACAAGTGTCAGGACGAACCCTAATATCTTAACACCTAACCCCCTTTTCATCTCCCTCATATTCCTAAGTATATAACCTCTCTCCTATACATGCAAGTATCTCTTTTAGCCTTCCTCCTTCTCCCTTCCACCTTGAGTTCGGCCTTGTGTGCTTTCTAGTGTGAAGGATCTCATCCTTGGTGCTTGGTGGCCGATATCCCTTGCATGTGACAATCCAAGCTTGGAGAACCTCTTCTTTGGTGATATTTGGTGATTCTTTGATCCTTAGTAAGTGATCCAACTCTTGATCTCGTTTTCTTGAAGAACCCTACCCCTTTCTCCTCTGTTGACTGTATACTATGGTGTAAACCATGGCGGTTATCTTGAATATATTCTCTTCACAAAGATCAGAGACTATGGTTCACCATGGAGGTATCTAAGTGAAAAGAAGATCTCTTCTCTCTTCTTTCTCCTTATTTTGTTCTCTTTAGCCTTGAGGTTTTGGTTCTCTTTCTTTCCCTTTAAACTAGGGTTTCTCTTCTCTTTTGAGGTTGTGACTAGATTGGTCATGGAGGAGATCAAAGCTAGGTTTCCTTCTTGATTTGGAGCTTTGCTTGGAGGTGGTGCAACCATCATCTAAGGTGGGTTATATATAAATCTTCCTTCTCTATTACAACACTTTAATACTACATGAAACTCATTCTAAAACATATTTCTTATTGTTGATAATGTTATCTTGATTAGGGTTAAGTTTCTATATTGATTTTTCATGAATTTGCTTCTTTATCTAAACCCTAATTGATGTGGTCTAACTTTAATGGACGGTGATGATGATGGTTTTTCATTCAACTCAACCTTGGTTTTGTTATCTTGGTTCTTGGTTCGGCTACCTTGCATGAATTGGTGTTTTGGTTCTATTTTCATGTGCTTGATCTTGCATTTTCATCCCTCTCTACACATGGTTTTCATGCGATCACAATTGGTGCATGATTCTAGGGTTTCGAACATGTTTATTTTCTTATGTTTTCCTCCTTTGAGGTTTCAGTTTACAAATTGATAATCACCTATTTTGATCATGTTGTGATGGTGGTTCCTTTCCATGATGCCCTTCATGATATGTTTCGAGTTGTTGAAGGCTTAGAGTTGAGTAGGTCGAATGATATGGCTCCCTCTTATTTTGGTCACATAAGATGTTTCATTTAGTCGCATAGAATGAGAGATGCCCTTCAACTATTTGACTTGTTGATGATCTTCGACATGTTTTCCTTCGACTATGATTCTCTTCGACCTAGTGGTCTTCAATTTAGGTCTTCTCTGCGGTCGCACAGACTGATGGCCTTCGACCATGTTAGTGTATTTTCCTCTGAATTGCAGAAGATGGCGAGCTTTGTTTGTCTTTGATCACTATTGTGAGTATGGTCTCTTCAGTCACATGGTTTTATGACCTAGTACCCTCTTCGACCAAAGGTAGTTCTTATATGTGTGGTTCCTATGTATGGATGCCTTATTCAATTGATGAAGGGTTATGACATGTGTTTGATAAGAATGTTTGTCTTGATGTTGCTAATGAAAGACCACGAAGCATGTTCTAAGAATGTAGGAAGGTGAAAACCTAGGTTTGCTAATGGTGTTGTGATAACCTAGAAACCCTAATTAGATGTGTTATGGAAACCCTAATGTGGAACATTAATTTAGTAGTCTACCTTGTGTAATGTGATAGTATGTAGTGATGATACTTTGTTTCTCTCCCCTACTTTTATGATCCTAACCATGTAGGTGATGAATATCATAGCTAGTGATTTCTATGGTGATGTATATGTGATATAAGGTAATGATTGTGAGCCCTTATGAGGCACGATGAGATATGAGGATATGACACATGGATTATGTGATTGGGTCTTATGACCTTGTTGAGGCTCAATGCCTAATGTGAGGTGATATCCTCCAATTATGTGATTGAGGGATTGATATTCCATAGTGAAGTGACATTGGTGATGGCCATGTGAATGGCAATGCTACAAATATCATGAGATGATGTGACAAGTTCACACCGTTTACATTTTATATGTTCTGGAGTTGTACCATGTCCTTATCTTTGTAGAGTTTGTTTAGGGATTATACATTGTAACTTGATTGATGCTAAAAGACACTCAATTGGATTACCTAATCAAGTGAAACCCTAATCCTGTAGGTGCCCCATGCCATAGATCCATTCCAGTGTCATAACTTGTTGGGTGGTGAAACGAGTCATTCCTTTGGGAAACTTGGAGCACATATTTTT
Organism: Alisma plantago-aquatica; assembly: GCA_963693085.1. Lineage (NCBI taxonomy): Eukaryota > Viridiplantae > Streptophyta > Magnoliopsida > Alismatales > Alismataceae > Alisma > Alisma plantago-aquatica. The sequence continues at coordinate 124,246,986 of OY856409.1, forward strand.
TAATATGCGAGGGTGAATTTGAGTATCTCCTTGTGTCCACAATGAGAGTTTGGGTAGGATGACTGCGATCATACCTAGCCCTTTGTGTGAGACAGCCATGCATGAGCTATTCTCCTTGTGATATGTGGTAGGCAACATTTTAACTACATTTGATGCCTCTTTTTAGAATGGCCATGCGTGAGCATGTTCTTCTACCGCCATGACCTATACAAAGGTGGGCTAGGTGTCTTATAAGGATGTCTATGCATGAGCTGATCCTTCAACCTGACTATATATCACTATTTGCAGTTGACTAATATGTCTCTGTGGTGCTTCTCTTGTACTAACCAAGAGGTCTTGGAGAGGTCGTAGATTGTGACTCTTCCATAGACTTTGTATGACACTAATTTTGACCTCATAGTGGTTGATTGGATTGGGGTGGTATGACTCAAATCCTCAAGGCATAATAAAAGACATAATACAGCCATGTAGTATATTTTCTTAGGGTCAAAATACACTTCACATTGGATGACCCCTTGCCTTATCCTTGTACTGATTTCTTGAATTATAATAAAGTAAGAGAAATCAATTGTTATATATGTTCTTCATATTCCTCCTTAAAGTACTAATTGTTTTGCTCAATTGTAATTTCCTAACTTGCTTAATCTGCATTATTAGTTTAATACATATCGTTTAGGTGAATCTACTCAACCTAATAATAATTCTATATTTATACTTTAATCTACCTGTGTTTTTAATAGACATTGGCGGACAGTTATATCTCTCATTGGTACCTTTGGTCTCACCCCATGGGTTTCCACATATTTTAGTTGGTTGGGCATGAAGAGGTAGATATTGTGTTATTGAGGTTGAGAAGCAAGAGGAGCAGTACCTAATTAAGGTTGGATATGATGCTAGTGTTTGGTAGTAGAGCCCTATGTGTCTTCCCTGTACACTTGGGTCCTTGGGGAGGTTTTGTGGATGTTTTATATCGAAATGACATTTTGACTATATGTTCTGATTGTACATATATGGCATGCATGTATATGAACATGTTATCATATGTACAAGTTGTGGCCAGTGAACAATATCTTTTAATAATATATGAGATATGACATGTGGCTTTTGTGGACTTATATGTAAGTTCCAACTTTTATACCTATGTGATGTCGGTTTTAATTTCCTATGTTTTCTAGTAACCTGGTTGTTAAAGGTTATAATTTCATGCTTTGTTTTGAGTGATCTCGCTTTTGTGTGACAAGTGTGTCACACGCTTTACATTTCTGGTAACTATCTCTTGTAGCTCAAATACAAATTATGCCTTATCTTTTCTCTAGAAAAGGTGGTTGGCGAGAGAAGGAGTGTCGTTGAACACCAACTGCTCCTTATTTAGGTCCATGATTTCTTTGATAACTATTTTGCATCATACTTTGAATAGTCATGCATGCACCTACACCCACCTCCTAAATATTCCTCAAGAGTTTTCTCTCGTCAAAGAAATCCCTTTGTTCATGTATATAATGACATCTCCTAATAGGTCACCATTGAGGACATTTACAACAATATGGATGTCTATAAATGTTATTCTGGACACGGATGTCATATCCATCCCTTTCATCTTCCAAGGGAAAGGTGGACACATATGAACTTAGTTGACTTCTTGAAGTTCTAGTTCAAGGACACATGGGCTAGGCTCTCTTATAGGGACATCTCTAAAGAAACTTTGAATCCCTTCTTTGTCTTCATATGACAACTCTACTTCTAGTACGACCTTATATTCATTGAGATGATTTCATGACATGCACTTCATATTCGCTAAATTGTAGGTACATGTTCTAGACATCAGTGGGGTATGAAATCTAGATCAATTAGATTTTCTAGGCCAGTCATAATTTGTTCTGTTGTTTGTTTGACTTCATCCTACACTTGGTTGTCACATTCACCCTCATGGGATATCTTGTGTGAAACCTTTTTAGAGTAGTTTTCTTTTGGTCTTCTTTTGGGGAGATTATAGATGATTGAGGAAGTTTGTTTTCTCAGACCAGTTGAGGAGAGACTTCCTATGGTTGTGTAGGTGTAACATCCCTCTCTTGCTCCACTTAATGGGGCACATTTATGACTGATAGTTGATTCAGGTTGATGTCGAGAGGTGGTTGGCTTTCTTATTGGGTGCTGCTTTGATCTCATCTCCATTAGCTATAGGGGAGGACAATGGTTTGTTGATCTTAGGTGGTGATGACATGGGTGAGATCTATGAAGAGGAAGAAAAGGATGGTTTCTCCCTACATCTCAATCTTTTCATTGCACACTTTTCTTTATTGCACTATAGTTCCTCCTCCCATTCCTTCTTCATTTCATCATGTTTTATGTACATCCCACCACACTATCTCCATAGTTTTGTTTGCTACAGAAGACATATTCTCTGCCATCTGACACTAGCACTCAGTGAATTGTTTCATGAATTATGGTAGGGGTTCAGTTCTCACATGTATTTTTTCTATCTGCGTTGTTAGTGATTGTAGGCTAGCAAATAAGGTAGAAAAATTGTAAGAGTTAAAGATTTTCTCACACATGACATCAAATTGACATCCTAGTTCCTATCCTAGATTAGGCACATGTGACTCTTTTGGTGGTGATGTAGATTTTTCCACTGCTACTTCTTTTGTCAGAAGGATGAGTTTAGGTTCATATCGAGGTGGGGGCACCACTATTTCTTTTGACTTCTCACCATCTACGGTGATGGTGGTGTAACCTTTTTTGTTTACGTAGATTGATTTTTAATTGAAGGTTCCCCTACCTCAATCACCGGGAACTCTCCAATGTGGAGTTGGTGCTTCTCTTTTTCTACATATTCCCCTTCAATTATAGTGTGGTCTTGTTCAACATCAACGATAACATTGTCTTGGTGCTCCCTATCAGCTGATTTAGGCTCCTTCTCATACTCTATCGACCCTATTTCAACTATAGTATGTTGGATGCTAACAGTTGCTTCATCTATGATTTCCTCAGTAGCAACAACACATGTGTTAGTTTTAGTTTCTTCCTATGGTATGGTTCTACTACTTGTTCTGTGACTTATTCTACCTCATGTTCCCTTCATCTTTGGGCAGTTGTGCTTGTTTCTGCCCTATCCAACCACGTCGGTTCCCCATATATCATCTTTAGTATTTCATTCATGGAGAAGGTGAGCTTGTCAAAGTCATAATTCCTCATTCCCAAAAGGGGTAGTAGGTAATTCAGTTTCACAAATATGTAGTAATACTTATATCCCTTTGTATCAATTACAGATGTAGAGAGCAAGTACTCGAGGTGTACAAAGCTATCGCCTTGCTTTTGGTGAATTTATTAAGGAGACAAGGGTTTTTGGAGGTGCCCTATCAAAATTATCTCCTCTCCATGTGTATCTCTTTCCAACCTTTAGGGCCACTTGCAAAAACTAGTTTATTGATCAATATGCACCTTCTATTGATTGGTTTCTTCTCCATGACGCTCCATATGATAAACAAATCACCCCTTCTCATGTTCCTTATGTCAGACTAAGATTACACAAGCAACTATCTTGTGAATGGCCTACATGATCCCATAGTACATATAGGATGCTTTCAATTTCTTGAGTCATTACTTAGGTTTTTCAGTCATCTTTTCCCATACTTTATTAGTGTTGAACATTTACCTCTTTGTCCCCAAAATCCTATGCAAATAAAGATCGGTACTTCCTACACATCTCATCCTATAACTCCCAGGTGGCTTCATCTGCCACACGATGATGCCACAACACTTTCATCAAAGCTATATCCTTCTTCCTTAATTTTTGTACACATATATCTAAGATCAAAATCAGGCCTTCAACATAATAGACATCATCCCCTAACTAGACCTCCATTTATGTATCATCTTCTCTGTATTAGGGTGACATTTCCTCAACATAGAAACATAAAAAACATTATGGAACCTATACAACTATGATGGTATCTCTATTCTTTATGCCACTTTCCCAAGTCAACCTATGATAGGGTAAGGCCCCATAAACCTAGGAGCCAACTTACCCTTCTTCCCAAACCTTGAAAAGCATAGCTCCGACTTGTAACGCCAAAGGTCTATGACTATTATCTACATATGAATTTTGTGTGTCCCATGCTAGCTTCAATTGTTGTTTGTTCACCTAAATCTTATTTCTAATATGTTAAATCACTTTAGGACCCTACAACTAATATTCACCTATCGTGTACCAACAAAGAGGAAGCCTACAATGTCTTCCATACAAAGCCTCATATTGTGCCATATTTGTGCTCCTCTGGTAACTATTATTGTAGGAAGATTTAATAAAGATAAGGTGAATATCCCAACTCCTAAGAATATGGACCACTCGTACTTTCAACATATACTCTAACGTCTATATAATCCTCTCTGACTGACCATCTAAGCAACATTTAGAGTGGGAGATTCAGATTCGAAAATAGAATTCCTCACATCTTTGTCTCATTCAAAATCGTGCATGAGACTTTGAGTTCTGGAATCCTCAAAGAACAGCTATGTAATGCCACTGTTGTTCTTATTCCCAAAGTACCTAGACCTAAACTCACAAGCCATTTCCGCCCTATTTCTCTTAATAATACCATTCTCAAACTTTGCTCGAAGGTCGTCGTTGAAAGATTGAAGAAATGGCTACCGATGTGGATTAACCCAGCGCAAAGTGCCTTCCTCCCGGGTAGGAAGATATCTGATAACATCTCTGCAGCCCAGGAAATCATACACACCATGAAAAGAAAGAACTCCAAGAAGACCATGGCCATCAAAATCGATCTCACGAAAGCATATGATAGATTGGCTTGGAATTTTATTGAGGATAGTTTAAAAAGAGTGAACCTTCCCGCCTGCATGATTAAGTATATTATGAGCTCTATCACAAGTGGTATCTCTACCATTGTATGGAATGGTAGGAGTTCGACCAGCTTCAGACCGAGGAGGGGTCTAAGACAAGGCGATCCTTTAAGCCCTTATATTTTTGTTCTTTGTATCGAACGCCTGAGTCAAATGATTGAAGAGTGTGTCATTTCTAGAAGATGGCAACCCATAAAACTGGGCAGAAATGGCCTGCGGATTGCTCACCTTTGTTTTGCTGACGATATTCTCCTATTTGCCAAAGCTAATACTACCAACATTGATACAATCCTGCATTGTTTCAAAGAGTTTGAGCTTGCCTCGGGTCAAGCCATATCGGCTCAGAAGACTAGGATCTTCTACTCTAAAAGTGTTTCCAACCAGGAAGCCACCCAGATCTGTAATCGCAGCGGGCTGCAATGAACTCAGGACTTGGGGAAATACCTAGGGTCACGATCCTCCATACGCGGGTGAACAAGAAGACCTACAGCGAAGTCCTGGATAAAGTTACTAACAGAGTCAGCTCCTGGGCTGCTCAGACCTTATCGTTGGTTGGACGTATCTGCCTTGCCAAGAGCACACTCGCCACCATTCCAACTTATATTATGCAAACATCAAAGCTCCCTCTCCAACTCTGTGACAGAATTGATGGAGAGATCCGATGCTTTATTTGGAGTGGAGGGCGGAGCAGGAGAGGGACACACCTTGTGTCTTGGGAACGGCTTACAAGCAAAAAGATTCATGGAGGCCTGGGCCTCAAAGCCATGCGGGACTGGAATCAAGCACTCCTTCTTAGGCATAGCTGGGATATCTGGTGTGGAAGGAGAACTACTTGGTGCATGGCCATGCGAGACAAGCTGATGAAGAGCAATCCAGGGGCACCGTCTAATTTATCTCGCCTGGCGAGAGCTATGCTACAAACGAAATCCTTTATGCAAGCAAACACCTTCCTTAGCCCTATGAGTGGGAATAGCATCAACACATGGCATGATTGCTGGCTCCCAAGCGGAAATCGATTAGAGGATCACGCTAGGCAGGCCATTCCAGAGGAACTTTGCGACCTGAAAGTGAGCAGCCTGGTGAACCTAGAAGGCAAGTGGGATCGAGAATTTCTTGAACATTGGTTACCTACAACTGTAACCCAGGAAGTCTACAACATTCAACCGCCTGTCGACACCGAGGCTGAAGACGTGTGTATTTGGAATCTAAACATTGGTGGTAGCTATACGGCCAAGTCGGCCTATACGGCGTTGCAGGTGAGCTCTGAGGTTAAACGCCCAGGACAATGGCCAATCATCTGGAGCACCCAGGTTGTGGCGAAGGTAAAGGTCTTCATGTGGATTGCTGCCAATGGATCCCTACTCACTAACTGGAAATGTAGAAGAAGGCAGATGACCACCAACTCTATATGTATCCATTCCAACACGGTTGATAAAACCAGCCTCCATGCTTTGAGAGATTGTGAGAAGGTGAAGCCAATTTGGCAACAATTACATGTCGTGTATGTGCCTGCGAACGTCGTGTCCGTGTCAGCGAATTTTTGGTCTTCAAACAACCTTGAACAATGGATCAATCAGGGCCTACGCTCGAAGGAGGAAACTAGAAATATGTTTCTCATAGCATGTTGGGCGATCTGGAAACAACGTAATTTGGAGGTCTTTGAAGCTAAAGATATACCAGCTACACAACAAGTAAATAGAATTCTACTGGAGACCAGAAGAACCATAGAAGCATGGGAAAGAGGGAAAGCCATGAAGAACTCTACTATACAGGCGCAACAAATTCCCCATACCATGAGACACTTATCTATGCATGTAGATGCTGCCTGGAAGAAGGGTAAAGGAGCTATAGCTGTTGTTATTAAGAACCAAGACAACCAATGGAAGGGAGGAGTAGGCCAACTGATCTCAGCAGACAGCCCCCTACAGGCAGAGCTGATGGCCATCGCCCTAGCTGCAAAGCTCATCAAATCCAGTAAGCTGCACGGCACCACTTTGGTCACTGATTGTATGATGTCCAGGAACATGTTACAAGATGACTATAAGAGATATCCTCGATATGCCAATATGATAAGGGGGATCCAATTGTTACTGGAAGACACTGCGTCTATTTACTATGCGGAGAGGAAGCACAATGGCCCAGCTGATGCTTTGGCAAAGGTTCATTTTCAAAACAACATTGAAGTTCGGTATTATGATATACCCCCCAAGGTAGTTCTTGATATTGGGCAGATACATTACTGTAATGGTAGTAGTACTACCATATTTAATTCCATGCAAATAACCAAAATTTGTAACCTTCCTTTGAATATGCTTGCACGGGGTGAGCAAGATGAATAAAATTATTTCCTGACTTTCCCAAAAAAAAAATCATGCATGAGACTTTCATCTCACACGAATACTAAGTGATAAAAGAAAGAAGATGTGGGTGAAAGGTTGTATTGAACCTCAAATGGGTCCCTAAAGTTGTATGTAGATGTTCCCAGAACTTGTTCATAAACTGAGGACCTCCATGTGATACTATTTTTTCTAGTATTTTGTGATGTTAAACCATCTCATAAACATAGATCTATACTAACTTCTCTATAATATAGGTAGTCTTGACTGGTAAAAAGTAAGCTGACTTTTTCAATTGATAAAAGATCACTCAAATGGTATCATGACCCTTGGATGTCCTATGAAGATGAACCACAAGTCCATGATCACATGATCCCAATGCCACTATGAAATTGTAAAAAGGCTTCAACATCCTTGCATGTTTCTAATGTTCAACTTTGACCTACTGACAAACTAGACACTTGGCCACAAACTCTGCAACATCAAGCTTAAAACCCGACCATCTATACAAATATTTGATATTATGATATACTTTTGTACTGTCAAGATGCAACATGTACATTGAGGAATGAGCCTCCTCTAGTACCATCTCCCTCAAACCACCAACGTGAGGCACCACCATCCAGTTGTGAAAGCACATTGTCTCATCATATGTTTTATGAAACCCATCATTCTTTCGCTACCAAACTTTGATCTGATGTTCTATATAAAGATACAATCCTTTGTGAATCTTTGATCTATTGTATCAGGGTCAGCTTCATTTGTAACTGTGCTTACAAAACTCCCAACAAAATGACCTCCAGTGTACATTCATCTTCTAAAGCTACATCACCATTCTCCTCTTGTAACAATCCATAGAGTACAACTGTACTTTATCTACAGATGATGATGAAGGCAAAGATGACTTTTTGCTCAACACATCAGCCACTACATTTTCCTTTACTGGATGATAGTCTATCATATAGTCATAGTCCTTGACCAACTCCATCCATCTCCTCTTCTTCAAAAAGATGTACTAAAGATTCTTATGATTCATGAAGATTTGGAACTTCTCTCTACATAGATAGTACCTCCAAATCTTCAAAGTAAGAAAGATACATGTTAACTCCAGATCATGAGTTTGGTATTTTAGTCATGTTTCTTAAGATGTTAAGAAGCAAAAGAAATCACATTCTTATTCAACATCAACACACACCCCAACCCATCCTCTGAAGCATAAAAAATGATGTAGCCTTTCCCATCATCTCACAACAACAACACTGGAGCAGTTGTCAATTTCTCCTTGAGAAATTGAAAAGAATGTTGACACCTCTCATCCCAAACAAAAGGAACACCCTTCATAGTTAAGCCCAATTAAAGGTAAAGTTATTGAACTGAAGTTCTTGATGAACCTCATGTAATTACCAACTAAACCTATGAAACTTCAAACCTCTGTCAATGTCTTGGGCTGCTCCCACTCCAACACTAACTCCACCTTCATGGGTTCTACACAAACACCCTTCTCTGAGATGAGATGACCAAGAAAAGACACCCCGGTTAGCCAAAACTCACACTTAATGAAGTTAGCATATAGCGTATGCTACCTCAACAACTCTAACATTTGATGAAGATGTTGCTCATGTTGTTGGCGGTCTCATGATTATATCAAGATATCATCTATGGACACCACCATTAACTAGTCAAAATATACACTCAAAACTTTGTTCATTAGGTCCATAAACATTTTGATCCATTACTTATCCCAAATGACATAACCATAAAATCATAATGACCATACCTAGTACTAAAAGAAGTCTTAGGTATTCCATTTACTCTAGTCCTTAGTTGTTAAATACCCTGACCTCAAATCTATCATGAAAAACAATATGGCACCTATCAATTGATGAAAAGGTCATTTATCCTAATCAATGGATACTTGTTATTCATTGTGACCTTGTTCAGCTGTTGATATTTTATGTAAAGCCTCTTAGAACCATTTTTCTTCTTCACAAACAACACTGATGCATGCCAAGGGGACGTGCTAGGCCATATGTAACCTTTCTCCAACAACTCTTGCAATAGTTTCTTCAACTCCTTCATCTCAATTGGAGCCATCTTATAAGGTTCCGATGCTATGGTTTGTATGACGGGAACTAGATTGATTTCAGAAGTAATCTCTCTCAAGGATAAAACACTGGGAAACTCATCAAAGAAAACATCCTCAAACTCAAACACCATAATTACCTCCTGAATACTAGGAACTGTCACCTTGGTATCTACCATGTGTGACAATAAAGTTACACATCCTTATCTCATCAACTTCTCCGCTATCACTGCAGACACCAGACATGTTAGGAAAATCTTCCTATCTCCTTGGAAGGTCCAAGAGAAATCTACATCCCAAAACTTTTCAACCTTAGAATCACAGTCCAAAACAACCTTGTACTTCTTCAAGCTATCCATCCCTAGAACTACATGGAATCCATGCATATCAAGTGGTGTAAGATCCACTTGAATGTTGCATCCTGAGAAAGAAAGAATATATGATGGAGACACCTCCAACAACATGAATGAACCAATTGTAGGGGTTTATAACAATAGAGCGTTGATTATACCACAAGAAGGTAAGTTAAAACTATTTATAACCTCTCAGGTGATAAATGAGTGTGTCACACCTGGGTCAACCAACAAAAATACTTATTTAGATACAGATCATTCAGAATGGAAAAGTTCCATCTAACCTATCATGACTCATGGGTTGACCAATACTTCTGACCAACTCATAGTATAGAATATATCCATTGCCTATTAATGTACCCGACCTTGTCCTCTACCTTCTAGTCTAGAAGACCCTACCTCATATGTCTATCCATGTCCTCTTCCACCACCACTATTGTAATGTTGTTGCAAGCTGTACTGGATTTACCTTGGTTATTGCATAACTACCTAGTTCCTCTAAGGGAAAGATCACTTGACATGCCCAAGTTGTCGATACACTTGAAGCACATCCTTGTATCATTTTGCAACCTGGATGGTCCTATCATAGACATAGAAACCAATCCATTCACCCCATCCGGTGGAAAACCATAGTCTCTTCCCTTGCTAGGAAATCACTATGATTGTACTTGTGTCCTTGGCTTAGAAACTACCAAACTCTAGTGTTGCTTATGATACTATTCTTGTTGTTGTGGTGGTGTAGAAAACCTCTATTTCTTATAACTACTTGAGATTGTCCCTAAAACTAAGTTGGATTCTTCCTTGTATTGGTATCTCATAGGTTCACTACTATCCTCTCTGCCTCCACAAAAGTTGGAAACTACTCGGCGTCTCCAAAGATAATGTTGTCCATGAAAACTTGACATTCAAGCCCTTTAGAAACATCATAATCCTCTCCTTCTCTATCTTTTCCATGTTAGGAAAAAACCTCAACAACTCCATAAACTACGTCTTGTAGTCATTCATAGACCATGATCCTTGGAGCAACCTCTCAAACTAAATCATCTTCTCCTCCAGATATGACTCGGGAAAGTAACGGCTCACAAACTCCCACCATAAGTCATCCAAACCGATCACTTCACCCAACCTCTTCTCCTCTTCAGTGTCACACTAATGTCCAGTGCTATCCTTTAGGAGGTATATTGCATGCTTACCTTTGTCCATCTTGATGATATCCAAGATCCCAGAGGCCTTATCCAACTCCATTAGCTACATGTCCCTATCTTTTGGGTCCACTATTCCTGCATATTCTGTGGCTTCCACACACTTCAACCTTTTGAAGGTCTTCCCTGAGCCTTGTAACTCAGCATTTGGTACATGTGCCCTAGGTGGAGGTACATGTGCCCTATCGATCAAATGCATTATTTTCACCATTAGCTGCCCAAACATAGATTGGAAGGTTAGATAAAGTATGATTACAAGATACAAAGAGGTTGGATAGGTTGTTCTGGCTCATTCTAAAGTACACTTCCCGCCGGTACATACCTCCTACCACTGCCTCAAGGATCCACATAACCACTCTCAATTTGCTATAGACAAATATGCATAACCATAAACCATGGTTCCACATGTTGGATACATAAGAACATACACAACCACCTAAATCCTACGTCCATGTAGACTCAATGACCCTAAAAATATGATACCGCCAAACGTGACAACCCACCACACAAATGAGATTTCTTAAAACCAAAACACTGATCAAATATTAATTAACCACATTACCAAAAGGAACAAAATTTAAACCAAATAAAAATTCCAAACAATATGTATGAATACTTGCATAAAGGCCCAAACTTCACATACATTTGTAACATTTATCTTTACCTGAGTTGATGGCCCCAACCACAACCCGTATACAATATGTATCTTGCCTGATAATTACAACATATAGATTATTCACAGCATACAACCAAAAATGTAAGTCGATATCCATCATTTAAAAATCCCCCTACCCAAACATGAGAGTACAAGGATAACTCTAGGAATCTAACCAAGACCACACCAACATCTCATCTCTATTGGTTTATGAACTAAGGATCCTCACCAGCAAGGGTCTGACAACGCAAGTGATCACCTAAATGGTGTGAAAAACCATGGGGTGAGACTCAAAGTCCCACTCAGTCGATAGCTAATAGCATTTATTGATAGCAAAAAGGTTATATAATTAAATCAATTAAAGTAGATATATAATAGGATGAATAACTCATCAAAGTATATACAATGAGAAGATACAGAAAAAGGTACAGATACATGTAACTAGACATATAAGGATATGAATCACTTATTATGCTAGAAGGATAGAAAATCAATCCTTATCACACTATGTGATTTTCCAAAGAACCCTTACAAATAGACTACACGATTAAATTACATATTCTATTAAGGCATGGGTAGTTTGAGGTATATTGCTCAAACTGCTAGTTGAGCATTGTGAAGTCACAACCAGCCCCATACAAAATCTTGGGATTATGAAAGCCCTCAAGATCTCTTCTCCTTAGCCAATATGAGTAAGAAACAATAGTGGCATAATAGCCCAACCTACCAATAGAGGCGTAATGACCATCCCACTAAAAATTTGGTCCATTGGGTATACATCTTGGCTCTGATACCACCAAATCTAACAACCCACTACATAAATGAGATCACTCAAAACCAGAACTTCGATCAAACACTAATTAACCACATTACCAAAAGGCACAAAACTAACTAAAATTTAATAAAATTTTGAAACATTCCATATGCATACTTACACAAAGGCCCAAATTTCATATATATTTATAACAAGTATCCTTACATAAGTTTGGTGTCCTCAAACATAGCATGTAGATAAAGGGTATCTTTCATGATAATTACAATATATATGTTTTTCATAGCATACAACCAAAAATTCAAGTCAATATACATCATTTAGAAATCCCAATGCCCAGACCTGAGAGTACATGGATGATCTAGGACTCTAACAAAGACCATACCAACCTCTCAGCTTTACTGGTCTTAGAACTGAGACTCCTCACTACTAACAACTAGAAAGCACTACTTATCATCTAAATGGTGCGGAAAATCACAGGGTGAGACCCCAAATACTATTACTATGATATAATAGTTGATAACATTTATTGCTTACAAAAAGGTTATGTAATTAAATCAGTAAAAACATATATTAAAAATGTTGTATAACTAATCAAAGTCTCTATAATGAGTAGGTATAGATAAAGGTACAAATATATATAAGTAGAGATGTAATGATTGAATAACATATGATACTAGTAGGAATAGAAAAGAAATCATTATCATACAACACGATATATATTTTATCAAGTATTGGGTAGTTTGAGGAATACCATCTCAAACTACTTGCTATCCACTACAAAGTCACAATCAGCCCCGTATAAGATCCTAGGATGACCAGAATCCTCAATATCTTTTCCCTCTGTCAATATGAGTGACAAAGTGTAGTGGCATAATAGCCCAACCTACCAGTTGGGGCACAACAACCATCCCACTAAACCCTTGGTCTGTCTTGGGTACACAAGCCCTGACACAAAAACTAGGATATATATTGGATAAATTGGACATTATTATAATCCCTTTGTTTTGATGATGACAAACATTTCATTCTTGTGGATCTAACTTATTATTTGAGTGTTTCAGGGATAAACAAATAAGGAAGTGGATAGTTGAAGATCAATACAAATTGGAAGATCAATACGCTTAGATTGCTTTTATTTTCATGGTTGTACTCAATGTAAAAACTTGTACAAGTATATAATGTACAAGTACTTAGACCATGTAAATCAAGTGTTAGATCTTCCCTATCCACTCACAACACTTAGAAAGATCCTCCCTTAAGATATAAGTACAATTACACATTGATACACACACTTAGTACATGGCTTAACATATTGGAACAGGGACATTCTCAGTCGAAAAATTCCTCGACCGAGACACTCTCGGTCGATAATATTCTCAACTGAGAATAGTCCTTCTAGAAAATTCTATAGACGTTAGATTGAGTTGAAAAGTGGTTGATAGTTGGAAATGAATGTTGCAATACACTCATTCCAGACCTTCCCTTGGTCGACAAATTCCTTGACCGAGAGACTCTCAATCGACAAACTTCTCGACCGAGAAAGGTTCTGGACTGCACTTTTCAGCATTAAACAACTAGTCGTTGCAATGTAATTAGTGGACACCTAACGGCTAGTTGAGCACTAAGAACACCCTAGAAAGTGTATAGAACGTCCCTATGCACTAGTACATCATTCCTATAAATAGGACATGCCTTAGGACACCCATAGCACCAACTTGCAATCACTTGTGCATACAATTACACTTGAGATTCATTCTTAGTGAGCAACAAGCTGAGCTACACTTACAATCTATTTGTTTGAGATCTACATTAGTGTCCTATAGCCTAGTTTCTCCTAGCCACCACACTACCACGTTCATCTACAGTGGATAGGAGATCAATACACTTGATATAGGATCAAAGCACTGTACTAAATTGGTAACATTGTTTCTTTCTTCCAATCTTATTCCTTCTATTGTATTTTGTTCTCCTTTATTACTCTTCGGTTGGAGGCTGTGGAAAGGAGGTTGTTGGAGCTTCTTTAGGTGGTGAAGGTAGCTTGGTAGACTTAGGATTACTTCAAGAAGGTTGTCTCAATGGGAAGCTACTTCAAGAGGAAGGCTACTTCAAGGGGGGGCTTGGAGTTACATCGAGGAAGGCTGCTTCAAGGTTGGTGGGACTACTTCTAGGTGAAGGCTATCCTAAGGGTTGTGAAGGTAGTTGTATATTATGTAACATCCTTGCAAGGTAATAAAATACAATTTCTTTCAAAATCCCAGTTGGGAACAACCGGGTAGTGGACTGACTCCCTTAGTATTTGCTAAGGGTGGAACCACTCTAAACACCTTGCCTCCTTCTCCAATCTTTTTGTGGTTGTTTGCTTAAATAATTTTTGAAATTATCATAAAACCCTATTCACCCCCCTCTAGTGTTTTTCAATTGGTATCAGATCAGGCTTCAAGGAACTTTAACAAGTCTTGAAGAAAATGGGTGATGGAGTACTAAACAACCTCAACTTGGAAGGAACACTTGTAGCTTGGCCTCCACCGTTTGATGGCACCAACTACAACTATTGGAAGAGGAGGATGCAATTCTATTTCCAAGGAATCAGCTGGGATCTTTGGAGAATGGTTTCAAATACCTACACTCTTCCTCAAACGAAGTATGCTACATGGGATACAAATACGGTAAAATTAGCCTAATTGAATGCAAAAGCTGTAAGTATCCTTTATTGTTCAACTTCCGTAAGTGAGTTTAATAGAATATCAAATTGTGAAACTGCATGTGAAATATGGCATAGACTCTCTATTACTTATGAAGGAACTGTTCAAGTAAAGAACTCCAAAATTAGTATGCTTAAACAAAAGCTTGAACAATTTCGTATGGAACCAAATGAGTCTATTAGTGAAATGTATGCAAAGTTTTCTTCTATTGTTAATGGTTTGAATGCATTAGGTAAAGCCATTAGTGAAGAGGATCAAGTGTCTAAAATTCATAGGTCTCTTCCTCCAAAGTACAAGCCTAAGGTGACTGTAATTGAAGAAGCCAATGACTTCACCCGACTAAGGATGGAGCAACTCATTGGCAACTTAGAAGCACATGAAGCAACCTTAGAGGAGGAAGAAAGACGGGAGCGTGAACTTCAACAAGGATGAAAGAAAGGCATGGCTCTAAAGGATACAAAGGTCATCACTCAAGAAAGTGATGAGACAAGTGATGGAGATGAGGAAGAAGAAACTTTCATTGTAAATGGTAAGAAGTATAGAAGATTTAAAACTAACAAAACTTCTAGTGTTTCTTCTTCCTCTAGGTTCTTTGAATGTGGCAAAAGGGGACATTTAAAAAGTGATTGTCCCAAACTAAAGAAAGGAAAGAAAACATCTCACAAGAAGAAGGAAAAGCCTACAAAGCTGCATGGGATGACTCAAGTGATGATAGTGAGGATGGAGAAGAAAAAGTGGAGTGTCTTATTGCTACAACAAATGAAGAAGATGACGAGGTAAGTCTTTTTTATTTATCTAAAGAAGAGTTAGTTGCTAGCATTGATGAATTACATGATAAGTATATTGATTGTAAAAAGAAACTGAAAAGAGTTACTAAAACTAATGAGGAGTTGTATACTAAATTAAATGATCTTGCTTCTGAAAAATAAAGTATTATTTCTGAAAATTCTACCTTGAAATATTCTCTTAATGATTACAATACAAAGTTACTTACTCTAGAGACAAACTATAATATTCTTTCTCAAGAAAAGGTTGAATTACTTGCTAAATTGAATAATCTTCAAACTCAAACTATTTTATGCACTCATTTAGATTATGATGCCATTGTAAAAGAAAGAGATAGTTTGTCATCTAACTTAGATCAAGCAAACTTAGATATTAAAAGGAGATTGGATGAAATTGCTAAGTTACAAAACGAAATTAGTAGCTTGAAAAACAATGGTATTTTTTATAAGATCTTAAAAGATTCTTATGGTCATATTGAAAGGAGAGGACCAGGTTATAAGCCCAAAGGTAAATCCTATCAAAAACCTAGAGTAATAAGGACACAAGTACCATAGACTAAAGTCATGTATGAGCCTAAAGACAATCTAGCTAAGAAGAAAAATGAAATTGATTCTATATGTTGTCATTACTGTTTACGTCTTAGACATTGTTCATTTTCTTACCCATACAAGAAAAAGGATGTTGATCTAGTTTGGATTCCAAAACCTCAAATGTAGAAATATTGAACTTGAATAGTTGATATTTGACCTAAAATTTTGTTTTGATATTCAAAATGTCTTATCTCAACTAAACTGAGCTTTAATTTGCATATTTCTGTAATTGTATTGAAAATAATTTATGTTTTACTTGAAAATCATTTATGTTTTACTTGAAAATAATTGTTGAAATAGAAACATTCTCAGTCGAATAAATCCCCGACCGAGACACTCTTCAGTTGAGAAAATAGTTGACCAAAGAAGTTTCTGTCTCAAACCTGCACTTTTTGGACAAACAGTAACTTGCTCGGTCAAGAAAGTTGTCAACCGAGAACATTTTGGTCGAGAAAAAGTTCGACCGACTGAGGTTCTGTAAAACCTGCTTAATTTATTTCAGTTTGCTATTAGTTTTCTATTAATGTTGATTTAATCTGCAAATCAAGAATGAATCTTGGAGACAATTTTTAAACATATTGATAAGCTTGCATCATGACTTATGAAATGAAAGTATACTTTGATTATAACATTCTTATTGAACTTGTTACAAAACGTGTTGATTGAAAACCTGTATACTTTTTGCAAATTGAAATTGGACATGCTTTCTTGCAAAAATGAATCAATACAAATATAGCATAGATTGTAAGCTCATATATTTTCAATTGCTATTTAAAAGGATATATATACATGGTTTGCTTAAAGTATTCCTTGGCCAATCTAAAAATTATGAACCATGTTGTTTTGAGAAAACTTCATCGAACTTATGGACTTGTTTCTATTGATTGAGAAAGATATTGTTTTTGTCATCAAGTTGTTTATGATGGCTCATAGTCTTGCAAATAGAGATGATGTTATATTCATACAATTTTGCTCTAAGATTGGAAATCAAATACTCTACTTGCAATTTTTTGAAATAAAACTTTACGTGATAAATTGTTCTAAGTATTTAAATTATATAGGAATTTCACAGCTATATTCCTTGCAAACTCTTAAAAAGAATTTTCCTTTATATATGAAGAAAATACATACTTTATGATCATAATTCAGAAAAGTTTAAATGGGAAAAGAGATCTTGCTTAGAATAACATTATTCTATCTAAATCTTATTCTAAGCAAATCAAGAGCAAGACACCATTCCAAAATCAAATATTGATCACATGAATTAAGTTCTATACAAACTTGATCCTAAGCTATAATTTTTCAAATTGATATAAACTCTTTAAAATTGGTATCCACCTATTACATAAAGGCTTTATATTCAATCAAGTGGATCATTGTGAATGCATAAACTGGAAATATACAGAAATGCCTCTTGATCAAAAAAGAGTTCGACCGAGGGGCGCCCAGGTCGAAGTCATGGTCGACCTCAAATAAGACTGGAAGAATGCTTATTTGTGACATTAAAATCATTTCTTTGCACTCAATCTTAGTATATTGATCTGAAACTTGTTCATCATGTGGAAAATAAGATTTTAGTGCAAATATCTCAAAAAAGGTTTAACTTATTGTAATTAAACTTTAATGCTTGTTATTCTTAAACTTTCTTGATTATAAGGTTAAGGGGGAGCTCACAAAAATTTGTAAACATTTCTTGATCAAATCAAAACTTCAAAAACTATCTATGACCTTAGGATTATTGAATTATCCTGATCTAAAATGGACTCTCTATGTCAATATGGGCTTAACATCCATCATTATTGATTAGAGATATATTTCTTGATCCTACTATGACGTAAAGAAAATCTCATATCATTTTCAGGACTTAACATTCCTTATAAAATGGATGAGAAATCAATACATGTATCCATCATGAGCCTAAATGGATCTCATATCATTTCAGGGCTTAACATCCCTTGTAAATGATTGAGAAATCAAAACACATATGCCATGAACCTAAAAGGATCTCATATCATTTCAAGGCTTAACATCCTTTGCAAATGATTGAGAAATAAATTGTGGCTAAGTTTGACATAAAAATAAGTGGTTTGCATTAAATTGTGTTGATTACCCTTGCTTTAAAAATTGAGCATCAAATTATCATATTAAGGGGGAGAAATAAAAGTCATAGTTAATGTTTATCTTGGTTGTCTTTTTGAAATGACAAAGGGGGGGGACAATCTAAATCATTATAATAAAGTAAAATGAGTTTCATAATCTCAAGAGAATGGTTGCAAAAGGTAAACTTTAGGTATTAAACTCATATGATTTATATTTCCTTGATTTATATTTTGGAAATGTTCGTCATCTTCAAAAAGGGGGATATTATTGGATAAATTGGACATTATTATAATCCCTTTGTTTTGATGATGACAAACATTTCATTCTTGTGGATCTAACTTGTTATTTGAGTGTTTCAGGGATAAACAAATAAGGAAGTGGATAGTTGAAGATCTATACAAATTGGAAGATCAACACGCTTAGATTGCTTTTATTTTCATGGTTGTACTCAATGTAAAAACTTGTACAAGTATATAATGTACAAGTACTTAGACATCATGTAAATCAAGCGTTAGATCTTCCCTATCCACTCACAACACTTAGAAAGATCCTCCCTTGAGATATAAGAACAATTACACATTGATACACACACTTAGTACATGGCTCAACACATTGGAACAGGGACATTCTCAGTCCACAAATTCCTCGACCGAGACACTCTCGGTCGACAATATTCTCGACCGAGAATAGTCCTTCTAGAAAATTCTATAGACATTAGATTGAGTTGAAAAGTGGTTGGTAGTTGGAAATGACCATTGCAATACACTCATTCCAGACCTTCCCTCGGTCAAAAAATTCCTCGACCGAGAGACTCTCGGTCGACAAACTTCTCGACTAAGAAAGGTTCTGAACTGCACTTTTCAGCATTAAACAACTAGTCATTGCAATATAATTAGTGGACACCTAATGGCTAGTTGAGCACTAAGAACACCCTAGAAAGTGTCTAGAACGTCCCTAAGCACTAGTAGGCCATTCCTATAAATAGGACATGCCTTAGGACACCCATAGAACCAACTTGCAATCACTTGTGCATACAATTACACTTGAGATTCATTCTTAGTGAGCAACAAGTTGAGCTACACTTGCAATCTATTTCTTTGAGCTCTACATCAGTGTCCTATAGCCTAGTTTCTCTTAGCCACCACACTACCACGTTCATCTACAGTGGATAGGAGATCAATACGCTTGATATAGGATCAAAGCGCTGTACTAAATTAGTAACATTGTTTCTTTCTTCCAATCTTATTCCTTCTATTGTATTTTGTTCTCCTTTGCTACTCCTAGGTTGGAGGCTACGGAAAGGAGGTTGTTGGAGCTTCTTCAGGTGGTGAAGGTAGCTCGATGGACTTAGGATTACTTTAAGAAGGTTGTCTCAATGGGAAGCTACTTCAAGAGGAAGGCTACTTCAAGGGAGGACTTGGAGTTACTTTGAGGAAGGCTGCTTCAAGGTTGGTGGGACTACTTCTAGGTGAAGGCTATACTAAGGGTTGTGAAGGTATTTGTATCTTATTTAACATCCTTACAAGGTAATAAAATACAATTTCTTTCAAAATCCTAGTTGGGAACAACCGGGTAGTGGACTGACTCCCTTAGTATTTGCTAAGGTTGGAACCACTCTAAACACCTTGCCTCCTTCTCCAATATTTTTGTGGTTGTTTGCTTAAATAATTTTTGAAATTATCATAAAACCCTATTCACCCCCCCTCTAGTTTTTTTCAATATAAACCCTCAAAACTGAGTTACAACCTTAACCACTCACTATTACACACAAAATATTTGAGAAACAACCTCAACCGTTGTGCATAACCTTAGAATCTAGATGAAGAATATAAACCTTTTTGCACCCACATATACTCAGTAGTATACAATTCCAAGCTCATTCTCACAATTACAATTGTTACAATGATACTCATTTCACTATCCAACAAGGACTAATACTTAGATATTTATGTGTCTACAAGAATTTACATGACCAGAGTTCTTGATTAATTAAACCAATTACATATTTTAAACTATATTAATCAAGTTACTTAAAAGGATCTTAGATATATGTGTGAAATAAATCATATATTGCAACTTTGGAAGGTGTAAAAACATATAAAATAGTTCCAAGTTTCTCAATCATGGTATACTTACCCATCCTTGGTCATAAAGAGGACCAAACCCTTATTGAGGGCACAAGAAAGCCCAATTTGTCATTAAGACCATACTAGTGATAACTCCCAGTAGGAATCTCTCCATCATTTGAAATTGTACATACTTCTCCAATATTCATAAACAAGGTAGCACCCAAAATTTTCCCATGGATATACAATTTATGATATTTCTATGATTTAAGTACAAAACGATTAATACCCAGCATAGCTGAGCTACCTTTGATACTAAAATTTCGTCCAAACACAAGTTCAGTTGCATAAAAGCTAGGAAAAACGTTAAAATCATTATATGAGGTTCCTCAAACATTAATTAAAGCTATGTAGATCTATTTCCCATCTTATGGTACCAAGCCACCATAAAAAATACATTTTAAGGAACATTTACACATGTATTTTGCATTTCAGTCTATGCATGTTTACAAAGGGCATTTAATTCATAGTTTAAAATATATTTTTAGGTTAAAGAAGACATAACAATGCATATCTCCATATTACTTACACCACACATTCCATAAAAGATAATCATTTATCATATTGGGGGTTTTAGGGCAAGATTATGCATATAACAAGAAGACAAGAAATAAATTAAGAGTTATCTCACTCGCCTTAGAGGTGAAGAAAATATTAAAAAAGAAAGAAAACTTGAAACACAACAAAAAAATCCCAGATTTATCCTCCAAAAACTCCACAAATCTTATTTCCTCATAAACAAGGTGTTCTAGGGTAAGGGGAGAAGAAAAGAGTGATTCTTAAGCAATATCAACAAGTTTCCAGCTTGTAGCATTATATATTTCATCCATGGTATAGGGGTAAGATGTGAAATAGAAGAAAAATAATTAGGAGAGAAGATCTTACATGTAGGGAGTAAGAAACTAAGCTATTCATCCTAGGGAAGCTAGATCTAAGGCATGCAACAACATGCATCCACGATCGTGCAAGATCTAATCTCCAAGAGGCCTTCTTATCGTCTACCGATGGAACCTTGCTGGTCTAGAGTAGAATCAAGGGGTTTGGTAAAAGGTTTTGTAGATGGGAGTGGGGAGGGTTACTTAAAGGTAGGATGGAAGATAGATAAAGTCAAAGGGTCTAAGACAATATTTCCATCGATTATAGGGGATAGTTTCCCCATTGGTTTATGTATTCAGAACCTCCACTACTATTTGACAACCAATGAACCAAAACTTCCACTATTTTACAAACACCAAAAATTATATTGGTTGATGACCACCTAGAACTTCCATTGGTTGATGACCACATAGAACTTCCATTAGTTGACAACTACATCAGTTGTCCACCACTCATAACGTCCATCTATGGATGAAGCTAAAAAAGCATTGATAGGTGCACTTACCATCACCACCACGCTAGTGTATTATAAGGGGATTATATCACATGAAACAAGACTCAAAATCATCCAAATAAAAGTTAATTTTATCTTATTCTTAAGAATGGTACGTAACAAACTATCCATGCACTAAAACTGCAGTAGAACCCTTACAATAGGAAAATCACAAATCAACCCAAAAATGTACACAAAATTTAAAAATTAGATCAAACAACGTCCAAATTGGCCCAAATCTATGAATTTCAAGGATGTAACATTCACCCCTCCTTAAAAGGAATTTTTTTCTCAAAATTCAGGCATACTAAGCCTAGGTGAATGATAACTCATATTATCTTCACAACTTAGGGTTAGCACCCTACTTAGATATCTTTAACAACTTTTCTTAGTATATCAAATTTTGCATTTTCTTACTATTCCTATAGTTCCTTAGGACCCTCCCATAGTGTTGCATCACACATTTATGATGCATCTTTTCATCCAGATCATGGCACTTGAATTGAAATTCAAGTATATCCACATCTTCAGTACACACACCTCATCATCTCCTAATGATTTCATTCCCATTGGTGATTTCATTATTACTTGGTGATTTCTCTTTTCACCTAGGTTTTCAACCTATGACTCATTATTTCCACACAAGGGTGAGCTGACACCTCTAACCCTAGATCATGTCATTACACATTCAATGTAGGATATTCATCCTCATTGTCTCAATTTAAAGAAAAATGTGTGTCTATCCAATCTCCCTCCCTCATTATGAGATGAAATAAGCATTTGTCTAGAGCCAAAACACAAAGTTCATTCCATTCTAAGAGCAGAGATGGTACATCTACACATTACCTTTTGATTTCACATTTTAAGTTGCATCATACTCATTATGACTCTAAATTTACTTGTTCTTATTTTTGTAGCATTCTTATATTTCATGAAGTCGAGAGTCCTTTTTCTTACTCTTAAGTTAGGGCACAACTTCTCTCAAGTTTTCCTAACTTCATTATATCTTTTATATTTACACCTCATGTTTTATAAGTCTTAGCCAATTCCTTGAGGTCTCTAGGGGTACAGGTACCTTTGGAGTGATCTCATCCTTATGCATCAGGGGAGTGTCTTTCACATTCTCCCAATAGGATACATAATCCTCATGGAGGTAGCTAGTCTCCTGAATCATGTACCTCGGGTAAACCTAGTTGTTACCTCCTGACCACATGGTCATGTGCATTCAGGGTATATCACCTCCCAACCCATCAGTCCTATGTACCTCTAATACACCCTACTTGACCCTAGGATTGCATTAGGACTCTACCCCCCCTAAGGGTTTCTTTTGAGATGTCACATCTTTTAAGCACATTATTCTCTTATTTAGTTCCTTAACCCAGATTGCCTTCACCTCTCACTTTTGAGTAGACATTATGCAGTGTAGTCCCAACATTGGGCTCGGGCCACCTTCCCTCTAGGGCTTGGTGCCATGTCGGTCTTCCCTCCTGGGCTTGACCTTATGTGATCTTCCCCTCTAGGGGCTTGATCCTAAACATCTACATTGTGGACTTGGGCCACCTTCCCCCTGGTCTTGGTGCCTTACTGATCTTCCCTCCTGGGATTGACCATTTCATGACCTTCCCTCCTGGGTTTGGTCATCCACTCAGGCCACCTTCCCTCTTGGGCTTGGTCATCCACTCAGGCCACCTTCCCTCCTCGGTTTGGTGCCTTAATGGTCTTCCCAATCCTAGGCTTGACCAGTTGTGTTACTCAGAGATAGCATCATTGGGTTCAAAGAATGTAAGTGCTTTCATCTTTATATATTTAACTATTCACCCCTCTAAGTGAGGATTGTGGTTATCTTAACACTTAAATACATTTATTCACTTCCCTTTTAAGGGAGTGTCCTATCCCAGGGTGCCTTCTTGGCTCTTAGGAGGGGGTTAGGCTCTTTAGCCACAACCTGATCCCAATATCTAAGGTTTTGCCTCCCTCCTAGGTCATCTTACCACTCTTGGGTTGACCCTCCCCAGGTTGGCATCATTGATATCCTTTTTTTATCATTAGGAATAACTTTTTATCATTATAACATATCAACCCATGTTTGCTCAATCTCTAGACTACCACCTCATGGGTTATGTCCATTCACTGAACTGGAGCCACCTTTCCCTCTAGGGGCTTGGTGCCTACCTCAGCCTTCCCCTCTAGGGGCTTGACCATCATCACCAAACTTCTAGAGACTGTATGAGGGGTTTGAGCAAGTTATATTCAAACTTTCATTTTCATATGTATAACTATTGGGTTCTTTTATTTCTTAAGACCTCTTACATAAGTGTCTTGCCCCTCATGCACACGTACATGGGAGACTGGGTCACTTAAACCCATCCCTTTATCTTTCTTATTCCTGATTTCAAGTTTCATATGGGTGATGTCCCATACCACCACACCATTCTCATTATTTAAGGTTAAGGTTTCAGGGTTAGGGTTAGGGTTAGGGTTAGGGGCTATACTCCACCTCTTAGATTTTTCATATCCCTTGACCCACTAGAGTTTTCATACCCTAAAGGGTTATCTCGAACCATGTCCTTCCTCTATGAAAGGGCTTACCCATACTATATCTTTCTAGCTTGTATCTTTCTAGTGGTTACCCTCTCTAAAGGAACCTACACAAAAGGTTATTTCTTTTCACATTTACTTCTCTAACTAATAATTTCTTTTCAACGCTTATTAAGAAAAGAGATGAGAAGTAGATGAAATATGAGATGAGAAACTCAAAATATACATTATGCTTTACTAATTTTCTCTTATATTTCTAAGGGTGATTTGAAATTATAAACTATTAAGTATTAGTTGATGAATTTGTGATCTGATACCAAATGTAACGACCCACACCTTTGAGTGTCTAAAAGACCTTAAAGTCACAGATCATTATTCATAAACTCCAGGATCATATTCAAGAAATAATACATAATAGTAAACAATTTCCATTAATGAACAAATACTTACATATTTGTATAAAAAGCTCCTCTAAGGAGTTACATAAATTTTATAAAGAATTAACTTGTACATGTGTGCAGATATAACACTATGACTAAACCTTCTTGAATTACTTTAGTGTTTTATTGCATATTTATTATGTAACCTCCTGTCCACAAATCAAGTATACATGATACCTAAAATGCTGACAAACAAATACATAATCAGTATATTTCTATACTGGTACGTGGGTTCATCCAATACTCACAAGTATATATATAAACAAACATCTTTTAATTGAGCATAAGAACATAAACTTGCTTTCATATTCTAACCCATATCTGGTCCACTACCTCAGGTGTAATCACTGTCCCTCCAGGGCTCGTGTGCATTACCCTTAAAATCAGTCTAACCTAGGGTTCATAATATTGTTATTTACTTTACATGATACTCATAGGAACTTTATAATTTGCAAGAAGTAAATAAACAAGCAAGTAGTTTATCATTCATTTAATCTCATCGAGAAACCTCAACAAACTCAGAATTTGATACATGTATTCTTAAGTGTAGCCACTTACCTTATGTCATTGTAGAAATAATGCAGAATCTAACATATACTCTAAGAGTGCATCCAAACATCCAAGCAACCAAGCATTCCATCTGAAATATATATACTACATATGTGTCACCATGTATTCACATTACATTAAACAGATTTAGATCCACTCCTAAACTAGGGTTTAGGGTTATCTCATGTTTGTACTAGGGATTAGGTTTACAAACCCTAATTACATCGTATCATGGCTTCTAAGAGTACAACCTTTAATTATGCATATTAGGTGAAACCCTCATCAGAAACTTAAACATATTAGACTATTTGTGATACCTAGATCATAATACTGATATTAAGATCATAGCAAGATATTCACATTGGTTTTAGAACCCTAAATCAGCATGAATAAGATTATTAATCTAGAAACATCAACTATTCATCTTTATCAAGGGTTTCCTCATTATACATGTCTAGATCAGGTATTGTCACAACATAAATGAATCTAATCAATTAAGCATCATATTAAAGAAAAATCTAAGTTTTCCTTTGTACTAATCACATTAACACATGTATTGCATATACTTTTGGAACATGAAGCTTAGTTGGGTTCTGATTATATTTTCTTTGAATTCCTCTCATTTTTATAATCAATTTAATATATATTTTTGTGATATTCTGAGTTACCAATAATTAACTAGATTAATTACAAGATATGCATAAACTAACCAATCGTTAATTGCCACATCAGTATTTAATTACGCTTAACTAATATCCACAGGATGGCTCCAACCAATGGCACAATGCCATGTCAGTCCAAAGCCTCCACGCGATCCTGGCTCACAATAGGATAATTTACCATTCTGCCCCTATGCAATGACCTAGTTGTGTCACGCGGACCAGGGAAAACAAGACCAATGCCCCCAGGGATTGTCTTCCCCCTCCGCTGCCAGCTCATGAGTAGCCTATCGTGAGTCAACTCCATAGTTGACTCTAGCTTTCCAGCCTCGGTAGCCATCTCCACGGGCAGGGTTGAGTCTGCAAGGACTCCCTGAGTCTAACGAGCTTCCTAGCTCACAGACCGGTGGCCGGAGTCGAGTTATCAAAGCCAATAGATATACTGAAATCACACGGAATGGAGGCAGGGAAGTACCTCTTGTCTTCATTTATTTTGGGTGGAGGTAGATCCTAAAGATCCTACGCATCTTGCCCAGTCCTCAGGTGTGCCCGCGGTGGTCTGAGGTGGACTGGACTACCGCTCCATCGCCATGGTTCTGTCTGACAACGGCCAGAGCTGGGGAAGGACCCCGAGGTCTACGTATGCCAACCCACTACTTTGATCTCCCTCCCATCCTCCACAGATTCTACCTAGGAAACCAACTGCCTTGGGGTGAACCGAAGAGTGAATTCTTGCTTCATAAGTCGAGAAGACAGGGAGTGTCTGGGGTCGACTCCATGGTTGAAAGGAAAGTAATATCTAGGAGTTTTATGCTTTGGGAGACATGAACTTGCTTCCTGATTCCTCAAATAATCTTGGGTACGTAAGGGGAGGCGGTAGTTCCTGTCCCTATTTCCCAGTCACTTCAGGATTTTGGGCATATCCTTGATTCTCCATGATATCAGAAACTAGAAGGATGGCCAAGACCGGGCTCCTCTTTCGAATCCATTGGGACTATCTCCTGTCGATTCTGAGAGCCATAGAGGGAGTAATCTCTCTAGGACCCGATGGAGTTCCTATTTCTATCAGGACTCAGAGGAGTCCGGGTTAGAGGGACGAGTTCCCTAACCCAAGTGTCACCCGGATCTGAGAGTCAGGAACCGGCTGGACTCCTCAGCAAAATCTTTCTTTATTTTCTTTAAAAGAAAAACTTGTATCTCAAAGATAATTATAACTCATACCTAGGATCTCCAATTATCCCCAAACTTTGGGATAAACCCCAAGTTACTTTTATATATCTTCTATTAAAAGATGGAAGCTTATTACCTCCTCTAATTTATTAGAAGCATAATCTTTAATAAAAAGGTGGATAATTCTTCCATTAATTATCCAAACCACATAGGAACTTGGAACATTCTAGAAATTCTCCATTTATCTTATATTATGATTATCTATCAATCAAAAATACCTTTGATACCTATTATGATCTCAAATATCCACAATGTCCCAATTCATATCCCAGTGACCCATATGTAATTAATTAACCAATTGGGCTTTTAAGTGTCACCAAGGTCCATGAATCATCTGCCTTCCAAAGGTTTCATGAGCTTAATTACATTCTTAATTACAAAATTAAGGCTTTTATAATCTTTGCATCTTATATTAACTCCATATGATCTTATATGCTCAAAGCACATTACTTCATTAAATTGATCATTTAATCTAATTATAGGGTTTGAAATCATCAATCCAAGATCCCTCAAAACACTTCATAGTTATATGTTACCTAATTCATTTAGGCTTGAATTCTATGAATTTCAAGGATGTAACACTACATCTGCATATAAAGCGGGCCAGTCATGGACTATCAAACATGTACTTAGAATATTCTAGAATCATGTTGTTAATTAATTAATCAATTGATCCACATTAATATATTTCTTAATTTTTCATCACTTGGCTGCAAACTCTAATTGATCGCTCAAGATTAGTCAGTGGATTTATCATATAAGTCACTAATTTAAGTCCAACCCATTGGCATAAAAGTGTTAACCAATTATCTTGGATTATATTCAAATATTATTCTAATTGATTACCTAAACCCTAGTAACCTATTTGACTTGGAAAATTTTCAATCATGTCTACAATTATACACCTATTCTAATGTATCCCATGTGTGTGATCCTATAGGATCCAAATTACATTGGCAGTGATGTTCATAATCAATTTATGACTTCACAAGCAATGATTGGTATCTAACAACACTCCATTTCCACCCAAGTGATTGGAGAACTTGATGAACAACTTTAACCTTGTATTGTGACTGGTGTTATTGTGATTGTATAATTCCTTGGTCATTGATAACCAGATTGAATTTAAGGCATGGAAATGTCATCCTCTTAATGTTCAATATTTGTTTACTGATCAAGAGTAGACTATTTGAGATACACATGAGATCAATATCATATATTGATTCACATGTGCATGGCCATGCATTTCATTGTCTCCCTCATCAAGTGGCTAGGATATCACTCTAATGGGAGGGATAAATTCCATCTACATCACTCACAATAATCCACATGTGTCACAAAGCACCTAAGAACTACTTGTATAGAAACCCTTTTCAAGGTCACATTGAGTAGTGTTAAATCATATT
The DNA here is from genome assembly GCA_963693085.1 of Alisma plantago-aquatica. Lineage (NCBI taxonomy): Eukaryota > Viridiplantae > Streptophyta > Magnoliopsida > Alismatales > Alismataceae > Alisma > Alisma plantago-aquatica. The sequence goes on from OY856409.1 coordinate 124,275,745, forward strand.
GAAAAACATGTTATCATTGTAGTGACTTCAGGTTTAACAATCACCACTGTCACATTGAGATGTGATCCTTATCACCATTATTGGGTTCCATGTTGAAATATATAGAGGGGGGTGAATAGAGATTTTTGATAATTTAAAGTTAATTAAAAAAACACTAAACCAAAGAAGGAGGAGGAAACAAGGAAAGCTTCAAATGAAAAAAAAGGAGGAAACAAGGAAGACACTTGGATGTACAGTGGTTCCTACCTTTGAAATCAAAGGTAGTTAGTCCACTACCCAATTGTTTCCAATTGGGATTTTGAAAGTGAATTATTTTATTACCTCACAAGGATGTTACACAAAATACAATCACCTTCTACACCCTTGAAGTAGCCTCAACCTCCTTGAAGCAGCCTTCTTGAAGTAACTTCAAGTCCTTGGAGCAGCCTTCACCTCCTTGAAGTAGCTCCACCACCTTGAGATAACCTTCCTTTAGAAGTAGCTCCAACCTCCCTTGAAACATACTTCCTCAAAGTAATCTCAAGCTCCTCTCGAAGTAGCCTTCTCCACCTAGAAGTAGCTTCAATGGTGCTCCCTCAAGCAGCCTCCACGATCTTGGAGTAGCCAAGGAGCAATTGCAACTTGTACTTATGAAGGGGGGTTGGAAGAAAGGAATACAACAATGTAGCACAGCGCTTTAATCCTATATCAAGTGTTAGAATCTACTATCCACTTAGAAAGAACGTGGCTATGTGTGGTGTCTAGTATATTGTAGCTATAGGACACCTTTCCAGAGCACAAGGAGGAAGACAACAAGCGAATCTTAGCTTGATTGCTCTCAATAGTGAATGCTCAAGTGTAGCTTACGTGCTTTAGATGTCCTAAAGCCTCTCCTATTTATAGGAATGGTTTTCAAGTGTCTAGGGACATTCTAGGGAGTGTCTAGAGTATTATTAGTGATTAACTAGACGTTATGTGTACATTAGTTGGCTAGCAATTGCTAATTTGTTCGTGCTTGAAAACAACAATCTAGAACCCTGCTCGGTCGACAATTTGGTCGACCGAATTGTGTCCCAGTCGAGGTTCTCTTTGACCGATCCTGGGTTTAAGGCAAAAGTATTGCAACGTCTATTTCCAAATCCCAACTACCAATCACCCAGTCTAATGGTCGCAAGCTTTAGACCGTTGCTTACTCGGTCCAGGTTATTTTTGATTGAATACTAATTTAGAGCACAATTGTGTAAGTTGTTGAACAGTGCTCACAATTTTGAACGAGGTGGTTCTCGGTTGACAAGAACTTCGAACTAGAGTGTCTCGCTCGCTAATTTCTTTGACCGAGGGCGTCCCTGTTCTAGACTTTTGAATCACCTATTAAGTGTGTGTTTCAATGTGTGTGGGTGACTCTAACTTTGGTGGGAAACCTATGTAAGGGTTATAAGTCGGTAGGGAAGATCTAATGCTTGATTTACATATTGTCTAAGTACTTGTACATTATATTTTATACAAGTGGTTTCATTTTAGTACAATCATGAACATTTATACAAGTAAGTGCATTTGATCTTCAAGTTGCATTGGTCTTCATCTTCCCTCTTAGTAGGATTTCCTTGTTCCTTTAAACCCTAAAATACTCAAATAACATGTTAGATCCACAAGTGTGAAATGTTTGTCATCATCCAAACAAAGGTTATAATAATGTCCAATTCATCCAACAATCTTACCCTTTTTGAATATGACAAACATTTCTAAAATATAATCAAAATGATTTAAATGAGATGAGTTTCATACTTGAGATGATGAACATATTCTTGTTTTCATAATATGTGTGCTAATTATTCCTAAAGAGATATGGAACATAGTATCAATCTCTTAAATAGCATCAATTAATGTTAACCCAAGCGAGCATAAAACTCACTTATTTTGTTTTATATTATTTCTCCCCCTTTGTCATTTCAAAAAGATAGCCATATAAACATTTTACTCCCCCTGAATAAGATACTCCCCTTCAATATGATGCACAAGGTGCAAAACAAAGTGATGGAAAATGTCCAATGAAAGCCACAAGATAGATTTTACTAACATGATCAAGTGAACACAAACAAGCTCGATTACATTGATAGCAACATAAAATAACAGCATAGACTTCACTAGAAATGATTACATAAGTAGTACTACTCACTACATAGGATAACATCACTTGAAGGATTGCAAAATCACATCAACCTCGGGATCTTTCCCAACAAATGGAGCATCACCATAGTACTTGACAAGTGTTTTCCAATCAAGTGCACCTGTCTTTGTAAGAGCATATGCCTCCAAAAATGTAGGTACCCTATCAAACCTGAAGTGGGTAGCAATGTCTAGGAATAGCATGGGTGAGTATTGAGTATGGGAAAGATCATGTGAAGGTGGTTGTGGGATTTGGGTGTATTGAATTGAAGGGTTAAAAGGGTAGAGACTCCCAGGATAGAGTGTATATGGGTATGTGTCGGGAACATTGGGAGACAAGGCTTGCATTCTTTGATTAAGACAGGTCATGGCATGATGATTGTAATCTAATTGTCTGCCCAGGTGAAAAGTAGCCCCTTTGAAATAACACACATCATTGGCTAGATTTTCTATGGAGTAGCTAGTAGGAGTAGCAGGTGGAGGATTAGCTTCAGTGGATATTTCTCCTTTGGTCCTAGCCCTCTTGTGTCCAAATTCAAGGCCCATGTTATCTACAATGTGTTTGGTGAGTTTTTGAAGATGCCTATCACACTTGTAGTTGAGATCCTCTAGGTTTTTTTCAAGGAAAAATTGAATGATTTGACACACAAAATTAGCATAGGGAGGATTTCTAGTGAATTCAAACATGTTGGATAGTATAATGTGAATGAAATTGACTGGAATACTCTCTAGGATGGCATAGATTAGATACATCCTAAATTGTGGGATTTCAGTTTTGCTTGCTCTAGGGTAGATGTTGTGGGAGATAATGAGGTTTACTACCATAGCTTCAGGGGTGAGATATGTTGCATAATAGGTTGCCCTATTCTCATGACATGAAGTGTTAGGAAGGAAAATGGCCATGTTGACATCTCCTAAGCTAATGGTGTTATCATATGGTGGAGAGTTCAGATAAAGGGTTTCCAGTGGTTAAGTCTATGAAACATCCATATTCCTCCTCATCTATATCTAACATTTTGAGGATGTCTTTTTTAGAAAAATAGAATCCTAACCCATCAACCATGGAAGAGAAAGATAAGGGGTTATTGGAGTCCCTAGTAAGATTTGCCTATAACTCATTCATGGCTTGGGTGGACCAGAAATGAAAGGTTGGTTCAAGAAACTCCGTCAACTTTTGCACCTTGAAAAGCTCATAGAGATCAAGGAGCATGATGAAGTCGTTGGTGTCCACTGGGCATCGAGGAAGAGGAGTATTTGAGGTGAGCTTGAGGTAGCCTTCTCCAACAGCACCTTCGTTGAAGGTGATGTTGTTGATGACACTCAAGGCTGGAGTGACATGTCTTCCCTTCATCGCCGCAACTTGCTTCTTCCTGATGTGCACTGAACATGAGGCCATCTTGTACAAGTGGAGGTGGAATAAGAACTAGGGATGGTAGTGCAAGATTATTGCTGAATAATAGATCTAAAGATCACTAGAGAGGAGGTGCAAAAGAGAGTAAGTGAAGTGTGAGTTGAATGGGCGGATTGGGGTCCTTTTTATAGCAAACCAGTGACCTACTCGGTCAACCTTTTCATCGATCAAGAGCCCAACATCTCTCTTCTAATGCTCCTCATAACACCTAGTTTTGTTAACCATTGCAATTTTAAAAAGTGATTGTTAGTCGGAGGATTCGATCAAAAATTTGTTCAAATGAGGGGCCATTCTGCAAAAATTTCCAATTCGTAAACTTTTTAGAGGAAAATCAGTTCGAAAGCACCTTTTCGGTCGAGGGTTCCACCGAGTTGAACTCTGTCAACAATTTTGTTGATCGAGAATCATCTCGGTCTAAGATATATTCGACCGAACAAGGCTCTGTGAGTAGTTTTGGTGAATTTTTTTGAGCTTGTTTGTGTACTTGTGCATGATAATAAATTATTGTGACGAATCAAAGAAACATTACTAGAATCTTATGCAATAAGAATAACATGAAATTCAATTAGATTTTTTAGCACAAATATCAAAGAATACATCTTCCTAAGGGAGTAATAAGTAGCATCTTTCTAATATATTCAAACTGATCAAGACAAAGAGGTTTGGTAAAGATATTTGCTAATTTCTCTTCAGTATCAACATGATTAAGGGATATATTATTTTTAGAAATATGATCTCTTAAGAAATAATGTATGATTTCAATATTCTTGGCATGACTATGTAAAATAGGATTATGGGCCAATTTTATAGCACTAGTATTATCACTAAAAATTGACGTAGAAGAGAATGTAAAGCCATAGTCATTAAAAACTTGTTGCATATAGAGTAATTGAGCACAACATGATCCAACAGCCACATATTCGGCTTCAGTGGTGGATAGGGAAACTATGTTTTGTTTCATACTAAACTAAGATACTAAGGCTCTTCTTAGTAAGAAGCAACCACCACTTGTGCTTTTACAATCATGTTGACAACCAGCATAATTGGCATCAGTGTAAGCTTTTAGGTCTAGCGATTGTCCCTTAGGATACCACAAACCATAGTCGATAGTACCAGAAAGATGTCTTAAAATGCTTTTGATAGCTTGAAAATGAGAATGCAATGGTTTTGATTGAAATCTAGCACAAAGCCCAATGTAGAACATGATATCCGGTCTAGAAGCGGTCAAATATAGCAAACTAACAATCATGTCCCTATACAAGGAATCATCAATTGGTTCACCATCTTCATCCTTGTCAATTTTGGCAGAGGTAGCCATGGGAGTGGTAGCATGTTTACAATTTTCCATGCCAAATTGTTTCAAGAGTTCTTTGGTGTATTTCTCTTGTCTTAGAAAAATTTCGACGGGCGTTTGTTTTATTTGAAATCCAAGGAAAAATGTTAATTCTCCCATGAGACTCATTTCAAACTCTTTTTGCATAATATCACTTAATTGATTACATAAAGAATCATTTAAAGAACCAAAAATGATGTCATCAACATATATTTGAACAATAAGAAAATATGATTCGTAAGTTTTGAAAAATAGTGTAGAATCTGATTTTCCAATCGAAAAGCCATTATCAAATAGGTAATTTTTAAGTCTTTCATACCAATTATGTGGTGCTTATTTAAGACCATATAGATCTTTCTTAATTTTATATACATGGACAATTTTATCAAGAATCTCAAAGCTAGGTGGTTGAGCAACATATACCCCCTCTTCTATAATTCCATTTAGGAAGGCACTTTTTACGTCTGTTTGAAATAGTTTGATGTCGTTGTGAGATGCTAGAGCTAATAACATTCTAATATCCTCAAGTCTAGCCACGAGAGAATAGGTTTCATTAAAATATATTCCTTCTTGTTGATTATAACCTTGAGCTACCAACCTATCTTTGTTTCTAACTACTTCCCCTTCTTCATTAAGTTTGTTACGAAAAACCCACTTAGTTCCAATAATGGTTTTTTCTTGTGGTTTAGGAACGAAGTCCCATACATTATTTTTTGTAAATTGATTTAGTTCTTCTTGCATAGACATTATCCAATATTCATCCTTTAAAGCTTCATTTACCTTTTTAGGTTCAACGATTCATATGAATGACATGTTTGCAACATCTTTAAATGATGATTGAGTTTTTACTTTATCAAAAGGGTTTCCTATAATCAAGTCTTGAGGATGGTCCTTGATTAATCTAGGAATGGGTTTTGGTGTCTCGTTTTTTTGCTCATTTTAAGTATTTTGATCATCTTTAGTAGATATGGTTAAGTCATCAATTTGATGGGTTACGTCTTTTAAGTTTTTCAAATTCATTTTTAGCACTTTGTGTTGTTATTTCATGAAATGTGATATGAATGGATTCTTCAAATTTTCTGGAGATGGTATTATAGATTCTAAATGCCTTTCTAGAAGTTGAGTATCCCAAAAAGAATCCTTTATGTGATTTAGGGTCAAATTTATCTTTATCATCCTTTGTATTTAATATGTTACAGGGTGTACCAAAAGTATGAAAATAATCAACTCTTGGTTTCTTGTTGAAAATAAGTTCATAAGGAGTTTTCTTAAGATGGGAGTGAATTGTTACATGATTCAATACATAACATGTTGAATTAACTACTTCAGCCCAAAAAAAATTAGGTGTATTGTGTTTAAGTAACATAGTTCTAGCCATTTCTTGTAAAGATCGATTTTTCCTTTCTACTACACCATTTTGTTGTGGGGTGCGTGCAGCTAAAAAATTATGGGTGTACCCTTGAGATGTACGAAACTCTTCAAATATATGATTTTCAAATTCCCCACCATGATCACTCCTAATGTTACATATTTTGTTTTGTAGTTGAATTTCAAAATATATAACAAAATTGAATAAATATGTTAATAATATCATCTTTGGTTGAGAGGAAATAAACCCAAGTATATCTACTATAATCATCAGTAATAACAAAGCTATATCTTTTACCACCAACGGATTGAGTCCTCATAGGACCAAACAAATCCATATGAATGAGTTCTAATGATCTAGTCGTGCTAAGTGAGGTTTTAGATTTGAACGAAGTTTTACTTTGCTTACCCAAAGTACATGGTTCACAATTTTCAGGTTTGTCAAAAGAGGGTTTAGGTAAACCACGAACAAGATCATATTTAATCAACTTTTTGATAACATGTGAACTTGCATGACCTAGTTTTTTATGCCATAGTTGTAAAGATTCATCATTTGCAATAAGATATTTTCCAACAATAGCTTGCATAGAATTAGGTCTAAGTATATATAGATTTCCTAATCTTTTTCCTTCATAAACAACATTATTTATGTTTTCTATGATTAGCTTGCAGCAAAATTTATTAAAAAGAACATCATAGCCACTTTCACATAATTGATTAACACTAATCAAGTTGTGATGTAATCCATCAACAGGTAGGACATTTTTAATTTGAAGATTTGTACCACATTACCTATTCCAATAATTTTACCTTTGGTGTTATCTCCAAATGTGATCGTATCACTCTTCTTTTCTTCAAAAGTTTGAAAAGCTTCTTTGTTTCCAGTCATATGTTTGGAGCAACCACTATCAACTACCCAATCCTGCAATATAGATAGGTTTTGGTACCAATGTGATGGTCCTTTTGGTTAGATATGTTTATTAAAGCATTATGTATTTTAGAATAACTAATTTGAAAGAGTTTTTAAACATTTTTAGAATTAATATTGAATATAGTCACAAGTTGATTGATTTAGCAACAAACTCTTTACAGAATACTACTTAGTCGATGATTTATTCGACCAAAAGATTTCTCGATCAAGATATTATCTGATTTTGAACATCACAATCTTTGATAGATAGTTTCTTCGATGGGAGAGACCCTCAGTAGAGTGTTTTGTCGACCGAAATTGGTTCGATGTGAGTTTATCAATTTCAAGAAAAACATCTTGTTATTTGTAATGAAATCATGAAAAATATGCAAGTTAAAGCTATGTTTAGTTGACATGAGACAATCAGATTTTCAAATTTAGTTTTAGGTCAAATATCAACTAGGTATCCTCATATTTCTAATTTTGTGGTTTTGGAACCCAAGCTAGATCCTTGTCTTTATTTCTCTTGTAAGGGCATGAAAATGAATAATGAAAAAGACGTAGACAATAATGACAACATATAAAATCAATTACATTTCTCTTTTTACTATTGTGGTCATAAGCTGGAGCGGTTTTTGGTACATACATGACCTTTGTCTTGGGTACTTGTGTCTTTCTAGTTCTAGATTTTTGATAGGTTTTTTCTTTGGGTACATAGCCTAGACCTCTCCTCTCGATTTGACCAAAAGAGTCCTTTAGGATTTTATTAAGGATATCTTTATTTTTCAAGCTACTAATATCTTTTTGCAACTTACCAATTTCATCTATTTTTCTTTTAATATCTAATTTTTCTTGATCTAGATTAGATAGAAAACTGTCTCTTTCTTTGACAATAGCATCATAATCCAAATGAGTGCATAAAATAGGTTGAGTTTGGAGATCATTTATTTTAGCAAGCAATTCAACCTTTTCTTGACAAAGAAAGTTATAGTTTGTTTCTACAGCAAGCAACTTGATATTATTCTCATTAATTGAAGATTTTAATGTATCTCTTTCATATATGAGACTTTCATTTTCAAAAGAGCGAGTATATAGTTTAGCATGTAAATCATCATTAGTTTTTGTAAGCTTCTTTAATTTCTTTTTACAGTCAATATATTTGTCATGTATCTCTTGGATACTAGTGACTAGTTCTTCTTTAGATAATTCAAGAAGGCTTACCTCAATTGAGTCCTTGTTTTCATCTGCTTTGGCCATAAGACATTCAACTTCCTCCACCCCACTTCCACTTTCATCACTTGATTCATCCCAAGCAGCTTTGTAAGCTTTATCTCCTTTGTCCTTTTTCTTGAAGGAAGACTTCTTTACTTTCTTAATTTTAGGACATTCATTCTTCACATGTCCTTTCTTGTCGCATTCAAAGCACCTAACGGAAGAAGAGGAAAAAGCACTAGAATTCTTGTTAGATTTGTACCTTCTATATTTCTTACCATTCATAATGAGAGCATCTTCTTCACTTGTTTCGTCACTTTCTTGAGTAATGGCTTTTGATTGAGTGTTTGTTGTAGTTTTTAAGGCTATGTCCTTCCTTTTTCCCTTTTGGAGCTCAGCATCCACTCTTTCTTCTTCTTCAAGGGTGACCTCATGAGTTTCTAGGTTGCCAATGAGCAGCTCCATCCTCATTGTGGTGAAATCATTTGTTTCTTCAATAGTCGTTACCTTTGGTTTGTATTTTGGAGGCAAAGAACTGAGAATTTTGGGCACTTGATCTTCTTCACTTATATATTTTCCTAATGCACTTAAGCTATTAACAATGGAGGAAAATCTTGCATACGATTCACTAATAGATTCATTAGGTTGCATATGAAATTGTTAAAACTTGTTCTTAAGCATATTAATTTTCGTATTTTTAACTTGGGTAGTTCCTTCATGTTTTATGGAGAGTTTATGCCATATATCATAGGTTGTATCACATGTGGATATTCTATTGAATTCACTTACTGAAATGGAACAATATAATATGCTTACCGCTTTGGCATTTAATTGAACTTATTTTATTGTGTTGGGATCCGTAACGACCCCGCCTCCCAGTAACTCCCAATTAAGGGAGACCAAGAGGTCAGAGCCGTTATCCCAATTTCTAGATCAAAGGTTCGATAAATAATCAATAATAATTATCAAATTCTACCAACTAAACTGAAAAGATGTAATAAAATAAAACTTCACGTACCTTTTTTAAAAACTTGAATATCTACTTCTATCCACCTCTGGAGTCTATTCTAACTAATCCTCTTGTGTACTTTAACTCTTATTTAATTCCACATATGCCACTTTATTGTTTGTCCTTTTCAATCTTGTACCTAAAACACTAGCAAACAAAACGTCGGTCAGCATATCGAAATATGACGATATGTGGGGAAAACTAAAATTTTACAAATATGGCTAACAATCTAAATATCACAATCAAGTTAATTAACAAGCCAAATTATGCTTTCAATGTGACATTCTCCACCACTTTTGCCCTAACCCTGGCATACCCACCTTAGGGTTTCTCTTTTTTCATTGACTTAAGGCCACCTTCTCAATCATGAGCTTGGTGCCTAGGGTCACCCTTCATGGTGCCCTTTAGTCATGCGATATCATAGGCCACCTTCTCAATCCCGAGCTTGGTGCCTGGGGTCACCACTCATGGTGCCCATGGGTCTTCCCTCCTAGGCTTGACCTCTTTGCATCATCAATCAGGGTGGCATGTAGGTGCGAGAATACACACTTTTATTATTATTGTGATAATCATAGTGACTTTATGATTTGCAAGTATGAACATCCAAACTGTTAAGTTGCATTCAATGTGATGAATCATTCTGGAAACTAATGTGATTAACCATAATTAACCACATACATGTCAAGCTGACTTGATTGTAGAAATAATTCAACCAATTAAGAAACCAAGCAAGCACACACCAAGTTGATCATGAAATAGGCATCCATTTTCCTATTATTAATCATGCCATCAAGATCTATTAAACCTAGCTCGCTTCCTAGGGTTTCTAGTCCACTTTTAGGGTTTCCATTGCAAGTAGGGTTTCCCTTCATCTTTTACTATATTAAACCCTAATTTTATACAAATGATCATAAACCCTAATTATCTCAACATCTAATACTTAATTTCAGATAAAAGGCATAATTAACCATCAATTAATCTCATTATGCCTCTTTTACATTACAGCTACCTATTTTATCCTTTTTGATTCATGATAAGATCATTAGGCCTAATTATCATCATTGGTTCCTTCCGGATTAACATCTCATAGTTCATTATGATCTAATTCACATATGAACTCAATTTATCATTAATTATACATTTATCCATTAGAAAACCCTAACTACTACATTAGGGTATTTATCCACAATTAGGAACCTTTATACTCAAAATATCTTAGAATTATCATATCTCGACTTTAATCATGAATTTGAACAATTAAAGTTATTAAGAGTCACAATTACCATCATTAGGGTTTTAAGGCCCATTAAAGCATACTTATGCACATGAAACACTAAATTAAACCAACTACGTGCAAAGTTCATCTTTTTTGTTCTCAATGTACCTTTATACAATTAACAGGTCAATATCAACTTTAATCATCCATTAAACCCTTCTAAAAACACTAATCATCTCAAAATAGGGTTTCTTAATCATTTATACATTAAAGTTGATAACTTCCATTACTTTTCGAATTGAAATCAGAAAAAAACTTCAATTATATTTTTATTGCATTCCTCGTGTTCTTCTGAGCAAAATTCATATATTATGTGCATTCATCCGAGATACCGTTAATTAGTTATGAATTTTGCAATAAAATCTTACTTGGGCCAATGATAGGCTGCCACGTCACCCTTGCCATGCAACGTCGCCTGTCGGTTTGGAATTATAATGGAAAGCATTTATGCCCCCGCGTAAGTCACTCACCCTTCATACCCCAGAGGAGTATATTCTTCCAATGGTTGATCATCTTCTTCCCTGCGCGCCCTAGCGCTGCGGTTGGCATTTGCCGACTGTGGGGGTTCACCCCCTCTACCCCAAGGCCCGAGGGTGACCAAAGATGGCCGCCCTACCTCCGTCGCCCTCCTCCGTACTTTGGGTGCCTCCTCTTCGCGGCCCAGGTGGCCGTTTCCAGCATGTCAAAACCTACGACTCTCGATCGTGCTGCAACCCTCCTGCAGCATTTGTGCGAAGGCGAGAGCAAGGTAGTGATGAACGAACCCTCCTAGGTTGTCGTGGAAGCAATGGGCATTCATCGCACCTCCTCCACGGCCTCTCATTGCTCCAGGATGCAAGCTACCCTCTCTGCTAGGGTTTGCATGCAAAGAAGAAGGAGAAGAGAGGGAGGGATACATGGAATCTCACTTGAACTCAAGCCAGAGGCTCTGCCCCTCATATAGGGGAGGGTATCCATGCCCTATCGTGATCATCCAAAAGGAAACAAGGCCTTTCCCAATAGGAACCCAAGTTCCTTCATTAGGAAGCAAGATTCTCTCTCATGATTACCTCTTTAATATCCTTTGTAACCCATATGCTTTGGTTTTTAGGAAATTCGAGAATTATCTCTTTTTATCTTCCTTATTCTTGGCTTTAAACCCATTGTCACGAAATTCTTATTTCTTAAAGCAAATAGTATCACTTTTTTTGATAATATCAAAAAGTCATTAATGATGTACCACATTATCTTCTTATTTTGTTTTATTTGCCTTTTCTCTTTCTTTTTCTTCTTCATTGGGACTTCTTAGATCCCAAGAAACTCTAAGATTTCGAAATTACTTTTTAAGGATACTTGTTATCCTTCTAGATGCATCTATATTCATTATTTCTCATTATCTTGTTTATTTCTTATTAAAATATCTCTTTTTTTAGGATTTCTCTTTATCTTTCTTTTTATTTTCCTCATTGGTATTCCTTTTAATATTAGGAATCCTTTAGATATGAAAATCCACCAAGGATAACTCAATTATACCTCTTTTCACTTATTTCCCACATTTTATCATTGTTTTCAATTTCTTTCTTAATAAAGAAATATTTAATTGATCTTTTCTTTTCTTATTGCTTTCTCTTTGCAACTTTGGATTCCTTGGAACCCAAGAGGCACGAAATCCACCTTTGGATTACATACCTTTTCCTTCTAGAGGTTTCTTTTCTTCATTTTCTTATTTACCCATTTAAATAATGGGGTTTCTTTTGTCTTTTCCTTGTTATTGGGCCCAATAGCCAATAAAGCCCATAAATCAACCAACAAGGCTATTGTAAGCGAAATTCATTCATTCAATCAAAAGACATCATTATTTGTTCATTTATCTTTATTAAGAGAAATTACATTTCTTATCAAAAGAACCCAAAATTGGGGTTGTAACATCCTTCCCCTCTTATAGGAATTTTGCCCTCAAAATTTCACCAGGCACACAAACAAACAGGATAAGCCTTTCTTACGTCCATCAGGGCTCCCATGTGGCTTCACCCCTTTCCATGGTGCTTCCCAATAACCTTCATCATCTCATATTCTTCCCTCTGAGTTCTTTCTTACCTTAGTATATCATGCCCTCATAGGTGAGTCAGGACATTTCAGCCTCTCAAAAGCTAAATAGGTTAAGGGCTCAACACATGGCTTGGGTACCTCACATAGTGCTCTAGATCGGACTCATGGAACATATTATACATCATGTTATCCTAAGGGGTAAGGCTAAACACAACCATCTCCACCAATCCATCTCAAAAGGACCCATATATCAGGGACTCAGCTTTCTCATTTGTAGCTTAGAGGGGTCGTATTTTCACATCACATACTCTCCCATAGTGAACTACATGTCAGTCTACTTTGCATCCGCTCATGACTCATGTTGCCCCTGGGCTTCCTCAGCCATCGCATGATCAAAGCGACTTCATCTACACCCACTATGGTCTCACTGACCTTCACTAGGTCTCTTCACCAACATCATCTTGGTGACTGACACAACCTCCCTTATAGAGCTTCTTTACATCCTGATACTGGCTATGGTGGTTATCAACACATCTTACAGAGGATAAGAATTGTCTCCATATATCACCCTGAACAAGCACACATGCTCTCTTCAGACCCTCTAGTCTGGATCATACTAACCATTAGTTAGGGGTGATGAACTGTACTAATATCGAGTCCTTTATGTACCCACTTCCACTGCATGGAAGCAAACCTTTAGATCACACTCAAGGACCTTTGAACTCGCATTATGGCGTAGTTGAACCATCTCTCTTACTTGTAGTTCAACCGGATCTATCTCCTGACAATATTCTTTCTTTCTCATGTTAACTAGGTAAGGCGATCTACCATAACACATATTTCATCTCGACCTTCCTTGGTCTAGGGGAGACTTACCACAACATCCATAGTGATGAACTCCCATTCCCTCTCAGGGACTCTTTTATCCTCTATATCAATGCACTGGGTTACTGGTGTTCGTCCTTCACCTCCTGGCTTTCATGGCAACATACCACATGCAACTTCATCTTAGGCATCCAAAGTACTACTGTCACTTATTATCTTGGTATTACCATGGTATATGATGAACTAAAAATCATGATCTCCTGTATGTCATGATACCTCAAGATCGGTTCCTCTAAAACCCCTAAACCACTCTAATCGGGGTTTCATTACCTTCTTTCCAAGAAGTGCATCTGAGGTTCTACAACCATCCTTTCATCGCATCAAGGCCTTGGCTAGCTAACCAAACAACTACTAACTTGATAAACTGATATCATTGCATCTGAGTGTTTGCCAAACTTATCTCTTTTTCAAACTTAGGGTTAACCTAACATCCTCTGCTAGTCTCTATCTAAACTAGGCAGCTGCATCTCATCTAGAGCATCCATTACCACTTCACATCCTTAGGTGTTAGGTAATGTTGAAGACATACACCTCCATGTATTCCACTCATAATCTCAGCTTTAAGTCTATCTTCATCAAGAAACTCTGAGCTCATTCTCTTGGTTTTCAAACTCAATCCTTGTATAACTCATAGCTCATGAGAAAAACATCCTCATAAGATGACTACCTTATTTCTCTTAGTGTTTGTAAACCATTCATGTATCGTTCACTCCACAAAGGTATGTTATCATCTTTGTCCTCATAGAAACATTCCAACTCACATCATCTTTTATCCTTGGTGTATGGCATGCGTATTGTCCTATCTCTCACTCCCATAACAAGAGGAAATAAGCATTTGGTTGCAGTCCAAATACAAAGGTCCTCCCATTCCAAGAGTAGAGATGGTACATCCCACCTTGCTAGTACACCTTCAAATCTAAGTTGAAACGTGCTACACATGTCTCTACATCACAATCATCTCTATGTCAAAGTTACTTCCATGGAAAACTAATCTCGAACCTACTTGGGTCCACACACAATCCTTAGTCATCTCCTCTAGATCTGTAGGGTGCCAGCACTTTTGGGGTCATCCCTCTTCCCTTATGCATCCAGAGAGTGCCCTACTCATCTGCCCTTTGGGTCCCACGAGTTCATGAAGGTGATCAATCTCCTAACCCATGGCCCTCAAAAAATGATAGTAGTTAACTCTCGACCCTATGGTCATGTGCAACTAGGGAATTAGGTAACTCCCACTTCCATCGGTCTTATCCCTACCTGACCCTAGGATAGACTTAGGATTCTAACATAGTACATGTCCAATTTAGAACCTTACCCAAGCCTTCATCATCTCTCTCTCTGCATTCATGGGTTGTCTTTCATCCTTTCATAGGGGTCATGGTGACCTGCCTACCTTGGTCAGGCCCCATATCGGCTACCTCCATGGTAACACATCCACATGCACTTAGAGATGATTATCTATGGGTCTACATGTTCATTCTCATACTATGTACTTTTCACTTAGCTTCTCAAGATCCTATGAGACCTCTTTAGGTTTCCTCAAAACCCACAAAACTAGTATACACCCTACCAAAGGGTCCCTCTCCCAGGATGGGAGGAAACTACAACTCTTGACAACAAGGTCACAAACGTCCTTATGTCTAGGGTTTGCATCCACCTGAGCATGCTTAACCCTGGAAAGCTACTAAGGCACAAGCAGACCACCCACTAAACCATGTTAGGTCACACTTGTTCTCATCCTCGACATTGGATCAAGATCGAACCTTCTCATGTCATCAAATTAGTTGTAAAGGGTTCATCAAACATCCTTAAGACTTAAGGGGTTTTCCTTTCCTCTACCCATGAGGAGTACCATGCTTAAATCTATAGAAACTCAAATCTAATCAGTAGCATCAGGTACACCATTTCTCCTCTTAGGCTTAGGAACCCTAGGTTCACTTTTGGGTGTCAGAGTGCAAGCTCAACCTCTTAACCATGAATCAAGCATGCATTTCCTGTCATCATTCTACTTGAACAACACTTTAGAGTGGAGTCCTCCTCAAGGACAACCAACAAGGTATAAGGCCTCACAACCTGTTACTAAGCCTCTTTAGGGTCTAAGGAACTCTTCTACCTAACCCTAGAAGGTGATCATCTATACCATAGGCTCATCGGTGCCAACAACCTCACCTTCTCTCTAGGGTTTGGTTCCTCTAATGGAAACCAAGATATCATCAGCCTCCAGGGATCAAGCATTAGGCAACTACTATCATCCACTTAGGTCACATCATCCTCAACTCCCCACTTTTCCTCACATCTCGAAGTCTAGGTGTTACGACCCCATCTGAGCTTAATTGGTAAACTAGGGTTTACCTAGACAATTGCAAAGATTAATTGGAATAATCATTCTTGAAATCTAATTAATGAATATAACACAATTAGGATTTTTTAGCTATGATAAGAAGTTTAAGTGTTCGTTTTCCTTGAGAATTAGGGTTTGAGAAACATAAACCCTAATCGGCCCAAAATAGGGTTTTAATGATACATGAATACAAAATTTTATAAGTATAGTGTCTCAGTAATTGATTTTTAGTATTTTATGTGTAACTCTGATTTAATTCAAATTTGTATATGATTTGTATATATAGCATTTGAACAACATTGGTAAATATCAGAATTTTTGAAGAATGTTCTGACCTGTTTATCGGTCGAGTTTCAAACTCGTCCGATCATATTTCCAGATTTATACAGCAGTGTGGTAATTGAATTTTATATTTTTATTGGTATATCCAATTGATCTCAAATTTTAACTGTGCTTGAAAAACACAGTTTTAGACACTTTGTTAAATTGGCATAATTTTTGGATGACGTTTGATGTCTACAGTGAGGGTGTCGGTCGAATTCTGTGCAGGGCAAACTCGACCGAATCTGCTGCAGACAGCAATATAGGAGTGCACTGTTCTATTTTTAATTATTTATTTGTAACTCCAAATGATCTCAAGTTTTAACTGAAGCTTTATAGATCAATTATAAACAACTTTCTTAATTCCCATAATTGTTGGAGAAGGTTTGATCTCTGAAATAAACAAATTACAGTAACTTTGTATAACTAAATATTCAGCCAATATAATTAAAGTTGAGTGTTGGGTCAATATGCAATTGACCCAAGCAGTTCAAATTGACTTATATGATCGACCACACACACACACAGCTCTCATTCTTCGTCATCCATCCCAGAGAAATGAAAATCTAGAGAGAGAGGGAGAGTTAGGGCTTGAGTGGAGAAAGAGGAGGAATTGCTGACCTAGGGTTTTGCGGTCCAAGGAATGGTGAAATCAAGTAAGTTTGGATCCTTTACATAGACTTTTATGGTGAATCTTCTCTATCATGTCAAGATTCTGTCCATGCTCTGATTTGATCCAAGATGATGTCGAAATTCCCTCTTTTCTCACCCTTTCTTCATAATCCCTCATTTTCAAGGTTTCCTAGTTGAATGGAAGAAGAATTGGGAGATTTGCTAGGGATTTGACATGAGTTCGAGATCCCCTGAGTTGAGCTGCAGTTTTGAGGTGTTTTCACACCTTAGGGTGAGTGGGTTCTTCCTTTAAACAGTATGATGCACGAAATTTGATTATAGCATCCAAATCCCTAATTGCTTGGTATGTGATTCTAAAACCTGAAATGTCCGTTTAATTTAAGTTGTTGCAATTTGATATGATATGGATTCCTTCTCTGTTTGAATGACTCTTTGATGGTAGATCCACATCATAAATGTATACAACACATCCTAGAAAGAATGTTTTTCAGATTTATACCATATGATGTAATTAGGGTTTAACCTAATTGAGATATCTCTAGAGTTTCAACCTTATTAAAAAGGACTAGTAAACTTATAAGTGGTTAGGATGTACCTCATGGATTAACTTATTTGAATTTTATCCTTGGTGCATGATATCTCAGTGAATAGCATGGAAACCTAAATTTAGTTCAATTTCCATGGTTTCATACATATATCGATTGTATATGATTTGTTGAAAACAATCTTTATTTAGTGAATGCTTATATCCTATGAAATCCTTATGAGAGCCATGTGACAAGTAAATGAGGTAAATGAAAAGGTGAATGAGGCGAATGAAACCCTAAGAGTAGGGTGTTGGCATGTGATGAATGAATAAGGCAAATGAAACCCTAAGGATAGGGTGTTCAATGAATCATGTTATGGTGACATGAAAGATCTCGATATGAGATGTGGTGATACTTAACTGTTGAATTGTATGTTTCTAGTGCATTTAACTTTATATGCTTGTTCTCTCTGAGTTGATATCTACATACTGCAGGGCTTCTTATATTTCAATACATATCTCGTAAATTGCAGGTGATGAGATATGACATGCCCTAGAAAGGGATGTTACTGAGACATGGTATATGTTGAATACATGAGCTATGATGTTTTATATGATATGATATGGCAGGCCGTGTGAGCCTTGTGAGAAATGTAAACTGAGTTATGATTTCTGTTTTACATGTATCTATAATATTAATGTTAGACTTAGGTGCCCTGAACACCGTAGAACCCCTTCGAGAGATCTGCTTCTTAGGGGTGAAACTCGTGTTGCAACAATAACTGTGCGATGTCACGGTGGCACGAGGACAGAGAGACAGTGTTCAACAACAACGCGTGCGATGTCACGGTGACACTGGAGTAAATAGGGGTTATTCAACAACAACGCGTGCGATGTCACGGTGGTAACCCAGTGAGACTCTCCGCCTATGTACTCAGGTTAGAGGAGGAGACTAGAGCACTCGGAGTTAGTGCATTGAGGCCGGAGAGCCTGTGGTCCTGTAGCAGAACAGGGCTGGCAGTCAGACTTAGCATTTCCCGGGTGTGTCGCTAAGTCTTGTACGGTGTGGTCGTAGTGCACTGCGAGTCTCTATGCAGAGTACACTGCATAGATCAGGGCATAAGCTAAAATATGACCATATAGGTTCACAGAGTTTCTTATAAATGAAAGAGTTAAGGAAGACTAGAGCATAGTCTTCTAGTAGTTATTCTTTGGATGCAATATTTACATTCTTTGTTATTTCAATTATATTGTTTTAGAACTGCTCAGTGTAGTATGTATTGTTGTTAAATTTCATAACATTTATTCAAAGTTATATCTATAATCACATTAGTGCCTTAGACTGTTTCCTTGAAGTACTCATTCACTGAGCGAGTAGGCTCACCCCTCTACTCAAACATTTTAGGGTTAACCGCGTGGACTTGAAGATGGTCAGAGCATCAGTGTAGATCTTCTAGAAGAGTTAAGTACAAGATTAGTTGAGTCAGTCGGTCCTTGTCACTCTAGGTTCTTAGTAAGAGATAAGAGAGAGAGTTGTAATTATGATGTGTAATATTATTCCTCATTTGAAATTTTATGCTATTAGTAGGTCTTATGTGCATAAGGTGTGAGAGACATTATGAATGTTTATACATGTATCTTTGCTATTAAAGTCTGATTAGTAAAAGAAATGTTCAGATTCCTTTGTTAAGATGTTATGTGGTTCAATGCGGGGAAACAAGAGTTTTAAAGAAAAGAAAAAAAAAGTTAAGGGTGTTCTTTGTGTTACATATAAGTCCTATCTTATGCCCTAATCTCATTATTTGAGGAAATTGTGAGATCGGGGTGTAACAGCTTGGTATCAGAGCTTAGGGTGAGTTGTCAAGGACCATTAAGTTAGTAAGTTAGAGTCCTATGTGGGGCAGATAGGAGATGTTTGATGTTAGCTTTGGGGATTTGAGTATTTGGATATCCTGGCCCGATATCTGAGTACTTGGATCAACCAGTACAAGCTACTCTGTCTATTCTCTCACGTATACCCTGGCCAGGTATACAGTGGAAGAATGGGCTAGAGAGGAACCCTAGAAAGGTTAGGGTTAGATAATGAAAAAAGAAACAAGAATTCAGAGCATAAATGTAAAAAGAGATAGAACTTACATTTCATAATGTTGTTTTTGTTGGAAATGTATAGAAATGCTCTTATATGTTTGAATTGAAATATTCAATACTTTGAAATATGGGTCTTTAATATCTGTTGTACACTATGCAGTTGTAGCATTTATTGATTTCATTCTTTGTAACAAGTAGACTAGAATTGACCTTTGAATGAGTTTTTGTTAGTGGATAAGTTTTCTTCCACACTTCTGAGATGAATAGGAGTTGAGTAATCCTTTGTAGTTCTTGGCTTCAGGACTTCAGGTTTGGCCTGGTCCGGCTGGCAGGATGCGTTACTAGGATCTAATGAATCCTATCAATAGTATAATAAGAATAGAATTTGAATAATTAGACCCACATCAGAGTAAGAATGTACATACAGTAAGATGTTGAAACATATGGGCAAGATCAGAACAACTAAGAATTAGTTGAAACTGATATCTGAGGTTCAATTTTGGGGCCTCATATGAGAAACCCTTAATTGGGAATAAAGGAACATGATATGAAGTTCATAATCAGTTTATTGATTAATATTATATGAACTATACATATGAAATATAGAAACGATATGTGAAATGTATGTATGGTTCAAGATAGCAAGAATCAATCATGAAGAATGAATCATAGAATAGAGTATAATGCTTTTATGAACTCTAAAGCAAAGGCTAAGTAGAGAATAGGGTTGAGCATTCAATAGGTCCATAGAAGTAAAGAGTCTTCAAAAGAGTAAAAGTGAAGAGGATCGTATGAACATGTAATTCATAAGACTAGAACAACAAACTAGTTTCTAAGTAAAGAACATAGGTGCAGTTTAACGAATGAATAAGTCATACAAAGGTAGACTGTATTCAGGAGAGAAAAACTTGACTGAAAGAGAAACTATGTTTGACCCATGCATGATCCACTTGATTTAAAAATGAAGAATATGTAATGTATTCAACATGAGGAAAAACTAATAGAAGGACTATTAATTTAGAACGTTAACTTCACAATAGTATAAAGATAAAGGAGGATATTTGTGCAACATGGTATACATGACCATACATATGAATAAGAAACATGGTCATAAGAGAAAAATTTAGAATTAAAGATGACAGGTTAAAGAGTAGTATTGTGCAATTTATTGTTGAATCTAGTCTTTTAATTCAAGACTGTTTTGCTATTTGAATAGCACTTTATTAAAGTTTAAAACAGCATGGTGAACTCGCTTTTGTCACTTAAAGGTGATACAGAACAATAGAACTTTCTGAGCCGCATAAGTTGAGATAGTTGTATCAGAGTATCAGAGTTGCGCAGCGAAAGTGTGGTGGTTTATCTTTGCATTCTATGTTTGACTGTGGCATAAAGAATTTGCTTGATATCATTGAGAACTATTTGAAATATGTTGTGATTTAGTAAAGAATTAAAAGATCTAATGTGAAAACTACATTCAGGTATGAAATACAAGAATATAATGACATGGAAGGATTTAGAAGCTTAGACTAACCTTGAATGTATCTTTCTTGTAGGTTTATGTTTCGAGGACGAAACATTCTAAGGGGGGGGAGAGTTGTTACGACCCCATCTGAGCTTAATTGGTAAACTAGGGTTTACCTAGACAATTGCAAAGATTAATTGGAATAATCATTCTTGAAATATAATTAATGACGATAATACAATTAGGATGTTTTATCTATGATAAGAAGTTTAAGTGTTCGTTTGCCTTGAGAATTAGGGTTTGAGAAACATAAACTCTAATCGGCCCAAAATAGGGTTTTAATGATACATGAATACAAAATTTGATAAGTATAGTGTCTCAGTAATTGATTTTTAGTATTTTATATGTAACTCTGATTTACTTAAAATTTGGATATGATTTGGATATATAAAATGTAAACAACATTGGTAAATATCAGAATTTTTGAAGAATGTTCTAACCTGTTTATCGGTCGAGTTTCAAACTCGGCCGATCATATTTCCAGATTTATACAGCAGTGTGGTAATTGAATTTTATCTTTTTATTGGTATATCCAATTGATCTCAAATTTTAACTGTGCTTGAAAAACACAGTTTTAGACACTTTGTTAAATTGTCATAATTTTTAGATGACTTTTGATCTCTACAGTGAGGGTGTCGGTCGAGTTCTGTGCAGGGCAAACTCGACCGAATCTGCTGCAGACTGCAATATAGCAGTGCACTGTTCTATTTTTAATTATTTATTGGTAACTCCAAATGATCTCAAGTTTTAACTGAAGCTTTATAGATCAATTATAAACAACGTTCTTAATTCCCATAATTGTTGGAGAAGGTTTGATCTCTGAAATAAACAAATTACAGTAACTTTGTATAACTGAATATTCAGCCAATATAATTAAAGTTGAGTGTTGGGTCAATATGCAATTGACCCAAGCAGCTCAAATTGACTTATATGATCGACCACACACACACACAGCTCTCATTCTTCATCATCCATCCCAGAGAAATGAAAATCTAGAGAGAGAGGGAGAGTTAGGGCTTGAGTGGAGAAAGAGGAGGAATTGCTGACCTAGGGTTTTGCGGTCCAAGGAATGGTGAAATCAAGTAAGTTTGGATCCTTTGCATAGACTTTTATGGTGAATCTTCTCTATCATGTCAAGATTCCATCCATTCTCTGATTTGATCCAAGATGATGTCGAAATTCCCTCTTTTCTCACCCTTTCTTCATAATCCCTCATTTTCAAGGTTTCCTAGTTGAATGGAAGAAGAATTGGGAGATTTGCTAGGGATTTGATATGAGTTCGAGATCCCCTGAGTTGATCTACAGTTTTGAGGTGTTTTCACACCTTAGGGTGAGTGGGTTCTTCCTTTAAATAGTATAATGCACGAAATTTGATTATAGCATCCAAATCCCTAATTGCTTGGTATGTGATTCTAAAACCTAAAATGTCCGTTTAATTTAAGTTGTTGCAATTTGATATGATATGGATTCCTTCTCTGTTTGAATGACTCTTTGATGGTAGATCCACATCAGAAACGTATACAACACATCCTAGAAAGAATGCTTTTCAGATTTATACCATATGATGTAATTAGGGTTTAACCTAATTGAGATATCTCTAGAGTTTCAACCTTATTAAAAAGGACTAGTAAACTTATAAGTGGTTAGGATGTACCTCATGGATTACCTTATTTGAATTTTATCCTTGGTGCATGATATCTCAGTGAATAGCATGGAAACCTAAATTTAGTTCAATTTCCATGGTTTCATACATATATCGATTGTATATGATTTGTTGAAAACAATCTTTATTTAGTGAATGCTTATATCCTATGAAATCCTTATGAGAGCCATGTGACAAGTAAATGAGGTAAATGAAAAGGTGAATGAGGCGAATGAAACCCTAAGAGTAGGGTGTTGGCATGTGATGAATGAATAAGGCAAATGAAACCCTAAGGATAGGGTGTTCAATGAATCATGTTATGGTGACATGAAAGATCTCGATATGAGATGTGGTGATACTTAACTGTTGAATTGTATGTTTCTAGTGCATTTAACTTTATATGCTTGTTCTCTCTGAGTTGATATCTACATACTGCAGGGCTTCTTATATTTCAATACATATCTCGTAAATTGCAGGTGATGAGATATGACATGTCCTAGAAAGGGATGTTACTGAGACATGGTATATGTTGAATACATGAGCTATGATGTTTTATATGATATGATATGGCAGGCTGTGTGAGCCTTGTGAGAAATGTAAAATGAGTTATGATTTCTGTTTTACATGTATCTATAATATTAATGTTAGACTTAGGTGCCCTGAACACCGTAGAACCCCTTCGAGAGATCTGCTTCTTAGGGGTGAAACTCATGTTGCAACAATAACTGTGCGATGTCACGGTGGCACGAGGACAGAGAGACAGTGTTCAACAACAATGCGTGCGATGTCACGGTGACACTGGAGTAAATAGGGGTTATTCAACAACAACGTGTGCGATGTCACGGTCGTAACCCAGTGAGACTCTCCGCCTGTGTACTCAGGTTAGAGGAGGAGTCTAGAGCACTCGGAGTTAGTGCATTGAGGCCGGAGAGCCTGTGGTCATGTAGCAGAACAGGGCTGGCAGTCAGACTTAGCATTTCCCAGGTGTGTCGCTAAGTCTTGTACGGTGTGGTCGTAGTGCACTGCGAGTCTCTATGCAGATTACACTGCATAGATCAGGGCATAAGCTAAAATATGACCATATAGGTTCACAGAGTTTCTTATAAATGAAAGAGTTAAGGAAGACTAGAGCATAGTCTTCTAGTAGTTAGTCTTTGGATGCAATATTTACATTCTTTGTTATTTCAATTATATTGTTTTAGAACTGCTCAGTGTAGTATTTATTGTTGTTAAATTTCATAACGTTTATTCAAAGTTATATCTATAATCACATTAGTGCCTTAGACTATTTCCTTGAAGTACTCATTCACTGAGCGAGTAGGCTCACCCCTCTACTCAAACATTTTAGGATTAACCGCGTGGACTTGAAGATGGTCAGAGCATCAGTGTAGATCTTCTACAAGAGTTAAGTACAATATTAGTTGAGTCAGTCGGTCCTTGTCACTCTAGGTCCTTAGTAAGAGATAAGAGAGAGAGTTGTAATTATGATGTGTAATATTATTCCTCTTTTGAAATTGTATGCTATTAGTAGGTCTTATGTGCATAAGGTGTGAGAGACATTATGAATGTTTATACATGTATCTTTGCTATTAAAGTCTGATTAGTAAAAGAAATGTTCAGATTCCTTTGTTAAGATGTTATGTGGTTCAATGTGGGGAAACAAGAGTTTTAAAGAAAAGAAAAAAAAATTAAGGGTGTTCTTTGTGTTACATATAAATCCTATCTTATGCCCTAATCTCATGATTTGAGGAAATTGTGAGATCGGGGTGTAACACTAGGCTTCCAACCCTCTTGCATGGGTTTTGCTCTCTCTCTCTAGAGCTAACCCTACAAACAACCTAACTATTAGAGGTCCTCTCTACATGAATATGGATCAAGCTCACAATTATACCTCTACATGGTGAAGCCTATGTTCATGCTTATGTTTTCTTAGGGTTATCCCTAGCCCTTTATGCTTATCTCATCATCTATCCAACATGCTCCCTTACCCAGTATTTCCACCTACTGCTCACACTACTGACGTATTCTGGGTACCTACTATGCCATGCTCATATAAGCACATGGGGTTTCCATAGGTTCTTCTCTAGCCTCATCAAAGAAGGAGCTATCCTTCGCTCTAACATTCATGACTCTTCCCAGGGTTGGGTTGCCAGAGGTACTAGGTCATCCAACCTCTCATGGCTCAAAAGGCACCCCAAGGCATGTCCATCCAAACACATGTCTACCATGACATCTAACTCATCATGCCATCTCTCCCTCTCTAACCATCACTTAGGGTTAGGGTTAGTATCATCCTCATAGGATATGACAGATCTCTACTTTTAATAGAGATCTCTGCCTCCATGACCAACTCTCTCTACTCGTCTTCCTGACAAGAAGGTCTAACCTTAGGTCTCTCCTGAGGGCAATGACAACTCATGTCATACGACCTAAGCAATGACAACTTATGTCTGTGATATCTTATTTACATGCTTTTCATTAATTATGTGGAGGATTCCTTAAACCTTATCAACCTTACCCATACCTTAAGAGGGTGAGGAAAAGAGAGAAAACCCTAATCCTTAAGGTCCTCAATAGCATTTGAGTTGAGAAGGGATGAACAAGATGAGAGAGTCCTAAAGGTATCTTATTTTGAGTCCAATCATGAGACATTGGTCAGGCAGTCACACTAATCCGGGAGTCCTCGTATTCTGACTAGCGGTGCGGAGGAAAATCTTGCCAGCCCCCAGACGTAATCCTTTTCTAGACACTTCTGTCTTTCAGAAATTCCTCTAATAACTCCCTTGGGATCTATAGTGTTTGTAAAATTTAATAATTATTAAAGATTAAATGAGGAACCTATGCTCTGATACCAAATGTACTGACCCCACCTCCCAGTGACCCCCAATTAAGGGAGACCAAGAGGTCAGAGTCATTATCCCAATTTCCAGATCAAAGGTTCAACAAATAATCAATATTAATTATCAAATTCTACCAACTAAACTAAAAAGATGTAATAAAATAAAACTTCACATACCTTTTTCAAAAACTTGGATATCTACTTCTATCCACCTCTGGAGTCTATTCAAACTAATCCTCCTGTATACTTTAACTCTTATTTAATTCCACATATGCCACTTTACTGTTGTTACTTTTCAATCTTGTACCTAAAACACCGACAAACAAAACGTCAGTCAGCATATCGAAATATGCCGGTATGTGGGGACAACCAAAATTTTGCAAATATGGCTAACAATCTAAATATCACAATCAAGTTAATTAACAAGCCAAATTATGCTTTGAATGTGACATTCTCCACTGCTTTTGCCCTAACCCTGGCATACCCACCTTAGGGTTTCTCTTTTGCCATTGACTTAAGGCCACCTTCTCAATCTCGAGCTTGGTGCCTAGGGTCACCCTTCATGGTGCCCTTTAGTCATGCAATATCATAGGCCACCTTCTCAATCTCGAGCTTGGTGCCTGGGGTCACCACTCATGGTTCCCATGGGTCTTCCCTCCTGGGCTTGACCTCTTTGCATCATCCATCAGGGTGGCATGTAGGTGCGAGAATACACACTTTTATTATTATTGTGATAATCATAGTGACTTTATGATTTGCAAGTATGAACATCCAAACTGTTAAGTTGCATTCAATGCGATGAATCATTCGGGAAACCATTCGGGAAACTAATGTGATTAACCATAATTAAACACATACCTGTCAAGCTGACTTGATTGCAGAAATAATTCAACCAATTAAGAAACCAAGCAAGCACACACCAAGTTGATCCTGAAATAGGCATCCAATTTCCTATTATTAATAATGCCATCAAGATCTATTAAACCTAGCTCGCTTCCTAGGGTTTCTAGTCCACTTTTAGGGTTTGCATTGCAATTAGGGTTTCCCTTCATCTTTTACTATATTAAACCCTAATTTTATACAAATGATCATAAACCCTAATTATCTCAACATCTAATCCTTAATTTTGGATAAAAGGCATAATTAACCATCAATTAAGCCCATTATGCCTTTTTTACATTAAAGCTACCATTTTATTCATTTTTAATTCATGACAAGACCATTAGGCCTAATTATCATCTTTGGTTCCTTCCAGATTAACAACTCATAGTTCATTATGATCTAATTCACATATGAACTCTATTTATCATTAATTCTACATTTATCCATTAGAAAACCCTAACTACTACATTAGGGTATTTATCCACAATTAGGAACCTTTATACTCAAAATAGCTTAGAATTATCATATCTTGACTTTAATCATGAATTTGAACAATTAAAGATATTAAGAGTCACAATTACCATCATTAGGGTTTTAAGGCCCATTAAAGCATACTTATGCACATGAAACTCTAAATTTAACCAATTACATGCAAAGTTCATCCTTTTTGTTCTTAATGTACCTTTTTACAATTAATAGGTCAATATCAACTTTAATCATCCATTAAACCCTTCTAAAAACACTAATCATCTCAAAATAGGGTTTCTTGATCATTAATACATTAAAGTTGATAACTTCCATTACTTTTCACATTGCAATCAGAAAAAGGCTTCAATTATATTTTTATTGCATTCCTCGCGTTCTTTTGAGCAAAATTCATATATTATGTGCATCCATCCGAGCTAACGTTAATTAGTTATGAATTTTGCAATAAAATCTTACTTGGGCCAATGATAGGCTGCCATATCACCCTTGCCATGCAACGTCGCCCGCCGGTTTGGAATTATAATGGAAAGACATTTATGCCTCACGTAAGTCACTCACCCTTCATACCCCGGAGGGGTATATTCGTCCAATGGTTGGTTATCTTCTTCCCCACGTGCCCTAGCGTTGTGGTTGGCATTTTCCGACTGCGGGGGTTCACCCCCTCTACCCCAAGGCCCGAGGGCGGCCAGAGACAGCCGCCCTACCTCTGTCGTCCTCCTCCATACTCAGGGCACCTCCTCTTCACGGCCCAAGTGGCCGTTTCCAGCATGCTAAAACCTACGACTCTCGATCGTGCTGCAGCCCTCCTGTAGAGTTTGCACAAAGGTGAGAGCAAGGTACTGATGGACGAACCCTCCTAGGTTGTCGTTGAAGCAACGGGAATTCATCGCACCTCCTCCATGGCCTCTCGTTGCTCCATGATGCAATCTACCCTCTCTGCTAGGGTTTGCATGCAAAGAAGAAGGAGAAGAGAGGGAGGGATACGTGGAATCTCACTTGAAATCGAGCCAAAGGCTCTACCCCTTATACAGGGGATGGTATCCATGCCTTATTGTGATCATCCAAAAGGAAACAAGGCCTTTCCCAATAGGAACCCAAGTTCCTTCATTAGGAAGCAAGATTCTCTCTCATGATTACCTCTTTAATATCCTTTATAACCCATATGCTTTGGTTTTTAGGAAATTTGAGAATTATCTCTTTTTATCTTCCTTGTGCTTGGCTTTAAACCCATTGTCACGAAATTATTATTTCTTAAAGCAAATAGTATCACTTTTTTTTATAATATCAAAAAGTCATTAATGATGTACCACATTATCTTCTTATTTTGTTTTATTTACCTTTTCTCTTTCTTTTTTTCTTCATTGGGACTTCTTGGATCCCAAGAAACTCTAATATTTTGAAATTCCTTTTTAAGGATACCTATTATCCTTCTAGATGCGTCTATATTCATTATTTCTCATTATCTTGTTTATTTCTTATTGAAATATCTCTTTTTGAGGATTTCTCTTTATCTTTCTTTTTATTTTCCTCATTGGTATTCCTATTAATATTAGGAATCCTTTAGATATGAAAATCCACCAAGGATAACTCAATTATACCTCTTTTCACTTATTTCCCACATTTTATCATTATTTTCAATTTCTTTATTAATAAAGAAATATTTAATTGATCTTTTCTTTTCTTATTGCTCAGCATGTTGTCCCCCATTCTTCAACACTTGTTATGGCTCCTTGAAGACCTTCTCTGATACCAATTGAAAGATCTAGAGGGGGGTGAATAGAGATTTTTGATAATTTAAAGTTAATTACAAAAACATTCAACCAAAGAAGGAGGAGGAAACAAAGAAGACACTTGGATGTAGAGTGGTTCCTACCTTTGAAATCAATGGTAGTCAGTCCACTACCCAATTGTTTCCAATTGGGATTTTGAAATTGATTTATTTTATTACCTCACAAGGATGTTACACAAAATACAATCACCTTCCACACCGTGGAAGTAACCTTCACCTTGAAGTAGGATCAAACACCTTGAAGTAGCCTTCTTGAAGTAACTTCAAGTCCTTGGACCAACCTTCACCTCCTTGAAGTAGCTCCACTGCCTTGAGATAACCTTCCTTTAGAAGTAGCTCCAACTTCCCTTGAAGCAGCCTTCCTTGAAGTAATCTCAAGCTCCTCTCAAAGCAGCCTTCTCCACCAAGAAGTAGCTTCACTGATGCTCCCTCAAGGAGCCTCCACGATCTTGGAGTACCCAAGGAGTAATTGCAACTTGTACTTGTGAAGGGGGATTGCAAGAAAGGAATACAACAATGTAGCACAGTGCTTTGATCCTATATCAAGCATTAGAATCTCCTATCCACTTAGAATGAACGTGGCTATGTGTGGTGGCTAGGAGATTGTAGCTATAGGACACCTTTATAGAGCACAAGGAGGAAGACAACAAGTGAATCTTAGCTTGATCTCTCAATAGTGAATTCTCAAGTGTAGCTTGGGTGATTAGGTGTCCTAAGGCCTCTCCTATTTATAATAATGGTTGGCAAGTGTCTAGGTACATTCTAGGGAGTGTATAGGGAGCGTCTAGAGTGTTCTTAGTTCTTAACTAGCCGTTAGGTGTACATTAGTTGGCTAGCAAATGCTAATTTGTTCGTGCTTGAAAAGAACAATCCAGAACCCTACTCGGTCAACAATTTGGTTGACCGAACTATGTCCCGATCGAGGTTCTCTTCGACCAAGCTTGGGTTTAAGGAAAATTATTGCAACGTCTATTTCCTATTCCCAACTACCAACCACCTAGTCTAACGGTCGCAAGCTTTAGACCGTTGCTTACTCGGTTGAGGTTATTTTTTACTGAATACTAATTTAGAGCACAATTGTGTAAGTTGTTGAACAGTGCTCACAATTTTGATCGAGGAGGTTCTCACTCGACAAGAACTATGACCAAGAGTGTCTCAGTCAACAATTTCTTTGCCCAAGGGTGTCCCTATTCTAGACTTTCGAATTACCTACTAAGTGTGTGTTTCAATGTGTGTGGGTGACTCTAACTTTGAGGGGAAACCTATCTAAGGGTTATAAGTGGGTAGGGAATATCTAACGCTTGATTTACATAATGTCTAAGTACTTGTACATTATATTTTTGTACAAGTATTTACATTGTAGTACAATCATGAACATTTATACAATTAAGCGCATTTGATCTTCAATTTGCATTGATCTTCATCTTCCCTATTAGTAGGATTTCCTTATTCCTTTAAACCCTTCCATACGCAAATAACATGTCAAATCCACAAGTGTGAAATGTGTGTCATCATAAAAACAAAGGGTATAATAATGTCCAATTTAGCCAACACATGTATCACACTCAAATTGGATCTATCAAGTACACGTGTTCATAACAAGTGTGTATGTGTTTGATTTTTTATCCAATATTATGACTAATGAGGCATAGTCATCAACTAACACACATACTAGTCTTGATGTATTATTGTTTTTATAATATCCACAATAATATCTGGCTAGGGACTAAGACAAGAACAATACTCTTAACAGACACATGATCTCATGTTTAGGTCCTCAATCTGAATTCACATGTTATTGAGTCATATATTCTTAGGATGTTATTATATTTATTCATTATCTGATATTTAGACAAGCATAATAATCATATTTGCATTTATCAATAATAAAATCAATCACAAGATGTGTGATTACAATCATCATATGATTGGATCTCAGGGTATATAACCAACACCAAGGTCCCTGGTCAAGGGAAGTTTTTATATCTCCTTCAGAAGCAAACCCAACCAGGATGAGGTTGCTAACTAATTTTGAAAGATGCATCTCCCCTTTGGTCCTTAACATACATATGTAAAGTTGTTTGATGAAACATTTCTTCCTAATAATCTAGACAATGATTGAGCATTTGTGAAATCCATCCATTTCCAAGAACACTAGGGTGGAGAATTTCATCCATGGTCTATCATCATTACCCCTAAAGTGTGGCTATCCAAAATCACTAGGCATCTCCAATAATTTAAAGTTATGGTGAACATCCATAGGCTCTGCTAGGGAAGTTGTCCAGTCTCTATATACTATAACATCTATCAAAGGGCCATCCTAGGACACAAGACCTGAGCATTAGTGGAGGACAAAGAGAAGTATCCCACCCATCATGACTGACGCCCAACATAGATGTGACATGGTCAGCTAGTTAGAGATGGAACACAATTGAGACTAGAGAGAGGATCATGTTCAATATATTTAGTTTTAAGTTAATGTTCAACATTTTTAGTTTTGGTTAACATGTTTAGTTTATTTTCTTACTATTATGAAACCCTAACACTTACAATTGTTTGTTAAATGTGCAGCCACATGTGGATGCACATGGATGTTTAGAAACATGGAATAGCTTTAAGGAGGTTGGTTCCAATATGAGTTAAAGACAAAATGGGGTTCCATCTGTATGATCCAAGTAGGTTATCTAGTGTTCCACATTATCATGCATCAAGTACTTTTGATGCATGTTTTATGAAAATAATGTGTATGAGAATCGATGTAAACTAGTTTATATTTAAAGTTGTATATTATTGCAATAAAAGATATGCAATATTTGTGACAATCTTTAAGATTAATCTTGATGATCCATTCTTCCACCTTATCACATACAGATTGGAATTGGGGGTTGCTATAAAAGTGGTATTTGAGAAATAACATAGATGGAAACTGGGAAATATTCTCACGTTATTACAGTTCAACCTCATAGACTAGTCCTAAGACTAAGAAAAGTTAGGATGAGGATTAGTGGTAATATTCTTGTCAAGACAGAGGTGTATATTAACATAATTTCAAGATTTGAGAAATTATGATTATTCGAGGATATAAGATATCCTAGATCATAGATTTGATATACCATACACTAAAAAATCTACCTTTCAAGGAAGATAATAATAATAGATCATGTTGGATGAAACCTTCAATGAGTTGGAATTAAATGTAAGGGAATGATGTATAAGGTGATGAGGCTCACATAGAATTGCTTAGCGTTAATCCCTCACCTTTTATACATGACAAGCATTTATTATGAACAATTATTGCTTTTAGTTATCACAATGTTCTCGGACCCAATATGATGGTTTTGTATGTCTCATAAACACTTTATTATGATATGATAACACAAATATTTTTCTTGGAATTATTATATTATAGTGTTCGAATTTTCTTAAAACTTCTAGTTCTCAAAGTCTTTCAAAAAGGTTTCTCAAGTTTTTTGGTTTAATAATTGAAATTTTTATATACAAAAGCAAGAGATAAAGAGGGATGAATAACTTTAGATTTTTGTGTTTATTTATGATAGATTTTGAGTGTTGATTCAACAACTCATAGGATGTCCTCTTTCTTTTTCAACAATTTGTGGTATGGGACAAAATGAATTGGGAACCTTAGAGGAAATGTTATGAGCCACATGGTAGTATTCTTCTACTCTCCTTTATTATAGTTCTTGTGGTACAACCCTTATAATAGGGGATGTTGGGGAGAAGCATACTAAGATCTATCATCTTGAGATACATATAGTGACACATAAAGAGTTAATGCTAGAAGTTGTTGCATGGTACAGGAATTAAGTAGAAAGTCTAAGAACCATGGTTGATATTACATTATGAGATATATATAATAGAATGATGGGCATAGAGTGATGACATGAATGTGAATACCCAATGGTGAAATATTAAGACTCCTTAGTGGTACATGTTTACCTATAAATGCATATATATATTATATAGAAATGTTTCGAGCAATATGTGGAAGTACTTTATTTGATACATGTCTATCCTAAGGGTTCAGGTTTTGATGAGGTACTAAAATCTAACATTCATCACTCTAATTTAAACATCATGGAATTGGAGAATTTTGATGGTTTTTGGCCTAGATTCTAGGAAGGAACCTTGTCATGACTTGAATCATTATGTTTATGAAGGGAAATACTTGAGGACAACAAGAATCATGTTAAGATCCAATTTTAAGTTGGTCAAATAGCATTATGATGATTTCTAGAGGAAATCAAATGATCTTTAAGGATATATATTATGATACTTTAAGCATGTGGTGGTACAAGATATGTGTTAGTATGTACCAGTGGTTTAAGATCATAATACTATTAGGTTCTTGATATGTTGATATGAGATAAAGCTGGGAAAAAGATGTTTGGTTAAGGTTTCACTTGGTATTCTTAAGGATAAGAATGGTGTTATGGTAGAAATATAACTATAAGTACCTAGGATTTACTTGACCTAGAGAACCATCATAGGATGGAAACATTTACTAAGAGTAGTGTTAAGAAAGTAATGTCTATTAGTTGATTATCCAAGGTAAATGATCACTTTGGTGCAATGAGCACTTTTATGCAACGAGCACTTGGGTAAAATGAGATCATGGAAGCAATGATCCCCGTGGTGCAAGGTTCATAATTTTAAAGAATAATGAAAAAATATTTAGTTCTTATTCCAAGTGTAGATGGTGCACTAATCCATAGTTATTGTACTATTGGGGTATCCCTTTGCAAGTCATTACTCTAAGCTCATCATCATATTCTATATGTCATAGAATTTAATCAACCATGTTTCTATTAGTTATATGTCCTGGGAGCCATCATATGATTAATGTAAAAGGGATATTTTGTAGCTGATTGGATAATTGGTAAAATGCAATTCCCTTCTTCTATTTGTTTCTTGTTGCGGTAATGAATACACCTAATAATGTTCTAAGAGTGTTTTGACTTGATGAAATATGGTTTGGTTAAGTAACTAAACATGAGATCATATGTATAATAAGAGTATTCATTCTTGTTATGACCCTAGTTGGTTATTATTGTGGATAGTATAGGACAAAAATAATACACAAGACCATCATGTATCATAAGTGATGATAGTCTATTTAGTCATTATATTAGATATCAAATCAGATACATGGGTACTTTTTAGAGAACAAGTTGTATTAGATAGATCCATCGTGAGATTGACACATGGAAGTCTTGTAATTACATGTTAGAGTCATATCTCAATGTGATAGTGATGACTATGATCCTTATACATGAAGTCTCTACATTAATCACATGTTGTTTTATATACTTTGAACACTATCCCAACATGCTTTTAATAAGAGTTTCCAAAAAGGTAGTGATTGAGTGGACTATGACTCATGAGGATGATTGTGAGTGATTAAGATGGAATTTGTCCATCCTTTTGGAGTGATATCTTGGCAACTTAATAAGCGAGACTATGAAATGCATCTCCATGCTCATGTGAGTAAATATATGATATCAAGCTCATTATATCTCAAATAGTCTTCTCTAGTTCAAGGAAAAAAGATTGAATGTTAAGAGGATTATATGCCATGCCTTAGTTTCAATATTGATCTCTATGATAAAGGGATAATGCGGTCATGGTAACGTTGGTCACTTTACATGTTGTAGTTGGTCTCAAACTCATTCCTATTACTTGTGTGGCAATGATGTGTGGCTAGAAACTAATCTTTTCTTATGAGGTTTTGAAAATCACCACCAATGAAATTATGAACCTACTAGGTCATGCACAAGGATGCATAAGGGAACTGAAGTTTACAGTCAAACAATGATCATAATAGTTTTTAATCATAAAAACACTAATTTCCTATTTGATTGGGTGACTGGATGTTCAGTTGGCCAATGACATTGATTGGATCACCAAATAAATTGATTGTCAACTGGTCAACTAAATGTTGCACTGGTCTAGCCCGATCGGTCGATCAGGTATATCGGTCAACTGATCAGGTATCTAGGTTGGCCAAACAAAATTCAACAAGGAAAGTATTGAATTTAAAAGCAATTTAGATTTGTATCTGAACTGGTCCAATCTGCCTATCAGGTAACTCAATCGGACATATAGAATGCCTTTTGAGTCCTAGTAGGAACCACAATTGATTAGATAACCCAATCAATCATTCAAAAACCCAGTCTAACTTTTCAACATTGGATTGCTTTTGGGATTGTGGTTAGGAAAGGATTGGAATCAGATTTTTTCAAGCCCATGACACTCCTATGTAAAAGGGGCACCTCCCAAGTGATTTTACACTTCTTTTAAGACAACTAATGAGACAATTTGTCTCTCATATCTCTCTTGGAGAGAGAGGTAGAAACCCAAAGGCTTGTTGCCCAAAATAGGAGAAGAAAGGGAGTTCTGAGATAACTATCACGTTAAAAACTCTCATTCCACTTCAAGTTGGTGCACAAGGTGGTGCACTATGTACTCTCTCATCTGAGTGGAAGAAGTAGAGAACAAGGTACATGTGCATAGGCCTAGAGAAGCACTTCTACAAGACACCAGCAAGTTGTTGTAAGAAGACAATTGTGAAACAACTTGGTGGATGCTCGAGATCTCTTGTTGATCTATTAGGATTTATTTATGGCCGATTTGGATCTAGACCTGGAAAATCAAGATCTTTGCTGAAAAATGTGTCTATTTGTTGCACAACTAGTGCATAAAGGTACTATATTTATCCTTTGCTATGTCCTTTGTTCACTGACATTTATAGCTATGAAAGATGTGATTGCTAGGGTATATGACATCACCTAAACCAAATAACTAGGGTTTTGGAATGCCAAAGAGGGAATAGACTAACCATCCACTTTTAGTTACTAAATCAATCAACTAACTTTCTTAGAATTATGTAGGAACAATATCAACTAAACAAATAACACCCTATTTCTGGAAAACATGAACGGTTAAAAGAAAGTTCAATTTATGCATAAAAGAAAGAGTTCTCGCTTAATACACAATAAGCACAACTTAGCACTAGTTGCTCTATTTCTCACTCTCTCATTCTTATGATCCATAGGAAGGATAAGAGATCATCTAAATACTCTTAACCATTCCTCTTGAAACCTCACGTGGTCAATTCTTGATGAGAAATAGGTTCTGACTCCTTCCGTAGAGCCGAACCCTTTCCTAATCTTTTCTCCAGTAGATTGTATGAGCTACTGTCTAAATGCATAGAAATAAAAAGGAGACCATTATAATTCAGTAATATATAATAATTGAATTAAATATGTAAGAATATAGGCATTGTAGTGAAAAACTATAAACTAACCAACGTGGCAATAGCTTTGATAGTAACTGCAATAAGTAAATAAACTAAATTTATCTATTAAATCCTTTATACCTAATTTTTTCCCTAGACCCACATGAAGTGTACCACTATATGTGGAAATATAGAAGCAATCTACAGTCTCACTGTACAAAACTTAGAAGAAGACCCAAGACTCTAAGTCTATTAAACTAACTCCATGGTCTACGATAGGGGTCGCCATGTATGGCCTCAATGGCTAAACAAATAGCTTGATAAACCATACTCCTTCTCCAAACTTAGGCACTTAGGTAGAGTGTGAGCACCCGATACACTAAATGAGATTACTCAAAACATAAAACATGATTACTCTTTAATTAGCACAAACCCAGAAAATAGGGTAAATTAAAACTAATTTCAACATTTCTCAATTGCTCAGAAATATTTACTATTTAATAATCTATTGTAATCAATATATGTTGGAGATTGTTATATCTCTCGTCGGGACTGGGTCTCACCTAATGGGTCACCACATCTTTTGAGGTGATCATCAGTAGTGGAAACAGACCATGGCAACAAGGAGTATTTGAGGTGATGGACCCTAGAGATGGTAGTTTAGTTGTCTAGTGTGTCCTAGAGTTGGCCATGTACTCTCAGGTCTGGGTGCAAATTTTGTATATGAAGTTTGACTGAATTGAGCTTTCGATGGCATGTTGATGCTTGTATATGTGGAATATGTGGATAGTGTTCCTTTGTAAATTTTATATTGTAACTGAGCCTATAGAGAATTTTTAAGAGATTTTGGCATTATATGAAATAAAGCAAGTTGCTCGACTTTTATGTAAACATTTCTGAGCAATTGGGGAATGTTGAAATCGATTTTAACTTACCCTATTTTTTGGGTTTGAGCTAATTAATGAGTAATCACATTTTGTGTTTTGAATAATCTTATTTAGTGTAACGGGTTCTCACAAGTTGGTATCAAAGCTTTAGGTTCACTGAGTCTACAGGTACACTATAACTTAAGACTAGGATGATGTCTAAGTTAGGAACATAACATGAAAACATGACGCATACTACCTAATCTCAATACTGGGATGCCCTGTCCAGGTATTCCAATATTGAAGAAAAGGTAAGTATGGAACTCCTAGATTGGTTTCTTTCTAATTACTTTGATCAAGTAGTCATTTTGAGACAATCTAAAAATTCTAATGAATAAGAAATCATGGTGCAAATATCTCAATCTTATCCTAAAGAAGATGAGAATTACATCATAAGCTATCAAAACTTGAATATTTGGTAGCTATAAGAAAAAGGTAAAACATCATGAAACCTAAATCTGAATACAGATAAGCGAGAGAGGAATTCTTGAAGCTATATTTCAAGAAGATAATAAAGTAAAGGACAAATAAGGCTAATGAAGTAATTCAAGGTATGGAATTCACATAAAATGGAGAGAACTCCTATGATAACTATCACATGAGAAGCTGAATGAGAACAATGAAAAAGGAATCAAGTGGAACCTGAGTTAATCTCAGACCAACCTGTGTGTGTAAGAAAGTTTTAATGTAATATATGCATGGTATGTGAAAGAAATCAAAGGAGAAGCTCTGTGTTTAACAAAGAAAATATGGAATTTGATGATCTATTCCTTGATCAGTGGTTGAAAAACATGGTAAAATGAGAGGACATATACAAAAATGATGAATAGTTAATGAGAAAAGAGCAATGAGATATGATAATCTTAATAATTCCTATGCTAATGGCAAGGAACCCAAGCTGTAAAAGGTCAGATGATACATAAAAAGTGTAACTTTCATGGGGAATATGGAATTGGTTACCTTTTGCTAGTGACCCCTTGTGACGTCCCCGGATTTTCTAAAACTTAATCTAATGTGTGATGTCAAAATTGAAACCTCACCTCAACGAGAATCCCAATTTGAGAACCACATATTAGGCTAAGAAGAAGAAAATTAAGAGACTCAGAAGGAAACAACAGTATCACATGCACATGAACAAGAACAAGCCATATAAGACATGTTCATCGTTCAATATATAACACAAGCTCACCATCCAACATATAATTACAAAATGAATTGTTACAACATTTGATATTACACAATGAACAATCAACTTTTACATATGCACATACTACAATCTAAAACAAGATCTTAAGACAATAGGTCCACCTGTACATCTTCTCACCACACAACTCTCAACTATCCATGTTTTTTAAGATCATATGTCCACAACCTAA
The DNA here is from genome assembly GCA_963693085.1 of Alisma plantago-aquatica. Taxonomy (NCBI): domain Eukaryota; kingdom Viridiplantae; phylum Streptophyta; class Magnoliopsida; order Alismatales; family Alismataceae; genus Alisma; species Alisma plantago-aquatica. Next base: position 124,313,945 of record OY856409.1, read on the forward strand.
ACAAAAGAGTACATGTAGTACACGTTAGTATAATATTCTAGAATATTGTATTGAGTGCGCCTACGAGTCTTTTATATACCTCTCATTACTAAGACTTGGAAATAAGATCAAACTAATACTTGGAAATAATAAACAAATATAATAAAATCATATACTCGAATAAACATGTTTATTAACAAAATCATATACTCGAATAAAATGTGTGATGTCTAAATTGAAACCTCACCTCAACGAGAATCCCAATTTTAGAACCACATATTAGGCTAAGAAGAAGAAAATTAAGAGACTCAGAAGGAAACAACAGTATCACATGCACATGAACAAGAACAAGCCATATAAGACATGTTCATCGTTCAATATAAAACACAAGCTCACCATCCAACATATAATTACAAAATGAATTGTTACAACATTTGATATTACACAATGAACAATCAACTTTTACATATGCACATACTACAATCTAAAACAAGATCTTAAGACAATAGGTCCACCTGTACATCTTCTCACCACACAACTCTCAACTATCCATGTTTTTTAAGATCATATGTCCACAACCTAAACAAAAGAGTACATGTAGTACACGTTAGTATAATATTCTAGAATATTGTACTGAGTGCGCCTACGTGTCTTTTATATACCTCTCATTACTAAGACTTGGAAATAAGATCAAACTAATACTTGGAAATAATAAACAAATATAATAAAATCATATACTCGAATAAACATGTTTATTAACAAAAGAGAACACACATTTTAAGAACATTTGTATCATATATCTCGTACATCCACCACTAAAGGGATAGATGCTTTTAGGCCTTATGATCTTCTGCCAAAGAGTTATATCATATATACAATGTGATCTCCTACCAAAGAGTTAGATCACTTCAATGCACTGTACTACCAAAGAGTTTAGTGCTATCATATGATGGATTAGATATCTTATGGTTCATGTGTTCATAGCCATTAGTATGGAAAGTCAAGCAAAATATCATAGAAGAACAACCATTTCATCCAATACCATATGCCAAGTATTTGTACAAACATAATACAACCATACTAAGTAGTAGGCCAAGAGGTAAGGGCGTACCTTCCAAAAAGATATCCTAATTATCACATATTATTGATATCCACAATATCCTTGTCAAACCTGATTAAGTCAAGATCATGTACTATCATCAGATTCTCATCATCTCAACCCTAGTTATGTCCATTTTAGGGTTTAGCTTGATTTGTGAGATATTTCCATTATTACTCATCTTTTCTTATTTAGAATTATATTATTGATCATATATTCCATTTTAGGATACATAATCTGATTATTTGATTACATATAATTGTGTGCACATATTAACCCTAGGTTACATGTATTAATCATGTTAGGGTTTGCTCATCATTTTAGGATCATTTGGCATGTAACATTATTTACATACATACTTATGATCTCAAAATTAAATATGAGGTTCCATATACTAATATGATCCTATACTAAATATTCCAACATTTATTTACCATATATGTATTTTCTACATTAGGGTTATTAGCCCTAATTATCCATATGAAGTATATTACATGATTTCGTGCATCAACATTATAATTAGTAACATCAAATGGATTATAAGTCACATTTAGGAGTTACTGGAGTGTTCTCATAACTTAGGTCTTCATTTATTAATTATTAGACATGAAAAGACCATTCTACATCTTACATGATAACCCTGATATTTAAGCATTGAATCATTGATATTATGGTTCTATCTTATTCTACTCATTTTCTTGAGAATTTCGGTACCTTACTTGTATTTTTCTGATAACAGGGATATTTTCTATGAATTATGTAAGATATCTACATTTATAAATACATTTACCTTTTACAGCCAATCAGATATAGCCATGTGGCTCCTCATAGGTTCTTTAGCTGGTCAGTTCAGTGATCGGTCTAACTGAACTACTTGGTATGGTCTAGACTGGACCTTCTGCTCCCCTTTCTCTTCTATTGTGACTCAATGTGATCTCAATCTTGCATACGAGTCTATAGGACTTGATTCTCCCAGCTGCTACTGTGAGGGGTATCTCGCAAGAAAATGTGGTAACTCCAAGGTTCCTCCCACAAGGGTGATGTATCTAATGCTCAACACGGTCCTATTCGATCAATACAGGATTCGACATTGGATCTCCCTCTCTAGGTATGCCTAAGTTTGTCATCCTCTGGGTCACGCTACCGCCATGGGGGAGGTCTGCGGCATGCAATCGGCCACTAGAACCCCTTGTCCTTAGAGTTTCTCCTTACTAGCCAGCTCGCTATTGTCATGAGGCTCTCCTTCAGCGAGAGTGGCCATGAAATCCTCCTCCTCACTAGGACCTTCTAAAGTCCAGTGCTTCCTTGCAATGACGTTGACCTAGAGCCTCCATGTCATTAAGGTTCTCCTCAGCTCCCTACTTCTTCTGGTATATTTGAGTGAGGAAAATCTACGCCTACCGTCCTCAACACTAGCACCTCCATAGACAACAACAACTATAATCGCTTCCTTGCTCCAGGCTTTTGCTGCTACTGCATATCCTCCTTGGCCTGTGTGAGGTTGTTGCGTCTTTTCCTGGTGTTGTCATTGGATTAGACCCCACTGAAGAAACCACCACCATATGCCCATCTTCATCCTATTATGATTTTGTCATCTTCATTTTTCCTTCTGTATGGAACTCATGATGGAGATAACATACAAAATGAGCATTAGATCTCCCTCCACTCCCATATTCCTCCTCTTCGCACCACCTTCTTCAAACAGTTGAGAAGTAATACAGTTTAGGAGGTGATTCTCTCATGTATCCACTCCAACTACATCCAAAATAGGGGTCAGTCTATAGACTTAACAAGGCTACTATAACTGCCCACTTCAATTCATTCGTCAAACAACAAACACGATGTGGGTATTAGTAGAAACACGGTCGCGTTCACATCAACTGCTGCAAAGAAAACAGCCTCCTTAGCCATTTGATTACATTCAATGGACAATATTCACCGTTACACCAGCCTACTTGTGTCACTTAACTTCCTAACGTCTGAGTCACATGAAGCAGCCAGATCAAACACTACAAAATGGCTTCGCATGCCACTTAAACCAACTAGTTGCATGATATATTAGATTCTTGGCCTTAATTAATGCATGCAAGACTATACCCCTCAACTAAATATCCAACTTCTAATTCCTCAATCTTCAATTATATATATATATATATATATATATATATATCATTCATCAGCAACCTCATATGAACATGCAGATTCAAACATAGATTCATAATATTCTCAAGTACATTCTTGTCAACTTCGAGGTGCAAACTCTAATGATTGCCCCTTCAATAATTTTCTCCAAAGTGGCACATATCTAGAAATATGAACCATGACGTCCTTATAAACATAAATGCATATACTTAAAAGGCATTCAAATTCTCAAATTCATAGTTCACGTATCAAAATGAGTATTCAAAATTCTAAAAGTTCACTCTATCACATCCTACACACCTTAAGAGAAATTTTGTCCTCAAAATTCAGCCAAAAATCCAATCCATCACATTACATACATTGTAACGACCCCACCTCCCGGTAACCCCCAATTAAGGGAGACCCAAAGGTCAGAGCCATTATTCAATTAACAGGATCAAAGGTTCAACAAATAATCAATTATAATTATGAAATTCTACTAACTAAACTGAAATTTGGTAGAAAAATAAAACTTTGCTTACCTTTTTAAAACTTTGGAAATCTATCTATCCATAGCTTGAATTATTCTATCTAATCCTCCTTGCACTTTATTTCTTAATTTCACGATGTGTCACTTTACTATTTGTGCTTTCAGGATTACACCTAAAACGTCGACAAACAAAACATCGGTTAGGAATTGCTGGTATGTGGAGGCAACCAAAATTTAACAATTAAGTCTAACAATTTAAATATTGCAATCAAGATATTTAGCAAGTCAATTTAAATTTTCAATGTGTCATTCTCCACCACTTTTTCCCTAACCCTGGCATACCCCTCTAGGGTTTCTCTTTTGCCATTGACTTAAGGCCACCTTCTCAATCCCGAGCTTGGTGCCTGGGAGTCACCTCTCATGGTGCTCCATAGTCATGTATCTTAGACCACCTTCTCATTCCTGGGCTTGGTGTCTGGGGTCACCTCTCATGGTGCCCATTGGTCTACCCTCCTTGGGCCTGACCTTTATGGCATCTTCCATCAGGGTGGCATGTAGGTGCGGGAATACACATTTATATTAAATTGTGATAGTCATAGTCACTTTATAATTGCAATATGAACATCCAAATTGTTTAGTTATACTCAATGCGATTAAACATCTGGGAATCCTTCGGGAAACTAAAGCAGTTATTCATAATTAACCACATACGTGTTAAGCAGACTTGAATGCAGAAATAACTCAATCAATCAGGAATCAAGCAAGCACACACACACAATTTGTTCCTGAAAAAGGCATCCAATTTCTCTATCATTAATCATGTCATCATGATCTATTACTCCTAGCTGTCTTCTAGGGTTATTACTCCTTTTTAGGGTTTTGACCATAATTAGGGTTTTACTTCCTTTTTATTACTTTTACCTTACTTTTATCAAATATCCATCAACCCTAATTATGTTGTCTTAATTTCCATTAAGGTCCTTAAGATCAGGTTTGGACCATGAAAACCCTAACTTTCAGATTACTATATCTTTTCTTTTCTTTTTCTCTAATTTAGGGTTTCTAAACTTATTAATCAACATATTGAGTTAAAAACCCTAAACCTTGTAATTCTATCATCAAAATAGGTTAAAAACCATCTTAATCATTAATCAAGTAAATCATGTTTGAATTATCATATTTGCAAGATTAAATATATCTTTTATCAACCATTAGGGTTTCTAACCACAAATTAATCCTTTTTCTATTCAAAATATGCACTTTTGCAAAAATATACATATTTAGGTTTCCAAACCATTTTTAATTCATTCCTCATATTTTTCTGATCATTTTTCATGTATTAATTTTCTTCATCCGAGTTTTCTATTAAAAGATACGGTTTTTATAAGAAAACTCCTTTTATTCGATTTAATAGCAAATTCCAGAAAAACGTGGATCGTCTGATCCATGGTCTGCGGTCCATTGAGGATCCAATGGCCATGGATGCACGCACCTTAGCTAGCGATCAACCAAAATAGGGATGCTTCCCATCGTCTCTCTCTCCCGAATCTAATGGGACAAAAACCAGGTTGGCTCATCCAGTGGATCACGAGAAAAATGGATGGGAAAGTTCCCATGAAACTTACAGAGTCCCAGTCCACTTGGTACTAGACGATGAGCATCCATCGTTGGATTAAGATCCAATGGACCTCATACCTCACGTTCAAACAAGGGAAATATCTATTTCTTTTAATTCAGAATTGATTCCCAAAATTGAAGATAACTTGCAAAATCGATTTCTCCCAAACCATAACTTCTTTCTTTCTCCAATTTTAAGGGAAGGTTTGTCTTGGCATTATCTAGCTTTGTAAAAAATTTGGGAAACAAATTGCAATGGATGAGAAGGCTTCCTTCTCTCCCAAGTTATTCATTAGTTTATTCAAAATTAATTGTTATTTCTTTTCCCTTTACTATTATCTTGTTATTTTGGATCCCTTAGACCTCAAGAAATCCCAAAGGCACGTATTCCCATATTGGGGAATATTGGTTTGCCTTTATCTTCTTTTAATTGTCAATTTCTCATATTTCCCTTTTATTAATCAATTTCTTTTCCTTTTTAATTCTATTTTTAAGGAATTCTCTTTATCTCTCTTCTATTTTCCTATTGAAATTCCTTTTAACATTAGGAATCCTTGTGATACGAAAATCCACCAAGGATAACTCAATTATACCTCTTTTCACATATTTTCCACATTTTATCATTATTTTCAATTTCTTTCTTAATAAGGAAATACTTAATTGGTCTTCTCTTTTCTTATTGCATTCTCTATGCAACTTTGGACTCCTTGGTACCCAAGGAACCCAAGAGGCACGAAATCCAACTATGGATTGTATTCTTTTTCCTTATGGAGGTTTCCACACCTTTCTTTTTTCAAAAACTTAATTATTCATTTACTAATTGGATTTCATTGTTATTGGGCCCAATAGCCAATAAAGCCCTCAAAGCAATCATCAAGGCTATTGTAAACGAAATTACATCATTATTTGTCCAATATGAGAGTTTACATTTCTCATCAGATGAACCCAAAATTGGGGTTGTAACATCCTTCCCCTCTTACAGGAATTTTGTCCTCAAAATTCCACCAAGCAAACAAACAAATCAGGATAAACCTTTCCTATGCCCATTGTGGCTCCCATGTGGCCTTACCCTTTCCATGGTGCTTCCCAAGAACCTTCATCATCTCATATTCTTCCATCTGAGTTCTTTCTTACCTTGGTATATCGTACCCTCATAGGTGACTCAGGACATTTCAGCCTCTCAAAAGCTGAATAGGTTCAGGGCTCAGCACCTGGCTTGGGTACCTCACATAGTGCTCTAGACTGGACTCATGTAACACCTTATATATAATGTTATCCTCAGGGGAAAGGCTAAACATGACCATATCCACCAATCCATCTCAAATGGACCCATATATCGGGGACTCAGTTGTAGCTCAGAGGGGTCATATTTTCACATTATATTCTCCCACAGTGAACTACATGTTAGTCTGCTTTGCATCATCTCGTGACTCATGCCACCACTGGGCTCTCTCTCAGCCATTGCACGATCAAAGCGACTTCATCTGCACACATTGTGGTTCTTTTCTGTCCTTCGTGAGGCCTCCTCCACCAACATCATCTTAATGAAGTGGTGACCGACACAACCTCCCTATAGAACTTCTTGCATCCTGATAAAGGCTATGGTGGTTAACATCACATCTTAAGAACTGTCTCTTTATATCACCCTGGGCAAGCTCACTTGCTCACCTCAGACTCTCTAGTCTGGATCATACTAACCATTAGTTAGGGGTGATAAACGGTACTAACACTTACTATCTTTGTAGTATCACGGTTTGTGTTGATCTTAAAATAATGATTTCCTATATATCATGATTCCTCAAGATCGATTCCTCAGAAACCCTAAACCACTCTCATCAGGGTTTTATTACCTTCCTATCCAAAGAAGAGTATCTGAGGTTCTATCACCATCATTTCAATACATCAAGGACTAAACTGGCTAACCAAACAACCATTAACTTTTCAACATATCTTGTTACATTTGTGTGTTATCCAAAACACATCTTCTTTCCAAACTTAGGGTTAGTCAAACAACCTCAACTTCTTCTAGCTTCCAGCTAAACTAGGCAACTATATCTCAACCGGAGCATTCATTACCACTTCACCTCCTTAGGTGTTAGGTAATGTTGAAGAGATACACCTCCATGTATTCCACTTATCTTCTCATCTCAAACTCTAAGTTGGTCTTCATCGAGAAGCTCTGAGCTCATCCTCATTGTGATCAAACTCAACCTTGGTTAACTTGTAGATTCCACATAGCTCCTGATAAAACATCCTCATAAGCTGACTACACTACTTTCTCTTAGTGTTTGTAAACCATCCATGTATCATTCACAACACCAAGGTATGTTATCATCTCTGTCCTCATACCTTATAGCAACGTTCCAACTTGCATCATCTTTTATCCTTGGTGTATGGCATGTGTACTGTCCCATCTCTCCCTCCCATAACAAGAGGAAATAAGCATTTGGCGGCCGTCCAAACACAAAGTTCTTCCTATTCTAAGAGTAGAGATGATACATCCCACATCACCAGTACACTTTCAATTCTAAGTTGAAACGTGCAACTTATGTCTCTACATCACAAGCATCATAATATCGAAGCTACTTCCATGGATAATTGATCTCGAACTTACTTGGGTCACCACACGATCCTTGGTCATCTCCTTTAGGTCTATAGGGTGCCGACACTTTTGGAGTCATCCCTTTTCCCTTATGCATCCAAAGAGTGCCCTACTCATCTGCCCTTTGGGTCCCATGAGTTCATGAAGGTGATCAATCTCCTAACCCAGGGCCCTCAGACAATGATAGATGTTACCTCCCGACCCTATGGTCATGTGCAACTAGGGAATTAGGCAACTCCTTCTTCCATCGGTCTTATCCCTACCTGACCCTAGGATAGACTTAGGATTCTAACATAGTACATGTTCAACTTAGAACCTTACCCAAGCATTCATCATCTCTCTTTCTACATTCATGGGCTGACTTTCATCCTTTCAAAGGGATTATGGCGACCTGCCTACCTTGGTCAGGCCCCATACTAGTTACCTCCATGGTAACACATCCACATGCACATAGAGATGGTTATCTATGGGTCTACAGGTTTAGTCTTATACCATGTACTATCCACTTAGCTTCTCAAGATCCTATGAAACCTCTTTAGGTTACCTCAAAACCAACAAAACTGGTATACATCCTACAAAAGGTTCCCTTTCCCAGGATGGGAGGAAACTACACCTTGATATCAAAGGTCACAAGCATCCTTAGGGTTTACATTCACATGAGCATCCCTAACCCAGTAGCTACTAAAGCACAAGCAGACCACCTATTAAACCATGCTAGGTCATACTTGTTCTCTCTCTCAACATTAGATCAACTTAGTTGTGAGGGGTTCATCAAACATACCCTTAACTTAAGGGGGTTTCCTTTACCTCTACACAAGAGGAGTACCATGGTCGAAACTATAGAGACTCAAATCTCATCATGATCATTGGGTACACCACTTCCCCTCTTAGGCCAGGAACCCTAGGTTCACTTTTGGGTATCCAACTGCATGCTCAACCCAACATGTCCAAGGTATGTCATGTGCTTCCCATGATTCTTTTATTCGATGAACACTTCAGAGTTGAGTCCTCCTCAAGGACAGTCAACAAGGTACAAGGCCTCACAACCTATTACGAAACCTCTTCATGGTTAAAGGAGCTCTTATACCTTAGGTACGGAGGTACCGGCAGTCTCATCCTCTCTCCAGGGTTTGGTTCCTCTAAAGGCCACCAAGATATCATCAGCCTCCAGAGATCAAGTATGAGGCAACCACTATCATCCACTTAGGTCGCATCATCCTCAACTCCCCACAGTTCCTCATGTCTCAGAAACTAAGCAACCTTCTTACTTGAGTCCAGCTTTCTCTTTCTAGATCTAAATCCACATCCAACCTTACTACTAGAGGTCCTTTCTCCATGAAGGCTCAATCTCACAAGCATACCCCTATGTGGGTGAAGCCTATGCTCGAACTTATGTTTACTCAAGATTATCCAATCCATTTATGCTTATCTCATAAGCCATCCATAATGATCCCTTATCCAGGGTTTCATCCTACTGCCAGTACTACTGACGTACTCTGGGTGCAAGCTACACCCTACTATCACAAGCCCATAGGGTTCTATAGGTTCTTCTTTAACTTCATCCATGAAGGAGCTATCCTTTGCTCAAACATGCACGACCCTTCCCAGGGTTGGGTTGTCAAAGGTTCTAGGTCATCCAACCTCTCATGGCTAGTATGGCAATCCAAAGGCATGTCTATCCAAATACTTGGTCTACCATGACATCTAACTCTTCATGTCATCTCCCTCTCTAACCTTCACTTAGGGTTAGGGTAACCTCATCCTCAGAGGATGTGCTAGGTCTCTACTTTTAATGGAGGTCTCTACCTCCAAGACTAACTTTCTTTACTTATCCTCCTGGCAAGAAGGTCTAGCCTCGGGTCTCTCCTGAGGCAATGACAACTCATGTCATATGACCTAAGCATGTATCTATTCTTTTACACTTACTCTATTAAGCTTATGTCCATGACATCTTATTTACATACTTTTTATTAATTTGGTGGAGGATTCCTTAATCCTTATCAACCTTACCCATACCTCAAGAGGGTGAGGAGAAGAGAAAAACCCTAATCCTTACTGTCCTTAATAGAATTTGAGTTGAGAAGGGATGAACAAGATGAGAGAGTCCTAAAGGTATCTTATTTCGAGTCATATCCTAAGACACCGGCCAGGCAGTCACACAATCCGGGAGTCCTCATATTCCCACTAGCGATGCGAAGGAAACTTTTGCCAGCCCCCGGTCGTGATCCTTTTCTAGACACCTCTATCTTTTGGATAATCATCTAATAACTCCCTTGGGTTCTACAGAATTTGTAAAATTTAATAATTATTAATGATTAGATGAGGAACCTGTGCTCTGATACCAATTGTAACGACCCCGCCTCCCGGTAACCCCCAATTAAGGGAGACCCAAAGGTCAGAGCCGTTATTCAATCAACATGATCAAAGGTTAAACAAATAATAAATTATAATTATGAAATTCTACTAACTAAACTGAAATTTGGTAGAAAAATAAAACTTTGCTTACCTTTTTAAAACTTTGGAAATCTATCTATCCATAGCTTGAATTATTCTATCTAATCCTCCTTGCACTTTATTTCTTAATTTCACGATGTGTCACTTTACTGTTTGTGCTTTCAGGATTACACCTAAAACGTCGACAAACAAAACGCCGGTCAGCAATTGCTGGTATGTGGAAGCAACCAAAATTTCACAATTAAGTCTAACAATTTAAATATTGCAATCAAGATATTTAGCAAGTCAATTTACATTTTCAATGTGTCATTCTCCACCATTTTTGCCCTAACCCTGGCATACCCCTCTAGGGTTTCTCTTTTGCCATTGACTTAAGGCCACCTTCTCAATCCTGAGCTTGGTTCCTGGGAGTCACCTCTCCTGGTGCTCCATAGTCATGTATCATAGACCACCTTCTCATTCCCGAGCTTGGTGTCTGGGGTCACCTCTCATGGTGCCCATTGGTCTACCCTCCTGGGCCTGACCTTTATGGCATCTTCCATCAGAGTGGCATGTAGGTGTGGGAATACACATTTATATTAAATTGTGATAGTCATAGTCACTTTATAATTGCAATATGAACATCCAAACTGTTTAGTTGCACTCAATGCGATTAAACATCCGGGAATCCTTCGGGAAACTAAAGTGGTTATTCATAATTAACCACATACCTGTTAAGCAGACTTGAATGCAGAAATAACTCAATCAATCAGGAATCAAGCAAGCACACACACAATTTGTTCCTGAAAAAGGCATCCACTTTCTCTATCATTAATCATGTCATCATGATCTATTACTCCTAGTTGTCTTCTAGGGTTATTACTCCTTTTTAGGGTTTTGACCATAATTAGGGTTTTACTTCCTTTTTATTAATTTTACCTTACTTTTATCAAATATCCATCAACCCTAATTATCTTGTCTTAATTTCCATTAAGGTCCTTAAGATCAGGTTTGGACCACGAAAACCCTAACTTTTAGATTACTATATATTTTCTTTTCTTTTTCTCTAATTTTGGGTTTCTAAACTTGTTAATCACCATATTGAGTTAAAAACCCTAAACCTTATAATTATATCATCAAAATAGGTTAAAAACCATCGTAATCATTAATCCAGTAAATCATGTTTGAATTAACATATTTGCAAGATTAAATATATCTTTTATCAACCATTAGGGTTTCTAACCACAAATTAATCCCTTTTCTATTCAAAATATGCACTTTTGCAAAAATATACATATTTAGGTGTCCAAACCATTTTTAATGCATTCTTCATATTTTTTCGATCATTTTTCATGTATTAGTTTTCTTCATCTGAGTTTTCTATTAAAAGATACGGTTTTAATAAGAAAACTTTGTTTATTCGATTTAATAGCAAATTCTAGAAAAATGTGGATCGTCTGATCCATGGTCCGCGGTCCACTGAGGATCCAACGGCCATGGATGTGCGTTCCTTAGCTAGCGATCAAAACAAATGAAAGATGATTCTAACCTCATCGCGACTAAAGTGAGCGAGGGGTATTTTAGTCAAAGACCACGGGACTCCATCTTCAACCTCGTGTCGAGGTACAGCAACTCCGCGGTCAACTCAGATGTTGACTCTTGGATCCAGACCTCCTGCAAGTGAGCCAATTGAACAGGGAGCTTTGTCTCCCTCGGCCGAAGTTGTTTGCTGATCCAATTCTTCGCCAGGAACATGCCAAAGCCGTCCCTAACTCGCCAGACTCCGGCGATGTCTACCGCAGACTCGAGGGTGCAGGCAGGTTGGATGTCCCAATTGAACGCACAGAAACATTGCTCGTGATCTGACGCAGAGGTTGGGCTCACAAGAAAAGATGTTGGTGCCTTCAATCACCCTCCCCTATATATAGGGTCGGGGCAAGCATCTGTCAAGTTGGGTATTTCCTGTATTGGAGACAAAACTCAACCAAAATAGGGATGCTTCCCTTTGTCTCTCTCTCCCGAATCTAATGGGACAAAAACCAGGTTGGCTCATCCACTAGATCACAAGAAAAATGGATGGGAAAGTTCCCCTAGAACTTGTAGAGTCCCATTCCACTTGGTAATAGACGATGAGCGTCCATCGTTGGATTAAGATCCAACGGACCTCATACCTCACGTTCAAACAAGGGAAATATCTATTTCTTTTAATTCATAATTAATTCCCAAATTGAAGACAACTTGCAAAATCGATTTCTCCCAAACCATAACTCCTTTCTTTCTAAAATTTTAAGGGAAGGTTTTTCTTGGAATTATCTAGCTTTGTACAAAATTTGGGAAACAAATTGCAATGGATGAGAAGGATTCCTTCTCTCCCAAGTTATTCATTAATTTATTCAAAATTAATTGTTATTTCTTTTCCCTTTACTATTATCTTGTTATTTTGGGTCCCTTGGACCTCAAGAAATCCCAAAGGCATGGATTCCCATATTGGGGAATATTGGTTTGCCTTTATCTTCTTTTAATTGTCAATTTCTCATATTTCCCTTTTATTAATCAATTTATTTTCCTTTTTAATTCTCTTTTTAAGGAATTCTCTTTATCTCTCTTCTATTTTCCTATTGAAATTCCTTTTAACATTAGTAATCCTTGTGATACGAAAATCCACCAAGGATAACTCAATTATACCTCTTTTCACATATTTTCCACATTTTATCATTATTTTCAATTTCTTCTTAACAAGGAAATACTTAATTGGTCTTTTCTAATCTTATTGCATTCTCTATGCAACTTTGGACTCCTTGGGACCCAAGGAACCCAAGATTCACGAAATCCAACTTTATATTGTATTATTTTGCCTTCTGGAGGTTTCCACACCTTTCTTTTCTCAAAAACTTAATTATTCATTTACTAATTGAATTTCCTTGATATTGGGCCCAATAGCCAATAAAGCCCTCAAAGCAATCATCAAGGCTATTGTAAACGAAATTACATCATTATTTGTCCAATATGAGAGTTTATATTTCTCATAAGACGAACCCAAAATTGGGGTGGTAACATACATTGTAAAAGAGATTTTGTCCTCAAAATAAAGACAATGTATACTCCAAGGAAAACCGAAAGGTCTTCATTCACATGTAGGACACCACTTAAGGTGTAACATATTCACAAACAATAGGTTCTAATACCATGTCTTACACACTCCTATGAAGTTATTAGAGTAACAAGGGGGAACACTAGCTATGTAACATGGTTAGAAGCATAGCTTATGTCATGACATATTTCATATTTTTGGATTTACATCCCTATATCACCCAACCATTAATATTTAAACATTAGCTAATACATTTCGGGAAGGAGTTAGTTATAATTAACCCACTTTATCTATCATATCAAGATGCCATCATAATTATGTTGTGCTAAATTTTCAAACTATATTCAACATATTTATTAAGCACTAACATTAACACAACATTGGATGTTTATCATTAATATGATCTCATTTCACTTTCATATTAGGTTGCAAACTTATTAATGACTTCATCATTTGATTCACCATCTTATAATGTCATTATTATTCAAGTATATGGTTAACCATCTACATAGAAAACTATTAAACCATCACTAGGTTTTCCCGTCATGTCATATTTACATATCATATCTTAAACTCAGATCACAAGCATACATGTTATGTCAGGGTTGTGTTAAACAAACTTATACAAGTGGCTTGTCAAACATATATCAAAACTTTATGTACTCCAATTGAGGTTCTCAACCCTTATCTTGAGGGTAGTACCATGCTCTATCTCTTTGAGCTCACTCAACTCTATGAGTTTCATATGTACCATATCTATATTCCCTCTTTAGTCTAGGGTTCTTAGGTCTACCTCATTGTCTCTAGCGGATAGCTTTACAAGCTCTATCCACATAAGCACAAACCAAAAACACGATATGACATTATCTTCATAGATATATACCCATGAAATATTCTTACTCAAAAATCTCTTATCAGTACAACCACTAGATTCCTACAAGGAACCACCAACCTAAGCATGAGGCTTTATGACATACTAACATTTATTACCTCCTCTAGGATCTTGGGACTCTCTATCCCTCACCTAGATGGTAGGTTCTCATATTCTTATTCACATGTACAAAGAAGCCTTTCTCTAACTCTAAGGTTTAGTCCTCCCATGGACACCTAGTGTTCAAAAGGATTATAGGAATCATGCAAAAAGCAACTCAACTCATTCACTCAGGAGTAGTCTAGTTTAGGACATATCATATCACATAAATATCATACTTCTCATATATTGGAGTATAGGTTCTCTGACCTTCTCCCTCTGACTCTCACTCTCTCTGGAGTTAACCCTACAACTGGTCTCAACACTAGATGTCTTCCTTTGTGAAGAGTTTGAGGCTCGTGCTAATTCACATCCTATCTTAATTTAGCTTACCTTATCTTATGGAAACATAAATACTTATATCATCAAAAATGTTCTCAAATCCTCAAATTCGAACTTATGTCCTCAAAGACAAACATTTATCATTAAAAACTATATTATCTCATCATATCAAACTTAGATAATATCATCTAAACTTATTTCATCTATTTCATTTATCATATATTCCAACAAGGCACTAGACATTTAATCTATAAATACTCTCTTTTCTAGAATGATGCCATTCACTTTCACTTAGGTTGCATGACCACCTCCTACTCATACTTGTGTGGGGACACATTTTTGTAATACTTACATATATAATAAAATATTATATAGTTTTTATCTGATAAAACATGCGTCAGAGAAAACTATCGAGGTTCAATCTGATTGGAATCAAAAACCAAATCCACAAAACAAGTGTCCCACACATAGTATAGAGTAAGACATTTACCCTTTATAGACATGTATCTCCTCATAGTTTCTTCAGCTGGTCAGTTCAGTGATCGGTTTAACTGAATTTCCTGGTCCGTCTAGACTGGACTGTCTGCTCCCCTTTGTCTTATATCATGACTCAACGTGATCTCAATCTTATGTACGATTCCACGGGACTGGGTTCTCCCGGCCGCCACTGCGAGGGGTGTCTTGTTGAGAAAACATCATAACTCCAAGGTTCCTCCCGCAAGGGTTATGTATCCAATGCTCAATGTGGTCCTGTTCAGCTAATACAGGTTTCAACATTGGATCTCCCTCTCTGGGTCTGCCTGAGGTCACCTTCCTCTGGGTTACGTTGCCACCATGGGGGAGGTCTACGGCGTGCAATTAGCCACCATCACCCCTTGTCCTTAGAGCTTCTCCTTATTAGCATGCTCGTTGTTGTCATGAGGATATCCTTCAATAAGAGTGTGGCCATGAAATCCTCCTCCTCGCCAAGACCTTGTAAAGTCTAGTGCTTCCTTGCAACGACACTGACCTAGCACCTCTAGGCCGTTAGGGTTCTCCTATGCTCCCTACTTCTTTTGGAAGATTCCAGTGAGGAAAATATACGATTGTCGTCCTCAAGGCTAGCATCTCCATAGACAACAACACCTGCAATTGCTTCCTTTCTCCAGGCTACTGCTACTATTGCATCTCCTCCTGGACGTCAGCCTGTGTGAGGTTGTCGCGTCTATTCTTGGTGTTGCCATTGGATCAGACCTCGTTGAGGAAACCACCACCTTATGCCCAGCTTCATCCTCTTCTGATTCTGTCGTCTTTGTTTTCCCTTTTGTCTAGAACTCGTGGTGGAGAGAACATACAAAATGAGTGTTGGATCTCCCTCCACTCCCATATTCCTCCTTTTTGCACAACCTTCTTAATGTAGTTGAGAAGCAATAGAGTTTGGGAGGTGAGTCTCTCACATATCCACTCCAACTGCATCCAAAAGAGGGGTCATTCTATTGCCTTAAAAAGGCTACTATAACTGCCCACTTCAATTCTTCTGTCAAACTACAAACATGATGTGGGTATTAGCATAAACATGGTCGCATTCACATCAACTGTTGCAAAGAAGATAGCCTCCTCATCCATCCAATTACATCCAAGGGACGATATTCACCGCTACACTAGCCTATCTGTGGCACATAACTTCCTGACATCTGAGTCACATGAAGCAATCAGATCAAACACTACAAAAAGGCCTCACATGCCACTCAAACCAACTAGTTGCATGATATATCAGAATATTTGCCTTGATTAATGCATCCAAAACTATACCACTCAACTAAATATCCAACTACTAATTCCTCAACCTTCAATTATATAAATCATTCATCAGCAACCTCATATGAACATACAGATGAAAACATAGATTCATAATATTCTAAAGTGCATTCTTGTCAACTTCAAGGTGAAAACACCAATGATTGGCCCTTCAATCAATTTCTCCAAAGTGGCACATATCTAGGTATATGAAGCATGATGTCCTTATAAACATAAATGCACATACTTAAAAGGCATTCAAATTTTCAAATTCATAGTTCACACATCCAAATGAGCATTTAAAATTATAAAAGTTCACTCTATCACATCCTTAACACCTAAAAAGATATTTTGTCCTCAAAATTAAGCCAAAAATCCAGTCCATCACACCCCTATACAATGTTGCTTTGATGTGGAAAGTGTGTTTCCTTTTGTGTGTCTTCTTTTTGGGGCATAGGCTTCAAGTGGATCTCATGCCACTTGGCACATGTGGATTCATTGTAATCCTAGGATGGATTTCTTGATATGATGTGTGGTTGCCTTGGATTATAGTTCCAAAAATCTTTATGTTTTGTAATGAACATGTTTTTTTAGCCTTCCAAGAGTTAGAGGGATTCCTGCTATATGTTCTTATCCAGTTATGATATTGAGGAAGTGGATAAAACTAGGGTAAGAGTTCTTTATAACACATGTGGTGGATACCAAGGTAATGAATCCTAGTATCTAGAGTATACCAGTTGTATATGAGTTAAAGATATCTATTAGATGAGTTGTCCAGTGTTTCTATCCATTAGAGAGAGAGAGAGAGTTTTTGTTGATCCTCCAAGTGTTGTTTGGGAAAATAAGAGTGATTCTATAATGTTGTGTATGGTATGTTGATAGTTAGGCAAGACCATTATTAAGAATAGATGGTTTTTTTATCAACAGACATGTGCTATCATGTTCCTTTAAGATAAACTTAGGATCAGAATAACAATGGATATGAATTAGAGTGGATGATGTAATTTACATGACCATAATGATTTTAGGGTTATGTCATTGAGGCTAACCAATGTATTAGTAGCATGGTCAACATGTTTGCTAAACCTTGAGAATTGTGAAATAATTATTCTTATATGTGACGAGTTCAATAAGAGTGAGTTGAGGGTAACTAGAGTATCCACTTGGAGTCATATTTCATTTGCTAAGAGTGTTGTGTGAATCTTTCTAACATGAAGACAATGTTGTTGCCTTACCCCTAATAAGGTTAACCAAGAAGCTATAATTGTTGATGATTTCAAACAAGTGTATGATTCTTCAACTAAATGGATGGCTAGTCCACCATTGAGATGATTGGAGAATCTTATAAGAACATGTGTCTTATAGCTCTTGACAATTATGGGATGCCCACCTAATTGGTTGAGTTTCTAATTACAACAACTATCAAAGGAGCATAGAAATGAAACTTTGTAAAGTTACATATGATGAGAGATACATGATGTTTCATGTTATGTAAGATCAAGAATGTGTGACCTCTGAATGATGTGTGATACAACAAATAGAATATTTTGGGATTACAATTAGAGTCCCAAGTTGAAAGGTACTACCAGACATGTACAAGTGGCACAACAGTTCCTATGTTGAACCTAGGAGACACATGCAGAAGTTGAGGGAGAAGAATATGAATTCCATGATAATTATGTGACATAACCATGAGATGAAAGTAACCATGTGGAATTTTGAGGATGAGGTGCTTGATAAGTACCCATGATTGTTTACCTTGGATTTTAGGGGCAAAATCTCTATTAGGGGTTTATGGTTGAGAGACCCCTAACCTTGCTAAAAGTGTTGAACAAGAATAATTACCATAATTGAATTCTTAAAACCATAATTAACCTTGTGATATTCTTTGGAATCATAAGATAGGTTTAAGTTTCAAGTTTGGTCCAATTTGGACATTGTTTGTGCAAGTTATGCAATTTTATGTACATTTTGGACTTTTTTATAATTTATCCAATTGAGAGGTTTAGTTTGCAATTTTTTATTATGTTTTTTAGATGTTATCTTATCTTTATTGATCTTATTGAGCCACAGGGTGCTTAATTGTACCTTGGTTTGGTGGTGATTTGCTTCAAGGGCGATCAAGGGTTTTACCCTTCATAGATGAGCCACCTTCTTGGCTAACAACTGATGGTACCACTGGTTTGGGAAACAACCAATGGCCATAAGCCATAGGGACCACTAGGGAACAACCTCAGGCCATCCTAGAGGCTCTAGGCCGTTGATTCATGCTAGTTTGGTTCACTTGAACCGATGGTTCACTTAAAAGGATGACCAACGAATGGTTCCACCACCTATTGACATAAACCATGAACAAACGATGGGTACCTTTGACAAATAGGTGATGTCTAGCCTGGGAGACCATCAGCCAATGGCCCAGTAGTCCCCAACATCTGGTGGACATGCTTCTTGCTCGTCCATGGAAGCTTTAAACCATGGACACATAGAGAGATGCTTGTACACCTCATGCTTGCTTCCATCCTTATCCATGGGCTATATCTACCTCTTCCTTGCCCAAGTATGAAACATTTGATTGCTTTTTCTTTCCTCTAACCTATATCACTGACCTTGCTCTATTTTTTTATAGAAACATGTGGTCCAAGGTAGAATAAAACCCTCCTTTTGAGAAGAAGGTCTCCTAGAGCTTCATCTAGCCCAAACTAGGGTTTCTAAAGTCATCTCCTAGGGTTTCTGACCAAGGCAAGTTGTTTTCTTCCTTCCTTCTCCATTTTTATTTCTTCTTCTTCCACATACCTTCCTCCAGGTCGTAACCATGTTGTTCCATGGTAATTTTTTCTCTAAAGCTCAAAAACTCTACCTTTCTTGCTCCTGAAGCTTAGGGCTTGCTTCTTTTACAGAGAAAGGTGATGCTTGATCGAGTTCAGAGCTTCATCTTGGGTTTTTTACCTTATTTCTCGAGTTTTCTTGATGCTAACAAGTCTGTTATTTTCTGTAGAGGTGAGTTTTATAGCCCTCTTCACTTTTATTGCTTACTACAAGCTTGCTTGCATATGTTCTTACTTTAAAATGAAGATCCATGCTTGTAAAAGATAACCTTGCCTAGGGTTTAGAATTTTTATGGTGTTCCCTATTCTATTCCAGTTCTAAATAAACATGTAAATAGGTGTACATCCTTCCTAAGGTATAATATGATCTAGGATAGGATGGTAACACAATCGAAGGTGCTAAGAACCTAACAATTGATGGTCCAAATTAGGGTTTTCAAGCTAATTCCTTCATTACCACATGACCCGATGGTAGTACCCTTGCAACAACCAGTGGTGATGACCAAGGATGTCAACTGATGCACTAGTTTTTAGTCACTTTTACAGGCATATTTTTGGTGATTTTGTGCCCCTATTCGTCAATGACATGATTAATCATGCATGAAATATTATCATTAGCCTATTTCACTTAAATGCATCAAATTTATGCAATTCCACTATTTTTTGTTACCTTTTAGGTATCACAAGAGTCCCACATACTTGGTACTACCAAGTACACAAGTCAGTAGTATCAAAGTCACATCAGTAGAAGACCCAAGAAATCGCATAGACTAGATATTATTGACTCTTCTAGTCACTAGTACCGAAATCATGTCAGAGAGGCACATCAAAGGAAGCGACCAATATGGGTAGTACCGAGTACCTTGAGTTAGTACTACCAAATTTACATCAAAGAGATAGAGTTGGCTCAAAATTGAGACTCGGTACTATTGACACTATTTGGTAGTATTGACAGTGTGGATCGTGTGTGACCACCCTAAGTACTCGGTACTACTGACTACACAGTCGATACTACTAAGTCTGCCCGATCAAGCAATCCAATGGCAGTGCTCTAATCTGATGGCTGGTGTTATTTCACACCCTAAGTGGCTCTTATGACTTAATGAGAGAACGGCCAGACCTAATCATTCATCTGTTTTCCATTGCATGACACCAGAGAGCAAGGAGAGAAGTGAACGACGTTGAAGGCTACGTCTGGGGATGATTTGAGCACCTCCAGTGGGTGATTCTGTAGTCAAAAGACAATAGATTGCACGCACGTTGAAGGGGATCATCCAGACCAGCTATTCTTCAGGGGTTACTTTAGATTTATAATGTTTCCCACATTTTTCTCCTTCCTTGCTATGTATTTATATATGGAAACCATGTGGGGCTAATCCCCTTGATTCTTTAGGATCTGGGAGTATCCCTAACATGCATTGTAGCTAACTTTTATGCATTAATATAGATTTTACTTTTAATTTTTGGATATAAACCTATGAGATTGCTATGTTCTATTTTTGCTTGATCACCATAGATAGATAATTAGATCTTGAATCATTTGAAAAAAGGGTTAGGTGTTGGAAAAGCATATGTTTACCCATTTACTGTGCCCTTTGAGAAATATGGAGCATAAACGGGAGGAGAAACCCAGATTTTATCGTAAAGCGCCTAACTAATCAACCAATTGATATGAAAATGGAATTGGCATAAGATTAGGTAGTGAACTATGCTGCGAGAGTGGGTAGTTCTTGCTATAGGTTCTTTATGTTTAGAGATTATGTCGTGTTGTCTGTGGTGAAACCTTTGTCCTAAAGAATTTGTTCTATTCTAATTCACATGTTTGTCACTCTTGTTTCTTTTTTCCATAGCTTTTAGTTACTTGAAACCAATTTCAACCATTCGTAATGGCCTATCTGATTAGATCATAGTTAGCAGTAGTCTCTGGATTTTGTTTCCCTCTGTTCCACTTGGGCCTCACAAGGCTTATATTACTCAATACATTCACTTCCGTTTAACGCACAGTTTTCTCATGTCAAGTTTTTGGCACCGTTGATGGAGAAACAGTAACATCCAGCACTACGAGTGTTGTGGTCGGCCATTCTAGGCCAAACTTTTTTCTTTTATTTATTTTATTTTTATCTTTGTTATATATTATTTCATTCAAAGTTGAATTATAATATCTTTATTGTTTCTAAAATTAGTACACCGTGCTCTTACATCTATTTTTACTTTTGAGGTACCAGTGCATGGTGCACTTCAGAGCTCATGATTATGGAGAGCCATCTTCATTGGGCTTTGGTCAAGAAGAACTCCTTCACAAAGAATGGGAGTATGGAAGATATGTAGATAGATTCAACTAGACCCCACCACCAACACCTTCGCCTGAAGGACCTGATCCACCCGAGCAACCTGAACGAGCAAAAATGGGTGACCAAGCAGAGGAATAGAAAATCTAGGAAAGTATCAAATCTTCTTCTTCTACTACTAAAAAAGGGCCAATCAAAAGACAAGAAATTAATGTCGGCAACTACAAGATCGATCTAGGATTGGTCTCGTTAGTAATATCACAAGATTTCCATGGCCATAGTTCTGAAGACCTATGATGCACATCAGTAACTTTGTCGAAAGATGTGATATCATCAAGATAGACAGAGTATCGATGACTGTCATATACTTGAAGCTTTTCCCATCATATTTGGTAGACAGTGCCAAGTCCTAGGTTCACAACCTTGATGATGAGTGCATTGAGACATGGGAGCAAATGTCTTTGAGAGCTACTTTCCTCCACAAAAGACGAATGATCTGGTAAAGAAGATCCACAATTTTAGACAGCAGGCTGACGAATCATATTTTGAAGCATGGGAAAGATTCCAAAATATGTTGCAGAAGGTCCTCCACCATGACATTGATTTGTTAGGATAGGCAAAGATTTTCTACTATGGTCTACACAAGGGAGAGAGGACTATCACTTGGTAGGAGCAGGTTTCTTCCTCAACAATAAATCTTCCCGTTATCATGAGATCTTAAAGAACATGTCCAAGAATCAAACATGGGTCGATGAGAGAGAGAGCATTGCAACCCTCAAGAGTGTTGGGGATTCTAAGGTCATGTCCGCACTGAATGAAAAACTAGACTTGATTGCCAAAAAGTTGTGTGCTAAGGATGGACAATCTTTAGAAGGAGAGGAGGAATAAAAATTTGCATGCCAACAACAATAGTACAAGAATAATGACTATTCCTGGAGAAAGGATCCTAAGTTCTCCTGGAAGGATCCCAACAATTTTCAACAAGCACCGTCTCAGGCGTAATAGTCCAAGCCGCAGCAGGGCAGTGGCCAATCACAATATCAATAGGATAGGGGTCCCTGTAAGATTGACCGTATTGAATAAATGCTTAGGAAGCTGGTTAGCTAAAATGAAGTTCTTACTGGTCAGACTCAAAGAGAACTCCAGAACCAAGGGGTACAGATCTACAATATTGAGACATAGATTTCTCAAATAATAGCGGAAGTGGTCACATTGAAGCAGCCAAGCCAGCATGGGTTTCCAGCCAACACCAATGTATTGTCAGGAAATCAACAAATGAAGGTAGTTTTACTCCATAATGGCTAGAAATTGTTGAATAGTGCACCATCTAGTTCGGATGCAGGTGAAACTATAGGAGATACAGACAAGGCAGTGACAGTGGATGCAGATGAACTAGATGTGACATTAGAGGAAAAGACAATGGAGGAACATGTTGATGATGGGGAGGAAACAAGAAAGAAAGCATATATTCAACCTCACCAGAGGCACGAGTGACCCCGGTTCCTTTTCCAAACAGCTTGAAGGTGAAGAAAATAGATGAGCAGTTTAAGAAGTTCTTAGATGGTTTCATAAAATTATCCATCAACATTCCACTCATTGATGCAATTGAGAAGATATCGCCGTATGGCAAGTTCTTGAAAGACATAATTACCAAGAAGAGGAGGATACCTGATACTGATGTAATAGTGTTGAAGGAACGAGTGAGTGTGTTCATTCTGGGAATGCTACCACCGAAAAGACAAGATCCAAGTTGTTTCAACATTACTTGCTTCATAGGGAAGACCAAGTTTGAAGAAGCTCTTTGTGATTCAGGGGCAAGCATCAATTTGATGCCCTTGTCAACCTTCAAGAAACTAGGTCTCAAGGAGTCCAAGAAGAGCAGTATGACTATTCAATTGGCAGACAACTTTGTGGTAAAGCCATACGACATTTGTTAAGACATTCTGGTAAAGGTAGATATATTTTTTTCCCTACAAACTTTGTGGTGATGGAAATGCATGATGATCATGGCAACAAACTCTTGCTTGGAAGGCCATTCCAAGCTACAACTGACATGATTTTAGAGATGAGAAGAGGACGTTTGACCATGGGTATCAATGACGACTGGTTTGAGATCAAGATGGCTGAGTACTCCAAAGTCATATGGGACAAAGCACAGTGCAACATGCTACAGCAAGTGGAGGGAAAGATGGCCTTACTTCTAGGGAAGATGTGTATTGACATGGCCCATGTCATGACTAAGGTAGATGAGGGCACCCTAGCAGTCGATATCATGGAAAACACCAAAGTGGTGTCATTAGCAAAAGTAGTGTGCTACCCGGAGGATGATGAAGAAGATTATTTCCTAGCTACTATAGAAGAGGTCGTTGATGAATCACTTATGCAGGCATATCCACAGTTACCATTGGAGGCATGTTTGGTGAATCTAGTGGATGACTGTGCATGCAGTCGCTCTTTGTAAGAGTGTTTTTTATTGTTGAAAATGCTACCCTGCTACTATACAAAGAATTTGGAAGATCTTGGACCACCTCCTCCACCATTGGTCCCATCCCTGTTGAGCCCACCAGATTTGGAGTTGAAGCCACTACTGCCAAATTTAAAGTATGTCTTTCTGTCAGTTGAAGAGAAGCTTCTAGTTATTATATCATCATCCTTGAGCAGTGAGGAGGAGAAGCAGCTACTAGTTGTTCTGAAGAACCACTGAGCCACATTTGGGTGGTTGGTAGTAGACATCAAGCGAATATATCCTAGCTTGTCTCAGCATAAAATCTGGCTAGAAGACAGAGCCAAGGTGATAGTTCAACCTCAGAGCCAACTCAACCCCATCATGACTGAGGTGTTAAACAAAGTGGTAGTCAAGATGCTATAGATAGGTATAATTTATGATATTTCTGATTCTATGTGGGTGAGCCCAACTCAGGTAGTTCCAAAGAAAGGGGGATCACAGTCACAACCAATTGCATGAGTGAGTTAATTTTGACTAGGTTAGTGATAGGGTGGTGTGTATGCATTGATTACAGACGATTGAATGTCGCCACTTTAAAGGATCATTTTCCCCTTCCGTTCATCAACCAAATTTTGGAGCAACTTTTCGATCACTCACATTTTTGTTTCCTCGATGGGTATTCTGGATATAATTAGATTTTGATTGAGCCAAAGGACCAGGAGAAGTCTAATTTCACTTGCCCTTATGGCACATTTGCATATAGACGGATGTCGTTTGGCCTTTGTAACACACCCACCACCTTCCAATGTTGTATTCTTGCCATTTTTCTTATATGGTGGAGCGATGCTTGGAGGTGTTCATGGATGATTTCTTGGTGTATGGAGAGTCATTCAATGAATATCTATATAATCTAGACATGGTTTTACGAAGGTGTGAGGATACTCACTTAGTCTTGAACTGGGAGAAATGTCATATGATGGTGAGTGAGGGCATAGTGCTTGGATACAAGGTGTCTAATAAGGGCATGGAAGTCGATCCAGTTAAGATCGAGGTCATCTCCAAGCTACCTCCACCGACATCGGTGAAGGGAGTGAGGAACCTTTTAGGACATGTTGGGTTTTATCGTCATTTTATAAATGACTTATCAAAAATCACAAAACCTCTTTCAGAATTACTAGAAAATTATGTCGAGTTTTGTTTTGATGAAATGTGCTTGAAAGCTTTCAAGGTGTTAAAGGAAAAGTTGATCTCCACACCCATTGTGAAGGCTCCAGATTAGAGCCAATCGTTTGAACTGATGTGTGACTCATCAGATTATGCAGTGGGAGTTGTGTTGGGTCAATACCGAGACAAGGCTCCTATAGTCATATACTATGCGTCTAAAACTTTAAATGACGCTCAACTTAATTATACGACCACGGAAAAAGAAATTTTTGTTGTTGCTTTTGCATTCAAAAAATTTTGCTAATATCTAGTGGGGGAAAGGTGATTGTGTGGGTAGATCACGTTGCTATCATCTGTTATAGAAAAATATGCAAAATCTAGACTGATTAGGTGGATATTGCCGCTACAGGAATTTGACATTGAGATTAAGGACAAGGCAGGCGTGGAGAATGTTGTAGCCGACCACTTATCTAGTCTTGAAAGGGTGTGTGAGAAAGATGTAGATATCCTAATTGTGGATGAGTTTCCTGATGAGAAACATTTTGCTCTAAAAGCCAAAGATTCTTGGTTTGCATACATTGTCAATTATTTAGCATGTAAAGAGATGTTCGAGGATTGGAGATACCAAGAGAAGAAGAGATTCTTCCATTCTTTGAGATTTTACATCTGTGATGACTATATACTGCCTAAGCAGTGTTGGTACAGAATTTTGAGGAAATGTGTACTGAAATGTGAGTCTGAGAGCAATTTGTCACATTGCCATTCTCTACCTACAGGGGCATTATGCTAGCTCCAGGATAGCGGTGAGAGTGGTTTTTATTGGCCAATGTTTTTTAGGTATGCATACAACTTTGTTCTTTGTTATGATGCATGTCAAACGTGCAAGAAATTATCTAAATGACACGAAATGTCATTAAATATTTTTCAAGAGATTGAAGTGTTTGATTTGTGTGGATTTTCTTTTATGGACCCTTTTGTGTCCTTAAATACTAATTTGTATTTATTGCTTGTTGTTGATTATGTATCAAAGTAGGTGGAAGCAATTCCAACCTGCACCAATAATGCATAGGTTGTGTGACGTTTTGTTAAATATCATATTTTCTACAGATTCGGTGTCCCTCGATTGATCATTAGTGATGTTGGATCTCATTTCACCAAAAGGAAGTTTGGTGCTTTATTGAGTAAGTATGGGGTGAATCACCAAGTGGGTACTCCCTACCACCCATAGACGTAGGGACAAGTTGAGGTGTCTAATAGAGGGGTGAAGAAGATTTTGGAGAGGACAGTCTCAACTAACAGGACAAACTAGAGTATGTTGTTGAATGATGCTCTTTGGAGATATAGGACAGCCTACAAATCACCTATAGGAATTATGCCATTTAGGTTGGTTTATGGGTGTGCTTGCCATTTACCGGTGGAACTTGAGCATAAGGCTAAATAGGCTTTGAGAAATCTAAATTTCAAATTGGATGAAGCAGGAAGGAAAAGATTGTTAGCATTGAATGAGTTAGGTGAATTGAGGATGGATGCCTATGAGAGTTCTAGGATTTATAAGGAGAGAACCAAGAAGATTCACGATCGACACATCTTGCATAGAGTGTTTAATCTGGGATAAAAGATTCTCCTATTCAACTCTAGGCTTAAGCTACATCCAGGAAAGTTGAGGTCCACATGGAGTGGACCATTTGAGGTTTTGTAGGTCTTCCCCCATGGGGCTATAAAGATAGGATATGGGGATGGGTCATTCCTTGTTAATGGCCAGTGATTGAAACATTATTTAGGTGGTGAATTGGAGAGGAAAACAGAAGAGGTGAATCTCATTGATCTTGCTTAGATTCTCACGCTTAATCATGTCTAGCATAGGACGTAAAATAAGGGCGCTTGTTGGGAGGCAACCCAACCTTTATTTCTTTTCAATTATGCTTTATTTCAAGTTTCATAATTTTTGTTTCATTTCTTATATAAAAAGGTAACTTGATCCATTTGTTTGTGCAGGAGCCTACAAGGTCAATACTACTGATTCAAACTTGATAGTACTGAAATTACATCAGAACTAACATCTATAAAAGAAATGAAAACTTGGTACTGCCGACTTCAAGGTCGGTACTACCGAGTTTCTAGAGATCACATCGCTTAACTGACAAGGATTCAGTAGTATCGATGGCATAGTTGGTACTACCGAATTTTTTTCACTCCCAGTTTCAATATACCAAGACACTTCTCAAACCTATCGAGCAAAATGGCCAGTTCGGTACTACCGACGACAAAGTCAGTAGTACCAACACATGACATCAGCAATCTACGTGCGTCCGCATTAACGGCAGATATGATCTTCATTGAGCGGTTGGTAGTACCCATCTGCACCATGATTCGGTACTACTGATGTTGGAGTGATCCACACTCACACCTCAGCAAATGTCAGTCGTTGATACTTCCTAGCCATGTAATCGTGGAGAAATCTCAGTACTACTGACTTCAACTCGGTAGTACCAAGATCGCTACAGCTAGGCGTCTGCGGGCTATATAAGGAGGTGTGGAAAGATCATTTTCTTCACACCTTCATCCCCACCTCCTTGAGAAATTCCAAGCAAACATCACCAGACGCCGAAGATTTTCTCTGAGCCCTATTTTCTCCATCCCTCTTCTCACATTCGTGACATGGCACCAAGGAGGGGTGCATCTTCTTCGGCGGAGCAAGGTGAGTTGATCCCTCAACCAACCTACATTCAACACCCCCACCTTGGAGATCAATAAGGTCTACGAGGTGATGATGAAGAGGAAAATGCTTCCTATAAGATACAGAGATGGTGCCCTCATAGAGCGATTAGGCTTCATTGACAACATGCATTGGGTACGTGAGCATCAGCTGTTGGACATGGATGACCCTTTCTTCAGCGACTAGCCTACCTACCCAAAACTTGTTTGCAAGTTCTTGACCTCTTTGGATGTCCTCGCCGCCCCCAAACAACAATTGGGAGGAGAATGGAGAGAAGGAAGAGTCAGCTTCTGCCTCTTCAAGAACAACTACTCCATCACATTGTGGGAATTCAATCGCATCTTCAACTGGCCGCATGTCCTTGAACGCTCCTCTGCCACCGATTTTGACCATGACCTTGCATGGGAGTGCTTTACTGAAGTGCCAGAAGGCTTCCGCATCAGTTGGCATGTCAACTCCATCACTGACATCGAGCATCCATTTGCTCAGATTCTGCATCACCTCCTCACCAACACCATCTTTTCCTGCTCCAGCCAAGGCCAAGGGAAGGTCCAAAGAATGGATCTATTCTTCCTTTATAGGTTTTTGGAGGGAAAACCCATCAACTTTGGATCCTTCCTTTTCCTCCACATGGTCATGGTCCGGAAAATGGTGCAGTAGAAAGCACCAATCCTTTTTGTGGGCCTGATTACCCCCATTGCATTGCACCTCCATCTTGACCTGTCCTCCCTTGTGCCTTTGGTGACCACAAATATTTTGCACATCCAGCATTTCAAGAAGGTGGGTATCCTCACATGCACTTCAGAACAGTGTATGCATGTTGTACAGTGGGAGGACATTACATGGAGCGTCAACTCCCTGACCTCATCTTCAATTTATGAGGAGTCTAGTATCTCAGGTGGCCGGTTGACGTTGAGGAAGTAGCCCCCGCCAATCCTGAGCAGCAACATGATGACGATGAGGAGGATGACATTGTGGAGGTGGAGCCTACCATCCACATAACACAGAGATCGGTCACGTACAAGCATGTGTGCACTTATGGTGCCTTGAGCTCGTCTGTCCCACCACCTTCACAAGAGGAGCATGATTCATATGACATGGCGGGCATATATGTCATGTTGCAGGATATTCAAATTGGGCAACAACAACATCAAGTGGCACTGACAGGAATACAAGATGTCCACAGACGGATGTACTAGAACCAGCATTTGATCTATGAAAATGAACGTCTTCTCTTGGCCAACCAAGAGAATATACATCAGCACTTGCAGCGGATGGAGCAATATCA
This sequence comes from Alisma plantago-aquatica, assembly GCA_963693085.1. Taxonomy (NCBI): domain Eukaryota; kingdom Viridiplantae; phylum Streptophyta; class Magnoliopsida; order Alismatales; family Alismataceae; genus Alisma; species Alisma plantago-aquatica. The sequence continues at coordinate 124,343,192 of OY856409.1, forward strand.
GCGGTTGTTCTTTGACCACTACTGGAACCAGGGGTATTTTGGAGGATACCCGCAGCCACCACCGATGTCATCGTTTGACCTTACCTTTAGGGGATATTCTCTCCCCATAACCCCATAATGCCACCTCAACCACCTCCTTCATTCTGATCATGGTACTGATGTTCCACCTCATGAGTTCGAATGTTGACTATGTGGACATAGTCAAATTCAAGCTTGGGGGTGCTGGAACAGCCATCTATCTTAGTTTTTCTCTTACATTTTTTATGCTGGTTGTTTTCCATTTCTAAGGTTTTTGCAATTATAGGATCCACATCTATTTAGGGTAAATGTGGAGCATTAAATGCATGAGTTTCTATACCACATAGATTGTTTCTTTGGGGTGTCTTTGCAATGAAAAATTAAGATTTTTGAAAATAAATTGTCACACCCTTATAAGCTGAATTGCAATATCGTTGAGTCACACAACTTGAAGAATTATATGAGTTAGTCAGCTTTACAACATGGAATATGAATTAACATCTCAATTATCCATGGAATGTGAATGAAGATGATGTTGAGCATAAACTGACCAAACCTTTAACGAGATCTTAAGTTGAAGTTTAAGAAAGAAATCCTAAGGTTACCCTGTACACAAGTCATTAGAGAGGGACATATGATATCCTTTAAAGGTTTTATATATTAATTATGTGATTTCATCAACCTTTCATCCACATGAATCACCACCTTAAAGATGATCAAGTACATTGAATCATTTCCTCTTAATTGCATAGCATGGCATAATAGATAGCATGATAGTTAGTTTATTTTCTCTTTGCATTAGTAGAAAATAAAAACATATATAATAACATGCATAAACGAACTCTTGTACACATCATGCAATTTCATAACAACAATTTAACATATAGATTGAATCCCCATATCATTTCTCTATAAATGCATAGTATGATTGTTTCCTTCTCTCTGAATTAAGAATGCAGAGTTATCATCCATACCCAAAAAAAAGAAATTTATTATACAATGAATGTGCATAGTAAGAAAAGCCCAATAACAAACTTTGTCATGCTAGTTAATGGGATTACTAAAAAAGGTAGTATTTTGTGAAATAGAGGGACAAAGGATGCACTCACTTCTTCATAACCGAATAGGAACACTCATATTATGGAAATTCCTTTGTTCTCATCTTGTTGATGAGATGTTGAATGCTTGCATCATTCCACTCATAATGTTAGGCATTAGGATTCATCTTTCATTACCAACGTCATATAGGTTCATCATATTTTTTTATGATGGCATAAATGATTCAGTTGTTTCTTGTGATTCTTCATCAGCCACCCATTCCATTCTACCCATTATTCTTATTGGTAGGTGATTCAGCCCTATTTTAGGGCTTCAACTTGTATCATACTACATTTCAATCACATCTATACTTGCTAGATTACATGTTATTTCCCACAATATGCTTATTTCTATCAAATGCACTTATGGAGGCTTTTTTGCATGTTTCATAGATACTTTGTCCACTACTTGATGGCATGGAAAGAAGATGGTCCAATCTAGGGTTTCCTCAGGCTTGGAGGAGCCCAATATGAGGCCAAAACCACTCCCAACCTACCCCAAGTGGTCAAAGAATGTTTTGAATCAATACCCTCCATGGATGATCAAGTTCAATGCTCAAGTGCATGGGAGGGACACCAAAATGGCCGTGGTACTCCACCATGGTCGTGGTGGACATGCCCCAAGCACAAAAAATCATTGTAACTCCCAGAATTTGATGAATATGGCCAAAATGGCCGTGGTGATCAATATGCCCATGGCCATAGGTTCCCACCACGACCGTGGTGACCCCCCACAGCTACGGCCATCCATGTACACCTCCTTGTGATCTCCACTTTTTAATTCCCATGGCCGTGCCCATCCACCACGGTCGTGGTCTACCCTACCCACCACGGCCGTGGTGACCCACCATGGCCGTGCTACTCACAAAACCCACCTACTTTTTACTGCTTTACCCATTTTGCCCCTACTTGACCTAGTGCTTCCTCCGCACACTAATTAATGCATATTCATCTCTTATTTTTGCTTCATTTAGAATAATTAATTAGGACTTTTTTTGTTAATTTTAGCTAATTCAAAAATAAATAGCACTTTCATCTTCTTGATATACTTTTTCTGAATTCTTATGATATTTTTCTTAATTTTCAGGAATTATCTAAGTAATTAAATCGAGAAAAGAAGAGATGAAGGTAGGAGGCAATTCAGTTTCCCGCAATGCTGACTTAAATGCATATCTTGCACCAAAATTAGCATAACTCTCACATCCTAAGGTGGAATTTTAATTTTCAAATATGATTTGAAAAGGGAATTCAAAGGCCTACAGGGAAATCATATTTTCGGGCACACTTTAAATTCTCTGGACAACGGAAATTTGCTCGAAATTACTGCTGCGAGAATCTACATTAAAGAAAGACAATCAAGAGTTTGTTGACTAGATCTGAAAATTCAAAAGGATGGCTCCCTCTCTTTTTTCCCCCTCATTTTTAGATAGCCTACCCCTCCTTCTCCTATAAAAGGAAGGGCACTTCCTCCTCTCAAGGATCATCTTTTGTATCATCTTTTGTACCGGAATTCTGAGCATTTGTTCTCCTATCATTCAAGCAATAGAATTTCTTCTTAGTGTTCTTGAATTCTTGCAATTTATATTCTTGCAATAGATCTAGTTGTTCTTCCTTTCTTCTTCTTTCTCTTCCGTGGATTGGAGCAAGGGTTGAAGAGATTGGCCATTTTATTGTCTCTAGCAAAAGGATTGACTCCTAATTTTGGGCTAGACTATGGCCATTTTGTTTCTCCCCTCCGCCTCCATGTTTTCCACAAGCATGTGTGAGTAGACTTCTATCGAGGCAAGGGGAATAACCCCTTAGCCATGTGATGACTAGATTGAAGATTTATACGATTTTTTAGATAAATGGATTTTGATTTGGATCTCGACGATTTTAACGAAGTGATCTCTCGTTTTCATCGCTTGTTAATCTTGGCGGATGCGACCGTGGAACCCAAGATTTAGAACAACCAAATTGATTTCATGGGAATTTGGATGAGACCTCGGAAAAGTCCCCATTAGGATGATTGAACTAGGATCCGTGAACGCCAGGACCAATGGGTTCATGGGGAGTTCATCTTTTGTGAATCATTTATAAATGTTTCACATGCCTTCTTTTATCTTTCTTATCATTTCTTTGATCTCGTTTCACATCGACTAGGGTGGTAAAATCCCTTAGCTTCGGTATTTCTTTTTTTTTATTAGTTAAATTTTATTTCAGCACTTTTATTTTTGTTCTTAGTATTAGTAACTCTCTCAAATCGGGATTTAATTTTTGTACTTGCAATCGGATTTGGATTTCGACTTTTCTCTTCCGCCGTCCCTTGGATCGATACCTATCTATACTAAGTTAAATTGTTGTTCACAACAAGTTGACAACCAGGTTAGAAGGTTAAACTCTAAGACTGTTCCTAGTGATTGTTGCGTGTATAACGACGTGCATCAATTTGGCGCCGTTGTCGGGGACGGCACAGTTGTTTTTTAGATCTGGTTGTCTGTATATCTTGTATAATCCTTGTTCATATTCTCTAACTTTCATAACGTTAGTCTTTTTTATAATTTCTTTTAGATTTTATAATTTCTTTTTGCCTTCCGAGCACAATTCTGGAAGTGTATCTCCTCTTTCTGCTGAGTTTCCATTCTAGCAGTACTGCTTTCTAGTTACTTTTTTTTTGTAATTTTTGTTATTTCATAATTTCTTAGATTTATAATTTTTAGTTTTGTTTGTAATTTTGACTAATTTTTTATCTCGCAATCTTTCTTCTCTCATTCATTGATTGACATATCTTTCAGGAACTTTTCTTTTCAAATGGAGTATACATCCCAATATCCCCCACAATGTTATTATTGTGGTTTTTACCACCATGCATCTCTTGCCTGTCTGACTCTACCCCATGATTATAATAGCACCCCTTTTAATTGCGAGCCCGTTCATCCTGGTGGATACAATGTGAATCCACATTTTTCTGAGAACCATTATGGGGAACCTTGCTATCCATATTCTAATGGGGGATATGATCAACAAAATTTTGTGGTGTGTAACCAACAAAACCTTGGGGGTTATGAACATGTTTATGAAACCCAATGTAATCCTCAACAAGAAGAGAAACTTAAGTCCCTAGAGAATATGGAAGCAAAACTCCTAACTAGCCAAACCTTATTGGCCACCTTAGTAGAAGCCCAAACCCAAAATATAGATTGTTCAAATATGTTTCCTCGTGAATTGGTGACACCTTATAATATTGAATCTTCCTACCAAGATGGACGCAATGAAAATTACAATCCACCATCTTCTGGAGATTATTATGAGGAGCAATTCCACCCAAAACAATATGAGGAGTACTATGGCCAAGGACACTGTGGGGAGTGTGGCGAGGATGACCAAAATTTTGGGGTGTATAAATCCTATGGTGAAATGCAAATTGATCTTGAACTGGAAGAGAGACTTAAGGACCTAGAAAAGAGGGTAGCAGAAGCACAAGTAAAACTTGAATCCAGTCAAGCCATGTTAGATACCTTTCTAGAGGATCAATCACAAACTCCCCCTATAGAGCTTGAGCAACCCAAGATGGTTCTTCCTGACAATGACGATGATGATCCTTATTTTATGTCATATATGTCAGATCCTGAAGAAATAGAACAAACCATGGAGACATATTTTGTGTGTGATGAGGACGTTGGTATCCTTATCTTTCCTTTAGAGACTCTATTACTTGAATATGAAATGTCAAAGTAGGAGAGTCATTCTAAAGATCCAACAACTCCTCCCATCCTCAAAATAAATTTGAATGATACCATAGACCAATACCCTTCTTTTGAGTCTATTTTGGATAATGAGAATCTAACCCCCTTTATGATTCTTCTCGAGCCGTCACATCCAATTTCCATCCCACACATGGCTGATCTAGAAGGGGAGATACCACCGTTGGAAGAAGCTCACACACCCCATTCTATTATTTGTAAGGAAGTCGTCCTCATCCCTCTTGAATCCTTGGGGACCCCTTGTACAAAAGAATTAGAGCCATATGTTATATCAACAATGAAACTTACCAAACCCAATGTTGATGACATTATTTTTTTGGAGAAGCAAAACAATTTTGTAAATAATTTGAAATCTTTTTCATCAACATCAATTCTACCATATACAGGTAATCATGATGGTGGAAAACCTGAACCAGATCCTCCACCCAACTCATTTCATCCTGCTCTACTAGAATCACTAGCCGGGTACCCACCAACCTTCCCAAATCCACATCCATCTTCAACACTTCCCCTTCTATTTATGGAAGATCTTTGGATCCTGTTGGAGGGAATGCGAGGTGAAAGAAAATACAAGCACCCCACTGAGCTTCTACAATTACCCTATCATAGGGTACACTATGAGGCTCCTCAGATAAAGGTCCCAACCCTCATCGACATTCCCTTCAGATGGATGAACCCAACAAATTTCTTCCCTCCATCTCGGGTTTGGGTTTTGCTTGGGATGAGCAAAAATCTAAGTCTGGGGTGGAGGTGGGTGGTATGATTCTATTCCACCCCCTTATCTTTTTATTGTTGCATTATTTCTACTTTTTTTGGTTTTGCATATAGTTGCTTTGTTTATGGCCATTATCTAGTCAGTCATATTTTTATTTCTTTTGTTGCAAAATGGCCTTTATCTAGTCGGCCTTGATATGATCATTTGTCAAAATACTCCCCTTAATGATGTAACTTCCTTGCAACTAAAATTTTGAAACTTTCATGACTAAAAATCCTTCTGTCACTTAGGACCTCAAATAATAATCACTCCTTGGAAAAGATGGCAAGCCATAAAGGACTGATAGGATTCAAGAGTGATGTTTTCTTATCATGTACAACTTGTATAAATTTTCTTGATTTTTTGCATGATTCGGTAATAGTTGAACCAATGCATGGTACTCCTAAAAAAAAGATGAAAAAAAAAGTTGCACAAGAACAGCCTCTTCTACTCTTCTTCTACCACTTCCAAATCTTTCCATTCGTCAAAAAGAAAAAAAAGTCAATAATGCCCAAAAGGCTAAGTTTGGGGTGGCACCCCTTCCCCCTCTTTTGCTTCTTCCATACCCACGCAATTGGGTGTATCACCAAAAATCAAAGAAAAAAAAATGCGGTCAATGTAACTGCATATCCACTAAATAAAAAGGTCTTGAGTCGAATAGAGGAGAGATTGACCTTCTTCCATACCTCCTTCACTCCAATTTTCTACCCAGGGGAAAACTACAAAAACCCCAACCATCCAAATCAGCCCTGTTCTTGTGTAAAACTTTTAAAAAAAATTGGAGTACCAAATGCAAAGGTGAAATGAAAATCTGTTTTATTGCAAGTCTTGAATAAATGCAAGTTTGTGAAGTAGGAAATATAAAAGTCACTTTTTGTGAATTCAGGAAGTCAGGGTCGCTTGGCCATATTTTGGTGGAAGGAATCCAGTAATTGTTAGGAGAGTGAGGATGATAGGTTGATAGTATGTCTTGAAAGTATTTCTTGATTTTAATGTTGCTCGGGACGAGCAAAGTTTAAGTTTGGGGTATTTTGATTAATGCATATTCATCTCTTATTTTTGCTTCATTTAGAATAATTAATTAGGACTTTTTTTATTAATTTTAGCTAATTCAAAAATAAATAGAACTTTCATCTTCTTGATATACTTTTCCTTAATTCTTATGATATTTTTCTTAATTTTCAGGAATTATCTAAGTAATTAAATCGAGAAAAGAAGAGATGAAGGTAGGAGGCAATTCAGTTTCCCGCAATGCTGACTTAAATGCATACCTTGCACCAAAATTAGCATAACTCTCACATCCTAAGGCGGACTTTAATGTTCAAATATGATTTGGAAAGGGATTTCAAAGGTCTACAGGAAAATCATATTTTCGGGCGCACTTTAAATTCTCTAGACAACGGAAATTCGCTCGAAATTTCTACTGCGAGAATCTACATTAAAGAATGACAATCAAGAGTTTGTTGACTAGATCTGAAAATTCAAAAGGATTTCTCCCTCTCTTTTTTCCCCCTCTTTTTTAGATAGCCTACCCCTCCTTCTCCTATAAAAGGAAGGGCACTTCCTCCTCCCAAGGATCATCTTTTGTATCATCTTTTGTACCGAAATTTTGAGCATTTGTTCTCCTATCATTCAAGTAATAGAATTTCTTCTTAGTGTTATTTAATTCTTGCAATTTATATTCTTGCAATAGATCTAGTTGTTCTTCCTTTCTTCTTCTTTCTCTTCTGTGGATTGGAGCAAGGGTTGAAGAGATTGGTCATTTTATTGTCTCTAGCAAAAGGATTGACTCCTAATTTTGGGCTAGACTATGGCCATTTCGCTTCTCCCCTCCGCCTCCATGTTTTCCACAAGCATGTGTGAGTAGACTTCTATCGAGGCAAGGGGAATAACCCCTTAGCCATGTGATGACTAGATTGAAGATTTATACGATTTTTTAGATAAATGGATTTTGATTTGGATCTCAACGATTTTAATGAAGTGATCTCTCATTTTCATCGCTTGTTAATCTTGGCGGATGCGACCGTGGAACCCAAGATTTAGAACAACCAAATTGATTTCATGGGAATTTGGATGAGACCTCAGAAAAGTCCCCATTAGGATGATTGAACTAGGATCCGTGAATGTCAGGACCAATGGGTTCACGGGGAGTTCATCTTTTGTGAATCATTTATAAATGTTTCACATGCCTTCTTTTATCTTTCTTATCATTTCTTTGATCTCGTTTCACATTGACTAGGGTGGTAAAATCCCTTAGCTTCGGTATTTCTTTTTTTTATTAGTTAAATTTTATTTTAGCACTTTTATTTTTGTTCTTAGTATTAATAACTCTCTCAAATCAGGATTTAATTTTAGTACTTGCAATCGGATTTGGATTTCGTCTTTTCTCTTCCGCCGTCCCTTGGATCGATACCTATCTATACTAAGTTAACTTTTTGTTCACAACAAGTTGACAACCGAGTTAGAAGGTTAAACTCTAAGACTTTTCCTAGTGACTGTTGTGTGTACAACGACGCGCATCACACACCTATATAATTCTAGGTGGCAGTTGGGACATGAGGTCATCTACCTTCTACCCCCTCCTAGCTCCCCAAATCTCCACCCACTCCATTCCACTCCATATCCACCTCAAATCCACTCCATTTCACCATTTCCACCACATAACCTCCCATATCTAAGCCTTCCATCTACTTCCCTCCATCATTCCACACCATTGTTACAACCCCAATTTTGGATTCATTTGTTGAGAAATGTAATTTCTCATATTAAAGATAAATGAACAAATAATTATGTCTTTTGATTGAATGCATGGATTTCATTTACAATAGCCTTGATGATTGTGTTGTGGGCTTTATTGGTTATTGGGCCCAATAACAAGGAAAATCCAATTAGTAAATGAATAATTAAGTTTTTGAGAAAAGAAAGGTGTGGATACCTCCATAAGCCAAAAGAATATAATCCAAAGTTGGATTTCGTGTCTCTTGGATTCCTTGGTCCCAAGGAGTCCAAAGTTGTATAAAGAATGCAATAAGAAAAGAAAAAACCAATTAAGTATTTCTTTATTAAGAAAGAAATTGAAAACAATGGTAAAATGTGGAAATAAGTAAAAAGAGGTACAATTGAGTTATCCTTAGTGGAATTTCGTATCCCAAGGATTCCTAATGTTAAAAGGAATACCAATGAGGAAAATAAAAGAGAAATAAAGAGAAATCCTCAAAAGGAGATATTTAATAATGAAATAAGTGAGAAAATGAGAAATAATGGATAAAAGATAAGCAAAGGGCTAAGGAACATTCCCAAGATGGGATTTTGAGCCATTAAGGTTCCTTGAGGTCCAAGGAAATCCAAGATAATAATAGCAAAGGAAAGAGAAATTAGGTGAGAATATACCTAATTGAGTAATAACTTGCAACTAAATAAAGGGACCCGATTTCTTTATATAATGATCCCAAATTTGGTGTGATGATGGATTAAGTCATTAATAAGATTCCCTTAAAATTTGGGCTTAATTGGATAAGCAGTTTGCGAGTTATGATTTTTACAAATTTCACTAAAGTGATGTGATTGTAATAAATGTCACACTTTTCTGATTTAAATGGATATAGAAGGAAATGGCACCAGCCGTTGGATCGAGATCTGACGCTTTCTGTGCATCTCCTTCCTCGAATATGAGAAGGAATGAACCGTGAAAATAGAGGGATATTTCCCTCGATTTTCCTCACAAATCAACGCATGTGCAAACCTGGAAATCTCTTCGTTGGATTCGGGAGGAGATGTTGAGTCAGTTATACCCAAATTTCTCATGCTTTGGAGGAGTCTAGGAGATGGACCCAAGTCCCAGTTTCCAGATGGATACATGTTGACTTGGAAGCTATATATATATCCAATCCAATTAGTTTGAAGGAATTTAATGGTCATGAGGCTCAGCCAAACCAATGGCTTCAAAACTAGACTCCAGATCCCGCTCTCTATCCCTGCTCTTCTCCTTCTCCTTCCTGGTTTCCGTGGGAGGGAACTCCCTAGTCGACTTCCATGTGCATGCATCCTAGGTGGGAATTGAACCTGCCAACAGGTTCGACGGCGAGTTGCGGAGCTAGGCGCTCCCTTTTCGGCTGCGGAGGAAGCCTGAAGCCTAGAGTCAACCTCCTCGTTGACTCGGCCAAGATGCAGGCTCGTGAACCAGGTGCGCGAGGAAGAAGAAGGATAGGAGGAAAGACCTGCCTACCCCTGACTCCAGTAAAGGAGAAGAAGGGCAGAAGAATCCATTTGACATCGTTTGGGCCAACCTGCGTGAAAAAAAGGGCCTATTGGGCTGATGTGGCGCGTTTCTATTGGTGTCCAGATATTTAACCTTGCGAAATTCATATATATATATTAGTAGATCTAATGAAGACAAATTATATATGAATCTTGCTCAGAAAAACATGAAGAATACAATAAAAATGTAATTGATGCTTAATTTTGCTTGAAATTTCAAAAGTACACCAAATTATCACCTTTGATGTATTAAATTGTGGTAAAACCCTAATGTTGATATGGAACTCGGATTTAATGACTTTTTTGGCTTAATTTGGTTTAGAACCCTAATTCTGAGAAATATTAACCTATGAATAATGAAAGGGAGAGTTATTTTTGAAAAATGTAGTTTCATGCTTGTTTTAGGGTTTTATGCACATGATTATGCTTAGAAGCCCTAATTTGGGAAAATAGGGGTTTTAATGGGTTAAATTCAAAAATATAACTATAGAACTGAGTTTTCATGGTTCTAAGCTATTTTGAGTATTAAAGTTCCTTATTGTGGTTAAATAACCTTAATATATAAATTAGGGTTTTTGAATGAATAAAGGTAGAATTAATGTCAAATAGAGTTCATATGAGTATTAGAGCATAATGAACTACGAATTGATGATAAACAAGCATAATGACTTTGTCATAGATTAAAAAGGATAAAAATGGTAGCTTTAATGTAAAAGAGGCTTAATGGACTTAATTGATGTTTAATTATGCATTAATCTGGAATTAAGGTTATGTGTTTGGAAAAGGTAACCTTAATAACTTTCGTGAAGGATAGATGAGAAAATTAAGGTTTAAAAAGAGTAAAGGGAAGTAAAACCCTAATTGCAAAGTAAACCCTAAAAAGAGGAAGAAACCCAAAAAAGGAATAGAAACCATAAGTAGCAAGATGGTTTGGATAGATTTTGATAAAAAGGAATTGAATGTAATTTCAGGATTGAATTGTGTGCTTGCTTGATTCTGGATTACTTACTTGTTTGGATTATTCCTGCACCTGAGTCTTCCTAACAGGTATGTGGTTAATTATGAATAAATGCCTTAGTTTCTTGAGGATTTTCTGGATGGTTAATCTCATTGAATGCAAATTATCAGTTTGGATGTTCATATTTGCAAATCATAAAGTCACTATGATTATCACATTAATAATAGAAGTATGTATTCTCGCACCTACATGCCACCCTGATAGATGATGCCAAAGGTCAGGCCCATATAGGTAGACCAATGGGAACCATGAGTGGTGACCCCAGGCACCAAGCTCGGGAATGAGAAGGTGGCCTATGATATTGAATGACTAACGGGCACTATGAAGGGTGACCCCAGGCACCAAGATCAGGATTGAGAAGGTGGCCTCAAGTCATTGGCAAAAGAAACCCTAAGGTGGGTATGCCAGGGTTAGGGCAAAAGCGATGGAGAATGTCATATTGAAAAGCTTAAATTGACTTGTTAATTAACTTGATTATGATAATTAGATTGTTATCCATATGTGCAAACTTTTGGTTGTCCCCACATACCAGTATATTTCGATATGTTGACTGACGTTTTGTTTGTCGGCGTTTTAGGTACAACCCTGACATGAACAAATAGTAAAGTGACACATTGTGAAAATAAATCATAAAGTGCAAGGAGGATTAGATAGAGTATATTCAAGCTTGGATAGATAGATTTCCAAGGTTTTAAAAGGTATGCAAAATTTTATTTTAATACCAGTGTTCAGTTTAGTTAGTAGAATTTCATAATTATCATTGATTATTTGTTGAACCTTTGATCCGGGTTATTGGTTAACGGCTCTGACCTTTCGATCTCCCTTAATTGGGGGTTAACGGGAGGCGGGGTCATTAAAATTTCATCCAAGGAGAAGAAGGAGGACGCCCCTGCAATAGCTGGAGAGAGGGGATCCCTCATCTACACCGAGCTCCATGGCCACTTCTACCTCTTTCTCCTTTCTTTTTGTATTTTCCATGTCTATGAGTAGCTAGGCCCCTTGGGTGGGCTGTTTGGGGGAAATTATGTTACTTTGGTACCATGTTGGGGGAAAGTGATATGTAAACTTTGTAATTCCATTTGTTAATGATTATATTCTATTTGCATCTCATTCTCCATGAATTGTTTGTTAGTTTGTGTGTGAAATCACCTAGGAATTTAGGCAAATTGCTTGTATGTGTGAATTTTGGGATTTTCCCCTAGGTCCAATTCTTGGATCCCTAGGTTGCCTCCCATATTCCTACATCCTAATCAATCTCCCTAAACCTAAGTGATAGATCTAAGTAGCTAGATTAGATATTCTAGTGCAATTAGCATGGAGCCTTCTCAAGGCTAGAATGTGGGGGAATTGGGGGTCCAAAACCCTAATTTCACCTCCCCATTACTACCCTCGACCCCTAATTGACATAGGAATGCCTAATCTAGAAACCTAGACTTGATTAGACTCTTATTGAATTGAACCTAATCCCTAACCCAATTGAGCCTCGTAAGGGTAGTAGGGGGTGTTAGGGACTAGTTCCCCTATACACAACCTAGCATATCCATGGCCAGTTAGTAGCTTGGTTTAATTCATTAGACTCTAACTTGTTGTTTGGTTTGGATAATCTAAATGGAATCACAATGTTCATACGTCACCCCCCAACTTAAGTGATAAGTTTGTACCCCTAAACATCCCATACCTCTCTTTACTGCTTAAAACCCTAGTTTTGTGCTTGCTTAGCTTAATTAGTTCTTTTCTTACTTAGTTAGCTTCTTGCTTTGTTCTTGCCTTGTTCATGCTAGTTTAGCTCTTTAATTGCTCTTTTTCTCTTCTTGCTTTCTTTAGTGTAATTTTCCTTTTCATACCTAGCGTAATCCTTTCTTGCCTATTTAGCCTTACTCTAGCCTAGGGTTAACTTAGATTTCATTCTTGCCTTTAATTCCTTTCTTGTTCATAGTAGTTTAATAATCAAAACAACCTTAAAACCCTTAACCCTAGTCTCCGCAGTAGGAACCTAGTGAAACTAAACCTAGCTCTAGTGCCCCCTCTTCTCCCTATGGATCGATCCTATACTGGATGCTTACCTATACTACGACACGACCCCCTGCGCTTGCAGGTGTAGTGTTTTGGTAGACGTAGGTAGCTAGTTTAGGTTTTATAAATTCCAAAAGTGAATCAACTGTGTGCTTCCGTCCGCGGGGTTGCATATATTCAAAATTGCAATTGGGTAGTGTGTAACACCATTGGTGGGAGCGCACCAAGCTTTCTGGCATCGTTGTTGGGGACTTAGAGGCGCTCGGCCTAGCTAGTTAGTTTTTCTTTGACTTTTTCTACTGCCCTCATCATTGCTATTCTTTATTCATTTTTCTTTGCATTTTTGTGTATATTGGTTACTAACTTGTTCTCTTTTGTTTGGTTATGCTTTGTGCATGTGACAAGCCATTCGAGAGGAAACAAGATGGAAGGTCAAAATGCACCTCACAAGCCGTTTCAAGACTACTTCATGCCTAGCAACTATAAATCGCCAATTGCTAGTAGGGTTGATCAAATGCCAAGGGAGCAATTCTCTATTCCTTCAGGTCTTTTTGGGCTCCTGTACATCTTCTACGGCTCAGAGAGTGAGAACCCCTACAAGCACTTAGACACCTTTCTTGAAGTATGCTCCACATTTAGGACGCCGACGGCTAGTGATGATACAATTCGATTGACCTTATTCTCTTTCTCCCTCAAGGATAGAGCAAAAGACCGGTATGACTCAAGAAGGGACATCGTGAGTTGGGAAACAATGAATAATGCCTTCTTGAGACAATTCTACTCTATAGCAAGATTGACACAAATGCGGCATGCCGTGACAAGTTTTAGTAAAATGGGAAATGAGCAGTTTCACAATGCATGGGAGAGATTCAAGAAGCTGCTGAGAGAGTGCCCGCACCATGAGATCCCTTCGTGGCAGCTAGTTCAATCATTCTACTCTGGTTTGTCTCTAAAGGACCAATACATAGTGGACTCGTCTTGTGGAGGAGTTTTCATTGCTAGGCCACCTGAGGAGATATGTCCTTTGTTTGAGAAGTTGGTTGAAGGATCAAGAATTCGAGCTTCTAGCATGATGAATGAAAGAGGGTATGCCTTTGGTGTGACACCCCCTACTCATGATGACTCAAGCCTGCAAGTGATGAAGATTCTTGGTGACATGGTGGGATTCATGAAGAACCAGGTGACAAATGCTCCTTGCCACCCGGTCAATTCTATTGATTTCTATGGTGAATAAAAGAAGACACCTCACTCCTATAGCTACCAGGAACCACAAAGTCCCACATACAAATAAAGGTTTGAGGAAGAGGTTCTTTCTAGATTGAAAATCTTTGATGATGTCCAAAAAGATGTTGTAAGGCTTGAAGAAAAGATAGAGCATCTCTCTTCCACACTTGCTCTTCAAGAAGAAAAACTAGCTTCAAAATCCATCTTGAGTTACAATGAAGCAAGTGGACCCATGCCCTCTTCTCAAATTTTCTACAATCCACCTCCCATGCAAGTGCAGCCCATCTACTATTTCCAAGGCTATTCCAAGCCTTACACTCCACCACCTCCCTCACCTCAAAATTTCCCAAAACTTCACTTTCCAACCCCAATTCTCTCCACCCCCTCAATTCTCTTCTCCACCTCAATTTCAACCCCAAGTGTCACCTCAACATCCTCCACATCCACAACATGCTCCCCCTCTCCACCATGAGCAAGGTAGTGTTGTGATAGTTCTAAGGAGTGGGAAAACACTTGAACAGCCCGCAAGTCAAAGAAAGAGTGACAAAGCAAAGCAAAAGTAGTCGAGTGGTGATGTTGTGATTGAGATTGCCGAAGATGATCATTTGCCACCCCATGTTGATATTGGGAATCCTAGTGCTCCACCGCACACTACACCACAGGAAGATCATGCTAAGTCAAGTGGGCCAATAGCTAGTGAGCCACCATTTCCCAAAGCACTACATGAGCCCCCAGATGTGAAAAGAAGACAAAAGCACAATATGGACATTATTGAGGTCTTCCGACAAGTGAAGGTCAACATTCCTCTCTTGGATGCAATCAAACAAATTCCATCATATGCCAAGTGTCTCAAAGACCTATGCATTGTGAAAAGAAGGTCAACGGGGAGGATTCCAAAGAAGGTAAGATTGACTGAGCAAATGAGCTCCATCATACAACATTCCCTTCCTGTGAAGAGAAAAGACCCAGGGGCCCCACTCATACCTAGTTACATAGGGGGACATTGCATAGACAGGTCCTTACTTGATTTGGGATCTAGTGTGAATTTGATGTCGTACAATGTCTATGTTGAGATGGGCCTAGGCAAGTTGAAGTCGGCACATTGCACTCTCCAGTTGGCGGATAGATCCATAAAAGTGCCTAGGTTGGTGATGATAGACAAAGAGAAAGGCACAGTGTTTCCGGCAAATTTCATTGTACTTGATATGGAGTCGGAGGATAGGAAGATATCCATTATCTTGGGAAGGCTGTTCTTATCTACAGCTGATGCTGACATCCATGTGCACAGTGGCACTATGAAAGTCTCATTCATTGACATGAAGATCAACATCAACATGTACAAGACCCCAACCTGGCAAGTCTGATATAGGGATATTGGACATGATCACTTCACAAGTCCAAATGGGAATTTGAGAGGACGCCAAGGTGAAGAAATCGGTGATGATTATTGTGATGAAAGGGATGAGGAACCTAGATTGAGTGCAACTGAGGGATGCATGTTTTGCAAGAATGGACACATGAGAATTCCAAACGGATGAATGAATGAAGAATCACCAAGAAGCCTAGTTGAAGGCAAGAAACTCAGCGCTTGTGGGAGACAACCCACCTAGGTTTGGGATTTTCTTCACCCAACCTCTCATTTTTTATACTTTTGCTTTTTGTTTTACACAAACCTAAACACACACACACTTGTTCTTAATAGATTTCTGTGAGTTTTGATGATATGGCAGGTGCTAGACACTAGAGAGAGAAGGTATAGAAGTGAATCATGGTCATTAAGGGAGATTTGTGGTCGAATAAAAAATGGAGTTCATGTTTTTGAATTGAGAAAACTGAAGGAGTCCCCCAAAACGGCCGTGGAGCTCGACCACGGCCGTGGTAAAAGTGTCCAAGCACGACCGTGGCCATCTGCCACGGTCGTGGGTTTTATTGCTTCAATTTTGGCCAAGTTACAAGTTGTTTTTAAAGAATAGCCATGGTCGTGGACACCTGCCACGGCCGTGTCAAGGAAGCATGGCCACGACCGTGGGCATCCACCATGGTCATGGAGTTTATTTCATCGAAGATATTAGGTTGTTTTGGCAAGAATGGCCACGACTGTGGCCCATCGCCATGGTCGTGTTGAAGTTGATTGGCAATGACCATGGCCCCCAACCACGACCGTGGTGAGGATCGACCACTAGCCACAGTGGGGTGACCTGCATTTCGATGCTCCTCACCATCCATGATCTTCACCCTACTATTCCTAAGCTCTAGTTTCATGTTGAGGACAGTATGATTCAAAAGTTTGGGGTGGTAGGGCGGTACGCACCACCTATCTCATTCTGTCATTTTGATTACCTATCTAACATGATCTTTGTTTGTTTTTGATCTATCTAGTGTGGATTTTGTTTACTGCTTTGCATGCTTGCATATCATGTAGTTTACTTTCCTTCCATTTTTGTGTAATTTTCAAAAAAATCGCCCTTTTTGCCATGCATTTCATATCATGTAAATTTTTGATAACTTTTGCATGTTTTAGCTAGGAGTTGCTTGTTTTCTTCTTTAAGTTCAATAATATAGGCTTAGATGTGATTGAAGGCAATTTGGCACCATTTTGGCCAATTTTGCCCAAATTTGAGATTTCTTGTCTAAAAAGAGTGTTTTGACCCAATCTCTACTGTTTTGAGTAAAAATGATTACCTTTGACAAATGCAAGTGGCTTATCATTGTTTATTGTTAAATGGTATCAATTCTTGACTTTTTACATGTGCATCACCTCTCTTGTGTTTGTGAATGATTTGGTTGAATTGTGACTTGAGCAAGCTATGAGCGCTTAGTGTCTACGAAATCACTTGATTGAAGTATTAATTTCATGTTTTTCATTCATGTGGTGTGACATTATTGGATGAAGTGTTGGAATAATTTTCATGTAGGAGACCTTATGTTAAGAATCACGCCAATGACCCCTCTTTGACCCGACTATTCACTCACCATCTTCTTACCCCTCTGCCTCATGAAAGGATGCCAAAGTGCACATATTAGCCGTGGACACCTCCAAAAGTTTGGGGTGGCCACATCTACATCTCACCGCTTCACTCCCATCACCATATGCCCTACCTACTCCAAGGGAAAAGAAGAAAAAAATGCAAAAAGAAAATAAAATGATGCTCCTGTTTAAGAGCATTCAAATAAAGAAAAGATGAGTTCTCTATGTAATAGCACTCCAAAAATCTTACCACAACCCTTTCTTCCATTTTCATACCCAATGAGATAGGAAACATCAAACCTATCTCATCTTTTCCTTTTCTACATCCACGTGGGTCATTTGGTGTGATTTGAAACATAAGGTTGAAAACATGAAGGTGAAACAACACTCCTAGTCATCCTTGATTAAAGCCATTATGAAACAGTCTACCCGGAACTACATGAAAGAAATATGGATAGCTTGTGTATTATATGCACTATATTTGAAGTTCATATGCTTTTTTCTCTTTTCATGATTGGTTTGTGAAAGTAGTATAGGAGAGAGGTGGAATGCATGCACCTAGTCATTTTTTTATCCCATTCAGCAATAATCACCTTTTACATTGCATTTGTCATGTCTTGATCGTGAAAAGTTTGTAGAGAGATTGAGTTGGAGCATACTTGAGGACAAGTATGTTTTAAGTTTGGGGTGGCGATTCAGCCCTATTTTAGGGCTTCATCTTGTGTCATATTGCATTTCAATCACATCAATACTTGCTAGATTACATGTTATTTCCCCCAATATGCTTATTTATATCAAATGCACTTATGGAGGCTTTTTTGCATGTTTCATAGGTAATTTGTCCACTACTTGATGGCATGGAAAGAAGATGGTCCAATCTAGGGTTTTCTCAGGCTTGGAGGAGCCCAAAATGAGGCCAAAACCACTCCCAACCTACCCCAAGTGGTCAAAGAATTTTTTGAAGCAATACCCTCTATGGATGATCAAGTTCAATGCTCGGGTGCATGGGAGGGACACCAAAACAGCTATGGTACTCCACCACGGTCGTGGTGGACATGCCCCAAGCACAAAAAATCACTATAACTCCCAGAATTTGATGAATATGGCCAAAACGGTCGTGGTGATCAATATGCATGTGGTCATAGGTTCCCACCACGACCATGGTGACCCCCCACGGCCGTGGCCATCTATGTACACCTCCCTATGATCTCCACTTTTTAATTCCCACGACCGTTCCCATCCACCACGGCCGTGGTCTACCCTACCCACCACGGCCGTGGTGACCCACCACGGCCGTGGTGACCCACCACGGCCGTGCTACTCACAAAACCCACCTACTTTTCACTACTTTACCCATTTTGCCCCTACTTGACCTAGTGCTTCCTCCCCACACATATATATATCTAGGTGTTGGTTGGGCACGAGGTTAGCTACCTTCTACCCCCTCCTAGCTCCCCAAATCTCCACCCACTCCATTCCACTCCATATCCACCTCAAATCCACTCCATTTCACCATTTCCACCACATAACCCCCCATATCTAAGCCTTCCATCCACTTCCCTCCATCATTCCACACCACTTCATCCAAGGAGAAGAAAGAGTACGCCCCTGTAGTAGCTGGAGAGAGGGGATCTCTCATCTACACCGAGCTCCATGGCCACTTCTACCTCTTTCTCGTTTCTTTTGTATTTTTCATGTCTATGAGTAGCTAGGCCCCTTGGGTGGGCTGTTTGGGGGAAATTATGTTACTTTGATACCATGTTGGGGGGGGGGATGACATGTAAACTTTGTAATTCCATTTGTTAATGATTATATTCTATTTGCATCTCATTCTCCATGAATTTCTTGTTGGTTTGTGTGTGAAATCACCTAGGAATTTAGGCAAATTGCTTGTATGTGTGAATTTTGGGATTTGCCCCTAGGTCCAAATCTTGGATCCCTATGTTGCCTCCCATCTTACTACATCCTAATCAATATCCCTAAACCTAAGTGAGAGATCTAAGTATCTAGATTAGATAATTCTAGTGCAATTAGCATGGAGCCTTCTTAAGGCTAGAATATCGGGGAATTGGGGGTCCAAAACCCTACTTTCACCTCCCCATTACTACCCTCGACCCCTAATTGCCCTAGGAATGCCTAATCTAGAAACCTAGACCTGATTAGACTCTTATTGAATTGAACCTAATCCCTAACCCAATTGAGCCTCGTAAGGGTAGTAGGGGGTGTTAGGGACTAGTTCCCCTATACACAACCTAGCATATTGGAGCAGCCCCGCTAGTGGTGCTTTTACACCCCACGAGGTCGGAGCGTACGGGATATGGGATCTTATGCTTTTGAAATTTATGTTATCCCTAACTCAGTCGATCACTAAGACTAAAACAGATCACCCGCAAGCGTACCGGGTACTATTGTAGTATAGGTGATTGGCAAGATAAGGGGTCGAACCACAGAGATAGAGGGGACACTAGAGTTAGATAGTGTATGCTATGTTCCTATTGCGGAGATTAGGGTTTTAGGGTTTTAAAAGGTTTTGGTTGTTGATTAAGCTAATTGAACAAGTAAGAAATGCAAGATGGAAACTAAGTTATGGAAGAGCAAGCAAATTAGTAAACTAATTTAACAAACTAACTAAGCAAGAGCAAGAATCTAAGTTAACACTAAAGACCAAAACTAAGCAATTAACTAGATTAAGCAAAAGCAACTAAACTAGCATTAACAAGCAAACTAAGCAGTTAGGGTTTTAAGCAAGGTGATTAAGGTGGGTGGGTTGTTTGGGGAATGTAACTTTGATATTAGTTGGGGGAGATCATTAAACATGCATGGTTCTCATATCATATCTAGATTACCAAACCAAACAATAAGGTCAATGCCATTAGAACATACCCTATACTACTAGTAGAAGACTAGCGTTAGGTGTAATTCTAATGAGATTAACCAAATCTAGGTTTCTAGGGTAAGTGATAGTGAGTAATTGAGGGTTGAGGGTAGAGATGGGAGTAGAGATGAGGGTATTTAACCTCATGCCACTAGCCACTCTAGCCTTTAGAAGGCCCTAGACAATTACATCAATCTCACTTACACTAGCTACTTAGATCTCACACTCATATGTAGGAGGAGGGATGTGTTTGTAGGAACAAAGGGGGCTAGCTAGGGATCCACTAATTGGACCTAGGAGCCATTCCTAAGATTGCCACATACACCCCAATTCCTCCTAGAAACTAAGTGTCATCAAAAACCTCAAAACAAGAAATTCATACAAGAAGCACAAACCACATGCAATAAGATAGGAAAAGAGATAGAAGCAAGAAGTAATCATCATAGATATGAATTAAGTTCGTTACAAGAAATTATCCCCCAACATGGTATCAAAGTTACATTTAAATCCCAAACAGCCCACCACAAGGGGCTTAGCTAGACATGATCAAGAAAATAAGAAAAGAAAGGGATAGAAGAAGTAGGGACTCCATGAAGCTTGATGTAGAAGCCTCCTTCTTCACCTCGACGCTTGTTGTAGACGTCCTCCCTCCTCCAAGGGTGCAGGGGTGCATGAAATGGTAGGGGATTATGGATGAAAACTTAGGGAACTAGGTTTCCATGGTGGAATGAGGGTGGAAATGGTGGATGATGAGCCCCAAATGCAAGGGGATTGCACAAAGAGCTCACGGGTGGAGAGTGGAGGCTAAGAACAGCTAGGTAGAGGCTCCCCTCGTGTTGTGCCTGCCACCCATGTATATATAGGTGGTGGTGGAGGCACTAGGGTAAATAGGGGTAAGATTGGAAAATCAGTGTGAAAACATTAGGTTTTGAGGTGGTAGCACGGTCGTAGTGGATAGAAGTGAGCACATCCGTGGTGGAGGAGAATGGTTGTGTTGGTTAAGTGTTAAATCAACAGGTTGATGGGTGAAAATGAAGGCTAGTAGCACGGCCATGTTGGGCAGCACGGCCGTGTTGGGGACTAGATGGAACGGCCATGCTGGGTAGCACGACCGTGGTGGAGGGGTTGTGATGAGGTCGTTCTGAGCAGCACGCCTGTTCCATCTTCATCTAGCACGGTCGTGCTGGGCAGCACGGATGTGCTGGGGTCTTCATGACACGGTTGTGCTGGGTAGCACGGCCGTGGTGGCTGATTTGCTGAACTTCGAGATTTTAACATTCAACCTGTAACTTTGCTTAATTGCCAGCACAGCCATTCCATAGTACCATGGTCGTGTTGGGGCCTTCAAAGGCTCAAATAGCCTCAAACTTTATTATCAAGGGACTTCTTTGTGTGGAGTTGAAACTTGACCATTGGGGTAGGTTGAGGGAGCTCTTGGGGCCTTCTTTGGACCCCCTCCATGAGTACAGGGACCCTCAGACTCCTTCCTTCTCTCTCTTCCATCCAAAGTATGGTCCAAGTACCTGAAAATAATGCAAAGAACGTCCATAAGTGCATTTGACAGTAAAACATATATTGAGGGAATTAACTTGCAATCTACTTTATTTAGATGTGATAAACGTACAAAAAAGCACAGGATGGAGCCCTAAAATAGGGTTGCATCACCACCCCAAACTTAAAACATACTTGTCCTCAAGTATACTCCAACTCAATCTCTCTTTTTAGTTTCTTTTCAACAAAATCAAATGACAAATGCATAGCAACAAATAATTATTGAATACATGGTCTTGTGAGTGACTAAGTGCATGTGTTTCACATTTCTCCTTTCCTCTTTCACAAACCATTCATGAACTGAGCACTGAGCATACAAACTTCAAATATAAAGCATAGAAACACTAGTTGTCCATATGTCCTCCATGTCATTCCGGGTAAACCGTTTCATGTTGGTGTTAATGAAAGGTGACTAGGAGTGATGTTTCACTTTCATGCATTCGCTCTTATGCTTCAAACCACACTAGATGACCCACTTGGCTGTAGAAAGGGTAAAGTGAGCTAGATTTGAT